>OY776678.1:28398030-29598030 GCA_963675555.1 Leptura quadrifasciata
ACCAGAGAGTTTGGCTTTGGCCGACTGTTGTAGCCCTTTCGACCACCAAACTATGGAGCCATACGTTATCATTGGTCTAATGACCGTAACGTATATCCAATATATTTGTTGGGGACCCATACCCCAGGATTTTCCACAAATTCTACGGCATGTCCACAGGGACAACTTTGCTTTGTGGATTACCTTTCCCAGGTGGGAATTCCAGTTGAGTGATCTATCCAGCGTAATGCCTAGATATTTCACCTCATCCGAAAATGGAATGGTTTCACCTAGTAAGGAAGGCGGTTCTAATTTATCCAGCTTCCTTTTCCTGGTGAAGGGTACTATCACAGTTTTGCGGGGATTGACAGACATCTGTTCCCTCTCACACCAGATGTGCACTGTATCTAGTACCTCTTGAAGGGTATGAGAGAGTACCTCTTCAGATTTACCTTTAACCAAGATGACTAGGTCATCTGCATATGCCAGAATCTCGGCTTCCCACAGAGATAAAATGGCCAGCAGGTCATCCACAAGTAGTGACCATAGAAGGGGGGAAAGAACCCCACCTTGTGGGCACCCTCTCGCGGCCCTGAAGCTGACCGTTTCCCCCTGTAAAGTTGTCGTTATGATTCTGTTTTCCAGCATAGCTCGGATCCAGTCAGTTATGGTTAGCTCGATTCCTCTAGCAGCAGCCGCTGTGTATAAGGAATCCGGCAGTGCATTATTGAATGCTCCTTCAATGTCGAGAAAAGCAGCCACTGCAATCTCCTTTTCCTGGAGGGATTGAGTGATTTTCCCGACTAGGTTATTAAGCGCTAGTTCTGTTGATTTGCCTGGCTGGTAAGCATACTGGTGGGCATTAAGGGGATGAATGCTCAGGATGTTCCCCCTAATGTATCCATCCAGCACTTTTTCCAGGCCTTTCAACAGAAATGATGTCAGGCTAATGGGACTTAGCGATTTAGGGTCCGGTTCTGTCCGCCCCATTTTTGGTATATATACCACTTTAACCGCCGCCCAACTGGATGGTATATGATTCCACACCAGACTAGCTCTGTAAAGTCTGATGAGGAATGGTAGTAGTATCTCCAGTCCGTTTTGCAACAGCGCTGGAAAAATACCGTCCTCACCAGGCGATTTGAGTGGTTGGAAAGATTTAATAGCCCACTCAATCGTTGTTGCTGTGATAACTTTTTTAGCTACCAACCAATCATTTTTACAGGGTCGTTAATACCGGCTCCTCGATAGTGGCAGCTGTTGGTTATCCGGCAGAATCGAACTTCCTGGGAAGTGGTTCTGTGCTAGAAGCTCTAGGGTTTCCTTTCCAGATTCGGTGAACGAGCCATCTGTTCGTTTTACCGTTCCAAACTCCCGTACCGGTTCTCTGGAAATAATCTTGTGGATTCTAGTACTGCAAGGTGCATCAGTGATGTTCTCGCAGAACCTCCTCCAAGATTCCCTTTTTGCTTTCCTAATTTCTTTATTATAGTCTGTTAAAGCAGATCTATAGTGTTCCCAGTTGCCCGAAGCTTTAGCTCGATTGAAGAGGCGTCGAACTTCTTTTCTCATTTTATCTAATGTTTTGTTCCACCAAGATGCCCCTCTGTTGTCTTTTTTAGACTTTAGTGGAGAATTTTCATGATATGCTGAAATGATTGCGCTGCGGATCTGTTCCGTTGCGATTGCCATTTCATCATGATTCCTGATTGTGGTGAGAGCGGACTCCAGATGCGACTGGAGAGATTGTTTATACCCTTCCCAGTCTGTGCATCTGGGATCACGGTACGTCACCACAGGTCTTGGACCGACTTCTATATTAAATAGAATATGTCTGTGATCTGAACATGAAGGTTCAGAGGATACCTGCCAGTCAGTTATCTTATTGCTCACAAAAGTTGAGCTGATTGTTAAATCTAGTACCTCTTTCCTATTTCTAGTAATAAAGGTTGGTTCGGCTCCAATGTTATTCACAATTAGTTCCTCACCTAAAATATAATCAAAAAGTGACTCACCTCTATGGTTGATATCTGTGCTTCCCCACGCTGTATGGTGGGAGTTTGCATCACATCCAATTACGAGGTGAATATTGTTCCTCTTGCTGTAGGTGACTAATGACCTGACTACTGCCGGAGGAGGTTGATCCGCACCTCTATCAACCGGGAAGTAAGCTGAGCAGATTATTATGGCCAATCTGCCCCCCTCCACTGGTACTGATATATGGATGGCTACAACATCCTGGGTGCAGTAACCTGAAAGCATAAAATACTCAATGTTATTTCTGACCAGGATACAGGCTCTAGGTCTTTCTCCAGAGCCAATAGATATTACCTTGCCAGAGGTATTGCCTAGTCCGTTTACTCGGCCTGAGGTGGTTGTCCAAGGTTCCTGAATAAGAGCAATATCGATTTGCTCTTCCTTGAATCTTTTGCCAAGGACGTATGTAGCGCCCTTGGCATGTTGTAAATTCGCTTGAAGGCACCTGATGTTGGTGATCATCAGGCGGGAATAGGGATTTAGGAAAAGTGAGAAAGGAGCTGGTGAAGTTAAGGAGTAAAGGAAAGGGTTAGTTGGTTGGTTGGGTTAGGAGGTTTGTGAAGGGGTCGGGGCGAATTTTTTTTTCCCTTTGGAAGGTGGTTTTGATCCACTCTTCTTCAGGGAAGGTTTATTCGGGAGGATCCTTTCCTTCCCGATTGATCGGGGCTTAGCACCCTCTTTGGGGAGTGGTTTAGGTCCGCTCCCCTCAGCTGGTGCTTGCGCCGCCGATGTTTGAGGGGTGGATGTTTTTCCCACCCTGAATTTTGGTCGGAATTGTACCTGACCAAAGCCAAAGTAGGGTCTGTACCCCATCCCCTTCAGTGCAGACATAGACATCTCATCTACTGAGAATGTCCACGTCTGCCCAGAACCTGTTGGTTCCCGGTGTAGTATTACCCACTCCCGGGTATTTAGGCCATGGTTCATTTTCCTCAGCCTAGTTATACCAACGCTTCTAATCATTCTGCTTATTTATTTATCAAAGGATATTTTCAAACTCAATTTATTCGAAAATAATTCCAAAAATAAGTGAGGAAAACTTTTTTAAAGGTAAAATAATTTATTTTAAACGACGTATAGCATAACAAGTATCCTGATCCTAAAATGAATCCGGTCCCATTATTATTTTTTATCAGACGCACGAATTAGCAACATTTTCACTAACATTAATTTTTTCAGAATTTTGCGCTTATTTATTTTTCGAAATGTTTGATCAAGTCATTTTACCACACCCTTAAACAAGTTTCATTGATCTTACAATATTTTCGATTATATTTACTACTTTTGTCGAACTATTTTGATTAACATTTCCCGTTTAATCATGCTTCAGTTTAAAATAACTAATTACAATTTAGTAAAAAAAAAGATATACTACTTTTCAGAATTCCGAGCAATACAATTAAAATTCTTTACTAATGGGTATAAACGTAAAACCAGAATTAATGCAGCAAGGAAGAGAAACTTATTAAATTAGCATCATAGTAGAAGAAATAAAGCATCAGCTTTTCTATAAATAGGCAGTTACCGTACCACCTTAAATTCGGATTAAATCGATCGTTACTAAAGTCCTCATAATATATAACACCTAGAATTCTGTGAGTATCGTTAAAAGGTATGACCATTAACGTTTTAAATTATGTGTTTAATTCTAGCTACACGGAAAATGCGGATAAACAACCAGTAATTTCACAGTGATGACTGGTTGGTCCGGTAATACGTAATGTAATAAAATAAAATGAAAATTTACCTTCACCTTTCTCTTATTCAAATATTTATTAGTTGGTATTTTTAGAGTCCTTAACAATTATAGTATACAGTGACAGAGTTAGTGGGATTTGATAATACTAAAAGCAATAATCATTACCATGTACACTGTGCGGCGTATAAATGTGGTACACTTCTATTTTATCAACGTAAATCTGGCTCGTCTTGTCAAATTTGACATTTTAAAATCTATCACACACAAATTGAGACTGGTTGGTCTTTAAGAAGGATAGCTGCAGAATTTGATTTAAGTAAAACTACTATACATCAAATTAAAAAACGATGGGAGAATGAAGAATCTATTGAAAGAAAATGAGGAACAGGAAGACAAACTATTACTACAGTTGAGTAGCAATCTGATTTAGTTGATTATTTAAGACATCATCCGTTTAAAACAGCAACAGGCAAGTGTAGAGACAAACTTCCCTGCTTCCGTAATGACTGCCTTAAGACGAATTAGAAAAACAGATCTAAGGAAGTACGTTTGCAATGTTATTTTTGCTGTTAATCATTTACTTCATGATCCAGTGAATTCTTGGGGCAGGATAATTTTTACTAATGAAGAAGTATTTCAGCCATATCACGACGGACATATTGGAGTATAAACACCGCCTCATTGTAGATATAAAGAGCAATTTATTTCATCAACTGATAGCTCCGGCAGATTTTCCGTAAACATTTGGGCAATTGGGATGTGTAGAGGAGCTTTGGGACTATGCTGGAACATCAATAGAAGATGAATTCAATGAAGTACTTAGATATTTTAGAAAATGTAATGTTGCTTTCAGTCAGAGTATTGTTTCCAAATAACAATTTTATTTTTCAGCAAGATAATTGCTCAGTGCACACTGCTCATTGTTTAAGTAATTACTTTGCCGAAAACAATATTGAAATTCTTTCAAGGGCTACGAAGAGTCCTGATATAAATCTACTGGAAAACATTTGGAGGTTAATAATGAAAAATATGCGAAAATTAAATGTTGTTGCACGCAATGCAGAACATTTATGGACTCTTATCGAGGAAACGTGGGAAAGTCTGACGGATGATCAAAATTTACCAGTAAATTTAATTAACCCGCTGCCAAACATATTACAAAAAGTCTTAGATAACAATGCAGGCATTACGCAAAACAAAGAGAGGCTCATGGAAGAGATTCTGCGAAGAAGTAAGTGATGGCCCCACAGCTTCCAAAATCCATAAAATCCTGACCAAGAACGCTTGTACTGCAATTGAAGTAGGTTCTATCAAAAAAGATTATGAAACCTACACGGAAACAATGACGGAAGTATCAAATTGCTCATGCAGGCACACTTTCCGGGCTCACTGATATGAACAGACCTAGAGTATAGGCATTATCCAGACCAAAGGCCAGAACGGCCCAAACTTGCGGACAGGAAGTTGGCCACCGAAGTTATAAAACCACTCAACACTCAAATCTCCTGAGATGGACGGCATACATCCAATCTTGCTCCAAAAGGGGCTAGAGTTGTTAATACCTTACTTATGTAAAATATTCAGGGCTTGCTTGGCCTGGAGATACATACCAAAAATATGGCGGAAGGTGAGAGTCATCTACCTACCAAAAATAGGTAGATTATCGGACCAAACGCCCAAGTCATATACGCCTATAAGCCTATCCTCTTTCCTACTTAAAACGATGGAAAGACTGATAGATAGGTACATTAGAGACGAAGTGCCAAGGGAAAATCTCCTGAGTGAACGTCAATATGCATACCAGCCGGGCAGGTCGACAGACCTTGCACTGGATGAATTAAACAGACTACTAGCAAAGTCCTTAGATGACAAGGAAATGACAGTAGTAACAGTTCTAGACATAGAATGAGCGTTTAGTAACGCGACAACGCACTCACTCACGAGGGCATTATCAAACAAGGGATTCCCGGTAGATTAAAACCAGCCTAGACAATAGGATCATAATATCCAATCTAGGTGAGGCCTCCACTGAGGCGAAAGTGAGCACAGGGTCCCCGAAGAAGAGTACTATCACCACCCTGGTTAACTAACTCCTCTGGAAACTGTCCACAGAAGGCTTCTATTATTTAGGATATACGATGATCTAGCAATAGTTATCAAGTGGCGATTTGCGAATAGAATTCGCATTCGCAAAGAACCTTAAATGTTTCGACAAATGGTGTTGTAAGGAAGGATTCTCTATAAATCCCCACAAAACCACAGTCGTCACTTTTACACGGAGAAAAGCAGTGGAGAGCCTAAAGCCCCTAAGGCTCAACGGAGTGGAAATTCTATCATTCTAAGAAACACTCTCCAGTACACACCAGTACTAAACGGTTGAACTGACCTTTAATTTATTTTATTTATTTAATGTGAATTATGGTGGATGCAGAAAGATTCACACTTCAAGCTATAATTGTTAGTTGATTATATTTAACTTCATTTTTATTGTACATGTTGGAAAAGGTTAAAAAATTTAAACACGTATTTTATGTAAAATAATTGTTATTTAATAAAAAATTCCCTCCTACGTTTTGTTATAAATGTCAATAAAAAGTTGTCGCTGTGTAATGTGTATGATTCTTGTTAATTAATGGTACGGCTTTAATAAAACACTTCTTGTTAATTAACCAGAAATAAAAAATATTAAATAATTAATATTCCCAAGGTTTTGTTAATAGGTAGTTTATAAAAATTTAGTAGATTGATGATAACAATCTAAGTAAAATAATTAAATTTTCAAAAATTATCTAGGAATAACAATTGTATTTATAATGTATTCTTAAGGAAAATAATTAGAATAGCAGTGGTCATTCTGTTATATTATGTAAACAATTTATCTTGCAAAAATTGATTTTTTTAAATTTATTTAAATAATCCGAGTCGGGTAGATATACATCGGCAGTGTTTTTATATGATCCTATGTCCTGAATATGTTATTTGACAAAAAATCTTTTTGGGTACTCTCTAAAGCCTTCTCTAGTTTTAATTACTTTGCAATAAATAAGTTATTGTCGCCCTATCAACTTGGTTGTACTAAAGAAAAAGTTTGAACAGTGCCCTGAGTGAATTTATAAATGAAATCATATCTCTGCTCTGAGACTTGTTGTGGACTTCTCTAAACTAAAGCATTTGACTATGTGAGCCACACTATTTTATTATATTTGTCGGGACGCACAAAACAAATTAAGTTGCATAGCATACATCCAGTCTGAGGAAGGCTGATATTGGAGTACCACAAGGTTCTGTCTTGGGGCCACTCTGCTCTTATTATATATAAATAACGTGCTCCAATATATTGGGCATCTCTCAAACTTAATTGTATCGTAGGAGGACCGCACTATTCATGGATATATCCTTATAATTGTCTGCATAAAGACATAAAAAGTATTTCAAACTCCACGAAATTTATAAAAGGAACTTTCAAACGCATCTGCAACATCGAACCCTACACGGTCGATGACAAGGGTGTAATATATAGTAATGTACTTGCTATTTGTTTCTTCTATCTTTTATGTATTTAATTATTTTGTTATAACTATGTCAGGTTTCAACTGGTGTATGTCTGTAATTTGTGACATGCCATCTTTCACTGTCTCCACGAATTTATAATAACATGTAAAAATATGATTTTATGTCATCAACTCATCAATTTATAGTAAAAAATTACACTTTCAGTGATAGATGTCACTTCAGTTTAATTACCTATTCAAACTACCACCTAAATTAGGCTTTCTGCCAACAGATGGCTCTCATTAGAAAATATACTAATTTGTTAAATAGATTTGTATATCATGAAAATATAAAAGGTAAAATATTATTATAATTAATTCATAAAAGTTGTCTATAAACTGATAGTATAAAGATAGTTAGTGATCGAAAAGTCCATAACAATCGATTTAGTTTTAAAATTTCTGAAGTTATTACTTTAAGACTGTGGATTGCCGAACTCTCAGTTTGAATCATATTCTCTTCTTTTTTGTGAATTAAATAGGTTATAAATATGACCCGAGTTTCTTTAAACTTCTTTTTTCGATTAAGAAGTTAATCTGAAAACTTTGCTATGTGATTAATTTAGTTAAAGGGCACGTGGTTGCAATTCGGTTTGATACCCGATCAAAAACTAAATTTAACATATTTTCAATTAATATTTTAGATTATTTAATTGAAATTTCGATCAATTCGGATCTATTTAGCGAGTATCGTCCAGAAGTATTCTAGGTAAGTTATAATTTCACTATATATAGACACGTGCTCGCGTTAGAGGTCAATTTTGAGACTAATTCTGTAAATTTAATTACAGACGATTTGGTACAGCCAGACTTTTGGGTACAGTTATAACTTACCAACTATTTTTGGCTATTTTGGATTTTGGACTATTGGATCATTTTGCTATTATTTGATACACGATTTTTTGTTATTGAATTTGCCCCGACTTTGCAGTCTACGATTAAAAAATCCTATTTAAAATCTCCCATCTGGATAATTTGAAAACCGTATTTAATGTTGAGATTTGCGAAGATCACTACGTCTAGTAGCCACCTCGATCAACAAGGGAAACCTTTCGTCTGGAACGCCTGGAAAATCCCCAACTATTGTAGAAGTTAAGTAATTTCCATATTATTATTATTTTTTGTTATAAAATTATTCTAAACGTCATGATTCTTTCTCCTTACGATAGCTAGAAAACCGTAGACTTTGATATTTATATTATTTTAAGATTATTACCCTTAGATTTCTTGTTTGTATTGTACTTTGAATATTATATAATAAATTGTAATTTTTTTAATTGTTCTTTTATTGTTAATGCTCTCACTATAACGATTTGTAATATCTGGTATCTCGTTTTTCTTACACGGCTTTGGGTAGTAATAAATTTTAAATTTTATATCTCATTGTTGTTTCTAGTAAATACTTTTGATTTGTTTCAAACTTTTTGAATTTATCGTAGCTACTTATTATATAGTCCGAGTTTTGAAGAAATCCATTGTTGTGAATGCGATAAACGTTATGAAAACGAATCAACTCGACTTCCAGGTATAACCATTGCACATTAAATAAACTCAGTCCTTTTGTATCTCATTAGTCTCCTAAACTATTAAAAACTATTCCAAGATTTTATTGTTTTTCCACAAGTGTTAAGATTTTTATAAGCTGTGCGTATAGTTTACACAACATTATTTTCTCATGCCTTGCGAGGTTTGATATGCTATTAGAATATTGTATATTTGTATTTTATAAGATTGGGTCATATTATATTTCAATTTCCTACCGTCAAATTACATATTTCCAGTTCCGAAATAATTTACAAAAAAATGCAATTATAGTGGAAATAACCAAAAAAATATTTTAATAAATGCTAATGATACATTGAAAAACAGAGGCATGTTGCAGGAACTCAGTTATTACAATGTAAAAAACAAGGAATTACTAATACACGGAGTAGACACTTACTGAATCGATAATGATACACCTGGTGTCGAGATGATATTAAAATTGCTTTAAAGCTGGTATTTTAAATTGGTTAATAATTTAGATAAAATAACATGATCTTTAGAAAGTGTGAAATAACATATTTACGACTGTAAAATTAATATTGGTTTTGATTTTATCTTGTTATTTTATACAAGTTAAAATTGGTGCAGCTTGTAAAAATTATGTGTAATTTAGGTGCTGACTAAAATTGTGGTGCAATTTAAACATGGCGAACAAAGTCAATGACCTCTTTCAAAGAGGATCAATAATTATTATCAATGTCACTTCTAGATCGCTTCTACAATAAAAAATGTATACTTTTTTGGAGAGGAGGATGGTGTTAGTCTTGGAGAGGTTTGTAATAATAGTAAAAATGGTAACAATAATAATACTTTTATTTGCAACAGGTTAACACCGAATTATAGAAAATAATAAAATATTAGTAATAACAGCAATGAAGATATATAAATGTTTGTTTGTTTATTGTTCTCAACCGCCTTCCAGATCACCTGAATGACCCTCTTAAGTCTAGAAGACATAGATTTGTGGGTAAAGGAGACAGGTCCCTACAGTTCATAGTGGAATTCGAACCACTTCTTGGGGGTAGAGAGAAACAAAGATGTAAAAGGTTATTTAACCTAAACGGTTAGGTTAATTTAGTAGCTGAAGTTCCTTTTACATACGGATAATATGTTTTAAATGATCAAAATGGACATCACAGAAATGAGACACTTAGGTAAATACTACAAGGAGAAGCTCGGTTCATTCTAGGAACGCCCATGGGCATAACGGTCCTAAAGCATAACTTCAATAAGTACTTAAAAATTGTAAAAATATTCCCCCAATATATGCACAAATAGTCTGGTACGGGGACGGCTCCAAGACAAAACAGGTTGTTCAGAGCCAGGATATATGACACAAGGCTAAAGGTCAGTACTCCAATAAGTCCTATTAAAACCCTAATAGAACCCGAACCCTTCTGCAGTGTGACAAAAAAATGCGTACGAACAACCTTTAACGAATTGGTACAAAATAAATTTTTGAATCGGTGGAGGAATTTCCTAAGACTGAGAGAGGCCAAAGAAATCATTAAAGAACGATCAGGCAAATTTACGGAGGATCTACCAAGGCAGAACAGATTCTATCAAGAAGAGGAGGAGTTGATACGCTGTCACTGTAAAGGCTTATTAGTGCTAAGATTTCAATTACTTGGAAAGGACGAGCCAAAGGCAAATAACTACACTAAGGGGCCTCTATCAAACCCATGGAGCCTGATACAAAGGACAAAACTCGATGAGGTATTAATTGTAAGGAAAGATTCCTTGTGAGTGCCACAATAGACTCAATAAGCCCCAGACTTTTCGTCATGTACTTCAGCATACTCTATGCAAATAAAACTGTTGTGATGTTAGTATACACTTCAGCAATATACTTACAATAGCTGGTAAATATTTTACTCTCTTCTGATACAACAATCCATGGCTCAAATTGTGGAGACGGAAAGACGGATACGCAAAGCTGAGTAGCTCAAGTGGAGAAATGATACGCCAGTGGGCCAATGTTTGAGAAATTACATGTTCACACAGAAACAGTAAAACTCGGAATTTCATAAAAAATGTTTGTTTATTCAGATAACCTGCTATTTACAATTGTACGTTTTCTAACTAGTTATTTTTGTACAAAAATGTACAGGTTACTAATTAACGGGAGAAGTGTTGCAACAAAATGATAGTACCAGAAAACTCAAGCGGCAAGGATAGCAAACAAAAAAAGTAGCGTTAGAGCCTTAGTACAAAGTAAGCGGTAAAGCGTTAGCACGAAATAAGCGGTGATTCAAGGCAACTAGTAAATCGTCTAAAAGGGGTGCAGACTAAATACGGATACCAGGTATGTGAAGCAAAACCATAGATATATATAATATAAAAGTTACAGTGTAAAATAGAGAAGTTACGTAGAGTATTTGTCTAATACATGCAATGATAATAATTGGGGGTCTCAAAGAAAAATTTATTAGTATTCCCTGGAAGAAAAAAATAATTAATACCCTGGAAAGTTAAAGAATAAAATAGATTTATGCAACTTTTCAGTGTTCCTAAACCTCGTTGGTAATATGGAAACACCTACAAGTTGCAATGAAATTGACAGGACCTGCAACCCTCGAGATGGAATCTAAAAAGTTAAGGTGTGATTAGTAAATGCTTGATTTATAAATGAATGGTCCTCCTGATGGTCGCTATCGCTGGTATTGCACTAGCCAAGTTTACTTAGTCAGTTACCCCACTTCTCTATGATCTTACTTACTTCCTGATGTAAACTTCGAGCACGTCAGAACGGCATTAGTCACTCTACGCCCTATTAGGACCTCTTCTGAATGTATAGGTGACGTCAGATTTTCATTGCCCTATTTTAAGACTTCGAATATTTCACGATCGACTATACAAAATAGCAAGCACTAACACATCTAACCCGTGTGACAGCTGAATACGTACTGAAATATTGGCTGCTTGATTCGCGTGCCTATACAGTCCCCTCTCGTCACTTTTCCCTTTACCGAAGTTCATCTGTACTTTGCAACTTGTTAGCATTAGTCGGTCGGTCTACAAATTAATAATTTATTAATTTTCAAGCTAATTCGCTTAAGGCGGTACAATATTTATTTTATTTTAACAGCAAATAAGAAAATTATAATAGAGGGTACAAATAAATATAGATCCTGGTTAAATTTCGGTAACGAAAAACGCTTCATTACGTCATCCTTAACCCGTTACAATAATGGCTCTAATGTTGAAAAGCACTAATTTGTGATTAGACATTATAGGCATAAGTAATATACTTTAATAATAAACTTTAAATTTCATATAGTTCTATACTTACCTTACCAACAATGAGATAACTTTCGCTATTTTTTTTCGCATCCAGTGATCCTGTGCATTTACACCAAAGGCATCTAAACTACCACATGCTCTAATTTCGTCATTGGTCACATGGTTCGATTAAAATAGCAAATAATCCATCACCACACTTTTAGAAATTTTTGGAATATCATCTAACGATGCAGTTGAATCTCCCACTTCTAAACTATATGGATCAACACCATTTACATACTCTAACTTAGAAATAAAATTTGGCGACTCCTAAAATAAAGCGTATAGATCAAAGTTTCCCGAATTTAATAATATTAATTCCTAAAGTTAACTCACCATTGCGGAAATAAATAACTTTTGACACTACGCAAAAAACATCAGTTCAAAAACACAAATAAAACAATAAATGAAAATTAGTTCAACAAATCATCAAACGTATAGTAGGAGGAAACACTAATAATTAATTTTACGCAAAAAAAACATTTAAAGAAGTTCTAAAACTTTTTTAAACTTGGGATAATTACATAACCTCAGATACACCAAAAACTTCCTTTTTTCTTCAGTTTTTAGTGTCATTGCAATTATTGGTCTGCAAGCTTTCGTTATAGTTTTGTTACGTGTTTACAATCTTCAGTAAACACCCTTGTAGGTTCAATAAATTTCGACAAGAATCTTCACAAACCACTGATTTATTAATCACTTAAAATTACAATAATCAATCCTTAGAAATAACACAACTAATTATACTTTAATCTAACATAAAACTCCTTGTCTGTGGCCCTTTGGTGGCTGCACAAACCTTGCATTTGCGACACCAAGCCTACGATCTATATATTTGTCCTATATAATCATTCCCTTACTTTAGTCAAGGTCCTATTAATGCCAAAATCACGCCCGGAGATTCTATCATAGATTTCCTGAAGTGCTTTCGGGACCCGACACCTGGGTCTCACCAGACGCATGGTAACTTCCTTCCCATCTAGACTTTCCCATGCTCTCTATAACAGTCCGTCTATAACCTTGAGGGAGTTCCATTGCTCCCATAATGCCTTTAGCTCGACACTCTTGTCTGAAACATCCTTCCATTCTGGTCATGTCCCCTTTTCATTTGCCGTTAATATAGGACCAATTACGCTATCATCCAATTGTCCTTGTCTTAGAATTTCCTTTGTCTAATCGTCCGGAACATCTATCTGAATTGTGTTCACTGTTACTATGCCTTGCGCCTTTTCAGCCCGATAGCAATGCTTGCAGTCATCTTTGCATGGTCTTCTAGATAAAGCATCTGCATTTTGAGATTATCCAGGTCGGTGTTCGATTCTGAAGTCATACTGCTGCAATCTCTCTATCCAGCGAAGCAGTTGACCTTCTGAAGTTTTCAACTGCAATAGCCATTTTAACGCCGCGTGGTCAGTCCTGATTTTGAAGTGTTGTCCGTAAAGATACTGGTGAAAATGGTCCACGGACTTGACAATGGCCAATAGCTCCTTCCTTGTTATACAATAATTCCTCTCTGGTATGGACAGCACCTTACTGAAATATTCGATTACTTTTCCTCTCCATTTTTGATTTGAGATAGTACACATCCAACTGCGGAATTGCTAGCATCCGTGTCAAGAATGTGCAGACCCTTTTGTTGGGAATATGCTAACACAGGACTACTGTATAATGCTGCTTTCAGCTTCTTCCATGACGCTTCGCACTCCGGTGTCCACTGATATTTAACCTTTTCCTCTGTCAGCTGTTGTAGTGGCTTCGCTGTATCAGCAACTCCTTCCACAAAGTGTCTATAGGAAGTGCAGAGACCAAGGAAGCTCAGTAATTCATGAACGTTTCAAGGTCTTGACCAATCTCGTACGGCAAAAATCTTGTCCGGGTCTGTCTGTATTCCCTCGAAGATAAGAAGAAATTTCACTTCTTTCTCGAACAGGAGATACTTTTTTGGATTCAACTTTAGGTATGCATTTCTGATTCTCCCAAATACTTCTTGAAGATTTTCCAAATATTCCTTAAAGATCCCTCCCATAACCATCACATCGTCAAGGTAAACCGGATATGTCTTCCAGTTTAGTCCTCTGAGTACAAATTTCATCAATCTTTCGAAAGTGGCTGGCGCATTGCAAAGTCCAAAAAGCATCACGGTGAATTGATATAGACTACTACCTATTGAGGAGGCAGTCTTTTCTTTGTCTTCAGGCTAAAGCCTCCATCTGCCATTACCCACTTCGAAGGTCTAAAGTTGAAAACCATCTGGTCTAAACTTGAAAACCAGCGTACTTATTGTGTCATCAATTTGTCGTAGTGGATAGCTGTCTTTCTTTGTAACACCATTCAGGTTTCCGGTAGTCCACACAAAGTCTTAATGTCCCATCCTTCTTGGCAACCAAAACTACCGGTGATGACCAGGAACTGGTTGATTCCTCAATCACTCCATCCTTTAACATCTTCTGAATCATCGTAGAAGCCCCTTCCTGTTTGGCTAGTTGCAGCCTCGTAGGTTGTTGATGGATTGCGGTAGAATCACCAGTGTCTATCCGATGCTGCACTATATATGTTTCTTTCAATTCTTATGAGAAGCATCTTTACATCCCCTCACAAGAATTTTAGCTTACTTTCTATTAGACCGCAAAGGTGTTACTCAAATTTCATGATAATTTCAAAAGTCTTTTCTTTGATGCATTTCATAGATTTTTTCAAAATTGTATGTCTCCAAAGTTGCTTAGATGGGTAATTTTGTTATGCTTTTTTAACTTTTAAATTCGTTTAATTGTCAAGGCACTTTAAAAACAACATGTACGCAATTGTTAAAATTTTGCCCGACTACTACTGGCAATAACTATTTTAGTCTGTAAAATATACTTTACGAACCCCGGTGAAATATCAGTTTCTGGATTGAATTCATTTTATGGACTGCTTAAAAAGCAATTATTGATCTTGAGCATTAGGTATTATAAGCCCCGGAAATTCTAAAAGGCACCAACATATAATTAAATGAAATCCGAAAAAAATAGATGAATGATGATTTACAAGCTAATACTACAATTAACCGATGAAATGATAATGCGCTTAAGCTCTTGCTTGTTAATTTGAAAACGTACACCACAAATTAAAATTTAATATTTTATGTTACTGGCTTTATTAAAAATGCTATTAGACTAACTTCGTGAGAGGTTTCCTACTCGCAGACGTGTTTTGCATGTTAATTAACATAATAATTCAAACTGTTCAAAAAAGTAGAGATTCACTATCTTTACATTGCACGGCATCTCATCCTCGCCCGTCAGAAAAAAACGTTACGATTTGTATTAAATTTGTTCTTAAATAATAATAATTATTTATGGTTACTTTGCCGTGATTTCAATCATTAATTTAAATTTAATTCGCAGCAGTTTGAATATTGATGGAATTTAATTAAATACCCGCTGTTAGTTTTATTTAAAATATTTTTAGTGTAAATTGTATTTAATTTCGTTTTATTTAATGGCCCAATTTTTTTTATTTAACGGCACTTCATGAAGTGAACTTGTTCGCTACCTTTACCAGGCCACAGGTGTATCGAAAGTACGGAAATATGTCTGATTGACGGTTGAAGTGGAATTTCAAGGTTAAAGAAATTAATTGTTACTTAATGGTTACGGTGTAAGCGACACAGTACCTGCTGAACAATGGGCGTTATAATACCAGTGAAAAAATTTTCATCATCCAAAAGACAAAGATTTTACAAAAAAGTAAACGCCCTCTAAGAGTTACGTTACCGACTGTGCCATGCTTAGTTTAAAAAAAGTATATTCACTTTTTGCGAAAATGAGTTATGGTAACCGAAATGATTAGAAATACATTTTATATCTCTCTTTGTAGCTTAAAAGTGGTAAAAGCTTAAAACTAAATAAATAATTGCTGCAAATAAATAGTCGCATGTCCATAGAATCTCATAAAAATGAAGGGTTCTATCTCTAAATCCGTCTTCTTCTAGTCCTTTTTTTGCATAGCATATTGTATTCCTTTTTCCCAACTCTTCCTTGGTCTTCCTCTTTTCCTTCTATTTGCAGGGTTCTGTTTCCAAATCTTTTGTGGTATTCTATCCTAGTCCACTCTCCTCATGTAGCCATACCACAGTAGTTGTTTTCTTTCAATTTTGTCTATTAATGATGTAAAATTGAAAGGAATCAAAAGTTGGAGACGCCATGTTTAAGTTAAACATTATTCATCGTCTTCGAATGATACTAAAACTTTATTTGACAACCACAAACGAGTTTATAATTTACTCTCTTCTTGTTCTTATTCAGAACATCTCGACAGACATTTCTTACCCATGTATTATTATTCTAGCAGTATGGCATATTTAACAGCATCACGACATTGCCTGTTAAAGCATACGGTATATCAACATGGTTCATTTCTACCAGTACCTTCATAACAACCGCTAAACCTTTGGGCGTCTGCCTCGCCTCTTACCATTTGGTTTTCCTTTAACCATTAATCGTTTTATTTTGTCCTCTTTTCAGTTTATTTGACAAAAAAAAAATGATAAGCTTCGACATAATATGGTACCTTAGAAACGTCTGGGGAGTATATTTCTCGGAAAATCAAGTTGTTGATCTAATGGTCAAACTAAGGAATTCACAGGAAGCGCCTACAACCCCACATCTCCTAATCGTCAATGCCACGCCTGTCTGCCCCCCTAATAGTCCATGTCACAGGGGCATAGAAGAAAGATGGAAGAAATTGAAGCATTAGAGCATGCATGATTTTTGCGTGCCTCGTGATATTTCTATCACGCCAAATTTACCACTGTTATCAGTACTGTTAAGTAATATTACACATACCAATAAATAATAATAATGAATAAACACCACAGAAATTAGACAACCCAAAATTTCAGAAGTCATACGTTTGTACGGAAGGGGGTTACATATTGAAAAACGCGGACATACAACCATATCCTCTGACAGAGCCAGTACCGAAGTCGGGGCTCGATTGCCATTTCGCGCCTTAAACAACGCAGCTATCGGCCAGACCAAACTTCAATGTATTTTATATAGTTTTTCTCTACTTGGTTTACAACCATCATTTGTAATAAATTAGCACTCAATTTGTACTTGTAGCCAACTGTTTGAAAACTCTCAAGCAGGTATATGAGCTTATCATTACTTAAGGCAAATAAGGTGGTATCATCTGCAAATCTAGAGCTAGAAAGATTGCTTCCGCCTATAACTACCCAACCTTATCAGTTCCCTAGCACACTTCGCGTCATGTTTTCATGTAGATGTGAAATAAAATTGATGACAGAACACGACCATGTTTGACTCCTTTGCTTTGTTTCACGCTAAATTTGCCGGAATTTATGTTACAGGTTTTCACCAAGGGTTTTCTTCGTGTAGTCGGTGAATAACGAAAACCAAATATTTCCTTTTCTTCTCGATTAGATGTAGCATATTCAGTATTTGTTTCCTAATACCGCGTCATTTAACAAAGTCTGCCTACTCAATAGAAATATTCAACATTGTTTTTTCTAGCGTGAGATCGTGTCGCCAGCAGTCTGTATTGTTACAGACATCTGTTAATCTCTTTTTATCTAGTGGCACAAACATCAAGATCTTCCAATCATCGAACCAGATTGAAGTCTTCTATAATTTTTTGTATATTCCATTTCAATATTCTAGGTTTGCATTCGTAGTATTGGCTACCAGTCATCTTTAGACGTATAATGATCCCTGTGGTCACTTTTAAAAAGTTTTTCCAGTTCCAAAATTATCACTAGATTTTCAGCAATCAGCAATTGAATTCAAGCCTCGTAGTTAATACCACCAATTCTTTAATAGACAACCTAGCTTAAAAGCGGGTTAAATGTATCTGTACAGTAGTATTTGCAATATTTTCTGAAATTACTTAACAAGAAAGTGGTATCTACATTTTTCAGCCAAAAATATATAAAAGAATTGAAACAAACAACTGACCTTCAAGAATTAAGTTTTGAATCTTTAAAATAAAAAACTGTACGTATATTTGTTTAGAATTAAACTACAAGTCTAAAATCGTTCTCCATTTCACGATATATGAAAGGCAAAACTATATTTGTTATATTCATTTCGATATTTTAAAAGGGATAAATACGACACATCATGTCATGTTGTCATTTTATTGCTGTGTTTTGAACTGTGTCACTAATATCTACCAGTTTCGTTGCCATATAATACTGTATATATTCAGCAAGATTTATTCGGAGTAGAGAGAGAGACATTTAAAAAGTTATCATATTTGATTGTTACATTAGAAAGTAATGAATCTTGAAAACTGGGTGTACAATATTGACCAAAAAAGTCATATATTAAGTTGGCTCTGTGAAAAAACAGGCTTATTAATGACCTCTTCTGTTGCGGGTAATGATGGTGTGATGTGTATGTATGTAACAATCTGTGTATGTTTTCTTCCTGAGTCTTCATGGGCCACCTTACCCTTGAATTTTTCATCAATGCATCTAGCAAAGCAAAACTACTTTTTGCTCAACCTCGATATTTAAATGTTGATTATTTAAATGATCAGGGAAAACAGATAAACTTGTCTGTGTGGAACATGATGAACGTATCGTCTACATGGCACATTTTGGTGTCTTCTTACTGCAGCACACAGCTTCTTCTTTGAATGTTGACAATTACTAGTGAAAGCGGTGATCTATACAAGTGATTGGTATAAGTGACGTTATTTTTATTTATTGATTTGACGATGATGATTGTGTTGACAGAGAGCCAAATACCTCATTAGTCCTGAGGAAGACAATAAAGTTTGTCGGAACGTCGACTTAATGAGAATGTGAGGTTTTCTTTTTCTAAGAAATTATCCAAACCGACTACTGCACACGAGATATATACTTTTGTTCGTAGATATCCCCATTCCAGAGAAAATATGTTGCTGGTATGCATAATCGTACTAAATCCCGAATGTCTTCTCATAATCCTTTTGGTACAAGTTCCTGACACATCAGGTCAACTGTTTTCTCGATTGGCAAAAGCGAAACAACATCAAGGTACATGATGAGGAGTAGAACACTAGTAACTTCAGTTCTTTTAATCTTTCTAAAGAAGTTGATAGTATGATCAGCTAAACTAAAGTTCAACAATCACGGCAAAACTAGGAAAAAGGACTACTTAAATACAACATAATATTCATATTCTCACATTAGCTATGAACGTAAAATTTTGCGTTAATTAATAAACAGTTTAGTATACTTATTTTTTGAGATGTCCACGGCAAGAGTTACATTGTCATAACGCGATAAGAGTTCTTTACCTCCATCCTAAGAATTTCATTGAATAAACTAAGGTAAATCATTTATTTCTCACGAGATTCGCGCAAAACACACCACAAAACACAGTTTTACTATGAATACAAATATATTAAGCATTTGATAGCCAATGTAGTTACTTCATATGTACCTAAAGTTGTATAATATCTGCATTGCATTTTACTCGAAACTAACCCCAATTATAACGATGTACCTTTCGGTAGAAGACCTCATATAAAAAACGATTTTGATGACAGGTCAGATTCTCCTTCTCATGTGAACATACAACAATGCAATATTTTATGGTATTGTTTGGTTCGGTGATATAATGCTAAATATCACGGCTGTTACCTATAATTAATGACATGTCAGGTTCTCGGCATTAAGGTGCATCTAGAGTGCTTTGTTGGCGATTCTTTTGACAGGGCGAGACAATCAGTGGCGAACCAAAATATTTACATGTTGGAAAATATTCACTGTTTTTTGGTTACGTTAACTAATTCCTTTTTATTCTGTATTGCTTTTACTTAATTTAAACACTTCCTTGAGGACGTTAAGAGGTAAATTCGCCCTCGGTAAGATTTGACTTAAAAAAATTTAGAATGGCCTAACTTCAACATTATTTTAATTTTTTATTATATCATCATATAAATTTTGTTAATTTCGGTTATTTGCTATGTACAACAAACTTATGCATGTGTGTCAAATATAACAATTGAGACGTCTATAATTTTCAATTATCTGTATTAACTTAACTATATTTACTGACAAAAAGTGAATAAAGGGTTTACTAAAATTGATAAATATTTTTGAACATCGCTATTAAAAGCTGCTATAGTTCATTTAGTAAACTATATACAGTAAAGATGTTATATTTTATCTATAACCAATAGAAAAGAGCCACTTATTACACCAGTTTTAATTAAGTAATGAACGGCATTATGCTAGTCTCTTACTAAATTAATTACCACGCTGGTATCGTAAGGAGATAGTGTATCCTTCAGCAAATCCAGCACATTGCATGCCTCTTCACAGTTAAAATATCAAGTCCGTTTCAGCTAACAATGATACTGATGAGCTCCTGAAGCAATGGCCAGTGGATTGTTTAGGATCACATAATTTAAGGCAACAAAACAATATTCTTCGGTATGCCTACCAAAAGTTGCTGAGTATATTTACCATTCTTATAAAACCCAAATAAACGACTATGGTCAGTGTGTAAAGGACGTAGCTTGATGTAATTTTGGACAATTTAGACCATATTACACCTCCTGATGCTACAAAAAAATTTCGAAAAATGTTTGTCTTCGGGAATAGTATTATAGTTACAACACACTGATTTTCGTGTGCTGCATATTCTGTCAGACTATCCGATAATGGCTGCAACTTTCTCTGTTAAATTTGTGTGCTCGTCGCTTTCTTGCAAATAATTTCTGAACTCAGTATCCTTCACATTTTCTTTTGAAAAAAATCAATTAAATGTTGTCAATTTGCTGATAACCACATTTCCCTTCATTCATATGACACTCACCAACATCGAATAATGTACTCATAGAGAAGGTTTCCCAGTCTGTTTATTTGATATGAGATATATTAATTATTGAACTAGTGGGTATAGGTCAAACATTACTTGCTTCATAACAATTTTGTGAAACTTTAACTGAAGCGTCATCTCCATTATTCACTTACTTTTAGTTAACCTACATAAAAGTATATACATTATTTAAGGGACCTAAATATTATATAAAATTAATATAATAAAAAATTATGTATGCGTAATTATTAAAACTCTTTAATACTGGCCGAAAGATCGAAGCATGTCAGATAAACCTGAATAAATTTTATGTGAAGTGTTCACTTACTTAGTTCATGGTTAATTTACCTTTAAAACGATTAAAATTAAATAGTATATAACTCAATATTTTTTAGCTATAACCAATTATACCCTCATTAAATATACATTACGAACTGTAACGCCACTGAACAAACTATAGTGGTTGGTTATTTTAAAAACGACTAATGCCTTTTATTTCAGATCCCTTTATCGAGCTTGCTCTTCTATTTCATTTCCTCTGCTACACAAAGCTTCTATCATCAATGAATAATATTGTAATCCGTCTTCAGATGAACAATTCATTGTTTTTATGTTTAACTGGGTTTCTTGAGTGGAATATACGTGGTTTTTTGATTGATAACATTTCAGTTTTTCTATTCAATGGGTACTATGTTTTATGTATGTGCTCACATCACATACATATCATATGCTTTATTCTTTAAAAGTTAGAGATATGTGTAATAAAGATGAAATCAACGTTTTAATATTCGTCATATATTTATTAGCAAGAAACGGATCTTCAAAAAGTTTGCAATATTATTAAGATTTCTATAGTGTGGCATATCAAAGTTTGAATCGTATAAAACCTATAGTCTAGGTCTACTGAAACTACCATTTATTCGCAGCAAACTGAAAATAGTTATAGTGTTCCGGCTGTGTGTTTAAATGAAGCAAAATTCTTTAAAAAATTGTTATAAACATATAGGACGTAAATATGGCTTCTTAAAAATAAAGAAGTGACAGTTTATCACTTGTTCTGAATTCGACATTCAAATGTTTCTTCTTTGTTTTTTGATAGACTTTTGTAAGCTATATTTTTATTTGATACCCATAGCCTACTTTGTGAGATATATTACAAAAACCCAAAAAATAGGAAAACCATAAACGGTTATAGTTTCTTTATTGGAGGAGATACGAAAAAAGTTAAACGGATGAAAGTTGACGACAAAGACAATAATGGATAAGAAAATCGAAAAACGCAGTTTGACATACGTTCTTGTGCAAAAATCAAAAGAACAAATCTCAAAGTAGGCCATGACACAATTAATTTCTTCTATCTTTTCTCTTTCCAACGATATAAAATATGTCACAAAAATTTTAACTGATAAGATCAATATTTAATATTTTACGAAAACCAAAATTCATTCAATCATTGAATCGTAAAAATCAGCAATGCTGTAATAGTAAAAATTCACTTTATAATAATTATAATTGAGTAACGTTTTATTACAATTTAATACAAACTAACAAATATATCAAAGTACAAAATGAACATCCAAAAAAACGAAAAACAGTACTACCTACTACCATACTGAAAAGAAAATATGTGTATTTATTTTTCTAACTACAAATGCTCAAATTGTGCACCATGGATTCTAATACATAAACGCCTTACGCCTTACATTTTGGAGCATTTCAGGAGTAATTGCCTCACATGCGTTTCTAATACTGGTTTTGACATGTTCAGTATTTTCAGAGGCAGTTTGAAATACCTTGTCTTTAATGTAACTCCAGACGAAAAAATCCAAGGGAATAATATCTGGTGATCGAGCTGGCCATAGAATGGATCCATACGTGTCTATCCAGCTATCTAGCATAACTTGATTTAAATAATTTATATATATTACAGCCGCGTGGGGTGAAGCCCATCTTGTTGAAAATATGAATAACTCAATCTTGCTGTCACTGTCAATTTATAAAAGAAAATCTTGGAATTCGTTTTGCAGGAAATTAAGGTATCTACGAGCGGTTAATTTGCCATTATCAAAATAAGGTCCAATTACTTTAGTCCCTAAAAAACCCACCCAAACATTCGTAGAAAATCTTTCTAGGGAAGCAGTCTCTCTATACATTAACGTGTATTTTCTCGTGTCGTGTCCGTTTCTATTGAAAGATCCATTATCAGAAAAATTTGATTTGTCCGACCAAAGAATTTTGCTACATTTTGTACTTGATTTACTTGTAACTCGTACTTCAGCGTACATATCCTGGAGAGTAGCTGTTGGTTGCAGTCTGGTTACATTCCGTATAGTAAAATAAGGATTTTATAGAGGAATTTGTGACTGAAATATTAAGTTATAAATATAATATTCTACCCTCTAGTAGCAGACTTGATGAACTAATGCTAAGCCCAGTCAGGTTATTTATTTTTCGATTTCAACTTACACTGCTAGATGGTACCACCAGATGGCGCTTGCTAAATGTTTTACATATCTGTATTCTAAGGATATCGATATGTACCAAATAGTCGAAGGATCCTCGTGTCGGTCGTCACAGCCTACTTGCACTGATGAAAGCCAAGAGCTCGAATCTGTAGTCTGCAAGTGGTGTGGGAAGACTGGCACGATAGCTTCTTTAAGAAAGAATTAGTCTTTCGGCCGGTGTTTGTTGCAATAGAAGCAATAGATCGAATATTTACACCATCCACCTTTGGATACATCAATAACAAGAAATAATTCTCAGTCTGAAAATTTCCCATGTAACTCAACAGAAAGCTACAAATTTAAAAAAGCAGATTTTCCTCAACTGTATGAGATTTTATTCAAAACAGACTGGTCTTTCTTAAATGAACTAAAAGATGTTAACATAGCATGTTCTGAATTTTACGCAAAATTGACTGAAATTTTTGATAAAACTGTTCCCAAATATGTTCCCAGACAATCTAAATATCCACCATGGTACACAAATAACATAGTACGAGACATAAAGAAAAAACGTATTCTCTGGAAAAAATATAAACAAACAAAGAACACCAATATCTACAGGGAGTTTAGTGACATAAGAAAAAAGATAAAGGATGAGTTAAGACAAGCGCATGAAAACTATCTGCCGAAAATACAAGAAAACATAAAAAGCGATCCGCAAAAATTCTGGTCTTACATTAATGGTAAAAGAGGTAGCAGTTCCATTCCCGACAATATTACATATAATGATACTCAATGTACGAATCCCCAGGATATTGTTAATGCCTTCGCTACCTTTTTTCAAACTGCATATTTAAAACCTAACAATAATGAAGATAAATATCACTCCTACGAAAATGCCAGTAGTAATAGCATCAATTTGTCTCTAACTTCTTTTTCTGAAATAGAAGTATTTAAGTCATTGAAGAAAATCAAGCCTAAGCTTACTAAAGGACCTGATAACATTCAAGCATTTATCGTCAAAGACTGCGCAACCATCTTCGCCAGTCCTCTCACAACGATATTCAATTTATCACTAAAAACGCGTACATTTGCAGATGTGTGGAAATATTCGCGCTTATGTCCTGTTTTTAAAAAAGACAACAAGTACATGGCCGAAAATTATAGACCCATTACAATTATCTGCAATTTCTCTAAAGTCATTGAGATCACTTTGAATATGTCATTATCCAGTCACGTACATGGCCAAATTAGTTGTAACCAACATGGATTTGGTCCCGGTAGATCTACTGAAACTAACCTTGCATGTATCACTCAATTCATTTGCAAACAGGCAAGTCGATATTATCTACACTGATTTCTCCAAGACCTTTGATCGCCTAGATCATTGTACTCTATTAGAAAAATTGGGTAAGTTTAGATTGTCAGGGATGCAGTTAGAATTCTTCTCTTCATATCTAGAGAATAGGCGTCAGTATGTTGAATGCCGCAGTTACAAGTCGTTTGACATCCTAGCCACCTCCGGTGTACCCCACGGTTCTGTACTGGGCCCGCTTATGTTTGTTGTTTTTATAAATGATATTGTAGATAATCTTAATATAGAGAGTCTCTTATATGCCGATGATTTGAAAATATATTGTGTAATAGAAAACGAACAAGATTGTGAAAATCTTCAGAATAACCTAAACTTGGTAAATGACTGGTGCCAATCTAATAATCTGCCTCTTAACATAACTAAATGTAACTCATTTACCTTCTCTAAAATGCGTAACCCTATCAATTACGATTATCATATAAACGATCAAATTTTGCAGAGACCGGATACAGTAAATGATCTTGGAGTTATATTTGATAAGTGTCTAAGTTTTAAGGAACATATTAATTTCACCATCGCATCGGCTCTAAAGAGGCTAGGTTTTATAATTAGAAATTGCAAAGGGTTCAGTAATACTGATATTTTGAAACTGCTATATTATTCATTTGTACCCTCAAAATTGGAATACTGCTCGTTGATATGGTCCCCAGGATATTCTATTTACATAAATAGTGTTGAGAATATTCAGCGCCGTTTTGTTAAATATTTGTGCTTTATTGAAGATAATATTTATCCAATAATTGGATATCCGCAAAATGTTATGTTGGAAAGATTTCACATATCTAATTTGGAAAATAGAAGAATAGTACATTCAATAATTTTTCTTTACAAAATTATGCATAACATGTTTGATTGCCCTCTCATTTTGGAGCAACTGAATTTTTATATACCTCATACAGCAAGTCGGAATTATGAAACATTTTACCTTCCTACACCTCGAACTAATTTATTAAAATTTTCCCCTCTATATTTCATGTGTAGAAATTATAATCTACTGCAAGATCAGCTTGATATATTCAACTGTAGCATTCGTTCAATTAAACAACTTGATTTATAATTTATAAGTTTCGCTCTCTATACTAGTTTGCTGTAGTTCTGTTTTAATGTGTTTTTTATGTTACTTTATTTAATTTTTTTTTATTATTGTAATTTGTGTTTTAATGTTGTAATACCTGTTTATTGTAATGTTTACATAGTTTTCATTGTAATGTTCCCACCCTGTAAATGGTTACCTGTTGGGTGGTAGTATCCAAATAAATAAATAAATAGATTCTATTGGTAATATATGTAATTATTATACTTAGCGCGCCAGGGTTGTAACTCATAATTCAGCACTCGGCGGGGCACATAGCCCGGAGAATAGCTGTTGGTTGCAGTCTGGTTACGTTCCTTATAGTAAAATAAGGATTTTATAGAGGAGTTTGCAACTAAAATACATGTTTTAATATTTTGCCCTCTAGAAGCACACTTAATTCATGTTTTACATCGTTGGAAAGAGAAAAAATAAACGGAATTAATGGTGTCATGGCCTACTTTGAGATTTATTATTTTCATTTTTGCACAAGAGCGTATGTCAAAGCCAACTGCGTTTTTCTAATTTTTTGATACACATTATTATTCTTATTGTTTTTGCCGTCAACTTTTATCGCTTTAACTTTTTGTTGTATATCCTCAAATAAGGTTTTTGTAATATATCTCACAAAGTAGACTAGGGATTTCAAATTTCTTTTTACTTAAATATAGCTCACAAAAAATGGGATAAGTGTTTTTAAAACTTTATTCTTCTACAGAAGATATTAAGATAAATATTTGGTGTGGCCCTCGTAAAATAGACGGTGTGTTTTAACTGAATTCATAAATGAAACATATTCTGAAGGGCTGCATATAGAATACAAAAACTAAATCAATTTAAGATTCATCATTTATCTTTTGTTATTTGTGTCCCTCATTATATATACCCACCATAACAACGGACTGTTATTAATTGATCTAATCAACCATATTCCTAAAACTTGTACTAATGAGTAACAAACATGATTGAATTCATTATATCGCCTACTTTTGTTTGAGCGGAGTTGTCTCTCATTGTATTTATTCAGAGGAGTAATGTATGTTCCCCTCGTCAATATTTTAAACTTCGCCTTCAGCTTATTTGCAAACTTTAAAATAAATGTTTATTCTAGAATCAGACACATCAAAGGAATACTAATAATTATTGTTAGAAGCGCTGGCTTGGGTGGGTCTTTGACAATAAAACAAATTGAAATAATGTAAAATATAAGGAGAACCGATGACTGCTTCTGTCTATCTGTACAGCATATTTTTATAAGTAAATAATTTGCAATTAATGTTTTTGCTTTTAACTACACATTTTATTGATGTAAATATTATACAATTACAAGTAAACTTCACTATATCACAGATTTTATTGAATACATTGTATGTGGCTTTGGAAAATTAATTTGCTCCAGGAAAATAGCCATTTGTTTCAGTTTACATATATCTGCAATAAATTATTTCTGTGGTATACACTGCTGAATAAAAATAGGGGATATTTATTATATTTTGTACAGATTCGCACTACGTATTGTACAGAGCTTTCAACAATGATCACAGGACACGTGATTTTTTAGTTAATCTTTTAGGCTTGTCATGTTTTAGCCATGTCAGAACCCTCCATACTAGGAATATTTTAATTCGTATGTATCTAAGGGTGCGTTTTCAATTATCTTTGCTAATGGTTCTTTTCCACGAAATCTAGGCGGAACGCACGATTTAATTGGTTCTGAAATTGAACACGCCCAGCGGAACCAATAAGGCAACGGTTTGTCTACGCAGAATATTTAGCGCCGTACAGTCTTCTTGTAGGCATATCCTAACATTTAACTATTTATTTTAATCTGTAATGTCATTATCATAGACGTAGTAGTAGTGTTTTGGTGGATATTGCATAATTATCAGTTCTTTTTCACGAGTTTTGAATTGTTTTAATTATTATTTGAGTATTAATCAGTTCTTTTCGGAACTACATAATTTACATCAGTTATCTTCTGGTGAGTAATGATAAAGAGAAAAAGAATGTTAGGTTAAGTAACGTTTTTTAAATTTTATTCTATTCCTGTCTTGCAATGGTTTTTACGCCAGAGCAAGATGCTTTCATTTTGATGGCTCATTTTCGAAGTGGAACTCGCAACGAAGATGGATCGTGGAAGTATTCATTGCAATCATACATCGAACAATTTATGGAAAAATTTCCTGACGCAAATATTCCATATGACACATTTTCAAATCGTAAATATGTACTCGTTGATCGTTTTGCAAAGAAACACTGCCTTTGCAAGGGAAAATCCACTGGTAGGCCAACTGTTTTAACTGAAGTGGTTATGAACGATGTTCGAGAAAGAATGAATCAAAGCCCGACAAAATTCATACCAAAGTTATCCGCTCAAACAGGTAGGTATTATTATCAACAACTAATAACGATACCTACTAAAAATCTTGTTTATATATAAAACCTGAATGCAAATAAAAAAATATATAACACTGGGAATCGGTTCTCTTCAGATGTCTTAATATACCTAAACGACAAATTAACGAGATTTATTTTTTTAGGTCTTTCAGTTGGAACAACCCATAAAGCACTCAAAAAACACCATTTGCATCCATACAAGGTAACCGTTGTTCAAGAACTATTACCCCCTGATTTTGAAAGTCGAGTAAGATATTGTCGTTGGTTCAACGGAAATTTAAATAACAACAATGTATTGGATTTAACCTATTTTACTGATGAAGCGTGGTTCTACTTAACAGGTTATATCAATAGTCAGAACTACAGGACATGGGCTACAGAAAACACTCACACTTATGTAGAAACAAGTTTACACCCCTTAAAAGATGGTGTATGGGTGGCAATATCCACAAGGCGAATCATTAGGCCCTATATTGGGTCTGATTTAGAGAACCTCCTCTTTAAATATGTACAACTTACAATACAAAAGTAAGTATGAATGGAATATAACCGCTGAAGGTGGTCCCCGGTAAATAAAAACAACACACTTATCTAGGGTGGTACGATACCGACTTCGACGTTGAAGAAACTGTAGCCCTACGGAAGTGTCTTCGGGACGAACGAAATTGACCCGAGGATGGGGTTGATTATAGCCTCTCCAGCCCTGGAACTTTCTACTGTGTGTGGATGCCCCGTCCGTGGAACTTCACTACTGTCTGTGGAATCCCCGTCCGTGGAACCCTAAAGATGTCCCGATTTAATTTGCATGGTCGGAAATGCACGTGAAGCGTGCCTAATGAAAACAATTTTTTTTAATTTAGAAATATAATTAACCTCACTGATGAGGGAACAATCCACCAATGTTTCTAGAAAGCCACAGTTGGATAAATGGGGTCGAGTCCTTCTTTCAAGTCGACACGATACTTCCAAAGGAAAGCCTTGTATACTTAAATATTCTGCTTCGGCAGTTAAAATTTACTCACAACAACAAAATATTCCGCTAAACGGAACAACAACAGATGGAGAAAATTTTCCTATGTTGTCAATCCCAAAATCCACCAGAATGCCTCGGATAAAACGAGTTTTGTGGGATTATCAACCGCGTACTGCCATCAAAAATGTCTCTCTCCTTTTCACCAGCTGGAAGTATATCGCGCCTAAAGGAGGCCTCGCATCTTCCTCGTAGCATTCGAGCATTCCAAGTCATTGTATTTTAGTGGTAACTGTATTTAGACAAAATACGCAAAATTTTACCATATAGTTCAGTGCTCGTAAGGGGGAATAGCTGTTTTGGTTTAATTTGTTAAGTCCTTATAATAATAAGGCATTTCCAGATAGGTTGGAATATTGCAATTCCTATATTTTACAAAATTTCCTTCTGCTTTAAAATTGCTTATTCTGTGATATTATCAATTTTATTTTCGATTTGGATTGCTTCGGAACTACTGAGAGATGACGCTAGTTACGCTCTACTGCGGTGGAACTTAACAGCGTCTATGAGATGCGAACTCCGGGTATCGAAGGTATGCTTGCTCACTTGCACTGCACTGACGACACCCAAAAATAGGTCGAAACCGGTCTGCAGTTAGTGACATCCTGAAATGAAGGAGGCCTTGCATCTTCCTCGTAGCATTCGAGCATTCCAAGTAATTGTATTTTAGTGCTAACTGTGTTTAGACAAAATACGGAAAATTTTAACATATAATTCAGCGCTCGTAAGGGGGAATAGCTGTTTTGGTTTCATTTGTTGAGTTTTTATTTATATAAGGCACTTGCAGATAGGCTGGAATATTATAATTCCTATATTTTATTAGATTATTTAAGTGTCACGATATATCCGGAAACTGACGCCAAGTACCTAGAAATTTTAAATGGAGCTTCCGATCATTGCTTGCGGGCGGTAAGTTCTTTGAGGATCGCTGGTTACGACGCTTAGGTCTGTGGGATTCGCCGGTTCGATCCCCAGATCTAACGCCGTTAGATTGTTTTCTTTGGGGCACTCTAAAAGCTCTGGTTTATAAAACGCCAGTAGAAAATGTTGAACAGTTGCAGGAGTGAATTACTACAGCACTAGCAGGATTCGTCCTGAACAAATTCTCTAAGCTGTTTTGTCTGTACGAAAAAGAGTTGTTAAATGTTTCGAACAATTCTTGTAAAATTTTCTTGTTAGTAACTTTGTTACTCTGTTAACTCAATTAAATATAAACGTTTGGAAAATAGTAAAAAAATTGCATTAAATATGTTTTTTTTTATTTTATCACAAGATATCAATTTTAGCCGCATAACGCCTTATACCTTTTTTTACTAAGAATTACTACTATTTAAAAAATTGAAGTTTTTTACATTTTAAATTTATAAGATTTCAAGATACGTTTTTAACTTTTACAACTTACGGCATAACCGAATTCGACAATAATTTTAGAATGTAGGTCTTTTCTGAAAACTTATTCGCCAAAAATTTCAAAACAATGTAACAATTCAGTCTCGAGATACGTCTAGGGGGTATGTTGAAAACGAACACCCCGTATATCGACAAAACTTCAGCTGGGTATCTCATATAAGATAGGCGTTCTAAAAATAAACCTTCAGTTCGTTTCGCTTTATATATACTACAACAAATAGGTAACAGAATTATTATGTTTTATTATTATTATGCAGCTATGTATTCTAGAATTAAATATGAAATTTTATTTTGGGGTTCTTTACATCATAGTATAAGAATTTTTCGAATAGAAACAATTATATAAAAAAATAAAGTCGTCCGCCATCTTGAATTCACCACCTCGAAGTCGCCATCTTGAACTAAATTTTTGACTAGAAATTCGTAATCGGCGAACCCGAAAACCCTCAGATATCGATTTTGATCGATTTGGATCTAAATGACAAAAGACGTCAGCCATATTGGCGCCGCCATTTTGAGTTTATAAATTTTTACCAAGAATTCATAATTGGCGATCTCGAAAACCCCCAGATATCGATTTTGAGTCGAATCGGATCATAAACGATAAAGTCGTCCGCAATCTTGAAGCCGCCATCTTGTTTTTTCTTATATGAAAATGTTAAAGTGTATTTTCCCCGGACTTATATACATGTGCAAAATTTCAAAGCTCTAGCTTAATTAGAACTAATCGAAATTTTTATTGCAAGATTTGACTTAAACCAATTGACAAACATTGCAAGTTGGAAAAACTTGGCAAGAAAACCTTAAAAAATCGATTAAAAAAAATTGAGCATCGTATAGGGGTATTTCCTGTATCAAAATTGTAGAGAATTTCTTCCTCTACAACGTAACATACTTATATATTTTTAATTATGTATTTTATGGTTATCGTACCGCGTCAAGTATGGCCAATTTGTTGACAGTTTTTATTTATTTACAAAATTGCTACAACAACCACGTCTTAAACATTTTAATATGTTATTCCTGGCATTTTTCTCCATCGATTGATCATGCGGTTATCCTCTGAGGAATTAAATCCAAAAGATGTGACAAATCGGTCTAGATTTATTGTACTATAAAAGCATTTAAAATAGAGCTTTTCGAATAACCGCTCGCACTTCTAGGCTTATCATGTCGAAATATTTTTGAGGAATATAATTTGTTAACTATGCTACATATATTGGAAACTTTAATACTTGCAAATCAAATTGAATGAAGTTTGAAAAGATCTAAATGTATAGACAATTACAAAAAAGGCAGAATTAGTATGCAATGAAGTACTAGAAATATTCCCAAAGAAATAATCTAACACATCTAAAGTAAGAACTAATACTGAACATCAATAAATAACAAAGAGGGACACCATGTTACATGTGGATAATCACTGGTGAGAGGACCGTGAATAAGCTAGGAAAGGACTAAGGATACTGAGCACTAACAGCTAGAGGAAAAATTATCATAAAGAATAAGGGCCGCTCTAGCTCTTTCGCCGCACTGGGCGAAATGGCGTTTTGCCGTCTCTCTCCCTGCACTATAAGCAATGTACTTAACAAGCTCCCCGTTTTGTACATTTCGCGGCTCATGAAGTTTTGAAATTACTTCTCCGTGACATTCATTTTTGCCTTGACGATTTGCGATTCTTAAAATATTCGTATCGCTACGCCGAAAATGCCACCATTATAATTCTGGCACCCTGGGCGGCCGCCCACTATGTCCACCGTCTGGAGCGCTCCATGATAAAAGACTTGCAATGTAACTTATCTCTACGTTCTCCATTACGCAGGCGGGCACTGCTACGATTTCAAACAGAAAATAGTGCACTGCTTTCCAAAGATAAATATCAGTTCTATTGGAGAGGCACCAAGGCACGCATTTCCCCAAATTCCATGATCTGTCCTAGAGCTACTTGTGTACCAGATTAGCTTTCCTTTGGCAGTTAACTTTGGAATTGACAGTCACTCTGCTCTATCATATCTTACGTTTATTGACCACCTCAAACTTCCTTCACGTTATATATAAATCTTATTTAATAATTACACACAACAATTATTTATATCATAATTTTGTACAGTACAATATACGTATGGCTTGCTAGAATCTTACAAAGTATGTATTCATATTTTTATTCGCTAATGTTGAATATTAAAAAAATATCAAGATAATATTTATTTCAAATGAAAAAAGAATAATTGCGTTAATTTATCAACCAATGAACGTAATTGTGGCTCTTTCTTCTATATAATATATTTATTGCTACTATAGTAGATAGAGGTACCATAAATTAGAAGTTCTATAGTGTCAACGCTTCAGGTTGTTCATTTTTCAGCGTTCTATCTAGAAAAATGTTGAATTATTGTGTTACAAGTTACAATGTATTTAATTTAGTCCCTGCTCGTACTTGTATATAAAATATGATTTAATATGAGAACAGTTTGCGCTATTAGTCTGCACATTCTATATTTCTTTATGTTGTAGAACTTGGAATGAGAGAAGTAATGATACAATAAATACCATGTGGAAGATAATAGCATCAGTTGTATTCTATTTTGTCGAGAACAATGACAGTCATAACGACAAATTATGAAACAGCTTCGTTAAAATTCCTGTGTCAGAATCAGCCATAATTTATGCTCCGTGTTTTTCTACGACTTCGTGTTATGTGAACAATCATTAATAATTTTATTCATATTGTAATTTTTATGATGTATTGCCGCCGCATTTTTCAAGAAAATATAAATAAATATGCGTACTTAGGTAGGAGTTAAAAGTACAAAAATATGACACTTAGTTTCCGAGAATAAAATGCTGAAACCTTCAATATGAATAGTTTACACTAGGTATACAGAGTGATTGTAAACCACGCGGCCAATTATTTGAAGGAGATTCCTCAGAATATTAAATAGAATCTCAATATAACTCTTTTGCTATACTGATTTATATGGAAATTCTATAGACCTTGATGTATGGAAGTTAACGTACAATATTTCTTCTATAGGCATCAATATTTGTAAACTTAAAGAGGACTGCACATCATAAGAGATGCTTACTGAAAGATTCGGTATCTCTTGGTATATTACATGGTATGATAATAATAATGTTTATTTACGAGAAATAAGTGCATATAAAAATTACAAGGTAGTAAATCCAAAATTACAGGCGTGTAAATAAACTAGATACTTGACGGAAGTGCAGATCATACATTGTACATGTAGAATACGAGACATATTTTAAAATAACGTAATTAATTAAGTTTACGGTTAAGCTAGAACAATAAAATTACAAAATAACAAATATAACATTGAAAATAATCAGGTAAACTATAAGGTCTTAAATACTGGAGAAATATAATATTAAAATTCAAACTATTCAATTCAGTTAAAACCTCTGAGAAAGACAACCTTAACAAAGAGGGATGATAAAATAAAAATAAGTAACTACACTAACCCAAGGGGCGAGCGTAGGTACGTCTTTACGATGTACATACTTCGATGTGCGATGTAAAGTAACGTCAGGCGCGGTTAGTAGTTGGATGGATGACCGTTCCAACGAAGACCACGTCCTCACCTCACACATCTTCCAGCGGCTTGTATATCAGTGTATACGCGGAAGCTATACAACCTTAGGCGAGGGTTGTATAGGGGATATACCATCCTTTGGAGGGGATGTAAAGCCGTCGGTTCCTTATCTATTAAATGTTAGGCAAGTAAAAGATCCCTACTCTTCTTAAGGGAAGAGTTTCCTGGTTGGGGGTAGCTCGTCTACACAGGCGTCGGTGTTAGGCGGAAATAGGCCGACGTTAAATAAATGTATAAAAAAAAAACTATACCAACAGATAGACTATAACAGAGAAAATATACCTATATGTACCCATACGTATATATAAACACATACATACATACTTATATCTACCATTGTATACATGTACAGAGACGAATATTAGACGACTGTCTATCTTTAATTTTTCTTTCACATCACATAGAAGCGACGTGAGGGTTAACAAAGAATCTTTAATGTTAGCCAAACACGCTCTATCACTTAACCATAACCTCAATTATAACGAGGTAGTTAAGAATTCTTGACTTAATGATCTTTTCAATAATTTTTGCCAGATTACTAATTAAGAAGATAGGCCTATAATTCGTTATCTCTTCCGTACAACCACTTTTGTAAATGTGCTTTATGATGGTTACTTTGAAGACAGATGGACATTTACCCTCCTCAATGGCTTTATTTATTATGTAAGCTAACGGTATAATAATATATTCAGCTGTTTCTTTCAAAGTGGTAGGAGTAATTCCATCTTTTGCCGGTGCTTTTTTGTTTTTCAATTCACTAATAGTCTTTGTAATTTCTAAGGGTGTAGTAGGGTATAAAAATATTGAATTATTTTGTAATTTAGTCTTATATTGTATATCCGTCTTAGCGATATTTTTTGCCAGTGACTTTCCAACATTACTGGAGAAGCAATTAAACATGTTGGCTTTTTCATTATCATTGTTTATCTTTTTACCACCAGACTTTCTTATCGTTAATATACTAGATTTGGTTTTCTATACCCAAAAAATTCATTTGTTACTTCCCATAAATTTTTTATTAAGATTTATTTTTTCCACCTTGTTCTTGAAATATTTAGTTTTCTTTGTTTTAATTAAATTACTCGTTACTGTATTCTTTATACTCATTTTTTAGTTCGATATTATTTGGATTTTTCTTTACCTCACTGAATATATGGTGTCTTTCATTTATATATTTAACCAGTTTTTTTGGTCCATTTTTTCTTCTTAACCGTATTTGTACATGCCTCCATTTCGTTTTTTATTTTGTTAATAAATATGTAATGAAGTATACAATACTACAGGAATACTGTATACTTTCATTCCAGTTTAACTTATTTTAATCATGCATGGATCAAGTAGTTCAGTTTTAGATTAGTTCAATACCTGATTAGTTCTTTTGTTAACTTTTAATTCTAACTTCACCTGGCCGCAACTTGCGTGCCGTGTGTATTTCGTGCCGGGTGCAAAACCACGTGACCGTGATTTTTGGGTATAAAATAGCTAGCCAGAAACCAGTAAATTCAGAGTTTGACTTTCACCTTCCTCGAGTGTGTTGAACTGAGATAACCGGAAGCTCAAGTTTCTCCGGCGTCGTGGCAGCCGCTGGCCAAGTATCTGTTAGGGAGGATCCGAGTGCGTTGAACTGGACCTCCTGTCAGATTGATTCGAGTGTGTTGAACTGAATCTCTCCTGAAACAGATTTCTTAGTCGCGCCTGTTATGTCCTGGAACTTCGATTAGAGAATTGGGGTTACGACGACGTACATAGAGGAAATATGTTACACTCTCTCTCTCTCTCTCTCCGATTACTATGATGTACTTATGTAATAACAAGATTGTCGCAACCTAAGTCATAAAAGATATGGCCACACTGTACATATAATTATTAGGAAAATAAATGTCTTATTTTGGATCTGGATTTTAATTGATATTAACATTGAACCCTGGAATAATCTCCAAACCAGCTACCCGAGCAAAACAAGCATCACAAATATATTAGTTGCATTTTCCACATTTTCATTTTTCAATTTTTCCCACGACATATCTTTAAATGCGCCTTTAAGTTTTTGATAATTAATGTACTTAATGTATTATTTCTACGTCCAGTGGAAGTATAGCAACGCAAAAAAATATATTTTTTTTTTTGTGGAAAAAGGCTGAAAATCTCATGACGCGTTGAGATTTTAAATTTGAGCGAAAAAATTTCCTTTCTGTCTGTAAATTTTTGTGTGCACGCGTTTACTCTGGAACCGTTTATGATATTGACTTGGAATTTGGTACACTTATGTATTGTAACAAGATCTGGAATTAGATTATATTTTGATCTTATTCCGTTGAAAGGTTCGGAGATAAATGGGGTAAATAAGGGTAAATAAGCAAAACAAGCAAGTAAGATTCCATAAAATTGCAATTTGGGGCATGTACAAAAATTAAAAGGCCTCAAAAATTTTTTTTGCATCAGCCACCCCCCCCCCTATCACCCTCGCCTTATCATTAGAGGGGGTAAAAAAATTAAAACGTGATTTGGTGTGTATACAAGAACGAAAAAAAAATTTTTTTTTGGCGTTAGCTACCCTGTTATTAAAGGGAGTAAAAAATTAAATGGGGATTTGAACTAAGGGCCTCTAAAATTTATTTTGGCATTAGTTACCCCCTCTACCACCCCCATTTCCACCCCCACCCTATTGTTTAAGAGAATAAAAAATGAAATTGGGGTTTAGTGTGTATACGAGAACCAAATACTTCTAAATCTTTTTTTTAACTTAAGCCACCAGCGCTACCGCCCTCACTCTGTTATTAAAGGGAATAAAATATTACATTGGCATTTAGTGTGCATAAGACTTGGATACAAAATCTGAATGTGGAAGTAGTGATTCCTTGGGCAGCGGTTTTTTGTTTATTGTTTGTTCTTTTTTCATGATGGAACAAAATTTCGCCGAAAGTCAAAATACAATACTAAAACGGTTATATCTTGGTTGGAATTACCAAACCCTCTATAAAAACGAAGTGAAGGATGGGGCGCAAGTAATTACACGGTTATAATCAAATACTGAAAAAATTTCTACCAGATTTGGGATAAACAATATGGATTTAGAGTGAGCAGCTCTGCCCGAGATGGAAAATGTGACTTAATTCATCAAATTTACGAGTCTTTAGATACGAGCGAACAAGTTTTGGCAGTCTTAGTAGATATTACCAAGGCAGTTGCCACTCTAAGCTACTTCAAAAGGTTGACACTGTTCAACTTCAAATGTCTAAAAGATAGAACTTGTTCTTAATATGAAATAAATATATATAATAATCCAAAAGCACTCAGGTATGGAGTCCCACATGGAACTGCACTGGATCCACTGACTTTTTCCGTGTACATCGATAATCTATTAAGCTGCTTGATCTGTTTGAAGAAAATCATAAGCTTTTCTGAATAATTGATTATTTTATATAAAGAAAAATCATGGGATATTCTACAGACTGATATACATTTTTTTTTCTTCTAAACAATGACACAAACACATCACATGGTTCTATACTTTAACAATAAACTAGGAGGCAGCAAGGTATGCAGCATTTAGTTAATATAAAGCTGGTTTACTCAGTAAATTTATAACGTTACAAATAAAGGATGATATGATAATTCTAAGGGAAAGTGATAGTGTCAAATGCCCAAGGGTAAAAATATAGTGAAGCCTGGCATCAAGCCCAGTCTCAAACATCCGCAAATAGCGGCTTTCGCACAAACAGGGCAAATTTCGAATATGAACTAAATATATATTGTTATTTTTCCTTCAGTTTTGCATCTTATTTGATATTATATTAGATACGTATGCATTTATCATACAAGCAGAGGACAGGCTTGTTTCTTTTTCAATGAGTGACCCAGTATTTTGGTTTATTATTGTTATGTGTTGTCCCCTCACGGAGAGAGGTATTAGAGAATTAGCGCCTGGTACAGAGTGAAGGGAGACCTAATTGTAGACCTGGGCCAATCCTGTTTAAGGCAATAAAAATTCTTAGCAGTATACGAATGGTCGGAAAATGTAGTTAATGGTGTAAATAACTAAGGAAAAATCATCCAGACTGAGTAAAAGTTCGGGAAGGGGGGTTGGGGTGGTAAAATACACATTTTTGGGGGTTGGTACTCGTTTCTTGCGATTTGCGGCTAAACTATGCATCCCATCGAAAAATGTTGAATATAGAAGTTGTAGATAATGAAAAAATCTAAAACTTTCTAATTGATCATTATTGACCATAACCTCAAAATTATCGAGAAAAATGCAATAAACCGTTTTTTCGGTTTTTAATTTATAACTATCGCAAAAATGTTTATACTCTCATGAAAATTGGTGAAAATGTTCTCTTTTGTGTTTCAAACAAGTCAAAATTTTTTCAAAGCGAAATATTTAATTTTCGATGTTTTATGAAGAAAATATCGTTGTACGAATAAAATTGTAGTCTCGAGGACATCGAAGACGAAGACAGTACCCACTGTCTAATAAATAATAATAAAAATAATGATGAATGATGGCGATGAAGAATTGCCCACGAAGAAAAAAAGATTTCAATAAAATTATTTTACTTTTAATTTTTGTATTTTATAATCAAATTTAAGACTTTGACGTGATAATTTGTAAATACTTACGAATCACAAGAAATAATTAACAAATTTTCTTAGTTCACAGGCTTTGTGTTTTTTGAATTTTTACCTATTTAATTGCAGTTTAAATAATGTTCTCGGGACTTTGAAAGCCGAGAATAGTTAGGTACATATACATTACTTTTATAACATAGTATTGTATGACAATTAACGCTTTTTATGAATGTAAATGTTTATTTACAATAAAGAAAAAGAAATTCATGATTTTCACCGAATACTCGATTTTTAAAAAGTAGTTTTTCAGTTTTTCGCTTTTTTAACGATATTTTTGTATATAAACAATATTAATATTTTAATTCTATATTAAAGTTGAGATTTCAACGAAAAAAATGAGCACTAGTAAAGTTCATTAATCGAAAATTTGCTAACCAAATTTTTCGATTGAAAATTAGGTCTTTTATCTTTATTTTCTTCATAAAACATCGAAAATTAAATATTTCGCTTTGAAAAAATTTGGGCTTGTTTGAAACACAAAAGAGAACATTTTCACTAATTTTCATGAAAATATAAACATTTTTGCGATAGTTATAAATTAATAACCGAAAAAACGGTTTTTTGCATTTTTCTCGTTAATTTTGAGGTTATAGTCAATAATGATCAATTAGAAAGTTTTAGATTTTATCATTATCTATAACTTTTATGTTCAATATTTTTCGATAGGATGCATAGTTTAGCCGCAAATCGCAAAAAACGAGTATCAACCCCTAAAAATGTAAATTTTACCACCCCAACCCCCCTTCCCGAACTTTTACTCAGTCTGGACGATTTTTCCTTAATTATTTACACCATTAACTACATTTTCCGACCATTCGTATACTGCTAAGAATTTGTCATCTATTACGATATTTTAAACGGTTTGGCCCTGGTCTATAGATTAATTTGGCAACGTACGGAAGGCACTGCTACTACTCCCAGCAAGCACAATTTATGGTAATTTTTTGCTGAGTGGCGTGTTAACTGTGTTTTTATAACTGACAGCATCAAATGTCTGCTCTTTGTCCCTTTTCCACTTGCTTGTAATATCTTTCTGATGAAAGACATTTGGTCGTTTATTAATCTGCCTTTGATGAAAAGTAGTTCAGTCTCGTAATTAATAGTAATAATTTTTTAACAATATATTTCTAAATAACTACAAAACCGGACTAAATAATTTTAAAACAAAATGACATCATCAGCGAGAATGCTAATTTTTAGAGAAATTCAATAGGTAACAATCCCATAAAGAGAAATAGATAATTAAAGTGATTAATAACGATCCATTTTTGGTGTTGCGATTTAACTTGCAGATACGGAATTATTCTAAAACTACGACATTAAAAAACCGCAGAGAGGAGATAAGTAGTTGGTGAGGTAGCTAATGCAAATGTTTTAGATATTTGTGCTTGGTCTCGGGAGGGCAACTGGCAATGACCATTAATCCCCATCAAGTACACAATGCTTAGCGGACATTCCCAACTAATAGACTGACCACCTAACAGATTGCGCCACTCGCATTCCCTTATTTATGTGAGCCGACACTCATTTGTTACTAACCTTTACAATGATAATATTCACAAAAAAAACTGAATATTTTTATGACAAGTCTTTGTTCTTTGCGGTCAAGCGAGGCATATTTTATAAAATATGGGATAGTTATACCTATTATAAAATATTTTGTTCGGAAACTGGATTTATATGTTTTTATCCACAGAATATTTTAAAAAGACAGTGTAAAGTAGCGAAAGCATAATTTTGTTGAATTGTTTATTAACGTCTCATTTAAGTAAGAAGTTGTTAATGATAATTAGACTCAATTACAGTAACGCAGCTTCTGCACCAATATTATAATTTATTATGGAAGTTTAAAGAACTAATACAGGCATATTTGCATATATTTATACTTTATGTAAGAAGTTGCAAAAAGTATTTTAACAGAACCTGTGGACAAATTTAATAATAATAATATATACAGGGTGGATGATTAATAATAGGCCATAGTTCAGGAGTAGATTCTTAGGGCCAAAATCTGAGGATATAAACAAATATGCTTTAGTAAAATGTTGCTGTGGATGCAGGGTGTCAAAATTCAAATTATTTCTTCGTTTTTTTTTTGTAATAACTCAACAGCCTCTTGACTGATCTTCGCCAAATTTGCTAGAGGAACTTTTTTTATTCTACGAAACAATAATTTATGTATCACATTGTATTAGATCATATCTGGTGATGAATATTTTTCATATTTTTTTTGACGAAACGTTGTGGTACTTCTGATCAGAAAATCTAATGAAGGCGTCATTTCCACTTGGTAGAGCTTGATAACTCCAACCGTTTTCGAGGAAAGTGCCGTTAAACATTTCTATAATTTTTTGAAAGACAAATTCAGATTTAATGAAACAAAGTCTATTTATTGTAAAGTGTGCTTTGGAAAGAATTTTTAATTTTGCATAGGATTGCTGATATTTTGCAGTTAGTTGATTTTATAAGCACAGAAGATTGTCAAAGATTACACCAAGGTTTTTAGCACTCAATTCAAAAGTTAACACATTCCGATTCAACGTTAAATTACAATTTAAATGATGGGAAGCTTTATCACACATGGAACTGGTCCCTACACAGATCGCGGTTGACCTCGTTGGATTAATTATAAGACCATTGTCATTAGACCACGATTGCTGTCAAATTTTCATTTAAAACTCATACTGCTTCACTGACTGCACTGGATTACAGGATATGTAGACATTAATGGTCCCAAAATGCTTCTCTGAGGAACATCACACGCTACTATTTATTCAGATGAAGACACATTGTCCAGTCAGACTACTTGAGATCGGTTGGAAAGAACCAGTTCAACAATTGCACGTTGATGTTATAATAATGCAATTTTCTCAGAAGTAAATCATGATGAATTAAATCAAAGGCTTTGCTGTAGTCCAGAAGCATTAAATATATAACATTGGACTTATTTACAGCATTTGACAAGTCATCGGATATTCTTAGCAGGGCAGTTGCAGTGCTATGTTGCTTTCTAAACCCTGATTATTGCAATGAAAGGATATTCTGACGTTTTAAATGTTCAGTTAGTCTAATGCTTACTATTTTTCCAAGAGCTTAGACATTGGTGCTAATACGTCGATTGGCCTGAGATGACTAAGTTCCGTAGCTACGTTAACCTTAGCTGGTGGAATTATAATTGATAGTTTCCATATCGTAGGAAGAGTTGCTTCTTCTAGCGAATAATTTATAATGTGCATAATGGCATATTTATAATAGGGAAAGATTAATCTTAGTATTTTAAAATCAATCACATCTGCACCAAAAGCGTTTGACTGCAGAGGTTTTAACAGTTTTCGATCTCGTCGTCTGATTCCGTGAGGCACGTTTAACTTATTCTGAATAAGAGGAGAAATATTATTCTAATAATATGTAAAAGTGTCTAAGTTTATATCCTGGCGTATAATCGAAGAGAATAAGTAATTGATTTCATTAGAGTTATCTATATATGATGAAATTATATTTTTTGGATTTCTATGCACATTGTACTTTTAAGGTTTTTCGACAACTTCGTGGAATTTTTTTTAGGTAGATTAATTTAATGCCGAACGTAAGCTACTTTCTCGTTACGTATTGCTGAGGACAATAGTTACGAAGGTCTTTATAAAAGTTCAAATTTGATAACCGATTTAGTCCCCTTGTATTCTTTGTGAGCCTTATTCTTAAGTCGACTAATCTCCTTAATTTCTGTTATATATGGCGTATTAGATTTTCGTTGTTCAATAGTACGATACGGTGGGTGTATATCAAAAATATTTATAACAGCCTTATTCAAAAAGTCAAACCTTCTCTTCTATATTTGGTAATTCATGTACAAACATCCAGTTAACAGATGAAGCATCTTTGGCAAACTCAGTTTTATCAATAAATCTGTAGTCTCTATAGATAACATTTTGATGGGTAACTTGACTACCGAGTAGTCCAAAGTGGCATACGTAAGTAAATGATCAGTTAAATTTAAGAGGTCAATGGCTCCACATTCGATCACATTTTTTGCTGGCTAGTGCAAGTTATATGATGATTCGGTAATTCTCATAGGCTCTTGCAATAATTGCTGTAGATTGAAACAATCGAAAATAGTTTTAAGGTAATTTAAGTTGTAAGAATAATTTTTTAAGAAGTCTACAATAAGGTCGCTGGCTAATGTAATATCATCACTTTCCCCTACTACATAAGTTAAGACTTCCTCAAGGGTACCTAGATTGTAAATGTTAGTTTTAGGCGACGTGTATATAACACCAAATGCTGCTTCTCTACCGTTGATATGTGTTGAGATCCATAATTGCTCTAGTTGTTCCCCACCTGCAATGTTAAATTCCATGACTTTCTATCTTATATTTTTTCTAACACACTAACAGACACCTCCTCCTCTTGTAGGTCTATCGGACCTCCCAAAAATAATGTTAAAATGACAAATTGATAATGATAATAATAATAATTAATAATTCAAAATCTCAAAAAATTTCTGGAAGACCATTCATGATTTGGATATTCCCAAAAATGAAAATACAAAACACTTATGTCATCTAAATGAATGAAACAATTATTTTATTAACCCAATTTCTGCAATTCTCCCGGACCTTTTAAATCTGTATAATTCTAAAATGCACAAAAATGTTAGCAGCAAATTAAAATTCAAAATGATTGATACATCAACTATATCTCAAATAAAATCAAATGCAGCCGGAAATGACTGTAGGTCGCTCTCAATATTAAAGATATTTTTGTTTGGAATATTTAACAAATCTAATAAATTTTTCGATATCCAGGAATATTGTACCTGAGAGTTGAAAAAGGTCAATAGTAATGCCAATTCCTAAAAAGAGTCCCCCAGAACAATATAGCGATTGTAGACCTGTTCACCTATTAAATATTATGGCAAAAGAACTTGAGCGGTTAACACAAAATCAAGTTTTGTAAAATAGTCTATGGCCAAAATATCAGTCTGATTGTCGTAAGACTTCGCAGAGTAACCACCCTTTTCGAGGCGTAAAGTATTATGAAGTTGGGAAATTTTTATTAGTTTTTGTATATTAAGATAAACACTTTTACTCTTCAATCCCTTCTGGATTTCATATTTTTTTTTCGCAATAAGCAATATTGAACATCAGCCTAGCAGGTGTGTGCTGCGTGAGGTATTAACAAAATTTCTCTGAGCAATATTATTGTTAAAGAACAAATGCTATTTTACAGTGTTCCTAACTCACATATACAGACATAACATTAATTTATAGTACGTTCTTCATTTCTAATATGGTCTCTTAACGTTTACCTCTATAGAATCTTCTTCAGCAACTCATTACCATAAAGAATAATTCTGCAATCTTATTATATTGACAATCCTAATCGTCTTCAGCATATATTTAACTCTTATTTCTCACGTTTCAGGAAACCATATTTACTTATGTTTCGTTGTTATTCTCGTTCTGTCTGAATTTAATTATCCAACCAATCAAACACTATACGCTGTGTTTAATCCTAGATCTACTTTAATTAGAATATGGGGTGTATTATTGTGTGCTATTATCATTGTGTGCCATTACTCGGGTAAGTGTGATTTCAGGGAAAGTGTAAACATTCTTTGTAAATCAACCTCCATTGAACCAGTCTTAGCGCCATCTGATGTAAGTCTACGCATAGTCCTGGCATAGTTAAAATAGGAAATCTGTAACCTATATTGTTCTAGAATATTTGACATAGATTTGAGGTTAGGTCTGTTTATTTATTTGTTGAATGAGTGAGCACGTTATTTTTTACAGAAGCACAATCTGCATCAAATTTACGGTAAGTTTGGATTATTATTCAGAATTATATAGATTACGAGCTTCAATTTATTGTCCAATAGCTGAAAATTACATTTTCTTTGTTTGAATAATTCCATGGCATGGGTCACACTTGCCTCAAGAAAAACGTAACGTGAGGTTAATGTGACCATATTGAAAGGGGAAGTGTGAACCTATTAAATTATGGGAATCCTTTTAGGTATTGAAATGGTTAGAAACTACCAGCGTAAGACGCAGAGAGCCTCACAATACTCCCAAAATGACCTCTAAATTGCTATTGCAGAAATTAGAAGGGGTGCCATGACTATACATCGGGCAGGCATATTATATAATATCCCTAAAACTACCTTATTTTATCATGTGAATGGAACTCGTGAAACAAAGAGTAAATCACAAGGCAGGCTCTCGGTTATTCCAATAGAATATGAGAAATGGTTGGCTGAAAGTCTTAGGAACTTGAACGATGGGGATTTGAAATTTTTCGGATAGAACTATCTACATACCGTTGCAAATTTTACCACTACAAATAAAATAAAAACCCCTTCCAGAAATAATATTCCTGCAAACGAATATTTTTTTAATTTCAAGAAAAGCACCACCTAAATATTGAGAAACCACAAGCAGTCAAATTTTCCAGAAGAAAAATGATCGATCCCTTTGTTATCTACGAATATTTTGATTTATTAAACAAAACTTTAAACGACCTAAAGGCTCAGCGACAAGCCAGAATCAACATGGAATCTTGATGAAACATCTTTGTCGCATGATGAGTTGAGGAAAGCCCAGGTCAAGGACAATTTCTGGACTTGGTACAAGAGAATACTACTGTCTTATAAGCCGTTTCTGCTTCCGGTTCTAAAGCTCCGCCCTTCATTGTATTCAAGGGAAAACATACATGGGATTCCTGGTTGCCTAATGAAGAAAATTCCTATCCTGGAACTGCCTATGCAGCCAGTTCCAATGAATTAATGGAAGCAAATATATGTTTTTAACTACTTTAAAAAAACCTTGATTCCTGCATTGAGATGTATAAGACTAGTCCTTATAATATACGATAGACATAGTACGCATGTCAATATTTCACTTATAGAATTAGCACGCGCTAATGATGTTACCATATTGAAACTGCCCACGCATATGAACCATCCGTGATTAAATCCGTAATGTATAAGTGGGATTTAATTCTGGATAGGACAAGTGGCATTTAAAACTTGTAACTTGGCAAAGGAAAAATAATGGTCCAAGAATTCTTAAGACAGTGTGGGAACTTATTGGAAAAACTTGGATGGACTTGGATACGGAGATTCTTAAAAATAGGTTTAGAAAAGTGGGCCATAATCGCCATATAATTCCAGAGGACAAAATAACATTGATCAGAACATTCTTAGTACCGCTGGAGCCTTAACTAGACTTGCTGATTCGGAATTAAGTTTCGAAGAATTACTATTAAATACTATAAAGCACACTCAAAGAAATGGCTATTCACTAAAAAGGAAGATAATATCCGCTGGTCCAGAGGTAATAACTGTGCTAGAGGTACTCGAAAGATTGGCAAAAGAAAAACAGCAAAAAGAGGAAAAAAAGTAAGAAAAAAGACTAAAAAAAAATCCAGTTCTAGCCATGAGGAAGAAGAAATGGAAGATTCAGTACTCATGGACTCAGAAGATGACAATAACCCTGAGGTATTTGAAGACGAGGAAGAAGAGACGCCTCACATTGTTGTAGGAAAATGGGTCATAGTGGAATATTCATCTAAAAAAACTATTAAGCATTTTGTTGAGCTGGTTAAAAATAGAGAATGGGAGGATTCTTGAAATATAAACAAAGGTCCTTCAGTTGGAACAAAATAAGAGATAAGGATACCGTTGTCGATGATGACATCATAAGAGTTTTAGCTGAACCGGTTAAAGATAGAAGAAATGATTTTCAGTTTCAAATTGATTTTGCTGATTTAAATTTATAATTTAAAAAAGTTTATAACTTTTTCCCAATAAATATTATTACGAAAATTCGAAAACTAAGTTGTAGATTTTTATTTAAGCTTTTCACACTTACCCCTAGATTTTAACCATGAGCAAATGTGGCGACACTATAAACCGGAGTCACACTTGCCCCAAATTGATGGGGAAGTGTGACCTATAGACATCGTTTTAAAAAATATTTAATAGTTTCTCTGTCGTATTTAGGATCACTTCAAAACATTTATAGTGTAAAGTCACTTGCTGAGGCATAATGTGAAAAAAATATCGACATGAAAATATTACCACAAATAATCAATAATACATTAAAAATATGAACTAATTGAAAATGCGGTCAGATTTACCCGAGTTTACTATGTATCCGCGTGGAAAGAGGCTATAATTACTCCTGTTCACAAATCAGGTGAAAAAATCTATTAACTAATTACAGACCTATCTCGCTCATTAACAACTTTGCAAAAATTTTTGAGAAGTGCCTTAGAAAACGTTTAAATAATTATCTAGACAAAAACAAAATACTAAATAATAGGCAATTTGGATTTAGATCTAATTTAAGTACAGAAGATTGTGTTGTAGAGTTAGTAAAAAAAGTGGTATACGGTATGGACGATGATAAAAAATGTCTCGCTATATTTCTGGATTTGGCTAAAGCTTTTGATACGGTTGATCATTAGATTCTAATAGATAAACTCACAAAAATAGGAATTAGGGAGCATAGGCTGGAGATATTTGTAGATTATCTAGCAAATAGGAAACAAAAAGTAAAGGTAAATCTCAGCGATTCCAAAATCGTAACCACTGACGTCCCCCAAGGAACTGTATTAGGTCCTACTTTATTTTTATTATATATCAACAGTATATCAGATATGATAGGACCTGATAATGATGTCTTCTCGTATGCTGATGACACAGCACTGCTGTTTCAGAGAAAATCTTGGGAGGAAGTATACGCCAGTGCCGAATTCGGCCTTAAAAAAAATGAAAATTTGGTTGAATGCTAATCGTCTTAGCCTAAATATAAAAAAAACTAAATTTATGACATTCTCCCTAACAGTCAGTGGCCAACCAGGCAATGACAAATTGTTTATTCATAGCAATTCATGCAGTAATAATTTATGTGATTGTCCATCGATAGATAGGGTGAATGACAAAATATTTAGGGATAGCTGCCGATCAACATCTAAGATGGCACAAACATATAGAGTATGTCGTGAAAAGGCTAAGACGATTAAGGGACATATTAAACAAAAAAACCTTGATTATCACGTATCGAGCTTTAGCTGAATCCATTATTAGGTATGGAATTGTAATTTGGGGTGGATTATATAACATTGAAATCTTGAGGTTATGCAAAATACGATCATAAAGATAATTTGTAAAAAGGAAAGACTATTTGCTACAGAAATTTTGTACCAAGAAGTGGACCTACTTAACATTAGAAAATTATATGCTTATGAGTCCCTAATGTGGATGTTTAAAGTCCAAATGCAAACTCTAGAATATTGCTATAACACTAGGTGGAATGGAAACATTCCAGTAGAAATCCTTCTCCTTAATAAATCCCACTCGCAAAGGTTTATATTCTTTTTTGGGCCGAAGCTTTACAATATGTTACCTAAAAATATAAAATATATAAAAAAGAAACAAAAATACAACGTAGAATTATAAAAATTTGTAAATGCAAATTATCTTCTACTATCAAAACTGTTTTAAGTATTTTATGATTTACGTAGCATAATAAACATATTTTTTGATAATATTCTCTCATCTCTCGTCTCTCCAACAATCATCAGGTAATCCATTCAGCTTTCTTATTCTGTTTTATTTGTTATTTTGCAATCATGTTTTAATATAGACTCTTTGTTTTTAATAATTTTGCATAACCAACACAAGCTCCCTGTATGCTTAGGTGTTATGCAAAAATTAAGTTGTAATATCGAAACTGAATAAATAAATTTCTATTCTATTCTATTCTTCTATCCATAGTATATGCTTTGGAAAGCCTAACTTGATATCTAATTAGAAAGTAATGTTTTTGATTCTACATTTTTATACTATTTCGTACATCGTCAAGAGCCGTCACTTAGATTATATTTCTTTCATGTAATTTTGTATGCAAAAGCGTTAAAAGAATCCAAATATTCAAAATGTGTAAGTTTTGGTAACGAATACTTTAAAATTATTAATGCAATTAAATACCATTTAGCCTGTGTCATGAAAGAGAAAGAGTGGAAGCCTTGGACTCTAAAATTTAATTATATCAACGTATATAATTTGTGGCTTGGATCATCCTTCGTACCACCCCTTTAAGTAATCAACAACAAAGTTAATAAATAACAGCCGATTTGCTCATAAGACCATATCCTTTCTAAGTAATACACCGCATACTCGGCGTAAACTGTTAAGATAAAAAAAAATATTTATAAATTGCGATATAATTGACTAAATTATCTTAAACATCTGCCATAAATACAATATTCTGGTTTTGAGTTGAATGATGAAAAAAGTTAATTGTGTAGACCATTTCTTACTGTAGCAAACCAACATAGTAATTAATGTTCTTGTAAACTAAAATAAAAGTACTGACAGATGCATTAACTTGTTGGGCTTTAATCTGTATTTCATTTGAGATGCAGATGCAGATAAAAGACCGATTATGTAGAAAATGATTTGTAACTAATGCAAAAATGGGACGGACGAAATTTACTGCAAATTAGGTGAGCCTTAAAGTTAACTATGATAACAGAATATTAAGCGAATAACTGTGTATTATTATCAATCAATTTGCCGGGGCTGAAGCGGGGTTTGAAAACAGCTCACATTTCTAAGAAATTTGCGTAGTGCAATCACAACCGTAATAAATGTTAGCGGAGGTACGTTTCTTAATGTTTCTGTCATACCAAATTTTGGCTAGTTGCCTTGCCAACTATATTCTTCCTCAAATTTCATACTCGTAGTAGCCAGTATTGTTAACAAGAACTCCAAAGTATCTACCATTCGTGCCTCCTGTAATTTACAGTTAAATGGTACTAAAATAATAATAATAAATACATTTATACATAATAATAATAAATAATTTTTTTTTGTGTAAAGAATAATACAATAAATTACACATTATTAGCCTTTACTCGAGTCCGAGTATAAAAAAATGTTAGAGTCGATAGATTGTGTGTAATAAAAAACAAGTAAAAGGTGCAGTCTATTGTAATTCCCATTCATCTACGGTGCACACGACTATGGCTATAGAGGCCAATTCGGGAGAGCACATGTCGACCGCAGTCAGGACAAACATAGACCTGGTTAGGTCTTGGATTCGGCCTTCTTGCAGCAACATTTCCTTGATAGCTGGCCACAACCCCTCGCCATTCGGTTCTGTCCGCTGCAAGTTGTTCCCATTGCTCGTCTGGAATACGGCAGGATTTTAGACTTTCATGGAGAACGTCTTTGAACCTCTTTCGGTGACTGCCACGCCTTCTTCTACCGCTTAGCAATTACCATAAAGTGTACATTTAGGAAGGCGGTTATCATGCATACCATGAACGTGACCTGCCCATCCTAGGCGTGCTCTTGAAATAAGCACCTCAATTGGAAGGCTGTTTGCTCTCCTGAGTACTTCCACGTTTGATATGTGATGGAACCAACGGATTTTTATCATACTTCTGAGGTGTCTTTGCTGAAAACGTTCTAATTCTTTCACATGACGATGGTAAGTGACCCAGCTTTCACATCCATATAGCAGTGTTGGAATGACAACTGCTCTGTAGACAGCCATTTTCGTTGACAAAGCAAGGTTGTGGTTGTCAAATACTCTCTCTCTCTAAGTCCCCAGAGAGGGGCGAGCGTAGGTGCGTCTTTACTATGTACATACTTCGATATGCGATGTAAAGCAACGTTAGGCGTGGTTAGTAGTTGGATTGGTGACCATTCCAACGAAGACCACGTCCTCGCCTCACCCATCTTCCAGCGGCTTGTATATCAGTGTATGCGCGGAAGCTATACAACCTTAGGCGAGGGTTGTATAGGAGATATACCATCCTTCGGAGGGGATGTAAAGCCGTCGGTCCCTTGTCTATTAAATGTTAGGCAAGTAAAAGATCCCTACTCTTCTTAAGGGAAGAGGTTCGGCAAAATTCCTGGTTGGGGGTAGCTCGTCTACAGGCGTCGGTGTTAGGCCTCAGTAGCGGAAATAGGCCGACGTTAAATAAATGTATATAAAAAAAAGTCCCCAGAGTGCTCTAGATGCAGCGTTAATTCTATTGCGAATCTCGCTGTCCATGTTTGCTTTGTCATTAACAACGTTGCTTAAGTAATTGAACTGATCCACCACTTCAAGAGAATTTCCGTTAAGTGTAATGTCTATTTGGTTCGCTTGATGAGGAGTTCACATAATCTTAGTCTTTCCAATGTTGATTTTAAGTCCCAAGGAATCATAGCTCTGGGCATACACATCTAAAAGTTCTTGAAGCTCTTCCGGTGTAGAGGCTAAAAGTGCACAGTCATCCGCATACTGGAGATCACAAATGAATCGTGTGCGTGTGTTCGTGAAAGCTCTAAAGCGCCCTATGTAAAAGAGACCGCCATCAGAACGGTATCTGAGACCTATTCCTCTGACTATCAGTTTGTTGTCAACAATAATTGTTAGACCAGTGGTAAACAAATTAAAAAGTAGGGGTGGCAGGACACATCCCTGCCTAACTCCAGTGAGGGTTTGGAAAGGTTCGGTTGCCTCATTATTATACATAACCTGGTCGTTGTTCTTTGTATGTAGACTGCGACATACTTCCACAAATTTTCTGGGGATACCTAAACGGAGCACAATTTACCAGAGCACTTCCCTGTCCACCGAGTCAAACGCTTTGGTTAAATCAATGAAGGCCATGTGAATTTCTCCTTGATGTTCGAGTGCTTTTTATTGAAGCTGTTTAAGTGTGAAGATTAGGTCCGATGTGCCTCAGTTTGGTCTAAAGCCACTCTGTGTTTCAGGAAGTAACTTTTCCGTAACAGGTGTTAGCCTATTTGCCATCGCTTTAGTGAGTATCTTCCCTCCAACAGCCAGGAGAGCTATACCCCTGTAATTTCCATAGTCCGCAGCGCTCCCTTTGTTTTTGAAGAGGTTGATTAAAAGTGTTTCACGAAACTCTTGCGGAGCTTGACCACTTTCCCACACGACATCAAACAGTTTTTAGAGATAGGGTATGAGCTCTGACGACACAGCTTTAAAGATCTCAGCTGGGAGTGAGTCGGCGCCGGGAGATTTGTTATTTTTTAGCTGCCCAATGGCGGTTAAGATCTCTTCCGTTGTTAGTGGTTTATCTAAGTCTTCGAAGATGTCATATTGAGGGATAAGATTTATAATATCGTGATCGGCTTGACTTTGCTGGTTAAGAATGTTAGAGTAGTGTTCTTTCCATCGGGCTCTTATTTCCTGGTCTTCTTTGAGGAGATTTCCATTTAAATCTTTAATAGGGCACATATTTTTCCGACTGGGGCCGTACACTGCTTTTACTCCTTGAAAGAAATTCCTGAAGTCGTGTGAATCGGCGTACCTTTGAATTTCTCTGGCCTTGCTTGCCCACCACTCGTTCTTTATTCTTCTGATTTCGCGTTGCGTTTCACATTTAGATTGGGTAAAAGCTTCTGCTTTTGATGAGTCGTTGGGGTGGTTGATAGCGTTTTGGAAGGCAATATGTTTGCGGTCAAGAAGTTCTTGTATAAAAGCTTCATTATCATTGAACCAGTCCTCCTGTTTTTTACTTGTTGCAGTGCCAAGAATTTCCTCACTCGCACTTTTTAAACTGTCTTTAATTTGTGTCCAGGTAGTAGCGACATCTACAGAATTGGTTTCTTCTAGCGCACTCAAATTCTCTTGAACTTTTTGCTTTAGCTGTTCGACGGTTTGTTGGTCACGCAATTTACTAATACAGAGACGGGGTCTACGTTTTACTTGAGTTCTTCGGTGTTTGGGTCTCATAACAATTTTCATTTTAGAGATTTTTTACACATAGGGTAGTGAGCTCAACATAGTTGATTTTGAGCCCGCCCCCGTAAATAATAGACGAAAATACACGTAATAGTAAAACATAGTATATATATGAGAATAAAGATATAATTTACAAGTAATATCATAGATGGTATAATATACACGTAATAATAAAAAATAATATATGTATAACAATGACGATAACAATTTACAAATAAACCATAGATAATATAATATGGTTAGGCAGACATTGATATTTTAACAAACACATATAATGAACAAAATAGTAACCACAGAATAACGCACCACTTATAGCCGGGAACTAAACACAATAGCCTTAATTTCTTTTTTATATATACCATAAGACAAGGTTAATAAATCAAAATATTCGTTTAATTCAGTGGGGGCACAGTATGAAAAATTACCCTCAAACATTCTGGTACTATGCTGGGGTATGGTATAATTGTTGATTCTAACATTTACATTATATATTTCAGATCGTCTTGAGAGCAATTCTACCAAGTAATCAGGAGTATTATTATTCACTATTTTGTACAAAAACTGACAGAATAATAATTTAATTATGTTTTCAATTTTAAGTTCACAGTATCTGTTCATGTATGAAGTTGTTCGCGATAGCTTGTTACACAAATGAATCGAAAACATGCATTTTGTACACTCTATAATTTATTCTTATTTAATAACGTAAGAAAATTATAACAAACAATACAGCAATATTCAAATTTAGGATAAATTAGAGATTTAACTATTTTTAATTTCAGTTCTTCCGGCAATGAGAATTTAAACTGATATATAGATTTCAGCACCGTTAAGCATTGTTTAAATATATTTGTGATATGTTCGTTAAAGTTAAGCGAACTATCCACATATAAGCCCAAGTTCTTTGCGGCCTGCACCCATTGAATTTCACTGTTATTTATTAATATTTTAATGTCATCAAAGTTGATTTGATTTATTAACCTATCATTTCCTACACAAATAGCCACCGATTTATTAGGGTTAATTCTTAATTCATTTTTCTAGCACCAAGATGAAAATTCTTTCAATTCATAATTCAAGAGAGTAATTCCGTCATTTATATTATTGACTTCGCTGCCGGTATACATTTGTACCTCATCTGCATACATATGTATCTGACATTTTGTGAAGACAGTTTGTAAAACGAACAGGAAAATTGAAAATAAAATTGGGCCAAGAATGCTTCCTTGCGGAACACCACTCTTAGTAATTACTTTATTAGATACCATGTTTTCGTGTTTTACGGCTTGATACCTATCTTGTAAATGATTTTCAAACCAATATAACTCCGTGTTATTAATATTTAAGTAATTTAATTTGGCTAATAATAAGTCAAAAAGTTAACGAGATCAAAAGCTTTACTTTGATCTAGTAATACCAATAGCGTAAACTCAGCTCTGTCTATGTTATGACTAATATCATTAATGGCTTTCATGAGTGCAGTACACGTGCTATAACCTTGCCTAAATCCAGATTGGTTTTTAGGTAGGATATTAAAAGTATTGATGTAAATTTTCAACTGATCCGCACCAATTTTTTCTAATAGTTTAGAGAAAATTGGTAAAATATTTATAGGTCTAGGATCCTTCAATTCTGACGGTTTAACAATTTTAGGTATTGGCAAACCTAAGGCATATTTCCATTTCCAATACTTGTCGCTAAAGATTTATTAAATATTGCTTTTAATACATGCACATAGAATGGTAAAATAATATTAAGCATTTTTAGGTTTATATTATCTATACCGTATGAGTTTGTTTTAATAGTAGCTACATATTTATATATGTCGTTCACATCAATTTATTTAAATTTAAAACGATTTATGTCATTTGAAAAGTCACTGTTATTAGCGTTGAAATAATTTAAATAATCATGTTCGATATTAGATTCTCCAGCAACATTTACAAAATAATTATTAATTAGATCAGGATCTTTTAATTCGTGTTCCACGATCTCAGATTTTGCCATAAATTCTTTTGGTTATTTTTTGATTTTTGGTATGTGTACATATATGCATTTTTTTCTTTTTTATAGCCACATTTACATAATTCTTTAAATCTATATAGTAGTTTTTGTCAGTTGGTGATTTAGTTTTAAGATATTTTTTGTGTGCTTTGTTTTTTAATTTTATCATTTCTTTTAAATTGTAGGTTATGTATGGTTTCGATTTATTTGTATGTTCGATAAATTTCACGAACGCATGTTTATCAAAAAGAATATTTTTATTGAGTATTTCAACTTGTGAGTTTATGTCATCAGTATTTGCAATTAAATTGTAATCTATCGCTAAAGCATCATTCGCAAAACTTTCGTTATCAAATTTATTGTAACATGGGGTATAAAATCCTGATACTTCTTTATTGCATTGAGTATTTATTTTGCAAGATGCTAGCATATGATCAGTCATAATCCCTTTCCCTACATCAATACCTCACTTATTTCTTCAAAGCCCGACACGTTAGCACTAGAAGGTTTATATACGACACCAATTCCCACTTTCTTACTTTTTAAATGCACTGTTAGCCAAAGATGTTCCATTCCACTGTCTGTGTTAATATTTGAGGAAATAACTTTATGTTTTAAATGGCTTTTTACGTAGAAGATCACCCCACCTCCTTTCAATGTTTTATCAGCGTGTATGAAGTTATAGTTTGGTATATTTAAAAATTTAGAGCCCATATCTGAAAGCCTATAACTTGAAGAATGTTAAACTGATGCTTGTAGGAAGCAGTTTTGATTGATTGGTGGATTTACCAACATACAGTAAGCTGTCACTCCGCTTTTTGTATTTTTGCTTGTTGAGTTGTTCTTTTTCTGAGTTTTACATTTACTCCTTATCTGATTAAGCATAAACTACACTTCCTAAGTTACTGAACGTCGGTAGTGAATAATAGTTCGAAAGAGATCTAAAGAGGTAGTCTACAAATGGGGATTTAAAAAAAATATTTCTCGTAAAATAATTAACATAGAAAGGTAATAGCCACCACATTTTAAGGCTCTGTCGTTATTATTTATTAGCACTTTTCCAAGGCAATCAGCCAAAATCCAGTTACCAAAAGATGGTTATGGGGTGTTATTAGTGTGTCATATGACACATAATGGAGGAGATCCGAAAATGGGAAAAACAACAGAAAGAGTCCACTAGGAGAAATACTTCAGGCCAAAGACAAGCTGAAAAAGTTTATAACTTATTCGTCAAAGAACGCCACAAGGCTTCTCGAAATCCAAAAATCCAAATTAAGGCTGATCACAGACATCTAACGGGCCATGGCCCCTTGAGATACCAGACACCATCTCAAGAACATGGGCAAGGCGGTAGACGATAAATGCAGATATTGCGATACTGCAACTGAAACTGCGGAGCATACCTATACTCTGTGAATGCAAGGTGTTAATCAGCATTAGGCTAAAGTGCCTGGAGCAGGCGGAATTAGCGCCTGAAGATATAGTTAAATTAGCCTCCAGGAAAATCACAAGCTTTGTAAAAAGTCTTGGAATCCTTTGCAATAATTTAGTTGTAGGCTAATTCACAAAAGATCTTTAAGTCGAAGTGAAGTAAAGCTACTCAGAACCAAGCGACCCCTAAAGTAATCCACAATCTACTTGAATTTTAATGAAACTTTAAGTGGTAAAAGAGTACATATACAATCATTAAATACCTTTTATGAAGTGGCCACTCAATAGGAACCTTGTGAAAAATATTTAAGAATTTTTTTCGGTTATTATTTAAAACACTGGAGAAAATATAACAATGGTTAAATATTCTTCACTTTAGTAGTTTTCACATAGCTCTCATTCCATAATTTTTGACATCTTTTAGATATTTCTCGAAGTATTCAATTTATGTCTAAAAACACTAATACTATTTTGCCATCGCCTTATCTACATGACAATATATAAGTTTACAGGACTTTCTAGGGGGGGCAGATCGCCTATCCTTATGTGGTTTATTTTCATAAATATTTGGTGTTTTGGATATTTTGTCATATTTTTTTAATATAATACATAAATAGTGCGATTTACGAAATAAATACACCAGCCCTTATTTGAAATCAGGAAAATTTCCTTTAATTTTATCTCTTTGAATTTCTTCGACTATGCTCCTGAACGGTGTTATAGTCAGCTGAAATCATGCTTAAAATCTTCATTTTTTAACTTCTGAAAACAGCCAAACACTCAGTTTTTTTTTTATTCAGCTGTATCGGTTTGTTAGCTTTACATAAATGCATCCTGCTTAATTACCCTGTATTAAAATCAGAGTAAACATGTATTTGCCTTTAAAATAACTGCGAAATATTCTGTTTCTGTAAAGTAATAGCACTTATTTTAGCGGTTGTTCTTCGTGTAACAAATAAAAATTCAATTTGCTATAACAGGGCACGACATCTTTCATGAGCAACAAATTCTAGAGAAGCAAATGCCATAGTATCATGGTTAAGTGGCTGTGATTCACTATTTTTTCATGTACTAACTATCGAACAATAGCTTTAGACGTAAATGCAACACGAGTATTTGCCATGTAAACGCGGTAGCCCACACGTTCGGCAGTGTTTGTAGATTTGCAAGTTCATTAGCTGATAGCGGCAAAGTCGGTAGTTGCCGGTCGGCCGTGCAATGGTGCTCTACTTTATCAACATGTCACTCCGGGGAATCTATGGACGAGATATGCCTACTTAGTTGTTGTAGCGTAACATCCTTCTTACTCCTGTTTGTTGTATTAATTTTATATTGTCAGTTCTGCATATTCGTGTACATTTTCTTAAAAACTATCGATCATTTTCAATATATTATTATTAGATAGTGCTATTATTATATTACTACTGAAAACTTTCGCAGTAGGGACGCTCGAATGAGTTTTCTTAAGTATATCGTATATCTACACCCACGTATTTTATAATTGATTTATTTTACCTATCAGAATAAATTAAAATGTATATTTTACAAAACTGTAGACAGTATTTTCAAGATATAAATGGTTGTCAAGATAATAACTATATTAATATATATGCTTTTAAACGTCTAATGTGTAAAAATAACTGATTGTAATTGTACGTAAAATTATAATGATTAATTAAAATGTCTGTCTAAAGATACTGGTTTCACCATAATCCAAGTTGTTTATAATGTCATTCGATTAAGATGTTAAGTATTTTTCTATCTTCATTTGTTTATATTATAGTCACGTTTAGAAACTTTCTTTCTGTTGCCTTTGTGTTACCAAATCTTAAAAAGCTCACCGGAGAAATTAATTCATTCACATTTAATCTAATTTAAGTTGCGGACATGCCATATTAATTCGAACCTCCTAAGATCTGTTTCTATATACACTTGGTAAAAAAACCCGATTAACGGTACATCGCATTAATAATTAATGATTGTTCGAGACGGGCAAAGGCAGTGAAGAATTAGTTAATTTTATGTATTGTGATTTGAGCTGAAGAATACTACATAATAAAGCAAATTAAGACTAGTTAACAATCTATTTTATAACTGAACTGTTAATTAAATAAGACGCCTCATTTATTCTTAATTTGTGTTATTGGATGACGCACAAAATTATTTTTTGGGTTTTAGGTCATGATTCTGAACCAGGCAGCCAGTGAATAGTAATTACAATCTAAAAATCTACTTAACCCTAATAAATGAGATTGAATCTGAAGGAAATCTATAGAGAATGAAGGAGGCACCCGCTTCTCATGTTGAGGTTGATCAGAATAATTTAGGCAGTACAGGAGACCTTGAAAAATAGGAAAAGGACACGACAAAGGACACCTAGTTTAATTGATTAACTTATAGATCCATTTGAGCTTCATTTACAAAATGTCGTATATTTTCCTAGAAATTAGCAACCTTACTAAATTAAATGGAGTGAGAGTAATATCCAATCATCTACAGGGTCAAATTGTATACAACCAACATGGCTTCGTTCCCAAGAAATCTACTGCGACTATCACACAATTCATTTCTAATGAATTGGATGCAAACAGGCAAATTGATTCCATTTATACAGATTTTCCAAGGCATTTCACCGCCTAGATCGTTGATCATTTAACGTCTTGGCCAATTCCGGCGTTCCCCAGGGATCCGTACTGAGCCCGCTGATATTTATTGCTTTTATAAACAATATCGTAGCTTAATGTAGAGACCTTCCCATACGCCGACGGTTTAAAAATCTAAACGTGGTTAACTATGATGTGCATTGACAATTTGTTATTTTTATCAAGTACATTTTTAAAATAACTGTTATGAACTTTATTTTATTCGCGTAACTTGACTATTGGTGATGGCGTTATTGTGAACGATTCATCTTTACACGTCTGAAGGACTTTTATTATACTTTCCAAAATTAATATTAAACGTTAACAAATAAGGGTTCAAAAGGACTGTTTCAGACGGAGAATAATACAAAATCTATATTTACTGTTTCGTTTTTGCTTAACTGCTTTACTGATGGTACCAATTGGACGTCGTAACACTATAAATCTAACATAGTAAATACTAACACTTTCTTAAATTTAAACCTGAAAAGGAATTTTGAAAACACAAGAAAAAGACAATATAAAGTTCAAAAATATATATTAAATCTTTTAAAAGAATTATGTTTTACAAAAACGTTCAAGAAAAATGTATTGACAAACTATAGTCTGGCCCGTGTACAACACATAGTGAGGAACGGAACGACTCTAATGTAACCAACTACCATCCAGTGTGCGGTTTATAGCTAACGATTACACAAAAAGATTCAGTAAAAAGTTCAATGTTTATAATTTTGGTGGGCTTTTGCTTGCCTGTCTATTGACGTATTTTAAGTTCAATATCAATTTTGATCACTACTCGGAGCTTAAAAATGCTTGAATCGCAACGACTTTGAATTATATTCTGCAATTACAGTTCATACGTTCATGCAAGGCGGTCCCATGCACATCTGAGTACATAGTAACTATACTTTTCTGACACCACATCACTGAGGAACCGGTTTAAGGCAAATACGCTTAAAACCCATCATTTTCCAGACAAAATCGACTGCTAGAAAATAATAGGGCACCCTCGACGCTAAGTGGCATTTTCGCTAAAACTCTCGAAATACTTTGACTAGATACTGAATAATTTGTCCTCATATTTAACACAACGCATGAGTTGCAGTGCTGCACAACGTGGATTCGTAAAAGGGTTTTCGTTATACTTTCTAAATTTTGTGGTCGGGGCGACATTACGTCGCCGTGCAGCGACATTTACTACACTTTCCAAAATTATACTTCTTGATGAGTTTCCAAGATTTTGGCATAATAAACGCTCCGTAGAGCAAAAATGTGAATTTATATTATAAAAACATCTTCCAACGGCATTTTTACGTGAAGCACTCTTTTCATGCAAAATGTTTCCCGATTTCCGGATTTCGTTACAGTTTCAAAAAGTTCCTCGAGGGTTTTGGCGTATTCTTTAACATTATCACAGTCTAAGGATATATTAAGTCGGCTCACTTCTTTCATCTCGATGGAAATGCCGGCGTTTTTTGCAGCCGGTCGTAAATTAATGTCAACACGCGCTGGATTGCTGTATACGAGGGTCAAATTATAGCGATAAGTAGTTGGTGCTTTTATGAGGGTCGATCATTAAGATTGCTGGGTAAAACACAAATTCAATATCTACATTATAAATCTAAGTATTTAGATAACAGTAATAAAAATTCAAAAACATCTTAATTCTATTGAATAAAATGTATAAAAGTACAAAAATATTATTTATTTATTTATTTACTCTGTCGAACAGATAAATTATCCAACTACAAGACAGGAGGTATAGCAAGATATTACAAATATAGATATTAGACAAAATAGTAGAATATAAATACAATATTTGCACAAAAACATACATCCGACTTACCCTTACATTAAAGCCAAAAAGAAAGTACAAAATAAGTTAATGTGCATTGTGTAAGGAACGATAGTATAACAGAAAAAAAACACAAACAAGTAAAAAAAAATAAAAAAAGAACACAGATCAATCAAACTCATTGATAATAATATATTTGGCTACAGTTGAATATGTTAACATCAGTACAAATTGCGTTGTGGTTGTCACAAGCTGCATAAGTTGGCGAGAATTTTAAGATAATTGTACGTGGTGTAGCCAGGTAAAAAACACTGCTGTTACGAGAAGTTCTGGGAACATTAAAACTAATTTTTGACAGCAATTGTGGCACATCAACACTGTTGTTAATTATTTTATGAATAAATATTTGTCAGAAACATTCTCGCCTACGGATCAGACCAACTATTCAGTACTTACGCAGTAAGTCCTCATGCGGAAAACCTATCGCTGGATGAAAGCCTTCTGATTTAAAATGCAACAACTTCACAAACTTACGTTGTACTGATTCTAAACTATTAATATGCACATTGTAGTGCGGGGTCCAAACAAGTGAGGCATATTCCAGCTTCGATCTAGCATAACAGTAATACAATGTCTTAATTGTATCTAAATGCGAAAAATCACGGGAATATCTGACTATAAGACCATACATTTTACTAAATTCAGTGATAATAGTATTTATATGTACATTAAATGATAGGGTTTTATCAAATTTTGTCTGGTCGATAGTGGAGTGGGTTAAGGTGCGAGGTGGCAATCGCGATTAATCACACGGAGATCGCACCACCGGGTTCGAACCCTGGCTCCGGCACTGTCGGAAGGAAACCGTTGTATGTCCGCGTTTTTCAATGTGTAACCCACTTCCGCACAAGCCCTGGCTTCTGGAATTGAGAGTTGACTAATTTCTGTGGTGTTTATCTATATTTATTTATAAATACAACCCCCAAATCTCGCATCTCAATTTGCGTGTATAAGACATTACATTACATTTCTGAGACCTTAACTCTCTAAAACATCTACAATGTCATTGATGAATATAATAAAAAATAGCGGTCCCAGGACAGACCCTTGCGGTATCCCAAGAGTAGCCATATATTCATTCATAATATAAATTTTTTATAATTATTTAGGCATTCCTCAGTACACGGATCTATAGCATAAATTTCTGCCTGGAAGATGGTTGGGGTGTTACCGAGGGTTCTGGATAGCCCACATTTAGGCCCTGATACGCCCACTCCTACCCCTTCAGCTATCTTAGATCTATCTGTATACCAAATAAATAACCTTTGCTCCAATCGCAGTGCCTCCATCTTGCCCGTCTGACGGCTTTCAATCAGCACATCAAGTGGACGGACAGTCAAAGTCCTGTTTGATTGACATTGGGTCAATGGGTTTGTCATGGACTCCAAACGGACTAACTCCAGAATTCATAAGTGACCAACCAGATCGCCTGATTTAAATTTAATTGCTTGATGTAGTGCTGCCCCCTTCCTCACGTGCAAGTGCAAAGGAAATAAATCAAGTATTGCCTCCATCGCTGCTTTGGGACAAGTATTGCTTCTGTAGTCCCTAAATAGGCAAGGCGTTGCAGTGCCTTTGCTTTTTATATATCTCTATTTCTCAACAAATGTTTGCAAAGAAGTGGACGGTGATGTATAAAAAAGTTTTGAGCAAGAAACTTTTAAAACATTTTCAATATTCTGTACATTTTTCAATATCCTGATTTTTATTTTTAAGTATTCTGTACATGCTGCAAGAGCAGAATTTAGATATTACTAGTCCCACTCAAATTATTTTTGTCACTTACACTTAAAAACCCCTTTCTCTTGGACACACTAGCTAATATTATTTCGTACGTACATATAAACTAAATACCTTTATTCTCTTATTTCTGATTATTTATTTGCAGCGGTATAGCGGAAAGAAAAACAAAATATTCTTAAATTGCAATGCAGATTGAAAATATAAAAATGGGAGCAGAAATGGAGAATTACTTTCAACTTTATGCCTTACTGTATTTGAAAGTCTGGGTATGGTAATGGAATTGCCTTTAAGGCGTTTGTTCGAGTCCTCTTTTTCAAACACAACACCGATCTTAAATTAGTATCCTTCGTATTTACGTTCAGAGTTTGCTTTTTATTATGAGGTAAATATATTTTTAAATTATTGAAAATACAAGGATTCGTTCTGAGATTTGTGTTTTATAAAAGCGTTGTTATTTTAAAATTTTAATAAGGAAATTTCCCATCTTGGGATAAAGTTCTTGAAAGCCATTATATTTGTAAGATATATTTCATTAATATAGTTTTGATGAATTAATTATTAAAAGGTAATAATAGCAAATATTTCAGCTACTCGGAGTATTACGGCGAAAATAATTTATACGACATTAATTCTTGGTGGAGATAATTTATTGTATTTCACATGCTTCGTCTAGCATTTTGTAATAGTGGAGATTTTACACTTTATTTGTACACGACGACATTTAACACGCATAATATTATGTATAATCAATCAATCAACCAATCAAATTTATTGCATTTTTCCAATTATAATTAAATAACTACAATGTACTTAAGATATAATAACAATATTAATATCTATATTAATACATTCACATGATTTCACTCAACATAAAAACAAGAACAATATGCAATTGTAAATTAAATAAAAATATTTCATCTTCTTACCGTAACAAAGTTTAATGTTCTGTCTGAGCGTTATGCAGGACATATGTCTGGGAATCTTCACAACTCAGCTTGTGCAATAACTCAGGAACATTAAAGAACATAGCAACAACAATTAACCTTAAGAAAATTTCATAATTTTAAGCAATTTGTATTAGTTATAATTAGTTTATACACATTTTATATAAATAATTGGGTAAAACATACCAAAATAGTTATCACAAACTTGTCAGAACACTTAAAACGATAAAAAGTGCTTAGTTTAACTCATGTGCAGATCAATAATTCATATTATACTCACATTTGGCTGCAGGAGGTCGTAAGTCCAATTTCAGATTTCGGTGTAGCTGGAAACCTGAGAAATATAAAAATTGTATAATTTATTCGCTTGCAGCATGCATTGTAGCACATATTATTAAAGAACAATCATTTACGGCCTAAATGGAACAATATTTGTGAATATTCAACAGTTAAATAAACTTTTGAGCAATAAAATATATTGAAAAATTTTGACATTTCCAGTTTACGAACAAACTTTTGTGCATAACTTTAATGAAACAAATTAAAATAAAACTTTTTTCATACAGATACTTGGGTACATACCTAATGTTAATTATGGTTCATTTTATGAATTTATCGACATTTACATAAATAACAGTAGCCATTTTAGTAGTGAATGGTTTAATGTATTTTAAAATACGTCTTTAACTACTGTACTGCATTTATTGTTATTCTGATCCTAATATAATTCGCTATTCGTTATTAATACAAATTTTCCAAATTATCTTCCTTGTAGCTCCATAGTTTGTACAGTGGTGGAATCCCTCAGGGCACAGTGTTTGATCCGATATTATTGTGAATTTGTATATTAATATATATGTTGAATAGTAAATTATTATAATTCGATCTTACAGAACTGCAAAATGTAAATGATAAGTTTCACATTGTGTCATTTTGTGCTACATAATATATGTGCTTTTTTTTATTATGGTGGAGGGGAAATCCTACGTGGCGCTAGGGTCTGCCGCGCCGGGTAGTGTCGGACTCCTACCGTCTAAATCCCCTCCTGGATCCAGTGTTTCCACGTAACCTGGAACTGCTTTCGCTTTCCATCAGGCCACGGGTCATTCGTCTTTTGTTGGTGTTAGTAAAACTTCCCACGCGTTCCCTTACATCCCCCATCTGTTAAAGCAATTAGGGGTTCGGGGCTAGATTTCTTCTATCCTCTTCCTTTGTCCTCATTATTCGTTTTAGAACATGTGCTACATTTTCCCAGTTCTCCTCCAATTTCAGCATATGCCTAATTAGGTTATCAGGGTTCCAGTAGTCTCCTGATCTCTCGGTCCTCCACCAGTTGCAGTAGAATACGGTATGTGCTGCGTCGTCGTTCTCCCCACAGTACACACCCCCGTGTGTCAACCTTTCCTATATCGAAGAGATATTCCACAAAGCAACCATGTCCCGTGAGCGCCTGGGTGAGGTGGAAGCTCATCTCTCCATACCCCCCCTCCATCCACGTTCTTATATTTGGAATAAGTCGTCTTGTTCCAACTAGTGCCATCTCTCGAGGAGTCTCTCCCTTGCCTCTTGCTTCCCCGTCCCTTCATATACCTCTCTTCTCTCCTTGGCCAGTAGATCTATTGGGGGGGACCCAGTTCTGTAAGCACTGCAAACTCTGAGTGCAGCAATCCGCTGCACTCTCTCAAGCCTCCTTCTGGTGCTCTGTACCGCCATCGAACTCTCCCATACTGGGCCCGCATACAGTAAAATGGAATGCACCACACTGCATAATACCCTTCTTTTGCTAGCCTTGGGCCCATACGTGTTACTCATAAGCCTCCCTAAGGCAGAGGCGGTTTTCCCCGCCGCTTCTGCTGTCTTCAGTGCATGTAACCCATAGGTTAGCCGCGGGTCTAACCATATTCCTAGATATTTTAAGCCTCTGCTAGGTTTAATCTCCACCTGCCCTACTCTTACTATGAAGGGTGGTAGAATTCTTTTCCTCGTAATGATGATGCACTCTGTTTTCTCTGGGGCTAGTTCTAATTGCACCCTAATTAAGCACCGCTCTATTCTCCTAATAGTTTCATTTACCCCTGCCTCTACTCCAGCCACCCAGTTTCCCGTAGCTGTTACGGTCAAGTCGTCGGCGCACCCTGTCATCGTAACACCGCCAGCCAAAAGCAGCTGTAAGACGTCGTTGAACATTAAATTCCACAGGGTCGGACCCAGCTCCGATCCCTGTGGAACCCCGCACGTCACCTTCTTCCAGTGTGCGCCATTTTCTGCCTCCCATCCAATTCTTCTGTTCTCCAGATAGCTCTTAGTGATTCTGAGTAAATAAGGAGCTACTCCCACTCTCCTCAGACTATTGATAAGATATAAGTGCTTAAAGTGAATGAAGGAGTTTATTCCAACAACACGAAATATAATTAGAAATTCAATGTTTCTTGAAAACACAAATAAAAGTGAAATAAAAGAGGTGATTAATAATTTGCCTAATAAAAAATCCCAGGCCTTGACGAAATTACACCTAAAATGTTAAAAAACACGAAAAATATTCCCTAGGGCATTCGAAGTAGCTGTTATAAAACATTTATATAAATCCGATGACAAGGAAGATCTTAATAATTACCGTCCAATTTCTGTTCTTTCGAGTTTTGTGAAAATATATGAAAAAATTCTAAAAGTGGGAATGATCAATGTGCTTTCTAAATAAATTCAGTATACTATCAAATAATCAATATGGGTTCCGAGAGGCTAGGCCGACGGATGATGCAATAGCTGACTTGATAACATATATACAACTCTTTAGATGCAATAAAAAAGTCTCGTTGGACTAACAAAAGTTTTTGACACGGTAAGTCATCCGGAGTTGTTAGTTACTCTAAATGATGTTGGAATTTGTGGTCCAACAAATACATTGCTGCAGTTACCTCTGTGAAAACCTCACTGCGTAAAGATTGGGGACAGTTACAGTGATCTTAAAACAGTCAAGTGCGGAGTTCCTTAGGGTATAGTCCTCGGGCCATGGAATCTGGAATGGGTTGGGAGGGTGGTCAATAGAAATTATTGAACCAGAGCACTTAGGCACCATCGGGCCCCTTGTACGTACTTCCTGTAGGCAAACCCTCGCCTAGGCTTCCAATAAACCTAATCTTGCGAAGTACGTGGTAATGCTGCCTAGGGGCATCTCCCTTACATCGGCCAAAGTAGGCCAACGTTCTCCCAAAATGGATTCTCTGATTGATGAAACGGCAGTACAGTCACAGAGTATATGTTGAACCGTCTCATCTTCTTGTTCACAACCTCTACAAAGAAGTGTTTCGCTTAATTTCATATTATGGAGATGTTTCCTTAACGGACAGTGTCCAGTCTGGATTCGCGTTATAAAACGTAGGTTCCTTCTGCACATTGCCACGTAGCCCATTTCTGTATTCTTGTTGGTATATTTTAGTAGTTCCCTAGCAAGCTGACGGCTGTTGGCTTCATCCCACAGTTACTTGAATTCATTGTGGGTGTTATCTTTTATTATTTGTATTATCGTCGTGATTGGTAACACACTGGCCGGGCCTGGTCCAAAATCATCTAAGACTGCTGACTTCTTAGCCAATCTGTCGGCTACTTTGTTGCCACTACACTGTGCGTATCATTTCACCCAGCATACCAATATGTTATTCATGCTGGAGGCATCGACAAGTGCTTGGTGATATCCCATACTGCTCCTGTGGTAATTTTGTAACTTCTCAGGGCTAGTAATGATTATCTACAATCTGTGTAGATCATGATTGTTTTGCCCGTAATTTAACCACGGACAATCTCTTTTGCAGCTATGGTTATGCCCGCCAGTTCCGTTTGTACTACGCTGGCTCGCACATCTATAGCCCATTTATATTGGATTTGCAGACTTCTGGATTATATTCCACATCCTGCCCCATCTTTTTATCCGTCTGTGAAGATGTTGATCACACCTTCGCCAGCAGCCTCGTTCTCACTATTCGTCTGTATTATGTAGGGTTTGTCAAAAACAAACCGGGGACAGATGCCATCGGTACACGCCTACAGAAGAGGCATCTTTCTGACAGTCTAATTCAATAGACGACTTCTGGCCTCTCCACAGCCTACATTTGGTTGTATGCCAATGGATTTGAGGTGTACCAGTGTTGTCAGAGCCACTTCTTCTAGATATATATCTAGCGGTGGAAGACACAGCATTACCTCCATAGCTCTCGTTGTTGTTCGCATAGCTTCGGTTATGCTTAGGCAGGCAACTCTCTGCGCTTGGCTGAGCTTGACCTTAGCTGTAGTCTGTTTGCTCTTAGGCCACCAAACTACAGCTCCATAGGTTTTCATTGGTCTTATGACGGTAGTGTATATACACATGACCACTTTAGGTTTCATTCCCCAGGTTATCCCCACGGTCCTGCGGCACTGGTCCTAGGAGATGTAAACTCTTTAGTCTTCTATCTATGTGAAGATTCTATGTTAGTTTGGTATCGAAGGTTACCCCAAGGTATTTCATTTGTGATGCGAAACTTAGTGTTGTATCGAGGAGGGCAGGCGCCTTGAATGCTTCTAGTTTCCTTTTTCTTGTGAAGAGAGCCATCTCCGTCTTAGTAGGATTGACAGACAGGGAGTGTTCTTTGCACCATTTTTCAATTATTCTTGGGGCCCCCTGCATTCTTTCGAATTTACCGCTAAGCATGATTGTTAAATCATCTGCGTAGGCAATTGTGTGGAATCCTTCTGAATTGAGGCGGCACAAGAGACTATCAAGAACGCGGTTCCATAGCAGTGGTGATATTACACCTCCCTGCGGACAGCCTCCTCCTCCTCGGGCTATTACTCTTCATAATATACGTTAATGAATTATTTCATATGCCCATCAGTAGTAAAATAATCAGCTTTGCCAATGGCATGGCTATTTTTTTTTAAGGTAATGACTGGGAGATTCTAACAAATAAAGTTGTGCGTGAGTTATTGGAAGTTTTGAAATATTTTAATGATAAACTATTAACATTAAATTACAAAAAACATTTGTCTTACCCTTTGCCAGCACTAGTCGAGGACTCCCAAAATTTGATTCTCTAGTTATGGACGGGAATAAGTCAGAAATAAAATGAAAAATAATGAAAACCATTAAATACTTAGGCATAATAATAGATTACCATATGACATGGGACGAACATATCTAGGTATTAGTAAAGAAAATTTGTTGCTTGGTCCCAAAATTTAAATTCCTTAAATTCATTCTAGATGAAAGTAGACTAAAAATGCTCTACTGTGCATTGGTTCAATCACATCTAAATTATGGCATCATAGCATGGGACAATGCTACAAATCACTACGTAAAAAATTTAGAAATGATGCAAAAATGGGTATTAAAATTTATTTACCAAAAACCTCTGATGTATTCTTCTGAGGAACTGTATGAAAAGTGTAAAGTTTTTGATCGAAGACAACTGTTCTGTCAATATTTGCTGTTACGTTCTTGTAAGAACAAGAGAAGTTTAGAATTAATTGACCATCCTCATAACACGAGGTACAAATAGAGTCGGTGAAGATTCCAAAAACTACTGACAAGACATGGTCAAGGAAGTCACAGGTACTTAGGTAGTGTAATATACAACTCTCTTCCTAAAGATACAAAGACAACAAATTCGTTGAAATTGTATAAGAAAAGAAATAAACATTGGATATTTGATAAGAAACGGTTCGAAATACATTTGATTGTAGATCGTAAAAATAACTATGCGTATAAAGCATGTTAGCTGACTATATACTACTTACAATGACGTACTTACCTAATCGACCAATTTGACTTGCCCAATGATGCTTGCTTGCCTCTTTCTATGCAGCATATCAATTTTGACACCTACATAATGATGTGTGTATTCTTGGTTTTCCTTTGTAATTCTTAATATTGTATAAATAGTATTATTGCTGTGTATGGTAAATATACAGCTTTAACATTGTGTTTACGTCTTATCTATAGATACTTACTACTTACACAAAATTATTGATATTCTAAATGATATTACGTTTTTAAGTTCTTATTTTAATATTGGCAACCATGTCATGCAAAAATCTGTAGAACAACTGGATATATATTTATCCTCATTTAATAATACTATTGCGGATTCTTGTATTTACCTTTTTATGTTATCTGCCTCTTTCATTAAAACTTTTGCCGAATCCCACTTTATTCTGTGCCCATTTTCCCAAGCGTGTTCGCAAATCAACCGTATTTTAATTTTATTTTTCTAATATGATTTTTATGTTCATCAAATCTTACGCTGAAAGGTCTGCACGCCTTACCCACGTAATGTTTGTTACACTCATATGGGATACTGTACATATACCCCAGTCATTAGAGTAAAAAATGTATACTTAGTTCAAGTAGGAAAATCTAGAGACATAAGAAACCCAACAAAAACTTTACGACCTCACTAAAATACCGGTACTATTTTTTGTGCTGTTCGCTTACCTTTTTTGTTTGCATTTTTTATTTACTGGGATCTATTTACTTCAACTTAGCGCCATGGCCCGCGGCAATAATAATTATGCCGTAAAGTTTTGTTTCGTTTTTTTTGTCTCAGTTTATTCCTACTTGAACTATATGAAAAATTGCAAAAATTCTCAAATTTTGAGACAACATTGGAGAAGGTAAAAAAAAGCAAATCCGGTTTTGCGCCCTTTTCTCTCCCCCGGAACATTGTTAAATTTAAAAAAACGTGAATTTGTAATAACTTTTGAAAAAAATTCCGAAGTTTATGCAAACCTTGGAGAACATTTTAATAATCATTAGACATCTTCTATCAAGTTTGCACCCTGCTACGATGACCGAAACATTGCATACTGGCATGCCTTGAAAACTTTCATAGCACTTCCAGAAATGTCTTCTGACAGCATTTCGTCTACATGTCGCATGCGGTTTGCCTGATTTCGTCGTAGTTTTGCAAAATTCCTTCGGAGGAGATTTGCAAGCAAAATAATCTTTGGTACGTTGACATCACCACAATGGAAACATATACTACATAATCATAAATATTTGTATGTGGCGAACATTTATCACAACATGTTGCCAAAAGCTCCCATTTTGTTATGGTAATAAACAAATTTTGATAGAAACGTTTGCGAAAATATTTCTTAAGATGCTACTTGGATTGTCTAGCGATCTTCCAGTCGAGCATTATATATTTGCGATTAAAAAGAGAACATATAGATTACTCGATTACCTTCCAAAAGTTCTTAATGCTCTTCGGCTCATTCTACATCTCCTTCTGCCGGTGCCTCAACGCTCCTGTAGTAGGCTTCCTGGTTTCTGGCGAATAATCCGTATTGTTCCCAACGTGAATTGCCATACCCTGGTACTTTTTTAGCTGTTTGGCTACAGCCGACAGTTCTCTGCTTAAGCATATCTAGTACCTCATTCAAGATTGGCTTTGTCTTTGATTTGCAGTGGGACTGAGGAGATGCCAATTTATGTAGTACACTGGGAACGTCGGGAATGGAAGGATGATGTAGATTATCATGTCGGGAATGGAAGGACGATGTAGATTATCTCGTCGGGATTACCACTTTATGTGCGGATACCACATAATTAAAGTCTGATTGAAGGATAAATACGTTTATTGTTTAGTCAAAAATAATGTTGTAAAACTATGGCATGAACAATTATTATTCTTTTTTGGTGGGAAAAAAGAGTCATATCTCACAAAATTCTTTTTATTGTGTTACCGGTTTGTGAACAAAAACTTACTTCACATCTTCAGACACAAGAATTTCTTTAAAATAAACAAGGATTGTTTGTTGTAAGTTTTTTGTTCACGAAACCGGTAACACAATAAAAAGAATTTTGTGAGATATGATTCTTTTTCCCACCAAAAATGAATTACTACTCACATGGAATCAATCTACCTCCGCTAATTATTATTCTATTAACATCCCATTTCAAAATTCTGTTATTATTGTTTTTTGAACTACAATTGTTTTTTATGTATCTGTGAGTGCATTACAGCGACATTAGCAACCTAGATTTCGCTATGCCTCTTTCACTGTGTCGATCTGTTTGGCTTTAAGCGAAATTTTCAATATTTTCCCCGATTCTTTCAATCTTTATTAATATTATTATTATAATTATCACCATAGTTATCAAACTAATTAAGTACTTGTGTTTCGCTGATCGCAATTAAATATTTTATTATTGACTAATTTAATTTTGTTAAAATACTACTATACAACCACCCTGCGGTAGAAACTGAAATTTTTAAAGAGAAAACTAACAAACCAGGGCATATTCTCGATCAGATTTCAACATTTCGAACAATTGCAAAACAACGTCCGCTATTTTTTATTCTCTCGAAGTAAAGTTAATCATCAATAGGAAACTTTCTAGCTACCTGCTACCTGTTGTTGCAATAGCATATAACTATAATCTATTAACAAATAGTGACTGAAGTATATAAAATGAGTAATTAAGGCACCGCCTCTACACGTCTCGAGGAATGCTACTGTATCTGGATCGTAATTTGTAAGCGTATTGCAAGCCGCAGGCATGCATACATTTCTATTTATTATTACGTACTCGATATCACTGCCGCACTTCTCGGTGGAATTGTAGTTGTGTTGTGGCAGAACAAAAGTCAATAGTAATATCAACTGTACTCGGGACGACCATTATACTGTTTTCTTAATTTTAGAAATGCGAGACAATACTTTTATAATTACTTCAGTAAAGGGGAAACTGAACTATCTCTTAATAATATTAACCGTTTGTAATGATAATATTATTAATTTTTATAATCCTTTTTTTTTCAATTAATTATTGTTCATACAAGTGATTGTAGAGATCATCAAAAGTGCTAAAAAAAGTAATAATATAAAAAATACTGCAAGTTTGACACTAATTGATTTAGATTTATTTCCCAAAAATGAAATGCTATATACAGCATCAATTAGTAACACCAAAGGAGTACCGAAATCGATTCCAGTTGGTATTACAGCCAGAATTGGCTTATTGCGCCTTTCTCTGTTTCTAGTTTCTGCCGGTGATTCCTGTACTGCTAACTAGCCGAAGCAGTTTTATTACCGGCTGTTGTGTGTTTTTGGGCCCACTTTTGTGGCCCCAAAAACATTTTCCCTTTTTCGACTCGATGCCTCGCATTGACATAATATATGGTTTACTCTCTTAGGCACTTCTCCGCAGAGTCTGCAGTTTAGGTTGCCCTCATACAGTTCCATTGTGTGCATGTGTTTCTTCACAGGTGCATACCCATTCCATGCCGTTCTCAGCTGATTTCTACCTAGCACAAGCTGAGTTTGTTTTGTACATGGTTTAGCCATAAAGGTTTGACCGTGTCTAAGTCCTAACATGTTCTGTCAGTATCTAATATGCTCTTCCTTGACACAGTTTGTTATGGCACCTCTTTGCATAACACTTTGGCACTGCGAGGGTCGTTTCTGGGTCGAGGATTCCTGTAGCCAATACTTGTTTGGCAAGTTCGTCGACTTTTCATTTCCTATTACCCTACTATGTCTTTGGAGCCAGATCAGTTTTACTTAATTCTGCTCTGCCAGTGTCTTGAGTTCTTCCGAGACTTTACGACTAGTTAGTGTCTTCAGTGCTGCCCGACTGTCTGAGATGGTGTGGATGTGCTTGTTTACGTAAGCTCTCCTTGTAATTGTTTTATGAATACATGTGTGAGTTTCTGCCTAGAATATTGCTTTTGGTTGTTACTTAGTTTTTTAAAATAAGCTAGCAATGACTTTTCGTTAGTGATGTTCTTTATGCTCTTCCAATAGCACCACTGCTCATAACTTTTAAAACACAGTTCATATTTGGCTCCAGATTTAACCGGTACAAGTCCGAGTATCACGTTACCTGCTTCTTCCTCGATATGCGTGTTAACATTGGAATAAAATAATGTCATCATAGAGTATTGCTGACTCGGATATCAGGCCAACGGAACTGAATAGCAACATAGAAAAATATACTCGTGAAGAGGAGTCGGGAGATGGATTCGGAAGAGGCAAGTTGGGAGTGAACAGTGAATCTCTAAGTACCGTGATCCAGCCTAGAAAGAGCAAATAGGGTAACGTGCCGACGTTGCTTTGGGAGAATTCTTAAAAAGAAGAGCAAAGGCCTGAAAGGGTGAAGCCCTAAAAGTAATGTTGGTTTTTTCCCCCTCGTCTACAGGTCAGTCACCAATCAAAGATAATGTATCTGACACAGTTACCTATGTAAGTTGAATTGTTCTTTCTATGCCTTAGTCGTATATTGTTAGTTTGTTGTAATATATAAGTATAGTTTAACAAAATTCTTTTCATTCGACAGTGAGTAAATGCCATAGTTCCAAAGCACAGGCGACCCCAGCCTCTAAAAATAAATATTTCAGGTCAAGCGCTAAGCAGGTCACCCCTAAAAAGAGGTGGAGCTACCCCCGTGGCTCGACATTGTAAATAATTATTTATTAATTATTTTTAAATTTTAACTTAATAATCCGACAGGTGTAGTCTTTATTTAATTACTGAACAAGTGTTAATAATAATTGATTGCAATTTAACCATTAATAAATGTATCCTTTTTCAGCTAAACCGCCATCACCACTTTCTAATCCTGGCATATTTATTTCAATGCAAGCTTGCCTAATACTAGTACAGAGCTCATTCCTGTCTTGGGACCTGGTTCGGTAAACTTTATTTTTAATAGTGTCTCAAAAGTAAAAATCTAGGGAAATCTGGTGATTTTGGAGGTCACTCGATTAGCGGACTACTTCGACCTATCCACCTCAATGTTCATTTAGCCATGTTCTGACTATAACAGCGTTATGAACTGATTCATCATCATGTTGAATCTAGAGCTCTCGTCTTACATTAAGTGGGAATAATTCGGGTTCATGCGATAATTCAATATTTAAAAAAATCTGCAATCCTCGACATGGAGTGCAACATGTGATTTTGAAAATTTATAAACGATTTTTGCAGTTTGATCTAGACATGGATGATATAGTATATTGTAATAGTCAAAATTAGACAATAAAGTTGACTCATACTTTCTTCCATTCTTTGTATTTGAAAATTTCATACCCTAAAGTTAACTATCTTCGATGTAGAGTGCAATTTGAAGAAGCTTAGACCAACCAGCATACACTCCTAATCTAATAATGAAACTAGGGTAAAAGCAGCAATGTTGTTATAGTTTGATGACAGTGAAGCCAGCACCTGCGTTCATTCTGGAATCGGTTAGTTGCACGTGATTTAAGTCGTGTAAATTGCCAAAATGTACTTGTTAAGTTAACAATATGAAGTGTTACCTTATAAATCATTTACTTATTTATGTATTTATTTGTTTATGTATTCATTTAAAGGTACAACAGCCCAGACACATAAAAATCCAGTTAGAGGGTAGGAAAATCTAAGTAATAAAGATAAGAATAATATATATCCTTACACAAATTTTAGAAAGGTAGTCTTGACTGACTAGTTAAGGTACAAACATAAAATTTATTGAGGTTGCAGTCAGTGATAAGGTATTTTGGCCAATACAAAAAGAAAACTCTTTGTTATTGTCAAGCTTTCGCTAATGTTTATTAGCTTTCTCAAGACATTAACTTGAGGTTAATTTGATAAACCTGCGTCGAAACACATGGCAGGAAAATTTCTTAAAACGTAACTAGTGGTCGATCCCACACACATAGCTACACTGCTACTATTATAAATAAAACATTTAACTTAAGTTTAGTTACACATATTAATAAAATCTGATTAAAATTTCATTTAAAATAATTAACAAAATGGACTCAGCTGAAACTATGCTGAAGCCCAGAGATAAGGCTTCAGCATAGTTTCAGCTGAGTCCATTTTGTTAATTATTTTAAATGAAATTAATCGCCTTCTGAGCTAATCGAGGTAAATTGCTTGAAATCGTCAGCACATATAAGAGCATTGTATGTCTCAATTTAGTGACAAAAAATATCGTTAACAAATGGTATAAAAAATACTGGTCCAAGAACTGAACCCTGCGGTACTCCTCAAGTTGAAGAGACTTGAACAGATGTGAAACCATGATAATGCACATCTAATAGTCTATTAGATAGATCTGAACAAAAAAAATTAATAAAGTGCGAAATTAGTCCAAACGTTGCTAGTTTTTTCAATAAACCCATAATCAAGCTTACCAAAAGCCTTGGAGGTCAGTATAAATTACATCGACCTTACGATCTTGTTTCAATGATGTGGTGAGAAAATTGATAATACTTATAAGATTAGTGGTTGTTGATCAACCAGCTAAAAAATCATGTTGATAAACTGATTTTGACATTTAACATGAACAAATATATCATGTAAAATAACTTCAAAGAGTTTGCCAAAATTGCAGAGGATAACTACTATAGATATATAATTACCAACTGCATTCTTGTCGCCTTTTTTGAACATAGGATAGATTTTCGACCTACACCAAATGTTTCAGACTGAAGAGCTAAATTAAAAATAGCAGTCAGTGGTACAGCAAAGATAATGACACAGTCTCTTAACAGAAATGATGGAATTCCATCAGAGTCAGTAGTTAATTTGTTTTTAAACTTTTTCAAAGCTCTCCCTCTCTAATTAGTAGTATGTTAAGCTGTGGGATATTGAGTGCGTTGTCATGATTTGCTTTGACGTATGTATGATGAAGTAAAAGCTGACTGGAAATAACTAGCAAATGCGTTATTGACTATGCTTTGTGGATCATTTAGCGGGATGTTATCATAAGACATTGAATTAGGGATCGTAGATGTATTACACATATTATTAATAAATGATCAAAAACAAGTAGGATTAGATTTTGAGATTGAGAATTTTCAATATACTTTTTATGTTCCGAGTCAAACTCTCTTTTTATTTTAATAATAATTGATCCAGATACTGTGATTCATCTTTCTCTTTAAAAATATGCCATAAATGAAATTTTTCTTTGTCTTGCGATGACTCTCATCTCGCCGAATATGTACGATTAAATACAGATTTTGCGTGTAAATAATGAAAATAATGAATGATTATGTGGATACCTACCCACTTTATGCTTTAATCTAAGTAAAGTTAGTTTAAATTTAATTTTTATTTGGTTTATAATTAAATAATTTTTTTCTGAAATCTGAAATACCATTGTTTTGCATTTTGCGTTCAATAACGTTCTTGCATTAAATAATTATTTACAAAGATCTGACTCCAGAACTTTTTGGCTACCCTGGTAGCTCCCTGAGAATATTAACATTCCTGCATTAAAAAATGATAGAAATGAATCATGTGTCAGGATGCGCAAATGTCTTTTTTTATTGTGGAGATTTTAATGCAGGAAACGAAGAGCCAATAACAATAAACAATAAAAAATGCTAAAAATACTCATCAGTTCTGGCAGACGGGCACTAATAAAATTAAAGAATTGTGAGCTAGTTAATTGGAGATGATTATCTTTTAAAAAATAAGTACCCAACCTGATTGAAGATGAGCAGGCACAACGGCTTGATACAATACAGTTTATAGCAACAATGAAGTGTTTATTTTTGAAAGAAAAACAACTGATTCTTTTATGTGTGGAGTTTGTATATTTAGCTTCTGGAGTTAATATAATCGAAAAAGGGAAGTGCGAGATATTTTGTGGGGGAGACAGGGTCAACAATAGCTAGTTGGCACGTAAATATCTGTGTTGCTCTAACTTTAACGTTAAAGAATACTATAGGTAAATTAATAAATTAGTAGAAGAAATTTTCAGTGTATAATGTCATTAAAAAATATATATCAATTATTAGTATTTATTATTTAAATATTTAGCGTTCAACGGATATAATAATAAATAGTAATTTTGAAAGCAGAAGTAAGCAGAAAACAAAAATGCAAAAACTATTAGAAAATATAAATAATTATACATATAAGACAAACAACTTAAAAACTAAATAGAACAATAGAAGTAGAACTCAAAAAAGAATGAAGTTCCATCGTGTTATGGAATTAATCATATTGTTACATAGTTATTTTTATTGTTATCATAGTCTGTATTTAGGACACATTGAGAATAGACGAAGAAATTTAGGTCTGTTGGTACCGGAAATGAAAAAATAAAAAGTTCGGATTATCTGACTATTTAATGAAACATTAAATTTATTTATTTATTCATAATATAATATCTACAGGACAGAATGATATAATACCTCATATATACATACACATATAACAGGAAAAAAAATAAACATATGAAATGTATCAAGTATCACAAAACACAGAATAAATTAATGACAAAAACTAATAAAATACAACAGACTAAACCAGATTGTTACTAATGGAGATACAATTTAAAATTTTTCTAAAAGAACAGAAATTGAGATCAATATTTGCTGGTAGATTATTAATAGCTGAAGTGACTTTTGCAACCGCACAATGACTACTATAGTTAGAATGAAAATTGTCAGCATAAAACAAATCGTGATTTCTTTTACGAAATCTAGAAAATCTAAAATAGAATAATTGCAGAATTTATGTAGAAACTATTTTATTATTGACAATATTAAAACCAAAATTCTGTATACTTTTGAGACGTCTTTCCTTAAGGGACGTAATACCCAGCAGTTGAAGTCTTTCTTCGTGTGAATATTGGTTTTATCAATATGTAATTTAAATAAACCATTTTGTTTTGTACTCTTTCGAACCTGTCTATGTCCAACTGATAATAAGGGTCCAGATAATGTATTAACTCGGAATGCAAAATAATGCCCACATTACAAATAGACTCTACTTTCAAAAGTTTTAATGAATATATTGAATATTCAAATAAAATATTACGTTTCTTCTTAGAGAATATTATCGTTTTGGATTTATTTATGTTATGTTCCAGACAATTGTCTATATCTCTCAGATACGATTTTATCCACTGCAGTAATGCACTGTTTATACCATATAATGACAGTTTTTGTAAGAGGATGTTATGATTGACATTATCAAAGGCCTTTTTCATATCGGTATAAATTGCATCAACTTGAGATGTTTTTCTAAATGCTTCGTGTGTGAATGATTTATACAGGAAAAGGTTTATTTGCCTACTAGCAGCTTTGAAAAAAACGCGTTGACATGACATGATAACATTTTTATACGAATTAAAAATATAATCAATAGATTCTAATACCATAGGTATGACAGAACATAACGAAATATATCAAGTATTTTCTGTATTTGATTTTGGACCTGACTTGTGAATGGATATACTATAGGATATTTCCCAAATAGTAGGACATTCACCAGCCTCTAAAGAATGTTTCAAAAGATGAGCAAGAGGAAAAGACAAGGAGGACTGCACATTTTTAAGAAATATAATGCTATACCATCAGGATCTGGATTAGTATTGGAATTTAAAGATGATAATTTGTCAAAAACTAAATCAGTCAATATAAATACAATTTAGTATGATCGGATTATCATATATATGAATGTTAGAGATAATTATGTCCTTATCTTTGACTTAAACAGACTCGAAATAATCTGCAAACATATCTTAGGATCAGAAGAGCTACTGCCATTGAACATTTGCTTAGGTAAGGCATTGTTCCTGCGCTTACTGTTAACGTATTTCCAAAAGGCTTTTATATTAGACAGAGAATGGGATTGTGATGAATTAACAAATTTCACGTAGTCATTATTGATTTGAAACTTAGTTAGTTATCTTAATTTTTTATATTCAACGAGAAAGTAATTTTTATTTGTTTTTTTATATATTTATTATACACCCTAATTTTACATTTTTTTAAAATTATTATTGAAATGAATACCAGCAAGGATAATTTCCTTTGTCAATGAAATTCTTCGGAACATACATGTCGATGGCAAAATTAAATACAAGATACAATTTTTCAGCGAGATAATTTATTTATATAAATTTTAATTAATCTAGTTGCGAGAAACCAACTGATGGGTATACTCCGTTACTCTTAATCCATAATAACTTTCCAACTCGCCTTTGAACTTTTTCTAGGCTCTTAATATGAATCAAATTATAATAGAGTAGGTATAGATATCGGTAAACTACTTGCTCTGAATAAAAAAGTCTTAAAGGTTTCTAGAGTTGTTATTCATGCGAGGTACAAAGAAAAGGCCTTACCCCAATATCCTTGAAAATCATAAGTATTTAAAAAATTCCAGTGATTTAGTAATGTATTTAACTTTTATTGTATAGGACATAGCATTATATTTGGACCCATTTAAATTTAATTTGCACCAGTTATGCATGTTGGCGAAGCTATTTTGTAATAGATTGCAATCCGCTGTAGTGACAATAGTTCTAAAAATTTTGATGTTTACAACCGACTTGAATAACTTTCACAGTATCAGTAATAAATAAATTAAAAAGCAAGGCCCAAGCATTCATCCTTGCAGAACACCAGATTGCTACATTGTTTTCTGCCTACATGATAAGGTTGAAAAAATACCAGTAGAGAATAAGAAAAACTCAAAACAAGACATTTTTGAAGTAATGTAGCTATGTTGAAAGACATTAGAAAATCTGTATGCTCCATCCATTTGTTAGCATTGCTCAAAAGCGTCAGGGATGGATTAAGTTATGCATATTAGATTAGAGGCAGTAGAAGTTTTATATTTGTGAAAACAACTTCCGAAGAAGGTTAGCACGTCTAACTTTCTCTCTGATCATACCCACAAGTTCACTGTGTAATAAAGGGGAAAAGTGAAACATTGGTAGAAAATAGGGACGTTCACTTTTCTCTTGCATCATGCATACTATTGTAATCGCCTGTTGTGAACAAGTTTGTCGCAGAAAGCCGTGCGCTATTCATACACAACTACTGCAGACGTCTATGTGTTACCGCTCACATATGCTACAATTTCTAATTCTACATATTTAGGAAGGGTACGACTTGATGTCGCCTTTAACGCGGCTTTATCATAATCGGATATTACAATACTTTTCTACTGTTGGATTAAATTTAGAAATAAATAAGTCATATCCCCTATACTTTTACTCTTGCAGAAAATAAAACCATATCCCGCCTTAATGCAGTAAAGCTATATGTGTTTGTTATCTAATATTGATTATAACATAACAGGCTTCTGATAGGCTTGATCATGGTATTTTATTGAAAAAAAATTTGAACTAACTGCGAACTTTATTAATTTCTTTTGGTCATAGCTGTCTAGTAGGCTACTAAATTTGCATTAACATAGTTTCACATCTGTTCAAGTATCGGAAACTTCAGGAGTACCACAGGGTTTAGTTCTTGGACCCCTACTGTTTATACTATTTATTAATGATATTTGTCAGAAAATTGACACATGCAATGCTCTTATGTATGCTGAGGACCTCAATCTATTTACCTCGCTTAGCTCAGTAAGTGATTTTAATACAGCAAGATGTCGCAAAAATTAATAATTGGTGTGATATCAATAAGTTACCGCTAAACATATCGAAATACAATGCTATGTCCTTTACAAGGAAAACTAATTTAATAACGTTTCTGTATAATATAGATAGGTACTGAAGCTGTTAACGGATTTTCTGAAGTTAAGGATTTAGAAGTTATTTTTGATTCTACTCTAACTTTTATTCCTCACATTAATTGTATTATAGCTATTTCCAATAAAAATCTGGGTTTCATTATGAGAAACACGAGACAAAAATGTTTCAACTATCACTCTACTATTTAGCGCTTTTGTCAGGTCTAAGTTAGAATACTTTTCAGTTATCTGGAGAAAGGAACTATGAAACTCTTATTTCCAACTTAGAAAAATTTTGAGGAAGCTTCTTAAATACGTGTCTTATAAATCTGATGATGCCTATCCAGCTATTGGCACCCGTCAATCTGAGTTGTTAGCTAGGTTTAACTTGAATGACTTGGCATCATGACGAGTATACTTTGCTGTACTCTTTTTACTTGACTCCTCGTACAAATTTACTTATCACATTTTCACCTATTTACTTCATGTGTTTACATTATAATCAATATCAGGCTAACTTGGATATTTTTAGCTATAATATTTATAACAGAATCAGAAAATGCATTTTAGGTAATTAAGTAATATGTGTGTATACAGGGTGTTGCATCATGAGAGGGACATAGCTTAATAGGAGGTAGAGAACGTCAGTGGTAACCGGAACCTCCCATAGAAATGTCTCATTGGGCCTTCATTACGAAGTTACAGGGTGTTAAATAATTTTTGGCCAAACCTGTTTTTTGTCATAACTTTGACAGGGAATGAAATAACGGATTCATATTTGGTACGGCTAATGTACTAACGAGCCCCAAGAGGTACATATATAAAAAAAAATATATCCAGGTCCGGACTCACTATAATTTATGTTTCTTCTTTGCATCAATAAAACATCACCCTGTATATATTTTTTTGAAATTTCGATACGATATTCGAAAAGAGCAAGAAAAAACAAACAAAATGGCCTATTTCATTTTTTTTTACACCTTCGTGGTTATTTAAATACGTTGTTAAATGTGCAAGAAAATGGATTACAGAACCCTATTAAATGAGAGGCACGTGAAATAAATAGTTTTATAACTAAAATTTGCAAAAATTCTATTGAGCCTAGGTGGTCTTTGTGAATCCTAATTCCGGCACGTTTTAAAGGTCCATTTTGGTAAAAAACTGTGGTCCTAATAAGTAATCGGGTATGAAATAACAAAATTTTTAATCAATCACAGTAGGCTTGTTCAAAGAATAAAAGAGACAGATAATTTAAACCATTCAGGCCTAAGCAACCAGTTACTTTGATCAAGAAAATCATCAACATTTTATACTTAATAAAAATTGGAAAAGAGAACAAACTAAAATCTAAATAAATAAAATATTTTCCATTCAATTAACAATAAATAACAAAACAATAACTAAATGTGTTTAAAAATAAAACGTAATTGACACTAAAGTAAATTTTCAAAATGTCCTCCCCCACATTCTGTGCATTTTCTTGCGCGTTTAGAAAGGTCACCAATTGCTCGACGTATCATTTCTGGATTATTCCGTATTTCGTCGCAGGTTGTAACGATGCGCTGGATTAAATGTTGTCTACTTTCAATTTCAATGCTATAAACCTCGTTTTTTAAGTGGCCCCATAAAAAGTAATCACAAGGGTTACAATCAGGAGATCTTGGTGGTCATTCATGTGGACCCCCGCGTCCAATCCATCTATTAGGATACACATTGTTTAAGTGTTCTCTTACTTGAAGGTTAAAATGTGGTGGGGCCCCATCATGCTGAAACAACATGCCTCTTATACCGATATTTTCTAACATATTCGGTAAAATGTTTTGAAGAAAATCAAAGTAAATTTCACCATTCAATCTTTCTTCAAAAAAATGTGGCCCTATCAAATGTCTATTCACAAGTCCGACCCAAACATTTACAGAAAACCTGTGTTGCGAACGGCGTTGGCGTACCGCATGTGGGTTTTCCTGTGCCCATTTATGATTATTTCGTGAATTGTTTACTCCATCCCTTGTAAATTGTGCCTCATCCGTAAAAATGACTGGGCGATGGTTAGACAACCAATGACAAAATGCCAGGCGGGGGATATCGTCGCCTTGTTGAAGACGCTGTACCTGCTGGATATGATATGGATGGTAACGTTGTCTTTTTAGGGTTCTCCATACTCGCCAATGAGGAATACCAGTTGCCAAACTGATTCGTCTAGTGCTCATATTTGGGTTTTCTTGAACTACGTTTATAATATTGTTTTGTTCCTGCACACCTTGTTGTAAAACACGCTCCACAACTGCAGAAGTAGGAAACTTTCCGTGTTGTCTTGCATACTGGAACACCGTACTAAAGGTTTTATGATTAGGGCATCGACGACCAGGAAAACGCAGCCGATATTCTCTTTCCGCCGACCTACCATTTCCATTACAGAAACCATAGATGAATATTATGTCAGCATATTCCACGTTTGTAAATTTTACTGGCATAGTTAAAATATTTTCACAAGTTTTCACTAACTAAATGCGGATTATTGACACATTAAATTACTAACAAACAATTATTCAACTGTTTAGGAGATTTCTTTTTATTATCTGTCACTTTGAACAAGCCTACTGTGATTGATTAAAAATTTTGTTATTTCATACCCGATGACTTATTAGGACCACAGTTTTTTACCAAAATGGACCTTTAAAACGTGCCGGAATTAGGATTCGCCCAGACCACCTAGGCTCAATAGAATTTTTGCAAATTTTAGTTATAAAACTATTTATTTCACGTGCCTCTCATTTAATAGGGTTCTGTAATCCATTTTCTTGCACATTTAACAACGTATTTAAATAACCACGAAGGTGTAACAAAAAAATGAAATAGGCCATTTTGTTTGTTTTTTCTTGCTCTTTTCGAATATCGTATCGAAATTTAAAAAAAATATATACAGGGTGATGTTTTATTGATGCAAAGAAGAAACGTAAATTATAGTGAGTCCGGACCTGGATATATTTTTTTTATACATGTACCTCTTGGGGCTCATTAGTACATTAGCCGTACCAAATATGAATCCGTTATTTCATTCCCTGTCAAAGTTATGACAAAAAACAGGTTTGGCCAAAAATTATTTAACGCCCTGTAACTTCGTAATGAAGGCCCAATGAGACATTTCTATGGGAGGTTCCGGTTACCACTGATGTTCTCTACCTCCTATTCCGCTATGTCCCTCTCATGATGCAACACCCTGTATATGTGTGTGAAGGTATCATTTTAACTCCGACACTAGAAAAAGATATATTAATATAAAAAATTCGATCTTTCCAGGCACATAATACACCGTTAACCTGCATGTTATTTTCAAATACTTTATCTATAACACACTACTTTCTGTCTATTCGCTGCATACCTAAAAATATGTTAGATTTTTTTATGCTGGCAGGGATAAAATCACTGCAAGAATCAACTTCTTCTGGTGTCTACTTTGGATATGTATCGGTGCAGTGCAATTATTACAGGACAGAGTTAATTAATAGTACTAAAATATGTCAGCGTTATATTTATAAAGATTTTTTTAAAGATTTTAATTTAGTATACTTATACTTTTTTGTTTTAAATCAAATTGGACAAACAATAATATACATTAACAATAACTGAAATCGCCGCATATGTTCGGTTTTATAACGGTTATATAATGAGTAGCCAATCATTGCGAAAACAATTCTTGCCCAGGTTTCCCCTAGGAGACCGAAGAAAGTACATTGCGGGTGCGAGATTCAGTGGGATGTTGGTATTCTGAAACTTAATGGTTTTGTTGAAAGAGGCTACATGAGGGGAAACAAAGCAGTTAATAAATCGTCTGGAACAGATGGAATTGTTTAACTTGGATGTGATGATTGAGTACATAAAATTTTACGGTAAATAAACAATGTTTTATGAAGTCCTTATTAACAAAGCCATTAGATTTTAATTACATATTGTAAGTTACACGCTGCTTAATTTTAATTACTTCCATTACTTAATTACTTCTACAGCATTGTGTAAGGAAATTAGTACATTTTAGTGAGCGTTCGTAAAATAACTAATAGTGAAGTAGATTTCAGTCTGATAATGTTCCATTTTGTGTTTTTTGAAAAATTGTTATTTTTTAATATGAATATGCCGATAACTATCGATAGATACTGATGTTCTCCTTTTACCAATATTCACCAAAATATAATACCCGAACTAAATAAGTATTATCTGTTCAGGCAATTAGGGCACAATTACGCAATAATGGTTACGTTTCGTTTTTTGGGACAGAACAATTAAATAATATTTCAAATGTTTATGGGCGCTTATTAGATTTAGTCATAATGAACTGTGATGCTAAATTAAAGTAAAATAAAAGAAGACTTACATCATCCTGCATTAAATATCTCGTTATAAATATCGTCAAATGTTGCTCCAAATTTTACGAATAATATTTTGAACAGAGCATATAATTTTAGAATAACCAATTATCCTGCATTATATGAGGCCCTTAAGTAGCACAGATTGGTCTTTTTTAATGTTACTGACGTTAATGTGAACGATCTATATTTTCGAGTCCGAAGGACTTTTATTATACTTTCCAAAAATGAACATTCAGAAGGAAGAGTTCAAAACGACTGCTTCAGACGGAGAATAATACAAAATCTATACTTACTGTTCGTTTATGCCTAACTGCTTCACTGATGGTACCAATTGGACGTCGTAACACTATAAATCCAACACAGTAAATGCTAACACTTTCTTAAATTTAAATCTGAAAAGGAATTTTGAAAACACAAGAAAAAGACAATATAAAGTTCAAAAAATGTATATTAAATCTTTTTAAAAAATCATGTTTTACAAAAACGTTCAAGAAAAATGTGTTTCGCAAACTATAGTCTGGCCCGTGTATAACACATAGTGAGGAACGGAATGACTCATAAAGTACCAACTATCATCCAATGTTTAGTTTTTAGCTAACAATTACACAAAAAGATTCAAGAAAATTACAATGTTTATAAATTTTTGGTGGGCTTTTGCTTGCATGTCTGTTTACGTATTATCAGTTCAACAGTAATTTGGTTCGCTCCTCGGAGCTTAAAATTTTTTAAATCGCAATGATTTTGAATTATATTGTGGCAATTTTATATTCATACGTTCAGGAAAGGCGGTCCCATGCACGTCTGGGTACATGGTAAAGATACTTTTCTGACACCGAATCACTGAGGAACCGGTTTAGGGCAAATCCCTTTAAAATCCATCATTTTCCCGTCAAAATCGACTGCTAGAAAATGAATGGTCACCCTTGTCGCTAAAGGCTATTTTCGCCAAAACTCTTGAAATACTTTGACTACAGACTGGATTAACTTGTCATGAGTTGCAGTGCTGTACAACGTGGATTCGTAAAAGGGTTTTTAATTTTGAAATTTCCGATTTTTATTACACTTTCTAAATTATGGTGGTCAGGGCGACATTACGTCCCTGTGCAGCGGCATTTACTCTTTCTAAAATTACACTCTTTGATGTGTTTCTGATATTTTTGCATAAAAAACGCTCCATAGAGCGAAAATGTAATTGAATGTATAAAAACCTCTTCCAACGGCATTTTTACTGAAGCACGTCGGATTTTGTTACAGTTTCGAAAAGTTCATCGAGGGTTTTGGCGTATTCTTTAACATTAACACAGCCTGTGGAATTTTTTACGATAAGTTATACTCAATTTTTTATATTCATGTTTCCTTATATATAAATAAGAAGACAAAATTTCCAATTTGGTATACGTCAGAAATTATTAATAATATTAGGATAAAACAGAAGTATCTCAATAAATATAAGAAATATAAGAACGAACAGTATTTTCAGGATTTTAAGAGATTTTTGGCCATCTATAAGAAATAAAAAAGGGACACTACCGGGAAAATGTCCCTCAATCATAATTCTTACAGCGATCCGCAGTCAATTGTTATTTGTTTTCGGGATTACTTTAGTAGTATTTATTTGCCGAGTGACCCCTCAGCGCAGAGTAATGACAGTAGTGATTGTGTATCAAATACTTGCATCAATATAGATTTTTTCAATGAGCATAAAGTTATTTGAGCCATATGTAAATTAAAAAATTCCGATGGCAGGGGCCAGTCTGAAAGGTAGATTTCGTCCTATATTGTTTTGCAATACTTTAGGTCTCTATTATTTTAGTAAATAAGTGATTAAGTATATCTTCGTTAGAACTGCCCAACTTCAATTTATTGTCATCGATTTATGAACTATTAGCACGTAGGTAGTCTTCAAAATATAAATAAATCTCGCTTTTTTAAAAATTTTGTGTGTTTTAGCTAAAAATGTTTTAGATAAAAGTTGTGGGTCTAGATGAGTACTATTCAACAGCGATGTACATATTTGATTCGAAATAAAATTTTGAGAATTCTTTAAACTTTGAACCGCTGCCATTTTGAAACGAAGAAGGCGATTTGGCTCATCTTCAAAATTAACCGAGAGATGGACCCAAAGTATATGCCTGCCAAATTTATTTATATTTTTTGATCCGTTGAGAAACGCACCCTCTAGAGTGTTAACAAATTTCGTTATATAGCATATATTATTATATATATGTATATATAAAACTTTTGAACAGAGGGCATTTTTGGGGTCTGGGGACCATAATCGAAGAAGATATAGTGAAATTTTCACGGAACTTGTGACATGCCGGACTCTGCAATAGATAGATGAGAAATCTACCTAAAAATAAAATGACAGCAGAGCTGGCCACGATCAAATTATAAGTTTTACTTCCACGTCCAGTGAAAGTATAGTAACGCAAAAAAAAATAATTTTATTTTGTTAAAATAGACTTAAAATGTCATGAAACGTCAAAATTTTAAATTTGAGCGAAATAAATTTCCTGTCTGTCGGTCGGTCTGTCTGTAACTTTTTTGTGCGCACATTTACTCTGGAACCGTTTATGATATTGACTTGAAATTTACTACACTTATGTATTATAACGAGATCTGGAACTGAATTATATTTTGATCTAATTCCGTTGGGGGGTTCGGGGGTAAATGGGGTAAATAAGGGTAAACAGGCAAAGCAAGCAAGAGTCCATAAAATTGCAATTTAGGGCATGTACGAGAATCAAGGTCCCAAATGTTTTTTTTACATCAGCCACCCCCCCTGTCACCCCCAATACCACCCCCACACTATTGTGAAAGGGAGTAAAAAAATAAAATGTGATTTAGTGTGTGTACAAGAACGAAACGTCTCAAAAATTTTTTTGGCGTTAGCCACTCCCTCTATCACCCCCATTGCCACCCCCACCCTATTATTAAAGGGAGTAAGAAATTTAATTGTGATTTAATGTGTGTACGAGAACCAAGGGCCTCTAAAATTTATTTTTCCATTAGTCACCGCCTCTACCACCCCCATTGCCACCCCTACACTATTGTTTAAGGGAATAAAGAATTAAATCGGGATTTAGTGCGTATACGAGAACCAAGGACCTCTAAAATTCTTCTGACATTAACCAACCTCTCTACTACCCCCATTGCCAACCCCACCCTATTATTAAAGGAAGTAAAATATTACATTGGAATTTAGTGTGTACAAGACTTGGATACAGAATCTGAATGTGGAAGTAGTGATTCCTTGGGCAGCGGTTTTTAGTTAGAGATTGTTCACGAATTCTTATTACCCCACTTTTTTAATAATATTTAATCTCATTCTGAGTACGTCTACATTCCCAAAGTGTTGGAAACTAACTAGAGGTTGTTCTGTACTAAAAAAATGGTAATATAAATTTGTTAGATAACTATAGACCTATTTCCACAATTTCTAATTTTGCGAAAGTTTTCGAGATGTTTATACAGTCACATATATCCTTCAATAAGAAACTGCATATCTATATAACAACATGAATTTATGAGCAAAAATCTACTGTGACTAATCTTCTCGTTGTAGCTCAATACATATCTAATACATTGGATTGCCAGGGACAAGTTGATGTGATATATACCGATTTCTCGAAGGCTTTTGACCGCATAGACCACTCCATTTTCATTACTAAACTTGAGATGTTTGGTGTCAGTACGTCACTGCTGGCGTTATTTAGCTCATATCTAACAAATCTACTACAATTTGTGGCTTATAATGGTCACAAGTCTGATTTGTATGTTGCATCATCTGGAGTACCAAAAGGGTCAAATCTCGGAAAGCTGCTTTTTTAAGTATTTACCAATGATCTAACTCAATCTATCGAACGTGAACAACAAACTGTTGTATGGTGATGACCTAAAAATATTTAGCGTTATTTCAGAGTCTGATGATTGCCAATAACTCCAGTTTAGCTCCATAAAGTAGTAGAATGGTGTAGTGTTAATAAATTGTCATTAAATATTTCCAAGCGGAAAGTCGTAACTTACTCACGCAAGAAATGCCCTTATCTATATGATTATAATGTAAATAATGAGGAACTCACAATATGTGAGCCAATTAAGGACTTAGGAATTATTTTTAACTGTTATCGATCCTTTGTTGAACATATCGAGACAGTAGCGATAAACTTTAGGTTTCATAATACGGAATTGTAGATCATTTACCGATGAATTAGCTTTAAAGACATTATATTAAGCGTTAGTTCGATCAAAATTAGAGTATTGACCTCTATTTTTTTTGCCCCATTTATACTTCATACTCAATGGTATTGGAAACCGTACACAGGAAATTCTTGAAGTTTTCGTATTTCAAGTGTAACAGGGTGTATCCTGAGAGAGGCTTTAGTCAAGAGTTGCTGCTAAGTATGTTTAATATGGAGCCATTAAAACACCGCCGAATTTTGTATTACCTAAGTTTTCTGTTTAAATTATTACATAACAACATTGATTGTCCTACTATTCTTTCACAAATAACATTTCGTAATCCTCGGCTTAACACCAGGCAAAACTAAATTTTAGATGCTCTGTAGCCAGAACGAATATATCAATTAAATCACCAGTCTTCTTATTATCATCCTACTTTAATAATGAATCAATCCATTGACTGTATGACTGATGATCGGGAGGTGAGCGCACTTGCCTCTCACCCAAAAGTTGCGTGTTCGATCCCCGGTCGTGGCAGTGGAAAATACTGTGAGAGAGATTTTTCCACTATACACGGATATTGGGTGTGTGTCCCTTATCTTTAAATGTGCAACCCCCTCCCACACAAGGCTCTTCTAGAGCCTTCCGGGATAACGGGGGTCGTCATTACCTGTGGTGTATTTATTATTTATTATTATTTATTGCGACATAAATAATTTTATTGTGTCATATTTGCTAAAAATTGCTCTAGAATATTATAACTCAGCTGAGATTTAGCTTGTTGTTGTATCATACTCAAAATTTCAAACACGTGTGATAATATTCAGTTTTAAATTGTTTACCTAGCTGCCTAGGCTTAGATATTAGGTTTAGTTTTATATTTGTATGAACTATTTATACTTACATTATATTTTGTGTATTTGTGTTTTTAATAATCAAATATATGTTGTTAATAATTAGTAATGTCAAATACTCCAATTTACAGAAATATAAAGAATACACAATTTATACTGTTTGCCATGTATGGCTAAATTAGTTTTAGATAAAATCATTACCCTCTACAGCAGAAATCGATTTACTAAATCGCTTTTTGTTCATTGTTTTTATTAAATGATTAACCACGGAGATACTGAACAAATTATATATTAGGTAGATGCCATGATCGTGACACAACACGATAATGTTGATTAAAGTATCAGACTTACTTGTAGTGTAGAAAATAGACGCCCGCAGTAAATACAATGTCTAGTCGCTATTCTCGTTACATAATTGCCATTGAAAATGTACTAATGGGAACTGTTACACATATAATAAGTAATAACCATTAAATAAATTAGATATTATCAATATTAATAGTAACCGTTAAGTCTATTTGTCGCCATTAGTTGATACTAATGGTGATGATAGAGTTATAATACTCTATCATTGTCACTTATTTATAAAATACATATAAGTTTTGAAGGGAAATAATTTTTTTTCAGAATTTACAAATGTTAAAGGGCCTAAGCTTTTATCCCTTCCGGTTTTCCAAAAAATATATCCGTATCGAGTCTATTTAAAGTGCTGTTTAAAAAGAATATTTTTTGATTGTGAGCATATTTAATGATTCCACAAGAATAATTGCACAAAGCGAACATTGTTAGATTTAGTTTTATCTAATGTGGAATGTCTTTGAGTACTAATGATATCAATAATTATTTCATTTATAAACTAAGTATGTGGATGATACTATCAAATTTGAAATCGGTTACTGTCCAAAAATATTGTTAAAATCATAAATAATCAAAAATCTCATACTATGAATTATCAGATCCCTAATAAAAAAGTATCTCTCATTTTCATTTTAACCAAAAACTACAACTACGTCACAAAAAATCTGAATAAATTCACGAAACTCCGATAATTCTAAAAGATCGTAAAACAGTCGAAAAACACAGTACAATATTCTATATTCTAAAAATACCGTCCCCATATAATACCATTCAATGTCCCACTCACTTTTCGAACCTCCGGTATAAATTTCATATTCGTATTCATACATTTTTTTATAAATTATTTCCCATTCAGTATTAACCTTCACTCGATTGGCGCCCTAACTATTTTATCTATTTCATAACAGACCACATTTCCAAATTAATGTCACGAGTTATTCAGGTTCCAACGCATCAGCACACTTTCATTTCACTTCAATTCCATATTTACCCCCGTCCAAGCACCAACGCGCGAGATAACAAAAGTACATAGTTACATGCGTGCGTAAATAATGATTCTACAAGGACGAATCAATATTTCCGATTTCTTTTTTAGTCAATATCGTCTGAACCAAAATCGATTCAAGTTTTATTCAAATACCAAACGATTTCTTATTACCCAAAAATCATGTAATTTTCATTTTCGAATTTAAACTTTTTACGATGCAACATTGCGCAATATTATGCAATCCTGGCCCGCACGGAATGGCTGGGGGCGACTTTCTAAATAAAACGGGTGTAAAAACGATCGTGCAAGACTCACGGGGCACGACAAACAAAACCATTGCGAAACGTATAAAAGGCCGAGTTAATACGCTTCAGGCAAGTCGGTTTTCCGGTGTACCTCCGTCGAGTGGCCGTTCTGCTTCCTTAACCGGAACCAAGTAAAAAAGAGTTTAATTTTAATTTAACAAATTACTTTCTCTTCTGTTAAATAAATATTTATTTTAACAGGCTAATAATATTTTGAGCGCAATAATACTTAAATTTCGTAAGGTTACTTGTGACTTAAGCCCAACGGACTCTCTAGTAAATAATAAATAGATACATAACATCGACGATCACAGCAGCGCCAACATACAGCCCGATGGATCGCCCCACTCCAATCACACCATCACATGGCATTCTCACCCGTATTGCACATATACATAAGTGTATAGGATTTCCCTATACGACTAGTAGCGATCCCCGTACTGTATATATATTCTATATTTTTGAATTCGAGAAAATAATTTTAACTTTTACTGCACATATAAACATAAATATATAAACATACACTATAAAATTTTAATGTCTGCCAAAAAAAAACAATTTTAACCTGTAACAAATTTGTTTAAATTTTAACATTACAGTTCTAATAAATCGGTTTACAATCAATTTTTATGCTTCAATTTTAACACACCTTGTTAATTTCTCTACTAAATTGAAATATTTCGAGGTTAATTTTATACTACTACATAAGTAACAGATTTTAAAATTTTATAGTGCTTTAAAGTTCGACGTATTACCAATTTTATCCGTTTTTTGTTTAAATTCGCACTAGACGTTGTTGCTTCCTTAATTTTGCTCTAGGGGTTCGTATCTCTTGTTTCTTATACAATTTCAGGAAAAAAAAAACAAAATATCTTATAGACGGATTTCCTTCTCCACCAGAAAGTTAAGACAAACCTTTATTAATGATAATTGATTCGCCATGTATATTGTATAGTCTTAAAGATATCAAAAAATAACTGTAACAGGACCTATATGTATTAAGTAAAAAAGTACATTAACGTATCTTTTTTAAATTTCAACACCTTTAATTAAACGCGATTGATGTTGCCTCAATTAATTTAGGATTTCACGTATTAGGAGAACGCAATTATGATGTTTGTTGTAGAAATCAGAAACAGCATGTGGGATTAGGAATTGTCAGGCATCAAACGCAGGCAGCCAGTGACAATACGTTTGATTTCCTAAGCAACACACGGGCGTTAAAGCTTGAGTCGACACAAAGACTAAAATAATGCAAATCTACTTCGCTATTCCATCTACACCAGAATAATTCAATTTTGCAGATGTGAAACAATTCGTTATACAGATTGTACATATATAGCAGTTCTAGAGTCTGCATTATTTAAAAAATTATAAAGGAGTTACATTAATATGTTCTTTTCAAATATTTTCAATTATTGTCTAAAAGATAATTATGGTAGTCTTAAACTTGTATGTTATGTCAAAATAACAATAATTATAGGTATGTTTTTTGGAGAAATAATATAAATCAGAATAAAAATTTATATGCATCCCTTTACTCCAACTAGCCATACTTTATATACTGTTGGTAAAGAGGCTATACTTGACCCAGGCAGAATCGAGTAAACTGGCTGGTTGTACATAAAACATATTATTCATTAAATTACACTAAGTACATGAAATAAAATATACCTATATATACCTAAACTGAAATGCAATATATAAGAAGCATGTTCGGCTATTGTTTACAACATCGACAGTACTAGAAACACAATATAATACAATTTGAATTCTGTTGCTAAAATATGATGAGAAAAACTATAAACTATAAGATTTTTGGAAAAATCAACTCTAGCGGGGAATCTGGGAAGAATATACCCTTCCAGAAGAATGGAAAGTAGGAATACTATGCAACATGCGCAAAACGGGCGACCACTTAGATTGCTCAAATTACCAATTCAATTTCCATTCAATATAACTTTATTCTAAATTATTATTAATTACAGTTACCTCCCCAAAACCCTCTCCGGATCCGGCCGTGCAACCACCGAACGATCCGTGGTGGCGGAATGCAGGACCGAGCGGATTGGGCCTGATTTGGCTAAAAAACAGTTAAAACTTAAGACCTATAATCCTTCTGCTGACTAGCAGATTTAAAAAGGTATTAAAATTACATATGTTACACATTTTGTTCCAATAACATGTTCGAGGCATTGGCTAAAGGGTTAATAAGTGTGTTGGTATTACTAGATTTTTCTAAAGCGTTTGACACAATCAATCATGAACTTATGTGCTAAAATGAAATATTATGGCTTTGAACAACCCGCCATTGAACTTATTTTTTGTTACTTAAATGGGCGGTCAAAAATCTTCAGCGAATAATGCTTCTTCTCCAAGTTTAGATATATTATTAGCTGTATCTCAAGGGTCAATTTTGGGTCCCCTGTTATTCTTACACGTCTTATATTCTTTGTTCTGTTTCAAATTGCCGAATACAAGCCTATGCAGATGACACTGTACTTTACTCACGTTTTCGTATTGCAAATATGGTAGACGCATGTAGTATTAACTATAATATTTACATAATACAACATTTCCTTTATAATGGCATTATTGTAGTTCTATTATAATTATAATGTTTATAATGTTTTATTGTCTAATGTTTCAATAATTTTAATGTTTTTATTGATATCATAAATCATGAACTTAATACAATAATTATGTGTTTATCAGCCGAGCAGGTTTTAAAGTTAAACTCCGCTCAATCTAGATTATTGTTCTTTGGTAGTAAGAATAAAATTAATGTTCTGCGAACTAACCTTGATATCAAAATTGACGGTACAACTTTACCGATTGTTGACTAAGCGAAATGCATTGGGAGTTGTTATTGATTATAACTTGAGATTTATGGGCCATGTAAAAAAATCGATGCAAAAGGCATATTCTTCTTTGAAGCTTATATTTTCAAAGCGTCGCATTTTAGTTCTAAAATAATGTTACGAGAGTCACTCGTGTTGTCTCATTTTAACTAATGTGACTTTGTTTTTGGTTTTTGCCTTGATAGATCTGAGAAGAATCGCATTCATGTTGTCGCACTATATTTGGAATAAGGAAATCTGATTATGTATCTCATAAAATTAATGAATGTAAATAGATTAATATGAATCATCGGATAATTCATCATTTAATCTCTTCTTCTTTACTAAAAAATAAATTTTATACACGATCCTCTGTGCCTACAAAAAAATGTAAGATTTAAAAACAAGTTTACAATGCCTCATTACCAGACGGCCATGTATAGAAGAAGTTTATTTTTAATGCTATATCAACTTACAATCTAATTCCTGACGATTTTAAAGTTTTGAATATTAATAAATTCAAATATAAATATAAAAGTTGTATGTATTAAACAAGCAACAGTAATAATTTTTTTCTTTTTTTCTTGATTTATACTTGCTCCTGGTCCAATTTTAGCAGTAGAAATCATCGCTTTTCTGTCAACTATCAGTCAGTTTCAAAGGAAGCAGCAGTTGCGCCACAACAAATAGACGCTAATCTCATTAGTGACCAATACTCTATGTACCATATAAATTTCAATCAAATGTTCATTCAGTCAACATCAACTTTACCAAGCGCTGGTCCCCAGACGTAGCAGCCTTGCTCTGGCAGACCAGTACTATTGGGATTACCCAAATACCTCTACATACGATGCGAGATTGAGCCGTAGAGTCCTTCGATCATGAAAGCGCATCGAAAAAGAATGGTCCTGTTAAGTAATACAGAGTTTTCAATAATGATCACAGGACACGTGATTTTTTAGTTCATCTTTTAGGCTTGTTATGTTTTAGCCATGTCAGAACCTTCCATACTAGGAATATTTTAATTCGTATGTATCTAAGGGTGCGTTTTCAAGTATCTTTGCTGACGGTTTTTTTTCGACGAAGTTACACGAAATCTCGACGGAACACATGGTTTAATTGGCTCTGAAGCTGAACACGCCCAGCGAAACCAATAAGGCAACGGTTTGTCTACGCGGAATATTTAGCGCCGTACAGTCTTCTTGTAGGCATATCCTAACATTTAACTATTTATTTTAATCTGTAATGCCATTATCATAGACGTAGTAGTAGTGTTTTGGTGGATATTGCATAATTATCAGTTCTATTTCACGAGTTTTGAATTGTTTTAATTATTATTTGAGTACTAATCAGTTCTTTTCAGAACTACATATTAATTTATATCAGTTATCTTCTGGTGAGTAATGATAAAGAGAAAAATAATGTTAGGTTAAGTAATGTTTTTTAAATTTTATTCTAGTCCTGTCTTGCCATGGTTTTTACGCCAGAGCAAGATGACTTTATTTTGATGGCTCATTTTCGAAGTGGAACTCGCAACGAAGATGGATCATGGAAGTATTCTTTGCAATAATGCATCGAACAATTTATGGACAAATTTCCTGACGCAAATATTCCATATGACACATTTTCAAATCGTAAATATGTACTCGTTGATCGTTTTGCAAAGAGACACTGCCTTTGCAAGGTAAAATCCACTGGTAAGCCAACTGTTTTAACTGAAGTGGTTATGAACGACGTTCGAGAAAGAATGAATCAAAGCCCGACAAAATCCGTACCAAAGTTGTCTGCTCAAACAGGTAGTTACTATTACACTAAATTTTTTAATTACTGAATACGTTACATACCATTTAAATTTAGTTTCTTGAAAATATAAAATATGAATTTCTTTTGTGAAAATTATTATCAACAACTAATAACGATACCTACTAAAACTCTTGTTTATATATAAAACCTGAATGCAAATAAAAAAATAAATAAAACTGGGAATCGGTTCTCTTCAGTTCTCTTAATATACCTAAACGACAAATCATCGAAATTTGTTGTTTTTTAGGTCTTTCAGTTGGAACAACCCATAAAGCACTCAAAAAACTCCATTTGCATCCATACAAGGTAACCGTTGTTCAAGAACTATTACCCTATGATTTTGAAAGTTGAGTAAGATATTGTTGTTGGTTCAACGGAAATTTAAATAACAACAATGTATTGGATTAACCTATTTTACTGATGAAGCGTGGTTCCACTTAACAGGTTATATCAATAGTCAGAACTTCAGGACATGGGCTACAGAAAACCCTCACACTTACCTAGAAACAAGTTTACACCCCTTAAAAGTTGGTGTATGGGTGGCAATATCCAGAAGGTGAATTATAGGCCCTATATTTTTTCATGAAACAATTAATGCCCAAAGGTATCAAACTCTTATTTTAGAGCCATTTCTGGCGCAGTTGCATGATGATGAACTGCAAGATAGTTATTTCCAGCAAGACGGCGCTACTGCCCATACAGCAAGAGTTTCACTTGACTTTTTACGGGAGTTTTACGATGACCGATTAGTCAGCCAGGGACTATCGCCTGCACGGTCTCCAGATCTAACGCCCTGTGATTATTTCTTATTTGGACACATGAAGAATAATGTTTTTAAAAATAGATTACATACCATTGACGAATTACAAGAGGCAATAGAAAGAGAAATCCGCAATATTACTGTTGATCAGTTACAGAACGTATTCGAAAATATGAAACGAAGAGTCCATGTGTGTTTAGAAACTCAAGGCAGCCATTTTGAGCATTTGTTATCATTTCTTGGCATTTCGTATTAAAATGTGTTCATTCATCCTCTAATTTAAATCTCATGTAACAAAAGTTTTTAGTATGTAATTTCTTTTAATTATTGTGGATTGTTTGATTCGAATGTTAATATTCATGTTGTCTGTGGAAATAAAGATTATTTTGAATTAGGTGTAACAATTTATTTCTTGCGAACATTTTTTTTTATTCAGATAAAAGGCATCCCATTTAAATTTGCTTTTAATATTAAAAAATTCTTAATTTGATGAATAAATGAATTATCATAAATTTTTTACCTTTAACTAGAACGCCAATGGATTTAGGGTATTTCTGTTTAGTGCAATACCATCGTGTATAGTTGGTTGTCTATATTTTTGTAGTCACGTGGCCTGTGATCATTATTGAAAGCTCTGTATATAATATGTACTGAAAGTATATTAAGACATTGCACAATACATTACTTACTTTTATTTGTTGTTGCCTTGAATTAGTCAAATACCAAATGTGTTTGGTATATTTCCTTGCGGAATTATGAGTAGAAAAAAATTAGAAATAATTGTACACAAGTCCTATAAATTATACTTTTCTGTTAGTAGCCTTAGGTTTTATTTTTTCACTATAAAAGATACATGTAAATAACATGATAGTCTAATGGATGCAATACTATATATCAATAAATATTGATGTTCGCAGGTGTGATTTTTCTAAATGTAGCAATTTTTGTCTAATATAAATCACAAACTAATTTATTTCTTGGCAGTAAATAAAGATAAAAGTCATCTCGAATAACAAATGGCGTTTAAATTCCCATATACTTATACAGCATTAGAACAATATTAACATATTCAAAGCTTACATTTATTTATTTATTTATAAACAAAATGCGCAATAATTTTGCTCCGAAGACTAAAATGGGTTTATGGTATCTTTAAATCCATGGAAAGTTAAGAAAATAAAATAAATAGTCATATTCATATTATTTTTCTTAATTATGGGATTTTTTGCATAGATGCCTAACTTACTACCGTTTAGAGATAACGCCGGGTTCGGTTTCAAAGCGTTAACTCAAACTGATATTTTTACTCCCTGAAAATCACTCAAAAATGGTGAAAAATAATTTGTCAGCTAGGGCGTTTTGCAGTATCAAAATCTCTCCAAATATGTTGATTGTATGATATGGACCTTAATTAAAGGAAAAACTGAATACTGAAGCAGAATATACGTAAACAATATACATATGCATATTGCTTGTGTGTATTCTGTGGAAAATCAATGTATTTCATTATATGAATCACCATTCTAGTATCATTTCCTACCACTAATACCAATTCTCTAAAAAACCGCGAGGAAGATTGAGGGAGGCCTGTGATTCATGCAGGGAATAGTTTTCAATCCCTTGACTGGAAATAAGGAACGGATAAATTAATTTTACTTCCCTCAACTATTTCGACCACCTCCCAATGGAATTTCTTTTGGAAAACCGGCAGAAAAATTAAGGGGGAGCATGATCCCTGCAGATGATAGTTTTCACCCCCTTGACTGGAGATAAGGGGTGGGTGGTTGAATTTTACCTCACTCATCCTCCTCTACCATTTTTTCACAATTTTTCCAAACAGAACGAAGAAATCAGGTACGACAGTTTTTTGCCTCAAAGGGGCGGTTTTATCAGAGACTCAAATGGATGCCTTACTTCTCCATTCTGATTTCAATAACTTATCTATTTGGTGTAGTGTTAATTATTTTATATTTAAATTTAAAAATATGTCATCAAATAACATTGCTAGAGTTAACTCATAAATTTAACGATGTTGTTCTAGAAGGATTCTATTAATTAAACCAACCGTGGTGTAGCAAATTTGTGGGTGCTCTGGATGTCTCAAATTGAAGATACTGGCTGCATCTCGATAAGAATGCACATTGTCACCAACAATTTTTATTATTTCAATTTTATCAGCAATACTTAATTGTTGTGCGGCCATGTTTACGGTTAAAACATAATATTTTTAGTTGCAAACTCCTCTATAAAATCCTCATTTTACTATAAGGAACGTAACCAGACTGCAACTAACAGCTACTCTCCGCCGAGCGCTGAATTACAAGTTACAAGCCTGGCGCGTTAAGTGTAATAATTGCTTATTACCATCAAAACGCTAATGCTTCGATTGCAACAAACACCCGCCGAAAGACTGATCCTACTTAAAGGAGCTCTCATGCCAGTCGTCACACACCACTTGCAGACTGCAGTTTCGAGCTGTTGGCTCTCGTCAGTGCAAGGTAGGCATGTGACGACCGACACGAGGATCACTTGACTATTTAGTACATTTCGGTATCTTTGAGATAGCGACATGTAAAATAGTCAACAGGCACCATCTAGCGGTCCAGTGTCTGTTGCAATCGAAAAATAAATAGCCTGACTGGGCTTAGCATAGTTCAAATGTGCTTTTAGAGGGCGGAATGTTAAAACATAATATTTTTAGTCGTAATATGCAACTATTACACTTAACGCGCCAGGCTTGTAACTTGTAATTCAGCGCTCGGCGGGGCACATAGCCCGGAGAGTAGCTGTTGGTTGCAGTCTGGTTACGTAACGTAAAGATTTTATAGGGGAGTTTGCGCCTAAAAATATTATGTTTTAATATCCCCCCTCTAAAAGCACATTTAAACTATGCTGAGCCCAGTCAGGCTATTTATTTTTCGATTGCAACAGACACTGGACCGCTAGATGGCGCCTGCTGATTATTTTACATGTCGCTTTTTAAGATTTTGTACATTTAAGTTGGACTACCGGGTTGAAAATTATACACACGGTCATATTAGCAATTGTGTCAATGTTAATATTTTGATGAAGATTTGAGGCTGATTTATGTTTTTGCACAAAATACTTATTGATCAGTTCAACCCCACAGCATGTGAGCTTTATAGAATTTAATGTTAATTCTAGGACTGTGAACTAAGAAACTTTCTAAATACCATTTTGTCATCTTTTTTTTTCCTATTTACATTTATTAGGGTGTCAATAAATATTTGAAATTGAAACTAATGCACTTACTTTTTTAAGGTTTGAGGATTATTTGCTGGTTCCTATTTTTGTTAGTTATATACATATATGAACTTACTTCACTTTTTTTATCTATTTTGTATACGTAACAGGGTTTGCCCCGTTAATAAATAAATAAGTCGCTCATCCCCTTAGTCGTGGAAGAAAACTTCTTGATATTGTAATAAATGTAAAATTTTATGAATGCTATTAGTTCTTTTGAAAGTGTGTTTTTTGACACTAAATATATCTACATTCCCTTAATCTATTATTGTTGGTTGCCTTTCTTTACCATTAATTAATTCAAGTAGTTTTTCTGCTTTAAAAATTATTTCCATCTGGTATTTCCAAAACGAATAATTCTTCCCATCGAAATTCTGAATACTAAGATCCTTGAACTCGCCCATCTTATTACCTTTACAACATCTTCAACTTTTATGAGAGTAAACCATGATGTGACTTGACGCAAAATTAGTTTTCTCCTATTACTAGATAAATACTGACTCTACTGCTGGGCCCATAACCTGATCAGAATATGCCGCGTTTTTATAAAAGCAGAAAATATTAGATAAATAAAATAAGTTTTTAATTTAGTACAGAACCTTATACATATTGTATCAAGCTAGCACGCTACAAAAATCGAATTCATTTTCATAAGATAAACAAATAAATAACTGACCTATACCAATAACAGTAGTTCAGCTTGATGAAGACACAAGTGTATAATTAAAAGTTATTTCAATTAAAGTTACGTTTACAGTTTAATCATCATAAATAAAATTAATTGTTTTTAATCGTAATCAAAGATGAACCCACATGTATATAGATATCCAGTTGCATCACAAATGTAAAAGATTTTTTAAATTTTGGCCGTCATGTTATTACACTGAAGCAATACAGAATTGATTCGCAAATATTGCGTTATTTTTCAAAGATAATGGAACTTAAACAGTAAATGCAGGTACAAAAAAGCTGACGTAATACCAGTAATGTGGCAGTTGTTAGAGATCTCACAGTAGTAAGTTATTCACAGGAGCTTTTATTTTAGATGACTTGCTTTTTATAAATGAATATCGGTGAAATCAATTGAAACGCTTTGTTTTATAAAATAAAACCTTTAATGGTGCATCAGACTATTGTTTATTTATAAGAAACTGAATAAATTAGTTGAATTTAATGGATGGGCTAAGAAGAAAATTACTTTACAATGTTTTTTATAGAATAACATTAGCAATAAATTTAAATGCGTATAATAAATTATCATTTTCTGATGTTTCTGTTAGAAGTATTAGTTGGTATTAGGATTTACAAATTTAAAGGATATGTTAATAAAATGATAATAATTGCCTGAGGGATACAATGATATATATAATGTTGTGTTCTACAGGTGTGATATTTCTACAAAAGATAGTAGTCGTAATTTAACATAAATCACAAATTAATTTATTTCTTGTCAAAGAGTAGACATAAAGTTAGGTATCTGAAATAATAGATGGAAATTAAATTCCCATTGAACTACAGATTTCTCTTTGTGAGTTTACAGCATTATTACGTTAAAGATTAAACATAAAAAATCCATAGGGACTGATGATAATTCATCAGTCCAAGTAACCAAGGATAATTCCTTGGTTACAATTTCTGGTATTCTAGATCTAATTATGCAACCACTGCTTTACTTATTTAATCAGTCTCTGCACCAAGGTTGTTTTCCTGACTTGTTTAAAACAGCCTTAGTTTTACCAACTCACAAGAAGGGCGACTTAAATAATATTGATAATTACAGACAGACTTCCATACTCAATTCGTTATCTAAATTATTTGAAAAAATTGTCTGTAATTGCCTCTGCTCATTTGGAGAATAATGCATTACTGACTACGTTTCAGCATGGTTTTAGGAAAAATAGATCTGTCGAATCAGCCACCTGTGAATTGCTAAATTTCGTTTACCTCGAACTGGACAGAGGCATATATGTGGCCTCACTGCTATTTGACCTCTTCAAGGCATTTGATTCTGTATGCTCTAATTTTTTAATAATGAAACTTAGCAGATATAACTTGTCAGGCAACATAATTAGTTGGATCCAATCGTATCTTGAGGGACGAAGTATGGTCACTGATATTAATGGTGTCAAGTCAGCTGTGCATGACGTTAAACTTGGTGTGCCACAGGGATCTGTGCTAGGTCCATTATTATTTTTACTTTTATTAATGACTTGCCGAATCATATAACTGGGGGCCTTGTTACAATGTTCGCTGATGATACTACCATAACCCTGTCAGCTGAAACACCTCAGCAGCTGGTAAATATGGTTCATGATGCCACCTGTGATTTAAGTACTTGGTGCGAAAGAAATAGACTCGTTTTGAATAAAAGTAAAACAAAATGTATACACTTTTTTAAGAGAAGAGACATTCCTAATAAAAACCTGATTTGCGATATCCAATTCTCGCAGTCGGTAACGTTTCTAGGTACCTGCATAAATGACAGACTTACCTGGGATGCTCATGTGGATGGTGTCTGTAACAAACTGAATAAAGCCTTTTATGCCATTTTGCAGATGAATGATATCTTAACTGTTCCAGGACTTTTAAACATATATTACGCTATGGCATACTCACATATTTCTCTGAATATAGTTAGCTGGGGTGGTGGGAGAGACTTCAAGGGAGTATTTGTAGCTCAAAAGAAACTTCTAAGACTAATTTTTAATATGAAGTACAATGAAAGTTGTAGACAGATTCTTGTAAATAAAATTCTTACAGCCCCATCAATTTATATCTTTAAGTGTGTAACGTTTGTCAAAAGTCACTACAATTTATTCATCAGCAATTCATGTCTACACGACCACAGTACTAAACACGGTGAATTACTGCATATTCCTCACCATAATACCTCTACATATAAATATTCACCTAACTACAAATGTATCAAACTGTATAATAAATTGCCTACTAACCTCAAAAACGTGGCACCTTCAAAAAAATCTGTAAGAACCTTGTTAGTCAATGGATGTTTTCACAGTGTTGACGAATTTTTATCAGCCTGCATTGATCATAATATGTGGTATAAGATTTAATTAATTAACCAATACATATATGTCTCAAACTTTGCTTGCCTCACGATGCACTTAATATATTTGATTTCTCTCTATATTTTTATCACATACACAAATTGTTGTAAACATTTGTATTCTCTTTTAATTATATTTTATTTTTTGTATGCTTGTTTGTTTGTTACTTTTTTCTATCTATTGTATCATATGACTTTTACATATAGGTATATGTTTTATATTGACGTTTCATATCTGTAAAATGTACAGCTCTATATGAACGATAATTTTGGCAATTTATTTCTAGTCTAGTCGATTCTTGGATTAATTAATACAAAACTGATGGCTTAAACGCCTTAACAAAAGCAAAAGAAAATATAAAACCTGGTGGTTTGGTTGCGTAAAACAATCTTGTTTGTTAAATAAATAAATCAAATTGATAATTATTAAATTAGTTATTTAATTAATTTTGCTTTATTTTATTGTATTTATATTTGCTGATTGCAAACTGCTGATGTTAAAACACAAAGACATGTGGATATGAATTGTAGTAGTAATTATTTGAGGATCTCACAGTCGAAAGTTTGTGATGTCAGTCAGATCAAATTTGAAATGTCAATGGTCAGTTCGAAATTTTAACAAACAAAGTAAACCTTTTTATGTTACAATTTAAAATACGATACCAATAAACAAACTTGAAAAATATATTTTTACTAATGAAAATGGAAGCTGTAATATTATACGAGTATCGCCATCTGTCGATGGGCGGCTTAAGCGCACAACCGGATTCCTTTTCCTAACCTAATACTAATAAGTACAAACTACCCAAATAAAATAAATTGTTAGACAGATTTGCGAACTGAATTGTGATGGTCCAGTAAATACATTACAATATATTATTATCAGATATACAATATAACAGGTGAGTGAAAGAAATTCTAGAGGTAAGAAAAATAACTACACGTCCAAACTAAACAAAGTAAAAAATGAAATTTAAACGAATATAAATGTTTTGCAGGCATGGTATCGACAATTACGGAACCTAAAGTGCTGTAACAAAAATACATATTACAATTTACTGTTACGAAATACATGACTGAATTCCTAAGATACAAAAATAAATATATAAAGCAATGTAAAGATTTTAGCAGTGATACACATAAGTCTGCTAGATTGGAGTAGTCTAAGAGGGGCGACACGGTGGGGCGTCGTTACTGTCCCCGGACGACATGATTGTAGATTGTTTTACGGGGTCGTTTGGCTTCGAACAGCCTTACTTCACTTCGACCTAAAAGATCTTTTGTGATTTACCCTACATCTAGTGGTTATCCAGGATTCCCAGACTTTTTACAAAGCTTGTGATTTTCCTGGGAGCTAATTTCCCTATGTCTTCAGGCGTTAATTTCGCCTGTCCTAGGAACTTTAGCCTAGTACGAACTGACACCTTGCAATCGCAAAGTATGTGTTCCGCAGTTTCAATTGCAGTATCGCAATATCTGCATTTATTATCTTTATTTATTTATTAGCCGTTACTCGAGTCCGAGTATAAAAATGTTACAGTCGATAAATTGTGTACAATAAAAAAACAAAGTAAAAGGTGTAGTCTATTGTTCCCATTCATCTACGGTGCACACGACTATGGCTATAGAGGCCAATTCGGGAAAGCACATGTCGACCGCAGTCAGGACAAACATAGACCTGGTTAGGTCTTGGATTCGGCCTTCTTGCAGCAACATTTCCTTGATAGCTGGCCACAACCCCTCGCCATTCGGTTCTGCCCGCTGCAAGTTGTTCCCATTGCTCGTCTGCAATACCGCAGGATTTTAGATTTTCATGGAGAGCGTCTTTGAACCTCTTTCGTTGACCGCCACGCCTTCTTCTACCGCTTAGCAATTCACCATAAAGTGTGCATTTAGGAAGGCGGTTATCATGCATACGATGAACGTGACCTGCCCATCTTAGGCGTGCTCTTGAAATAAGCACCTCAAATGGAAGGCTGAGTACTTCTACGTTTGATATGTGATGGAACCAACGGATTTTCATCATACTATTTCATCATTTATTTTCTACCGCCTTGTCCATATTCTTGAGATGGTATCTCAAGCGGTAGTGGCCAGTTAGAAGGCCTGTGATTAGCCTTAATTCGGACTTTTCAAGTTCGAGAAGCCTTGTGGCATTCTTTGTCGAATAAGTTATAAACTCTTTCGCTTGTCTTTGGCCTGGAGTATTCCTCCAGTAGGACTTTTTCTGATCCTTTTCTCATTCTTGGATCTCCTATGCTATATGTCCCTTGGCTAGGCCACAAAACGGTTCGGGTCCAATGAACGGTGCTTCAGTTCTTTTTTTGCAAGGCTATCAGCAAGTTCATTTCCTTGTACTTCCTCATGCCCTGGCACCCACATCAAGGTAACCTTTTTGACGACATGATAGAGAGAATGCTGGAGACAGAGGAGAATTGGAGAAAGGCGGAGGACGCGATAAATCGCATTATCAAAAAGAATGAAGAGGATGAAAGAGAGATGGGGCTGACCCCATGGAGGAATCCATAACAACGAACTCAAATGATCAGCCCGTTTGAAGTTAAACGAAAGCAGTTCCAAACTAGTCGGAAATATTGATGAGAGAGAAGGGTTTTAGCCGGTTGAAGTCCGGCACTACCTGTAGCGCTAGACATTAAGCTCAGGTGCTCGTGATGAACTTCTCCTTAAAAAAAAAAAACAGATTGAAGTAGTCTCACTTACAAAAACTAAATCAAAGTGCTACCAAATCGTGATAAACATAAACAAACATCAGCTGTTTTAACAAAGTTGTTGAATAGACATAGGCCAAGTAACAAGCAATAAAAAGTTCAAGATGTATTTTTGGGAATTCATCTCCAAAGCCAAAAGTTCGTATTTTGTCTCTTTTTTCCCGAAATCTGTTAACTTCTACGAAAATTATGAAGTTCTTCATTTTTTCAGTAATTATAGCCCGACATTTTGAGACTTGTCAAGTTTGATCAGAAAATGAAAGACATGAACATTCTAAATTTAACCATTTAGCAATTTCAATTATGTGTACAAATGCGGAACACTTAAAGGAAAGGGTTTTATTAAAAAAAAATATTTTATATGTGAAATTTGTTTAATTCCCTTTAATATGACTTTTTATGTTTGACTGTATGATCAAAATTAGCCAATTGACGATAAAAAAACTGGAAGAATGTACTAAGTGTAGCGGCGATGACGTGATATATTTATAAAAAAAAATATTTAAATAAAATAATATTCTCCCGAAACAAATAGTTTTTTCATACAGATATAAAAAATAATAATAAAAATGAAATTAAGTAGAAAAATAAACGAATTTAATAGTAGAATTTTTTTTTATGAAGTACTGGCATTAGTTTCATCCCATTTACCTTCTCCTGAATACTTGCTCCTATATTCTGGGACACCCTATAGAAACAATTTAATAAATATTTACTACTCATCTTGCATGTGCCGTAAACACCTTAGTTTACCTAATTACACAAATAACCATTTATTTTATTCTGTAGCATCGGTATACTATTACACAAATATGCAAATTAATTTATAACCATGTATTGATGTAAGAGATATCAACATATAAAAACAAAAATCCGAACGAATCTTGATATCATTTAGTATTAAAAGAATGTCAATTTAAATTATCTTAATGTATTTAGTATAATTTAAAACCGGTTAACGGACAGTTATATTGATGTCCATTCTGTTTTGTTTTCGGATTCCGATTATTGCCTAATAAATTAGGATAATGGTGAAAGTTTTAGTATTAAAATGGAAACTGGATGAATACGTTTTGTCTTAAGAAGTCTTGTTGGGATTTGGATTATTTTAATAGCTCATACCTAACGATGCTTGTGAAATTTCCTAAAGATATATTCATATCGAGCGGAATTAATTAAGAAAATATTTAAATTTAATTTTATTGGCTGGTTGGTTTAGTATCCTATTATTTATATTTCTATTGGAGATTCTTGAGACTAAATTATTTTTCTGGTTTTCTCTTTTATATTTCCGTTTCTTATGTCAGTCTGTAAAAGACGTTGTAGGGTTCCAATAAGCAAAGGAATGAGGAAAGCTAGAATAAGTTTTATTATTTTTAATATAAGGAGACTCTTAGTTATGTTGATATAGAACCAACCATTTTTCGAGAGAAACTGACCCATTCAAATGCCAGAAGAACCGTAGGGGGGAATTTTTCGAACGAAATCTGACTTAAGCAGATGCTTTGCTGTCACGTAAGTAGTATGTTAAAAATCTACTTTTGAAATGGATACATTTTTGGGATGCTCCTTTCGAAACTGTCTGAAAATCAAGTTCCTGTTGTTCCGTTTAGGAACAGAAACCAAATCCATGTTACCAATACGCTTCTGAATCTTTGTTGTTTCCTTTAGGAACTATAACGAAACTTAGGTTTACTTATTTTTTAGACACTTAGGAAAAGTTAGTTTTCGATACTCTTTTTAAGAGCCACCCCAAAGAGTGCTTTTGTGCTTGAAAAATAAATTTTCTTTTCATAGTTGTGTAGCACTGCTGGATCTTACGCAAAGAGTCCTGGTAGTGAGAGTTAGAAATGAGGTTATGATCTCAAACCTCATGCGAATTGCCTTACTGTCAATTCGAGCGAAACAGCTATTGTTCTGTTCACCAAAAGGAGAAAACTTAATCTTAGAACTCCTATGCTGAATGGAACGATGCTAGAGTTTTCCAGTGAAGTCAAGTATCTAGGAGTAATCCTGGGTCAAAACTTACCTGTAACTCACACCTGGAAAGGTTACTTAGTAAAGCAACAGTGGCAACATGGACTGTAGCCTGTTCGAAAAGACTTGAGGTCTGAGGCCGAAAATGACACATTTCTCTTACCTTCCGGTTATCAGACCTATAGTCACCTACGCATCATGTGTATGGTGGCCAAAAACACAAAAAAAATGGCACAAGGAAAGTTGCACAAACTGCAACGCACCGCGCCAATATCCATTGGCTGGATGTCGGTCTCGATAACTAGGGCCGAGTAGGACTACTACTCTTTGCTCCTAGATTATCTCTGTAGACCTGGACCGGCCTTCGTGATAGGTGGGCCCGCTTACTTCTACCAGACCCAGCTCGCAAATGCGAGATGTGTCGTGGTATTTTCTGCGGACCTCCCCTGGTCCTGGCTGTTGAACCTCGCTGGCTGAGGTCTCTTCTGGCGCTCTTCTTGTCTTGATATTTTCTTTCTTCGCCAGCTTGTCACCCCCGGGGGTAGTCATCGGTCGAGTTGGGTTTAGGAAGTTTTGGCTGGGGCTGACTGCCGGTGCGTAGGACATCAATTGATATCCTACCACGGATCATCGGAAAGGTAAGGATATGAGCTGTGTAGCTCGGGAGTGTGGAGACCCTAAGTGCTTATTTTAGCACTTTCGGACTCCACGGAGCAGGTGGGACAACGGGCGTTGGACAGTATGTTGTCCGACGCCCGCAAGGAGGTTGGGTTAGGGTAGAAAAACGTCATGTCTCTGGTAGTGGTGGTCCGTCCTGGGGTATCTGAAAGAGATCGGTTAGCGGGAAATATAAGTTATACTCACCCGTTGTCCAGTAGCTGTACCCTCGGCCGTTTATGCCTCGGGGCGTCGGCAGGGTCATAATCAGTGGCCTGTCTGATCAGCGGGTTCCCATGCTCCTCAGCTTGGGCGTACAGCTTCTTCGCTCGTTCCCGGATGACTTCAGTGACCGTGGTGTACTCCAGGTCTCTGACGATATCTGCGGTTCTCACGTACCATGGGGCGTCGACTGCCGTCCTGAGGGCGATGTTTTCCACTGCCTGGATTTTCTTCATGTAGGACTTTGCCTGGTAGCCCCACGCTACCGAGGCGTACGTCAGCTGAGGCCTGATGAGGGTCTTGATAAGCGTGAGCTTATTCCTCAAGTTGAGACGGCTCCCGTTTCCCATCATCGGGTAGATGAGGGCTCTCGTGCGCCGGGCCTTGGCTGTGATAGCGTCCGTGTTCTGTCTCCACGTTAGGCTTCTGTCCATGACCACGCCAAGGTACTTGACGGTGTCGTGCCATTGAATGTCCTCGCCGTTCATGGAGACATGTCCTGTGGGAATTTCTTTCCGCACTCGTCTGAAGAGAATGGCTTGGCTTTTGTCGGCATTGACGGCGACTTTCCACTTTGTGCACCATTCTTCCAGGAGTGTGGCCGTTTCCTGGAGTTTTATGGTTGCGTTCCTGGCTTTCCAGGATCTGGCAATTATTGCTGTGTCATCTGCATACAGGGCCAGGGCTGTGTGGTCGGTCCTGGGGAGGTCTGAGGTGTAGATAGCGAACAGGTGCGGTGACAGCACCCAACCTAGAAACTGCAACGCCTTGTCTCTTTAACAACTACAGGAGTAATATACTCGTGTCCCACAGCAGCTATGCTTGACCCACTTCCTTTGCAGTTGCATGTAATGAAGGAGGCAACACACGACTACACCAGGTACATAAATTTAAACCAGGCGATCTGGTTGGTCACTTAAGGATTCTGGAATTAGCCCACCTTGAGTCCATGACTAAACCCCTACCAATCAAACAGGACTTTGACTGCCCGTTTGACATGCTGATTGAATGCCATCAGACGAGCAAGATGGAGGCACTGCGATTGGAACAAGGGTCACTCATCTGATATACAGATGGATCTAAGATGGCTGAATGTGGGCTATCCAGAGCCCTCGGTAACACCCCAATCATCTTTCAGGCACAAATTCATGCTATAGATCTGCGTGCCTAGGAATGCCTAAATAAATGCATTTGAAGGGCTTCTCAAACTTGAAAAGTCAGAACTAAGGCTGATAACAGTCTTTCTAACTGGCCACTGCCCCTTGATATATTATCTCAAGAATATGGGCAAGGCAGTAGACGCCAAATGCAAATATTGAGATACTGCGGCTGAAACTGCGGAACATAAACTTTGTGAGTGCAAAGTACTAATCCGCACTAGTCTAAAGTTCCTAGAGCAGGCGGCAGAATAAATGATATAGAGAAATTAGCTCCCAGGAAAACCACAAGCTTTGTAAAAAGTCTTGGAATTCTGGGCAACAACTAGATGTAGGGTAAATCACAAAAGATCTTTTAGGCTCTGAGTAGAACTAAGCGACCCATGAAACATCTACAATCTACAATTTACGCAAAGAGTATGTTACGATGATGAATTTGCTTTTCTTATAGAAAGTCCATGGAGGAGCTTTCATGTTATTTCACTATGATGAAGAAAAATTTCAAGGTTAAATTTTTCAACATTTCCAACGAAATTTGGTGCAAATTGTCACATTTTATTCCGAAACTGTCCATATGTTGTTATTCAGTGATCAGTGGTCCAATTTTCCTTCAACTTCATGTACAAAGCATATGGAAATTATCATTTACCTGAATGTAAATTATCGTTTTTTTTCTTTGCAAAAATGGGAGACCCAAATTTTATTATAAATACTACGAATAGGTAAGCAAGTAAGAAACCCCCAATTTGCAAATATCAAATTTCCAACTTGAATCTTTTTCTTGTAGCTGGAAGCAATGATCCACGAGATTCTCCGTATTCACCATGTGTGGTATGAGACCAAAGCAATCTATTTTTATTTACCTTTTTTTATATGCCGCCATTTTTATTGCAAGAGAAGAAAGAATTTTAAGAAAAGTGATTAAATGTAATTTGTGAAAAATTTCCAATTAGTACCCGCTAGATTTGTAGTTTGTGCGAATAGTTGCCATTGTTCAAGCCATCATTCCATGGAAAGAGGGCGGTGAAACTAAATCGGCAGTAAGTATAATTTCTTGTAATTTGGTCTATATAAGTTGAAACAACCCCTTCTGGCAATGTAAATCTCATACCCTTGTTTTACAAAAGTGCATAAAGCGCCATTAAATAAACCAATTAAAATAAGTTCTTTAGACAGAGAGATGATGAATATCTTACAATATGAAGTCAAAGAATGATGGCTGATAATAATAATAATGCCTTTATTACTCAACAGGTAACACCCAATAACAGGACAATTATTGAACAACATAAAGGATATTCTTTCCTATTATTTGGGTTTTCTACCACATGTACTATTATCCTCTTCAAAACAAATCACCGAATCTACAAAATAATAGAATTATTGGAAAAAAAAGGATACTCGCAATAATATGATAAGTAAAAATTACAAAAAGAAGTAAGTAAATACAAATAAAAGAGAGAAAAAGAAAAAATAAATAAAAAAATATAAACAACAGTACATAAAATATTTCAATATAATAAATAAGGATTCAGTGAAGTTTAAAAAAGTTCCAATTTAAGTTAGAGATAATTAATTGCTGTGGGTCATATTTCGTTTTTTATACAAATATTAATATCACATATATGACGAATGTTATTGTAATTACTACACATTACATAGATAGGCGATTTCAAAAGCGGATTCTTTCTGGCATGAGGATAATAAAACGTGCAATTCTGTCTCGAATGATAATTTGTTACATTTAAAGCATAATTGAGACAATAGTTCCAGACAGTCAATATTGTTATTCAGTAAATTGTACAAAAAAATAATAGAGTTGCATTTTCGTCTCAATTCTAAGGTATGTATTTCAAATCTAGTAAGGAGAGTGTCTTGCTCTATACCTCTTTCGAGGTAAATTGCATACACTTTAAATGCTAAATATTTCAAAAAATTTGTTTGCACATTTTCTAGTGCCAGTGTATGAGTCTCGTAATAAGGAGTCTAGATAGGCTATCCATACTCAAATTTAGACCTAATATAAGAGAAGTAAAGTATTTTTAGTGCTCTGATAGGTAAATGATTTGCAGTTTCTAGTTATGAAGCCAAGCATCTTAGTGGTCTTGTTAAAGAACGCTATAACCCCGATATACTTTTCGACGTTGTAACAAAATCCGACTTAGGAAATATTTCGTAAGAAAAGCGTGCTTCACGTAAAAACGCCGTGGAGGAGGTTTTTAATTCTTGGAAACATATTTTTGCTCTTCGGAGCATTTTTTATGCCAAATTTTCGCTAACTCTTCAAGGAGCGTTAATTTAGAAAGTGTAGTAAATGTCGCTGCACAGGGACGTAATGTCGCCCCGACCACCCAATTTTAGAAAGTATACTAAAATTGGACTTCCAAGATTAAAAACCCTTTTACGAATCCACGTTGTCAAGCACTGCAACTCTTACGAGGTATTGAATATGAGGACAAGTTAGTCCAACGACTATTCAAAGTATATCGGAAGTTATAGCGAAAATAGCCCTTAGCGACATGGGACCCCCATCATTTCCTAGCAGTCGATTTTGACGGGGAAATGATGTGTTTTGACGGGGTTTGCCCTAAACCGGTTCCTCAGTGATTCGGAGTCAAAAAAGTATCTATACCATGTACTCACACGTGCATGGGATCTGCCTTGCCTGAACGTAAAATTTGTTATTGCATAATACAAACGAAGTAGAGACGCTTCAAGCAATTTTAAGCTCCGAGGAGCGACCAAAATTTATGTGAATTAATAAATACCTTTATAAGACAGGCAAGCAAAAGCCCACCAAAATTTCAGTTACATGAAACTTTTCTTGAATCTTTTTGTGCATCGTTAGCTTATCAAACTGCATATTGGATGGTAGTTGGTACCGTATGAATCGTCCCGTTCCTCACCATGTGTTGTACACGGGTCAGACCGTTGTTTGTTAACATTTTCTCTTGAAGAAGTTGTTGTAAAAACATACATTTTTTAAAAGATTTAATATACACATTTTGAACTTTATATTGTCTTTTAGTTGTGTTTTCTAACAAAATTCCTTTTCAGGTTTAATTTTAAGAGAGTGTAATACAGACAGTGTTAGATTTATAGTGTTACGACGTCGTCCAATTGATACCATCAGAGCAGCAGTTAAGCATAAACGACAGTAAGTATGATTTATTCATTATTCTCCGTCTGAAACAGTCACGTTGAACCCTAAAAATTTTGTGAACGTAATATTATTATTTAGAATTTAAGAAAATGTTGAGGAAAAAGAAAATTAATTTTTTCTTTTTCCTATTTTTTTAATTTTTCTAAGTTTTTCGAGCAGAAAATACGTCCTTCAGACTTCCATCAAAGCATGGATCGATCACAGTCTCTTTGAGTAAATTAATGTGTTCAATAAATGACAATTGACCATCGAATATGACACCGAGATCTTTAGCGGAATCAACTTTGGATAACAACATTTCGTCAATGGATTAATAATGTTCAATATTAGAGTGCTTTTTGCTAAACCTCATAAACTTACACTTGGAAGCATTAAAGTATAACCTATTACTCATACACCAATTATGAACTTTGTTAATATCATTTTACAGTAACATACAATCATCGAAACAGATTACTATCATATATAACTTAAGAACATCCGCGAATGATAGTCTACGTTCTTGCTGATGATTGAAGTTATATCATCAATAAAGAGCAAAAACAAAAGTGGCCTCAGGTTGGAGCCTTGCGAGACACCTGATGTAGCTATAAATGGCTCAGAGTTGAAACCGTTATACGAAACGAAAGATATAACTGCATAAATAATAGTAATGACTCACTTAATCCCCAGATATCTAGTTTACTGATTAAGATGTCATGATCAGTGCGATCAAACGCCTTCAAGAAATCGGTATACATCACATCTACCTACCGGGACTCATCAATGACTTGGGAAGCAAACTGTAAAAACTACCAAGTTGGTTACTGTAGAACGATGGTTTACAAATCCATGTTGATATGGTGATATACGATCACCAAGGTGTGTTCATATAGAATTTTCTCAAACACTTAACAAAATTAGATAAAATGGCAATCGCCCTGTAATTACTAATATTAGACGATTCACCTGACTTGAGAACCGAACAAACTTTCGCGTTTTTAAAATTGAACAACACCTTTTTTTGTAGAAAATATGATTTCAAGATTTTAAAAGTACGGACCTGAAATTGTATATAAATTATCTGTACTTTGGGGACACTTTCACAGTGCGCTAACTTTGTATTTGCGAACGTCGCAACATTGTACGCGTCAACAGAAACATAATATGAACTAAAATTCTACTTAAAACTTAATAACTAACCTTACTAACAAATCGATTAAAAATTTTATGGGCATTTTATGAAAAATGCATTTGATAGGCATATTCCATTAAAAGACAATCATGCTCATAACAAACAACTGATTTAGAGGGCCATTACATACTAAAAGTGATTTATTTGAAAACAATGTCCAATCTATGTCTATAAAGCAAAACAATGGAACGAGAACCCTTGCTTGCCTTGTCAAACATTCTAACAATAAATTGGTTACATTGTTCTCACTTCTATCACGTTGTCGAGAGCAGAGAAAAGAAGATTACTGCAGTGGCGGAATTCGGGTCTGTGATAAATCTACAATGTGCTCAAAAACGATGTGATTAAATATTTTGTAGAACAGAAAAATAATTAGTGATTAGTTCAAAAATATGATCAATGATTGTTGCTTTCGATAACAGTCAAAATATTTCACCAATAAATTCGAACAGTATAAAGGGAAAAATTTGTTACTCGTAGACTATAAAATTGAAAGTCAATAAAATTATGTTTTATTATACTTAATTTTATTTTATTTCACAAATCCAATATAATATTCATCATATCATATCATCATTCATATCCAATAGAATTTACATTTCAATTGCAGGGTAGAGACTTATAGTCAGCTGTAAATTGACATATAATCCATATGATACTAATATGCTTAGCCACTACCTAAAATTATTCCATTTAAAATTTATTTTACTGACCGTACAATAAAACGTGGCCATATTATGTTCTATTCTACTAATATTTCTATATATTTCTTACAGCGCCAGCCAGCTGCTGAAATTTTAATACATTTGTTTGAAAATCGATCGAGTTGGTATTGCAGGGAAATGGAATTTATTTTTTCTAATAATTTAGAATCACTAATCCTATTGTATACTAACGTAAAAAAATACTGTCACGTTTTGATCATGTTACCCGCAGAACTCAGACCTATTTTTGACAAAATTTATGAAATATTACAAGAAAAATAAAAAATAATCATTTGGACAGCCAAAAAATAAAAATCAAAACATCTAAAAAAATTACAATTCCATCACTTGCAAATAATATTGATTGATCAATTAAATTCATATTCCATTTTAAATTGTTAAGTACATGGAGTGATGAATTATAGTCCGGTAGATGGAAAACTATATAGGTATTAATGTCACGATCAAATGCCAAAAAATGCAAATATCAATTACAACAAAAAAATATCAATTTTTTTATACTTATATATATATATATATTTTTATTCTGCCACGTAAATTATGAAAAATTATTGTAGATAAGAAGAGAAACGAAGAATATATAAAAACGAGAAAAGGGAAAAATTATTACAGTAATAATTCAAAAGACTTTTCAATAAATCAACAAAATAAACTGACAAGTTACAATGTAATAAAAAAATCAAACCGAAAGAAAATATCATTTGGGCACACAAGAATGTCTCGCACTGATAAGTTTCAATTACGACTGTTATAACACAAAATATTAAATTGTTTACCACGCTTATGCTATCGTCCTCCCACGTCCAAATATTTTCTAAATGTCCTTTATCATCCTGGTATATCTAAGATATCCATACCAGGCTTGTGATGACTAACTGCCTCCATTGTTATCCTTGTAGGTGGGGTTGTTGAGATTCAATTTACACTTTGCTCTGGAACCATCAAACCATAACCTCTTTCCATCCAATCGTTTTCTTTGTATTCTGTCAGGAATATGTTGCATGTCAGGCCAGGGCTAAAAAAATTGTAGGCGAATAGTATCCACAATTCATATAAATGGAGAAGAAATTGCCTTTTAGATGGATACTTTTTATTACCTGACTGACAGAGGAATTAGTTTATGAAACAGCTATGATTTTTGTTGAAATTGGCTTTGAGAAAAATTGATGAAAAAATATTTTTTCCTTAGCAGCAAATGAGCTTTAGTCATCATCACGTTTTACAGGTTTCTACGTTTCTGGAGGGTCTTGATTGGAGTTGCCTCTTATACTATATGCGCCTAATTTTCATGGTGCGATTACATAAAACAAATAATGGCCCAAGTAAGTTCTTATATAAATGAGGAAAAAGGGAAACGAATATAATTTCTGATATTTATTATTAGTTTGATTTGATCACATTTATAAATTCAGGGCGAAAGAAAAAAAAATGTTTAGTTTACCGTTAATAAAATTAACCCTCTGTTAGGCAAATATTTGTGTTCAAGTTCTTATTTGTTTAACTAATAAAAAATCCATTTATTCCTGATAAGTTAATATTTTTCTTCAACGATTAATACGATTTTGGATTAATTTACCAATGCACGGTGGGCACTGCTGCCACTTCCGAAAAACACACCGCTGCATCGACTACATCTACGTTGGGTTGGACCGATGTCATGCCTTTTATCAGCAGCGAGAGCCGCATACCTCATGGTACAGGAGTATGGGATGATAAGTGTAGGTGTTTGTGAAGTACGTTGGCGTAGTGTGTCATGATATAGAGTGTTTATGCCCCTCTTTTTGTATTTTGGTTCTAGAGTTGTTTTTCTTCTGGGACTTCTGTTTTATCCATTTCTGATCTCGGCAGTATATAGATCATTGCCATTTCTTTATATCTCTTTTTTATTGTTCGTTATCACTGTACTCGATTATTGATTTATTGATAATTCTCTCAATTATTGTTATCCCCATGTAGCACGGTATTCTTGTTTTTAGTTTGTTGCTATTTAATATTAGCGCTTTCTTCAGTAGATGCGTTCTTTGAACCACTACTTTTTATCCTTTTCATAATTGTTATGTATGTTCCTAGCCATCTCAGCTTCTTCATTATCCTTTTCTATGTTTTCGAAAATTACCCAGTTTACAATTATTAAATAAAATCGAAATAAAATATAAAAGGCATATCAAAATTCCAATTGAATGATAATGTTGTTGCGGACCTCTAGCGTATGCGACCCACCATACGCCTTAGCGTTTTGTGGGCCGCATACGTCCGTAGCAGAGTTTCGCTACTGTCCACGGGAGCGCGAGATACGTCGAGTTGGTGAGAAAGGCAACCATTTTTAATAGCGGTATATAGTTGATAATCCTACAACCTCGGTTTATCCAAGGCATCCTGGTGGATTTTGGGATTATTAACACAGGAAAATTTTCTCAATCTGTTGTTGTTCCGTTTAGCGGAATATTTTGTTGTTGTGAGTAAATTTTAACTGCGGAAGCAGGATATTTAAGTATACAAGGTAAGCTAACCTCTTCACGCCATCTTACCCGTTCTCTACCCACGTGTTTCGCAAATTTGCAGGCTTTCCTTTGGAAGTATCGTGTCGACATGAAAGGTGGACTCGACTCCATTCATCCAACTGTGGCTTTAGGTTATGTCAGATTTGAATTGCCCACATTAGGCACGCTTCACGTGCATTTCCGACTTTGCAAATTAAATCGTGATATCTTTAGGGTTCCACGGACGGGGCTTCTACACACATCAGTGAAGTTCCACGGACGGGGCATCCACACACAGTAGAAAGTTCCAGGGCTGGAGAGGCTATAATCAACCCCATCCTTGGGTCAATTTCTTTTGTCCCGAAGACACCTCCGTAGGGCTACAGTTCTTCCACGTCGAAGCCGGTATCGTACCACCCTAAATAAGTATGTTGTTGTTTCTACTTACCGGGGACCATCTTCAGTGGTTCGGCTCGGTTATATCCATTCATACTTACTGTTGTATTTTAACTTGTACATATTTAAAGATTTTATGCATTTATATTTATTTAAGGAGGTTCTCTAAACCAGACCCATTGTGGCCGAATTTATGACCATTTATCTTCACATTGTAAACCGATGTGTAGCTACACGAGGCATTTTATTAATGTTGAAACTTATTAATCGAGAAATTTACCACACCTTTTGAACAACGCCAGGTTACATGCTAGAGAACCAATATCTGTAAATTGTGTAATATAGTGCATTTCATTTTTAAAGGAAGTGTCATTATTTCGTCTGCGACCACTACGTATGGAACCCTCAGTGATTTGTTAAGTAAGTAAACTAATAATTTGTCATAGTTTATGTAAACTTGGGCTTAACGCCCTGAGATAGTCTGAGCTAGTGAAATTTTATCGTAGGCACGTTCATCACTTATCCGGGTTAAGTTGGTGCCCTACGATATCTGCTACGCTACAGTAGCCCAAGTGATTTCGTTATGTAATATCTTATAACCATTAATATCCAACGTATTTATTTGTTTATATACGTGTAAATCGTAGCAATGTACAGTTTAGAACTGTCAACCGTGGGCAATTATAAATTTTTATTGGGCACAAATAATGAACTAGATTACAAAGAAATTAATATCTGCGTAAAATATTAAGTCCTATAATTGTGAGGGCGCATTAAACGTAAATCGATATCAGGAATGTCTACGAAATTTCTAAGAAATAGTCCTTACTTTGTAAAATATCTAAACGAATAATAGCACCGTCGCCCTCTTAATGACTTATGATAAACATCTATAAATAATTTAATGATGTTTGATAATAGATCAATAAATCCAAACGGAAAATTCGAGCAGCTATTGAGATCCCTTGATTTGACTTCACTTAACTTTATCTAAGAGGAAAAATGCGTGATTATATGATTTAAAGAAGGCACCTGTAATGTCGCAAATTACATCAGAGACATTTTACAATTTAGCCTCACTTAAACTATTAATGGTTAACAAACCAAACAATTACTGCAAAATCTGTGCAGGCCCAATGTAACAGTTTATTTCCTTTTATATCTAGACACCACACTTTTAATGAAAACGGTTTCGGCGCTGATATCGTATATCATCTGTGTAGTCTGAATTCTGCTTAAGGTCATGATTTTAGTCTTAGTGAGCTAATATTGAAACTAAATTCTCCGTTATGCAAGTTTTGGCTCTGTTCAGAAATGAATATGTTGTGTCGCCCATAAATTGGTATCAGACGTTGACGATGAATTCATTTACCTTAAAACTATATCTTTGTCCACCTAGCTTGAAATATGCTTATTCAAGTGTAAATGTCTGGATAAAAGTAAAAAATATATATAATATAAACTTTATTATATTAAGAGGTATCATTTTGTTTAAGTGGTAAGTCAGACGCAAGAGGTAAATTAGTACTCTGTACGCACGTAAAACATAATAAACAAAATTTATACGTCGTTTGATAAGCTGTGAGAATCGTCGAGTCCGCGTAACAGAACTGTAGTTTACTACTGACTGTACACATAAATTAAAATATCAATACAATCTAGTCATTTCTAATCATGTGGCAAGCAAGATTACATCGCTTAGTGCAAAAATCTCAGTATCTGTTCTCGGCGTACCTGTTGTACAAATCATAATCGACTGGCCATATTTCTTCGGGAGAATTTTTACTTATATATGCGTGCGCTTTTCCATAGGAGATGCAGGTTTTTACGTGCAATTGCTCTGGAACACGGTATGAAATTCCAATCAATTTATATTATACACGGCAGACAAGGTAATAATATAATTTATAGTGGCATTATTCCAGCTTGGAGCTGTGCTACATACCTTTTGTTGGACGAGTCGTAATTTTTAAGTCCGCTTACCTAAATAATACACCATCTTCCTTTTGATTAAATGATTAGTGGTTAAGTGATTTGTGCGTACACCGAGGAGATGTTAATATGAGTTATTTGGTGCCATTAATAAATTTGACTCGTCATTCATAATCGGTAATAGCGTTCGCTCGTACCTTACCACAACAATTGGGCATATATCAACATTATAAAAATCTGTTTCGTTTTAATTCTACGGGATTATGCAAGTGTTTAAAATTACTTTACGGCGTGAGTGTATCAAGCCAAAAAATACGCGTTGGAAAGGAAGGTTAGGTGAAAAATTTTATAGAATTTTTAAAAATTGATGTTATCGTAGATTTTTCGCTGCTCTTTTAGAAATATAACTTTGCGACCTCGTATTTTTCGAAAATGCACTATATTGGAAAATGGCGCCAAATTGAGCTATTCGCCAGTTTATCTTTTCCAGCGTATTTTATGGAAATAATAGTCATATAACTAATTAAACTAGACAAACTGTTCCACAATCTATGTAGTAGGTACTCCGACAGAAATGTGTTATTAAGTGATATCCTGGATACATGTTACATTTTTCTAGTTCGTAAACATGAAATATTCGGATAAGCTCAGAAAGTGTGGTTTTTTCTTTTTTTAATGTAATTTGCGTTTCATTTATCTTGTTAGAAATAGATTATATAGAATATATAATATATTCTTGCTTATATTATAATTTTTATAATTTATTATTTTCCTACTGTTCGTATTCGTATATTATTCGTATTTGTATTATTTACGTACCAGCATTTTCAAGGCCATATACGCACTAGGTGATAACTCAAATAGCAGAAAGGAAAAGTCATTTAAAAAAAAATATATAAATGACATTTATTTGATGAACGACAATATAAAAGATGGGTGAAGTTATAACTAATGAAAAGGAAATAACTTACTTACATAATTATTAACCAGCACTCCATCAGGCCATGGAGATATTTTCCTCTTTAAACTGCACTCTGCCAAACCCCCATGTTATAAGGCCTATGTTCATTTAACAGTTTTATATAAAAACCAGTATTTTGTTTATATTTAGCACGATCTGTATAGCATTTTGATTCAGTTTCTGTAAGTGAAACTGTTTTCAGTTAGCAGAATTTTACTTGTATAACTGCTAAATCATTTCACACTGTTTCATGTACATATTTTTATAGCTTAGGAACTCATGTTTATTTTGCACTATTATGTATCTCTGTTCTAGTTCTATTACTGCATCTCAGGAAACGATTGTCGATTGTCTCCAAAACATTTATTTACACTCATATACCTATATTGTTATGGTTATTTTTCTTACCTTTAACTTTCTAATTATTCTGTTAAATAGTATATCCTATAAGAGTTAATATATTTGCTGAATCCTCATAAGACTGTTTTACGTTTTACTATTTATTACAGTAGTTTATATTTTTGGTTATGTATAGAATAGAAATTACAAATTGCAATCTAAGTCAGCTGTGGTATGTGATATTATAGATTCCTTTTATCGATTCTGTAATTTGTTTGAGTACGGGAATCTACATAATGCAGGTTGTTACGCTTAACTCAACAGTTGACAAATGGCCATACCTGTACTATTTCTATATTTTATAGCTTTCAATTTAATTAGTGGAAATAGATTTTTCAAGTTTGTGTGGTGGCATTATTTTGCAGTAAGTGGGACAAATAAAGTTTACCTTATTAGCAAAATTCACCAAGAAATCATTTGCTTGCAGCTTTTGTTCTGATTCGAACGTATATAAAACTTAACTGTGGAGTTCAGTAGTTAATATTACATTTCTTTATCCGCGTTAACAAGTATTTAACATCCAGTTTACGAAATCAGCTTATACGCTTATATATTTATACACTTATATACTTCTACATTTCTGCATAGCTTTTGCACAGCTTATGCATAGCTTATGTATATCTTTCTGCATATAGATATTTTAAAAATTTTCTTCATATTGAAAATTTTATTTTCTTCTTATTTTATGCTTATGCTTTAAGCTTTAAATATTTTTATTGAAAATTTGTGCATCCACAATTATAATAGAATTGTTAAATATATGTGTCTTATTTAAATTAGTCACATAATTCATTTAGCTGAATCCTGGCATGTTTTTGCGTCAGATTGGAATAATTTGTCTCTGGAGCGACTGTTTTAATTCAAGACTATATAACCAGAAATTAAAATTGTCCAATTTCATGTGGAATGCCTGATTTAAAATATAGGTATGTGGTTTCATATACGTTGCGAATTTTTCAAAATGCAATTTGCGATATCCACATTGTTTTTAACATGATCAAGTATTTGTGGTTACAGGACTGGAGCGATGCAGAATGGGAGGTAGCGTACCCAACCTGAAGCTGTACCAGGATCAATAGCGTGGAGACAGAGACTCAGTTGTTCGGGTGCAGGAGTCGTCTGATTAAGATTAACCTGCCTGGTATAAACCGTGTGGAGCAAGTGGGTGGTTGCTGAAGAATCCTTGCTTCACGTGGGGGTCTGCCTTAATCATCCCACCAAGTGAATGGAAACCACAGTAAAACTCTGCTGTTTGATAAAGATATTAGTTTTGTTCTCCTTTCAGAATTTGTAAGAGAAAAAGGCAGTCCATAGTGGGCTCCGCTTATTTCCCCGGTGAAGAAGGAAATCCACAAACAGAAGAAGTAAGAAACCTCATTAGCTGGTGCAAGAGGAGAAATAAATCCTACATAATAAGTGGCGACGCTAATGCGTACCATCATATATGGGGCAGTACTGACACAAACACTAAAGGTGATTGCCTATTTGAATGTGTTGACAAATAATATCGACATTATCAAAAAGGGCAATGAACCCACTTTTATGAATGTGATTAGAAAAGAGGTTCTAGACGTATCTATTGCGAACCCATTAATAACTGATTTAATTAAAAACAGCAGTCCGTCTGCAAAAAGTCCTTGCAAAAGGTCACTCAAATGGAGGGCAACTCAAAAAGCACGATGGCAAATATGCAGAGAGTCAGCAGGAATATATAAGGATAATTCTAGGTAATCACTTCCCAAGCTTTCGCATAATTCCAGGTGTATTTCCACAGGACCATCTGAATGAGGATGCATATCATTCTACCAGAGAAAGAAGATGCCTGGCTGGAAAAATATTCACCATAAATAAAATTAAACGGGCGATATCCACCTTTAAATCCTTTAAATTGCGAGGCAGAGATGGCATTTTCCCTGCCTTACTTCAACGAGGAATTGAGGAGCTTGTCCCATGCCTGAGAAGTATATTTATAGCAAGCTATCCACTTGGGTATATTCCCCAAGCTTGGAGGGAAATTAAGGTGGCGTTTGCTCCCCATTAGCTTAACCTCATTTCTTCTAAAAACAATGGAGAAACTATTAGATCAACATATTAGAAGTGAAATTCTTAGAGGAATATCGCTTCGCTTCAAACAGTATACCTATCAACTTGAAAAGTCAACAATACAGTGCCTGGTTCAAGGCATTGAAATGACATTTATGGCTAAGGAAGTGGTTATGTGTGCTCTCGTAGACATAGAGGGTGCTTTTGATAACACCTCCTATGAATCCATACGAGGAGCCGTCAAAGAAAGGGGAATACAGTCCTTTACAATTAAATGGATACAATCCATGCCCAGAAGCAGAATAATTTCAAGTGTGGGGAAGAATCGACTGCGGTAACTGCAGTCAGGGGTTGTTCACAAGGTGAAGTCCTATCACCCTTGATGTGGTCAGTGGTGGTCGATGATCTTCTCCATAAAATAAGTAATTCCGGTTTCGACGTCCAGGACTATGCAGATGACCTGGTCGTAACTGTGAGAGGCAGAAATAAGGTTATGATCTCAAACCTCATGCAAATTACCTTAAACATAATATACAAATTGTGCTTCCATTCGCCAAAAGGAGAAAACTTCTTAGAACTCCTATGCTGAATGGAACGATGCTAAATTTTTCCAGCGAAATCAAGTATTTAGGAGTAATCCTGAATCAAAAACTTACCTGGAACTTGCAATGGAAAGGACATTTACTAAAGCAACCGCGGTTATTTGGTCGGGCTATAGGCTGTTAGATAAGACTTGGGGTCTGAAAATGACACACTGGTCTCATTTTTCGGTTGTCAGACCTATGGTGACCTACGCTTCATGTGTATGATGGCCAAAAACAGGGGAAAAAATAGCACAAGGAAAGTTGCAGGAATTGCCTTACCTGTTTAAGGACTACACGAGCAATATACTGGTGTTCCACGACAGCTATGGAGACAATGCTTGACCTACTTTCTTTGCACTTGCATGTGAGGAAGGAGCCAGCACTGTGGCTTAAGACTACATCAGGCACTTAAATTTAAACCAGGCGATCTGGCTGGTCACTTAAAGATTCACTTTGAGTCCATGACCAAACCCACTGACTCAATGCCAATCAAACAGGGCTTTGAATGCCCGTTTGACATGCTTATTACATGCTATCAGACGAGCAAGATAGAGGCACAGTGATTGGAGCAAGTGACTCATCTGCTATACAGATGGATCTAAGATGGCTGAAGGAGTAGGAGTGGGCGTAGCTGGGCCTAAATGTAGACTATCCAGAGCACTCGGTAACACCCCAACTATTTTCAGGCAGAAATTTACGCTATAGGCCTGTGTGCCCAGGAACGCTTAAATAAAGGCATTCGAAGGGCAAAGATCTATATACTCTCAGATAGTCAGGCAGCGTTAAAAGCCTTAAGGTCTTATTCCTTCGAGTGTAAAATTACCTGGGAATGTAGCAACTGTCCAACAACAACAAGATTGCCTTGATGTGGGTGCCAGGTCATGAGCAGGTAACGAACTTGCTGACAGCCTTGCGAAAAAAGGAGCTGAAGTATGACTAATTGGACCGGAAGGCTAATTACAGGCCTTCTAACCGGTCACTGCCCTTGAGATACCATCTCAAGAACATAGGCAAAGCAGTAGATGATAAATGCGATGCTGCAACTGAAACTGCGGAACATATACCCTATCAATGGAAGGTATTAATCCACACTAAGCGAAATTGACGCCTGAAGACATAGGGAAATTAGCTCCCAGGAAAATCGTGCTTTGTAAAAAGTTTTGTAATTCTGGGCAAAAACTAGTTGTAGTTGTAGGGTAATTCACAAAAGATCTTTTAGGTCGAAGTGAAGTAATACTCAGAGCCAAGCGATCCCTGATACAATCTACATCCATGCCTTTTTTTCTACATCACTGAGTTTGTTGTTTCCAGTATTTGGAAAAACAGCTGTAATAATTTCTACAGTTCCTTTCTTATTAAAGTTAATTTTAGTGCCCATATTTCTGTTCGAACATTGAAATTTATCTTCTTTGTTATTTGAAGTGTTAGAGAGTTTTCTTGGTTTATTGATTTCTTATTATTATAATTCTGCTGCATTTTTTGCTTATTATGATGTACATTATTTATATTATAATTTTTGTTTGTTAGTAAATTTTGATAGAATATCCTCGATAATTTTGAGAAGTTTACTTGTTTCACTTTGCGTTATTTTCTGCACCAATTGAGTAAGGTTTTCATTTTATAACTAGATTGTCGCGTATTTTCTTCATCACTTGTTTTTATAGTGTCTACTGACATTTTTTTTAACACTTCAACTTATTAAAATTTAGGATAATAATTGTCGATACACTAAATTATACGTGTATCAGCGAAAATATTCCGAAAGGTACAATTTATATTTGGTTGATCTCATTTAATTTAAAATTAAGTATTTGTGAGACATGTTCGATTATTTCAAATAGTTCTGTAACATGTTCCATTTAAGTACTTTGTGCATTCGAAGAGATGACAACAATATTTCTGACCCCTTGAAGTCATGCATATTTCAAAGCTCCAAGGAAAACGATCTTGCTATATTACCGAGATGATGATGGATTCGCTCCCCCAACCCGTTAAAGTTTGATAGCATGTTGTCATTCTACGATTAGTGGTCCCTGATGAACCGGACGATCAGCGTCTCTAGCCGGGCCCTTTGTACCTACTTACATCAAACAAACCCAACAATCGCATAAACTTTGTCTAATACGATTGGGGTACATAAATTTTCCCACGTCGTATATTCATTGCTTTCACTTAATTTACTTTGATAAATAAAAATAATAACAACTTTTGTAGATTCATTTAATCTTATTATGCGAATTAATATTTACAGGCTGTGAAAGTTTTAGTCCAACGATAATAAGTTACACAAAAAATATCAGCACTATAACTGCGGAGATACAGTGGCTTACCCGACTTTTGCAAGTTAAATATGCTGAAGTTTATTATAGCGTGAGATATAGGGAGTTTGAAATTTGTCATCTACCACTGGAGTACACTGGGATTATATTGACGCTATTAAGAACTTTTTGATGTACATGCCCCACTATGTATAATTCAAATAAAGTGAAATTACCAGCCATATATTACATGCAATTAAAAAAAGCTGATTCGGCAAAAAAATAAAACTTATGTTACCTTAAGAAACTAGTTAAAGATGCTATTAAACGTGAAAAAAGGCTTATATTCAGTTTATTCTTGAAACAAATAAAAAAGACCCAAAAAAAAAATTATCGAAAACCTTACACAACTGGGGAGTTTGTAATGGAAAGATAAACCAATTTATCTGAAGATTTAATGAAACCAAATGAGATAAATCAATATTTTCTAAGCATTGCAGGCAGCTCGAGTGTAAATAACGAATTATTAAATTACTATATCAATAACAAATTGATGAGTAATTTTCTATGAAATACAATAATGAGGATATAAAGGATTAAAATCTATTAAATCAGAAGCGTATGGAGCGGATGATATAAATACAAAAATGATAGATATTGTATTGCCATGTTGTTTAGATCTAGTAAGAAATCTTTTCAATGACTATAAATCAGAGCATCTTTACACTCATATCCTTGCCTAAATCGCTATATCCAACTTCATATAATGGCTTAAGACCGATATCAATACTGCTAGTATTCGCAAAACTACTTGCTTTTGAGGCAAAAAATTACTTAGAAACGAATCTCTTCTCTCTATTCATGCAATTAGGTTTCCGTCAAAAATTCAGCACTAATACAGCTTTATTAAAAGTGGTCGAAGATATAGCGACGACATTTGATAAGTCCTCCTCGACAATACTAGTGCTTTTGGATCAAAGTAAAGCATTTGATTTAGTTAATTTTGATCTATTGCTTGCATAGTTGTTCTTCATAGGTTTTGATGCTACTATCTTAGCCTGGTTTACTGAATATTTGTATGGTCGTTCGCAAAGAGTGAAAATCAATAAAACAGTTCACTCTGACTTTGGTCACACTAATTCCTGTGTACCCCAAGGTACCATCCTTGGCCCATTGTTATTCTTGGTAGTTACATTTGATCTGCCTAATGCTATAAAATATATTCTCAACTTCATTTGTATGCTGATGATATACAGTTGTATAACTCTTGTAATGGAACTAATGTTAATGAAGTTATAAATTTAATAAAAATTTTGATCCGAAAGTATCTTTGACTGGTGTAATCAAAAAGGTTTTAAAGTAAATCCAACAAAAACAGTGGCTCTCTGTATAGGTCCTGACTGCCAACGACATGATATTTGTAATAATCACCTGGAAATTAAGAACTCCACAATAGAGTGAATATCTTCAGCAAATAATCTCGGCCTTTTTATTGATAACAAACTATATTTTAATGACTACGTTAACCTCATTGTCAAAGTTTCATTTCTTAAATTGAAGTCAATATATTACTTAAAATGTCAGATAAATGAAAATACAAAACTTCGATTCATAAAGTTTTTAATTTATTCACATATCGATTACTGCTGTATGGTGTTTTACTAAATTACAATCAACAAAAGCTACAGAGAATATAGAATGCATGCATTCTGCTTGTTTGTAACGTTCCTTATGGAAATCATATAACCCCCAGTATTCACAGATTATCAAAAATTAAAATTAATAATAGAGTAAAATATCTGTACTTATTGTTTTATATAATATCCCGCCGTTTAAGATAGATAATAGATTGATATTTTATTGGTGCTTGCAACAAGAATGTTTTACACACGTCAGATATACAATGTAAATAATAATATACATTCTATCGGAATAATGTACAGTTAAACTAAATATAAATATAAAACATAAGACATACAATAAATAAAAACACACTAAAATATTAAAGTTAAATGGTATCAGGTACATTACAGTCTAAAAATTCATTAATAGTGTAGAAAGCTTGTGATAATAAGAATTTTTTAATACATTTCTTAAAACCATTAACTGGTAGAGATCTAATTGAATTAGGTAATTTATTGAAAAACTTGGGGCCATAATAATTAGGACCATACCTACTAGATTTTAATCTTAAATAGCTCATTCTAATATCATTTCCGTTATGATTAGTATAGTCATGTAGCGATTTTTGAGTAATATATTGTTCATGGACTTTTTTGACATGCATGAGGCAGGTGTATATATACAAACAAGGAAAAGCAAATAATTGTAGGTCGACAAATGTCTGTCTAACATCTGCTTGATAATCCATATTGGTTATAATACGGATGACCCTTCGTTGGAGGCCATAAATTCTACAGGTACAAGGGGCATGACCCCAACTTATTAGACCATAAGATATCTGAGACACTATCAAGCTATGATAGGCAGTTAGTAGTACCTGTCTGGGAACTAATTTCGAGAGGCTCCTTATTACAAATATATTCTTTGACAACTTTTTGGATAAAAATTCAATATGCTGTCCCCAATTCAACTTCGGATCTAACATAACACCTAAAAACTTTACAATAATCGGACTACTAATCTCATAAGTGGATCTATGTGAGAAAAATACATGAAAAGTTTTACTATCATTTAAATTTAGCCTGTTAGCAGCAACCCAGTCCTGGGCAGCAGATTGTGTAACAGACATGAACTCTCTAACCTTGCTCAACTCCCTGTGCCCTGTTAATAGTGTGGTGTCATCGGCAAACGTTATAAACTCAGCTCTGGGAACACTCTCTCTAAGGTCATTTATATAGACCAAGAAACGGATAGGGCCCAGGACCGGCCCTTGAGAGACACCGTATTTAACATTGCGTAAATTAGAACAGATTCAATCCTTAAATGTATATTGTTGTCTGCTGGAAAGATATGAAGATATTAGTTGACAACTGGTATTATTAAATTTGTAATACTTAAATTTATGCAGTAGAATATAATGCGACACATAGTCAAACGCCTTTCGTAAATCACAAAAAGTTACTCCGGCATACTCTCCATTTTCTTGTTTATCAATTATATTATTGATAAGATGAATAATGGCGTCATTTGTGGATTTATGTGATCTAAACCCAAACTGATAGCAATAGAATAAATTATTATTTTCAAAATGCTTGGTAATTTGAATTTTTAATACCGTCTCAAATATCTTCGATGTAATAGGTGTTAGTGATATGGGTCTGAAATTATTTGATGTTATGGGTCCACCTTTATGAATAGGTATAACTTTAGAAATTTTCAAAATATCAGGGAAAACACCATTGTCGATATATTCATTTATAAATTTAGTTAACGGTTTTAAAATAATATGTTTTATATATTTTATTATACTAATTGACATACCAAAATGATCGAAACTACTTTTAAGTTTGATTTTATCAATTATATCTCTTAATTCATTAGGAGTGACATGTTCGAATTTAAAATCCGGATAATCAGTATTATCAGAATAAAAATTAGTGAAACAAGCATTAGGAGCAGGTATTATTGATAATATTTTCAGCTGCCTCAACAAAATTATCGTTCAGAATTTCGGGATGTATCTCGTTGCACTGATGGTGATTAGTATTCCTATGCTTGTTTATTAGATCCCAATATGCTTTAGGTGTATTTCCCTTTTTTGATATGTGGTCATTATAATATTTACTTTTAGCCTTTATTAATTCTTGACGATGCCTATTTTTATAACTACGTATATGGCTTTTTAACACGGGGTTAGGAAAAATTTGATACATTTCAGATGATATAGATAGGTGCTCTCTCATCTGTTTTAGCTCCATTTATTTATTGGCTTTTTATCTATATTAATGGTTCGTTCGACCAACGGAAAAAGAGATTCAATGTGAGTACTCAATATCTCCATAAATTGCGAAAATTTTGCAATTATATCTATGTTCGAGGCGTCAACTAAGCCCCAATCAACTGACATTAACTTCTGATGGAGCATAAACAAACCTACATCGTTGATTACGCTAGTTTTAATAGTTTTTTAGTAACCCGCGTACTACTACTTTCTTCTATTTTAATCTGAACAGCCTTATGATATGATATCCAATATGCCAGGGTCAAATACACTTGTACGGTAGCCTGATTGAAAATTTACCAATATATTATCTATACAATTATTTAGTCTTGTACTTTCATTTATATTAACATGAAAGCCGTATGAACAGATTAAGTCTTGAAAGTCCAGAATTTTGTTGTCAAGATCCCTATATGTTTACTTAATTTGCTGATTAGAAGATCTAGCGTTCATAACGTTAATGTTACAATAGATTCTTTTACAATCCCTTAGCATAACCACTAAATTCAAAGGATGTTTTTCGTATAATGCCCCAAGTCTATTAAACACTGTTTTAAATCAGATAAATCACACGGACCTTTTATTAAACATATAAAGCAGAGATTTACGTGGTACGGTAGCTCAGTGTGCTAAAAGCGTCTGGCTAACAAACTGAGTATGCCTAGCGAAATGGGTTCAAGGCAAGGCGAAACAATTTTTCATTATAAAAAATTGCCTCAAGAGTGGTTCGGACTTTACAAAAAACTGTAAGGTCTCGTCACTCTTTACCCAGCACAAAATCCTTGAGACCTTCCAGGGGGTGACTTCGGTAACTTGAGAGGCGGTTAAGAAAACATTTGTTAAACATTTAAGACTTTATTATCTGCTAATATGTATTAGTTTTTCTTCTCAGTCACATTATTCTTGCATGTGATATTTATATCGAATATGTTTATTTTTTGTGTATTATTTTAACTTTTTTGAACTTTACTTTTTTTATATGGGTGGAATGGAAGAATGGCTTAGGCTAATTCCTACCCTTTGTGCCGTACATTTATTTTTTTTTATTTATGTTTGGTCATATTTTATTTAAAAATACTGAAGAAAAAGCCACGTAACGTAGATATTACGGACCACTAACGGCTATGAAGACTCCCATGGGAATTAAGTTATAAATATATTCAATCTATGACACTGATTAAGACTTTCACGACAGAAAATAAAAAATTACATACGTATATTTTTTCTGTTAAAACTTGTTTACTTCTTTGTTATATTTAGAAATGTCATCTTCAACTTATGTAATGTATATTTCTTAATAAACGAAAAATGTAACCCATAATGAAAAACATGTAGACTCGGTCACATTCAAAGCACGTATTTAAATGTTCTAGCCGAAACTTCCTATTACTCAAGACTAGAATAATTTTCTAATATATTAAAAAGTACTTCAAAACGTAGCGTTTAACGAACCTATCATCATGACCACTTTTTCATTTAAATTAATAATCATTGTGTGAGTCAGAAGATTGGTTGACCAGAAAAGATCGTGCTTGTCGACCCCCGCTGGGATCTCTTATGGTGGGCCATGCATCATTAGCTAGTAAATGTGTAATTCACTCTTCTGTCTATTTAACCCCTGATAGACGGAAATCTTTCCCTATCGCTACACTTCCGAATGCCCTTGACTGTTTCCCAAATATAAGTACCTTCGATAGGTGAACCTCATTTAACCCAAATATGTCTTTTAATACTTTGTAGGTTAGATTTTCATGATTATTGAGATTTATATGTGTGATATGTGTTTATTTGAAGATTTTGACAGATTACCATATTTATGTGATAGTAATGTTTTAATAGATTTTAATATCCCTAGTTATGTAAATTAGGTTCAAGAAAAAAAATATGTTAATTTGAAGTGGTCGTATTTAGTATCCTTTCTAGAACCATAAACAATATAATGTAAATAACTGTAACCATTGCCTTTTAAATCTGGTTTAAGTAAAGGTTAATGAATACCTACAATATATAATATCATAATGCTACAATGTTATACATTACCATATATTTTGTGAAACCCCCAAAAAACAGAGGAGCTCAGCTAAGCACTGTACATTGGTGCTTGTTTTGTGTCATCTTCCTGGTTCCTTTTAGGGAATTTAATTATGTACATATTATGAGCATGTAGACAAGTGTATTAATACAATACGGTATTAAAAAACTAAGAGCGTCCCTAGTTGAAATAAACTGGAATATTTTTAATGACATAAACGGTGATTCAACCTTCCTATCTAAATTTTTAGTAAACACTTACAAGTCACTAATTCATAAACATTTCCCTTTAAAACAGTACCCTCTAGGGGAGAAACCTATACACTGGTTCGATGATAGACTACGAAATATAAGAGTTACACTACACGCTATTAAACAAGTTTATAACGCAACACAAGACCCTAGTGACAAAGCCGCGTTCACTTCCTATCAAAAAGAATACCGAATTGCAATTGCGAACACTAGAAAAATAGCTTTTAATACATTCATGGAACAATCTGACAATAAGTCTAGGGGCGGATGGAGGATTATTAATAACGAAAAAAATTCAAATTCTTTAAAGAATGACAAAGAATCTAAGATACATCCTAATGCCTTTGTAGATTTCTTCGCTATAGTGACAGATAATGTTATAAAAAATCTGCCTCCAAGTAATGAAGATGCACTGAATTTTTTAAAACACGCTCCGTCACTTCATATCACGTTTTTCCTTGAGCCGGTTACAATCTTAGACGTCATGGATGCAGTTAATTGTTTAAAAAACTCTAGTAGTTTAGATATTTATGATCTAAACAGTAAAATTATAAAAAACACAATTGATATAATTATCTATCCTCTAACATATTTAATAAACCTATGTTTCAATGAGGGTTCTTTTCCAGATGCCTTCAAGATAGGTAGGGTTGTACCCGTTTTTAAAAAGGGGGATCCCGATATTCCGGATAATTATCGCCCTATTGTTATTATACCAGTGTTCGGTAAGATTATTGAGATTATCTCAAAAATATTTCGAAAGTTACTAGAAAATCATGTTCTACTGTAGACGCAGTCTGCAGAATTGTGGGGGACATCGTCGAGGGCTTTGAGGAGGGTAAATACACAGCAATTACGCTAGTAGACCTTAGCAAGGCCTTCGACTGTGTGTCTCACAATCTTCTCATTAAGAAGCTTAGCCACTACGGTGTAAGAGGACCAATATTAAACTTACTAGAATCTTATCTTCATAATCGAGGACAATGCATGAGATATGAAAATCAAACATCGGATTTCAGAATAATGAAGCACGGGGTACCCCAAGGCTCTGTATTGGGTCCTCTCTTATTCATTATCTTCATTAATGATCTTTTCTTTTATCTTTATCCAAACAAAACTATTATGTATGCAGATGATGCAACCTCAATAAATAAAAGCAAAGATCTAATAACTTTACAAACAATGGTTAGCGAAACTCGGAATTCTGCCGAGCACTGGTATAATAATAATATACTAAAACTGAACAAAGATAAAACCAAAAAGCAGGTTTTTTCTACAAATAACGCGAATGTTAAAGGTGACCACGTTAAGATCCTCGGGATTGTCTTGGATGATAACCTTAAATGGGACGCTCATATTGAATATATAAGCAATAAAATCTCTAGCTATATTTTTCTTCTCCGTCAATTAAAAAAGTATATCAATGATCAAACGTTGCTATCTGCATACCATTACCTACGGAATTGTACTTTGGGGAAATTCCACACAGGCTTACAAAATCTTTATCTTGCAAAAGAGGTCAATTAGGATAATTGCAGGTGCTAATTATCTGGATCATTGTAAACCTCTGTTCCTTAAATACGGTATAATGCCATTACCAAGCTTATATGTGTACTATACAGTGCTGGAAATTCATAAAAATAAAAGCACCCTCCCTACACACTCAGATTGTCACAGTTATGAGACTAGATCGTCTAATTTATTAAAAGCACCTAGATATCGTCTTACAAAATCGGCTAGAAACTCTTTAGATTTAAAACTGTATAATATACTGCCCGAAAACATAAGAAAGTTGGATTATAATATATTTAAAATTAAAAACCACCTACTGAAATACTGTTTTTATTCGATAAAATGAATACATAAATATTCCCATGGAAATCTAGGATACTTCCAGAGTTATCTCTTATATTATGAAACATACTCACATTTTTTCTATTTTACTATGGTTATACTGTATGTTTTATACTCTGACATGTATATATATTTTTTTATACTTCTTATAATTGTTCTGTATTTTATGTTATATATTGCTCTACACCCATCTATTATTAATGTGCTACCTATATTATAATTTATATGTTAATCTAAACTGCAGTCAGCAGTCCAGGGCTTGCTACAAATGTCATTATGATACATAATGTGGTCAATAAACGTTTATCTATCTATCTATAGCAGAAGAAAAAAAGAACTTTACATATATATGTATATATACGTACAATCATACAGATATCTATTAATTACACAACTACACATATAAATATACAATGAGGAAGAGGGGAAACAGGAGACGAGTTTAAATTGATATTGTCTGACCTGGGGTTAAAACATATTGGTAAGTGTGTTCTGATTTTTTCTGATATATAGTTTTATATTTAGCTTAAAATTACCCATTTTTGTTATTGCAATTAATTGTATAACTTAGGGCAGAAAAAGAAGACATATCTTTGTGTGTGACTTTTCCTAAATATTGGTAAATTAATGGACATATTTTTAACAAATCTAGTTTGTCTAGTTTCATCTTGAGTGTCATACTTTGTTTTATTTAAAAACACCCATATGAAGCATTGGTAAGTACTTCTTATATTAAATAGTCCGTCTTAATATAGTAATTCTGTTGTATGTAACTTATTCTTTTTAAGAATTACTTTAATAATTGTATTTTGCGTAGATTGTAGTCTACTTAAAGCATTATTAAACAAACCACCCCATGCAGTAATACAGTATCTTAATAATGATTCCACTAAAGAATAATAAACGATTAGTATGTTCTTTTTGTGTTAAAACTTCTCTTAAGATGTAAAATTTATAAATAAGCTGTCTAAGTCTTTTTGTGATATAGAAAGCGTGTTCATCCCATCTCGTGTGCTGGTCTACTATAATACCAAGATATTTAATTTTATTAGTGTTTTCTATTGTCGGGCATGTATTGCAGTGTGTTATATTTGAACAGGCAACGTTATGTATTTTTAACCTTGTTTCTGCTAGTTAATCCTTTTCCAATAGAGTAAAGGTTATATATTTAGTTTTAGCAACGTTTAAGGTCAGTAAGTTAAAATTTAACCATATATGTATATTTTTTATATTATGTTCAGCAGTATGCGGTACATATAATAATAGTATCATCAGCGTATGAGATAAGGTGTCCATTAAAATTTGTAATACGACTAATACTGTTGATGTATATAAGGAAAAGTATTGGGCCTAATACCGTTCCCTGTGGTACACCCATTGATACTATCCGTGAATCGCTCATGCAGTTATCTATTTTAACCCGTTGCGTTCTATGTGATAAATAATATCGCAAAATATTAAAGGTTGGTCCTCTGATAACATAGTTATATAACTTATTTATGAGTTTGTCGTGCGATACTGTATCGAATGCCTTGGCCAAATCAAGAAAAATGGGTAAACACCTTCTTGATCCATCCATGGTATTCACAGTTGTTTTCAGGAAATCGATAAGGGCACTTTCCGTATTAGAGTTATTTATAAAGCCAAACTGTCTTTAAGTGATCACATCATGCATATCAAAGAAAGAAGTTAATCTTTTTTTTATAGTTAGTAAAATTATTTATCAGCGAGATTGGTCGATAATTTGTTAATTGTTCCATGTCACCTGATTTAAATACAGGTGTAACAATTGAATCTCTCCATTGCATAGGCAGATTTCCATTTTTATAGGCCAAATTAATAATATGAACCAATGGTTTAATAATATGTAGATGTATATTTTTTATCAATTCGGTTTTTATCCCATCTGGTCCAGAGGAGCAATTATTTTTGAGATTTGAAATTAAATTAATTATTCCGTTATCTGTTACAGGTTCCAGAAATAATGTGGATGTCACGGATATATCATTTAAAAAATGTGTAGGTAATTCATTGGATTTTTTTATCTTTTGTGCCATTTCAGGCCCAATGTTTGTAAAAAAGTCATTGATAACATTAATCTTATCCTTATTATCTAATATTATATCACCGTTTTTATTTTTGATAGGTACACGTTTTAAGTTTTTTTGTGTTGTTATTTGATACTTCGTTTATTAATTCCCAAGTTTTCCTGGAATTACTTTTCATTGTATTTAGTTTTTCTCTATAATATTGGTTCTTTGTTTGCTTAATAAGTTTATTTAATCTGTTTCTATATGCCTTATATTCTGTAAATAATTCGTCTGTATATCGAGTTATCAATTTCTTTCTTAGAGGGTCTCTTTTTTTATTGAATTTATCAACCCAATTGTTATCCAGGGTTTTATCTTATAATTTTTATTAATGTTTATCGTAAATTCACTTGTTGCTTGTGTTATGTAATTATTTAATTTATTAATAAAATTATTATATGATTTTTGTGTTTCCTGATAATTGATTACCTCATCCCATGTTTCATTAACGCATAGAGAATTTAATTTATCATAATCTATTTTTTTAACTGCAAATTTAGGTTTGTTAAAAATTGTATTGTTTTTTCGCTAATAGGAAATGTAATATTTATAGAGATAGTATAGTGATCAGTTATATTGGTTTGAGAGACGGCAGAAGAAAATACAATATCTTTTTTACAGTTTACCTTACGAACGAATATGTGATCTAGTTATCCTAGTACGTATATTAATATAAGATAGGAACCCATGTTCTGCTAATTATATAATTATTTACAGATTTTGAGAATCTGTTCAATAAATTTATATTTATATCTCCCACAAAAAGTTCAATATGTTTTTTTTACTTAAATTTGACAAAAAAGTTTGTAGGTTTTCTAGATATGTTTGTACACTTATCGAGTCCGGCCTGTATGATGCAGTTATGCCTATTTCAATGTTATTTTTGTTTAATAAAATTCTTAACAATTTAGTTCCAATTAAAGGCAAAGTTTGTACATTTGCTGCAATGTCATTTTTAACAAAGGCAATCAGACCATCATCTTGATTTATTTTTGATTCATTGTAATATAGTGTGTAATTAGGTATATTAAAATCGTTTGTTAGTTCAATATTCCATGTTTCACACAATAATATGATATCTCTATTACCTATCAAAGGTTCCAAATATACAAGTAGTTCATCGAAATTCATTTTAATGCTCCTAATGTTAAAATGAATAATATTTAACGCTCTTTCTGTTTTCCCTGCTTCTTCACTCTTGAAATAATCTTGCAAATTATTATATGATTGAGCTTTAATTTCATCCTCATTATCTAAAATATTTATAAATTCTAACATAATAATTATGTATATAAAAAAAATAAAATATAATAATAAATTTAATATATGATATAGCTATGCTAATAGTTGTATAAAAAATGAAAAAAAAAAATTATAATATGTAAATGAGCTATGTAGATCATACTTCGTAGCTCCCCAGTAGAGAGAAGATAAAATTCATTACTAAAATAGCAATATTTTATTTTGAATGTGGAAATTTATGAATATTTAACCTAACCAGTTACATATTAGTAATAAGATTTAATTGTTAGAGATAACATGTAGTAAAAGTTTAATTAAATTGTAAAATAAACAAATGGAAAATGTAATAGATCTAATTAAAATTATTGTGTAAAGACTATTGAAATCATCATCGGTTTTTATACTATAAACATTATTATTCAATTTGACATATATTTTACCATGTTTCGTCCAAACATTTTTTAGTGAAGTAGCTTCAATAATCTTATTCAGCAGTTCCCAACGTAAGCTTGCAAGGTCTTCTTTTATGACAACACCGGAACCTTTTAACATTTTCTTCTTGTTGTATATGGATTGCTTTATCTCATGGTTTTTTAATTTTTAGTATATACCTCTTGGTTTTTCATCTTCTTTTTGTTTTCCAATTCAGTAGCATACTGCTATGTCTGCATAACTTAAATTTGTGGACATTTTTGTGTATAGTAATGTCATTGTTTCGTCCTTCATGTTTTCGTTATTCTTTTCTTGTTAGTTAAAAATTCTCTAGTTATATATTTTTGTTTGTTGATTCATGCTATCCCATTTACTAGTCATTATTTCCATTTTGTCATATAACATTTTTATATCTTTATTGGTTTGATTTACTTTATAATTATTCTCATCTTTTACTACCTTCATTTCATTTTTTATGTCGATTATTTCTCGCTCAATTTGAAATAACTTTTTCTCCATTGATTTTGTGATCACTTCCTAGACGTTATCAGCGATAGTTTTTATGAATGTACTGTCCTGCTAACCTTCATTTATTTAGAGAATATAATAAAGTAAAAAAAAAAAAAAATACACCTATCATATATTTACAGCTGTAAGTTTACACACTAAATTTGTAAAGTTATAATCTAAAAAAAATATATCATTGTTTGGGCAAAATAATACTTCTCAATATCGAACAAATTCAACATACTCTGAATGCTGGTGTATCTATTACATTTTAATATTATTATCATTGCTTTGTTTTGCAATTTCTGTAGTCTATCAAAATTTGTACAGGTAACATATAACACAGAGCAGCAATACGTAAAGTGAGGCAACATCAAAGAATTGTAAATAATTAATTGAGTCAGAGTTGTTAGATAGGGAGCTACCCATCCTAAGAATTCAATTCTTTGCCAATTTCCATATGACTTTCAAACTTAAATTTTCTGTCAATTAGAAAATTCAGATTTGCATTTGCCCTACATGCTCGACATCCTGCTCATTTATTTCAGCCTTTTAAATTTAACTATTCAAATATATTGTACCAGTAACTATTACTTATAAACATCCATTTGGATTTTAGTTCATTTACTTTCAGTTTGTTACGTCTAAATTTATTTTGTAAACATTTTAAGTTCTTTATTCATAGTTGATAGACATTTATTTAGGATATTTCCTACATCATTTATGTATAATATAAATAACAGTGGTCCAAGGACACTTCCTTGAGGAACTCCGAAGTTATTTATTTCCAATAACGAGTTGGTATTCCCTATTTTTGTACATTGACAGCGGCTAGAAAGGTAACTTTCAAACTACTACTTTAATGCAATTCCAGTAGATTCATATTTTTTAAGTTTCAGTATTAATATATCTCGATCTATAGTTTCAAATGCCCTTTTCAAATCGATAAATACTGCACAAACTCCGAAGCTTTTCTCATCAATTTTATGCTTCCAGTCTGAGATCACAAACTGAAGAGCAGTTTCACATGAGTGGCTCCTCTAAACCCTGATTGATAGCTACTTATGTTGATATGTTGATAGATTTTATATATTATATGACTTGCTCAAACCCTAATAATTCCAGGATTTTTTCGCAAAAGGGAAGCATATTTATTGGGCGTAACTCTTCAGCAAGATTTGTGATAACAACTTTATGTATAGGTAGTATAGTTGAGGATTTGAAGCCTTCAGGCACTAATCTCCTTTCTAAACTTAAGTTGATCAAGTTTAGAAAAGTACATCCTAGGACATGAAACAAGTTTTTTACAATATGTATGTCTGATGTACTAACTTCGTCAGTACTGAAATTTTTAACTTGGCTAGTAACAAATTTATATAAATCTTGCTGTCTACGTTATTGGAATCAATGCTTGTAATTATACACTGAATACTACCTACATGTTATTTGTTTAATACATCTGGTATTTCACCATCATTATTATTATTATATAATGTCCCATTGCAACTTAATCCATTGTGGAAACTACTAAGCGTTTCACTTTTTTCCACCAACCATCTCCTTTTAAGTGTTTCCACATTCGACTACTATTATTCTTATTGTTCGATCGATCATTCTCTTGTAAAAATTACACTTCGCATTTCATATTACTTTGACAAGATTGTTTCTACATGTTATATAGTTATTCCACTCGTCTTCTTCTCTAATGAAAGGATATTTTTATATTCCTTGTTTTCGTTTGCTACAGCCTCTTTGTATTTTTTATCAATGTATTTTGTTTAGATCTAACTTTATTTTCCTTCATTTGGGCCGCTTTGTCTAATGAAGTAATGATATTTTCTATAAATAGTTTACTAATGAAATTAACATTCATGCTACTATATATCTATATATCTAAATATCTAAATAGCTGTACTAAAGACCATGTACCACCGAAGATGTCTAGTAAAAGACATTTCCTCCCTGATATATAAGATACATAATACCGAATTTAAATAAGAAAAAAATAAATAAGGGAAATATAAGAAAACAGGACCCTCGGGAATTTGAATATATACGGTCTACTTTCAAAAAAGGATGTTAAAAAAAGTTTACAAAAATTATTTATGAAAAGCTCAAAACTCACTTGGAGATTGTTCTGTATCCTAAAATATTTAATAGTGTAGAGGCAAGAAGACTAATTTGATGAGACATGTAGAGGAACAACTGAAAGAAAAATGAAACATACATAATCAAATTATGTTATAATACATGCAACAGCTGGTAGATACAGAGAACTAAGAAGGAGCCAAAGGAGAGACCAAAACGAGGTTAGGAGTTTCTATCAGCAGATTCGCAGGCAAGAAGAATTGATGCCGAGGGTAACTATGGTCAAAAATGACGAAGAAAAATATTAACTGCAAAGAATGATGTATTGCATTGATGGGTAGAGTATTTTAGGGAATTTTGGAGAACGACGTTTTTGATAATGAAGTTAGAAATAATCCGACTTTAGAACACGAGCCAACTTTAGATCAGATAACGAACGCAACAAATATACTCAAAGATAGTAAAACCCCAACAAGCGGTAATATCCCTACTGAAATATATAAGAAAGGCGGAGAGCATTTATTCAAGTTAATAGACAACCTCGTAGCCAAAATGAGTAAACTTGAAAGTCGTGCCAGATGAACTGCGAATAAGATTAATATATCCCCTACATAAAAAGATGACATCGTCAGCTGCAAAAAAATATGCCCTAATGAATACCGTGTGAAAGATTCCACCAATACAATAGCAGGAAAATACCAAAATGGCTTTCGGCCATTAGGAACATTTACAATCTTACCAGATATACTTCATGAAACAAATCTTGGAAAGACATGTTAGTAGATACATGGTAGAGATATTCGTAGATTTTATGTCGATACGGTATTAAGAAGAGTCCTTGTAAGGGCTATGCTGGAGTGCAGATTCCGATAAAACTAGTAAATTTGCCGAAGATAACGTTAGGTACGGCGTCGCAATTAACGTCCAATATGATGTAACAGAAAGTTTTACTGCGAATACCGGCTTAGCTGAAGGTGATGCACTTGCTTACCTATTTTTATATTGTTTTGGAAAAAGTAATCAGAGATGCGAACATCAGTACCAGAGAAACCATGTTTAATGGATACCTATAATTATTAGTATACGATGATGATGACATAGACGGAATAGGCAGGATTTCAAAAGATATCTTGTGATCTTACATAGATTTTGGCCAGGAATGTATTAACTCGTATATTAAAATTCAAAGTCCACATTGGGCGGGGCATGTTTGGAAGATATTGACCCACCTAAGTAGATACTTGGTACAGAAGTTATAGAAAGATGCCATAGGGGTAGATCAAGACTAAGATGGTCTGATGGAATTGCCAAAGATGCAGCAGGATTAGGAATCCAAAAATCTTGCCGTTTGAAGAGGACCCAAACTGGGTTGCAGCTCTCATGATGATTCTGATAGAATCCTCGATTTCTTGGACATTAAAGATACTGAATTTGTCGCTGCATCTGATATCAAAACATTGATCTGGCTAGAGATCCTCGAAGTTTGCGGTATTACATAAAATTTTGGAATCGTATGAAGAAACCTTTCATTTACATGGTAACTTTTTCAACTATTTTGCAGCTACATAACTGACAAAAATACGCTACCTCGAGTGTTTCGTTATCTCCATTTATAAAGTAATAATAAAGACTTTAAAATGCAACTGCATATACCATCAATACTATTCAGCTGTAATGTCCCAAGGATGTCGATAATTAATTACGAAATAATCGAAATAAAATAGCTATGATAATAATATGATAATAGCCCAATGGCGTAGGTGGGGAGGGCTATTACTGAAAAAGAACATGCTTGAGGAAGTTGCGATAAAATTATGAGCCATTTGGCAACGTTCGAGAAGCATTCGCTTAGAAAATTTTTTGCATATAATTATGATGTATGACTGATGGTCGAGAGGTAAGCGCACTTGCGTCTCACCCAAAAGTCCCGGGTTCGATTCCCGGTCGTGGAAGTGGAAAATACTGTGATAGAGATTTTTCCACTATACACGGATATTGAGTGTGTGTCCCTTGTCTATAAATGTGTAGCCCCCTCCCACACAAGGCTTTTCTAGAGCCTTCCGGGATAAACGGGGTCGTAATTACTTGTTTTATTATTATTATAACTATTCTAATTAAATTAATTATTCAAATCTATTTCTTAACGCCGATAAATGTATTCCATGTGTATTTGATACTCTTATCCGCATTATTTGGTGTGTTTCCCCGAGTATTTTATTTATTGAGTTGTTATTTGCAGTGCCAAATAGTAATTGTGACACTGCCAAAAAATTTATTTTACATTATTAAACTGTCAAGCTGGATGACATAAGTGATAGTTGTTCTAGGGAGATTATCTCAGCTGTAATTTACCAAGGGCGCTGATAATCACGCGATAACTCTTTCTAATAATGAACCGAAAGCTTGTTGCTTAGTTACTGAAAGCAACAAGCTTGAGGGTCATTATTAGAAAAAATTATAAGGATTTATCGGTGCACGTGGTAAATTCTGTGAGATAATTTTTTGAAATTCTAATATGTCAAATCATGAATGTGACATTTTCAATAAAATATAAAAATGTCAATAATTTTTCGTTGCAGAGCAACATAATATATATAAGTGATAATCTCCCTTAAGATATATTCAGTATAGTCCTTTAATAATTGGATGAATTTTGACATGTGACTAGAAATGGACGGATTTTATTGGATTTCTATTTCGTCAAAAAATTATCAGCTGTAATTTACCAAGGGCACTGATAATCACGCGATAATTTTTTCTAATAATGAACCGAAAGCTTGTTGTCTAATAATTAACCGACGCCGTAGGCGGAGGCTAATTACTTAAAGCAACAAGCTTGAGGGTCATTATTAGAAAAAATTATAAGAATTTGTCAGTATACGTGGTAAATTCTGTGAGATAATTTTTTGAAATTCTAATAATATGTTAAATCGCGAATGTGACATTTTAAATAATTTGAAAAGACACTAATGGAAAGACAACGCGATAATCACATGGTAATGTATTTGCAGTGTAATGATGATTTCATTGGCTATTTTCGCACATGTGATTAGAAATATATGAATTCGATTGGATTTTAATTTCGTCAAAAGAATTTCAGTGTAATGTTGTTTTGATGGGGTTTTCCGTACATGTGATTAGAAATGGATGCACTTAGTAGGATTTCCATTTAATTAAAAAAATGTCAGCATAAGTTACTAAAATTTCAGCAAGTGGTTCACGATAGACATAAAATAAGTGTACAGTTTTTAATTTTTTAAATCTTTTCCGTTTTTAAGCGTATTTAACTCAAAACATTAATAATAACAAAATAAAGATATAAAAAAGTAAGACTATATGAAATTTGCGAAATGTAGACATTTATACATGGATTATTAACTAGATAATATATATATATATATATATATATATATATATATATATATATCAGTCATTAATAACTTACATAACAACTGCATTCGAAACTGAATTCGGGAGTGCCAAACAACATCAGACAATTTGCCTTCTTCGATCATTAGCATAGAGTATGCGTTCCTTCTCTTATATACTGAGAATATAACATACTAGTTTTTCCCACCATCGGTCATCATATGGGCATTTTATTTCTATTTTGCTCCGATGATTTAATAGACAATCGCTTGCGCAACATGAGCAGCGGACATTATCACGTACTGGATGAGCTTTTACATACAACATTTAATTATCGTGGCTTGCTTATAGCCGCCGTTGATCACCCACCGTTGTTGCTGTTGTTTATAATCACAATAAATTGGAGGCAGCATTTCCACATCCACGCATGGAATCGTTATAAAAATGCTTTACATTCTTTTCTGTGAGTTTAAATGCATATTAGATATTTCAGAGCTGCATATAATTTTAATGAATTAGATACGGATATTCTGTATTGTGAATAACGTTCTTGAGCTCTAAAGGTGTATATTTTATGTGAATTTAGTAAATATTTTTTATCGGTTATTGTGTATTAATTTCAATACTCTCTTCAAATACAAATTTATTTTCTAAGCGTGTAGTAAACGTCAACTTCTACATAAAAAATATATAAGCTCATAACCTAATAATTATTTAAAATTATTATAGTATTCTGGTGTTCATAAAATAATACAAAATTTAGAGATAATATTTCCTTGAGTTAACACCTCTCTGAAATTAAGTCTATATACAGGGTGTTTTTAAAAAGTATGGAAATCACTTAACTCTGGATTCAGAACAACAACAAAATTTGATTCTACTCAATTTACCTTTATCAAAAATCGCGCCCCTATACAGATACAGCCTTCCAAAGTTGGAATTAAAAACATTTATTTTTTTAATTGACTAAATGGCTGTAGATATTTTCTTCATTTTCGATACACTGTAACATATGCTAAAGGGTAATAATTTAAACTGAAAACTTTTTAAAATTAAGTTATCTAAAAAAGTGATTTGTGGGTAAACAACCCTTCCCTTCTACCCCCTCTTTTGGTGGTATGCCAATGACTTTTTTGATATATTGCATTTCATTTGAAATTTAGTTATAAAATTTTTTTTTATCTTGTTTATTTGACGGTTAGATCACCATTTTCAAATGAATCTGGAAATACTAAACCTTTAAAAAAAACTTTTATATAAAGTATTTTAATAGGAGAAACGCAGAGGCAGATCAAAGGCATCTGAACATTTAGTAGGAAATGATTTTTATCCATTTTCATAATTTCACTTTTTAATTAACTGGCATGATAAAGGTTTTAGTATTTCCAGATTCATTTGAAACTGGTTGTCTAACCTAAAAATAAACAAGATAAAAACAAATTTTATATCTAAGTTTTTGAACATTCGTTGGATTATCTACCTTTTGTGACATCTTGAACAGCATTAAAAATTGTTTCTGGTAACTGTTCTACAATATCTATTTTCAAGGCATACACCAACTCCTTCAGATACCACTAAAGTTAGAAATCCAATGAATTTAAATCAAAAGGCCATGTTGGCCATTCACGTGCTCCTCATTTGCAAATCCACCTATTATTGGAGTTTGCATTCAGCCACGAAATCACATACCTCCATTGTGAGGAGATGTATATTAAATGACTTAACTGGGAAACTAATAATAAGTTAAAAAATATTTGTTATTGTTTTATATCAAGTTAAAATGAGATCCTGTATTTAAGGCATAACATAGGCATACAGATACAGCTCAATGTCTATGTTAAGATAAGGCGTCACAGTGGTAAAACTGAATGAGAAAGTTCAGCAAGAGGTCTTAAAATCACTGCAACAAAAAGTAAAAGACAACTATATGCAGTTTTTTTTATAGTGGAGGGGAAATCCTTCATGGACTTCCGGCGCTAGAGTCTGCCGCATCGGATAGTGTCGGACTCCTATCGACCAAAACCCCTCCTGGATCAGTGTTTCCACATGACCTGGAACTGCTTTCGCTTTCCATCAGGCTACGGGACATTCATCATAAATTGGTGTTGGTACAACTTCCCACGTTTTCCCTTATATCCCTCATCTGTTAAAATGATTAGGGGTTCAGGGCCAGATTTCTCGTATCCTCTTCCTTTGTCTTCATTATTCGATTTATTGCATATGCTACACTTTCCCAGTTCCCCTCCAATTCCAGCATGTACCTAATTAAGTTATCAGGGTTCCAATGGTCTCTTATTCTCTCGGTTCTCCACCGGTTGCAGTAAAACACGGTATGTTCTGCGTCATCGTTCTCCCCACAGTGCACACACATACGCCCGTGTGTCAACCTTTCCTATATCAAAGAGATATTCCACAAAGCCACCATTTTTCGTGAGAGCCTGGGTGAGGTGGGAGCTAATCTCCCCATGTATGACTGATGGTCGAGAGGTAAGCGCACTTGCCTCTCACCCAAAAGTCCCAGATTCAATCCCCGGTCGTGGAAGCGGAAAATACTGTGAGAGGGATTTTTCCACTATACAGGGATATTGGGTGTGTGTCCCTTGTCTCTAAATGTGTAGCCCCCACCCACACAAGGCTCTTCTAGAGCCTTCCGGGATAGAGGTGGTCATCATTACCTGTGGTGTATTTATTTATTTATTTATGTCCCCTCCCCATCCTTGTTTTTATATTTGGAATAAGTCATGTTGTCCACCTCCCTTTAGTTGAGTTACTCCAAATAGTCTGCCATCTCTCGAGGAGTGTCTCCCTTGCTTTCCCATCCCTTCATATACCATTCTTCTCTCCTTGGCCGTAGATCTATTGGGGGAACCCCACCAATATCAAGACTGCTTCATGCGACACAGTTTTGTATACACTGTGTGCAGCACTCCGCTGCACTCTTTCAAGTCTCCGTGTCGTGATCTGTATCACCATTGAACTCTCCCATACTAGGGCTGCATACAGTAAAATGAAATACATCACACTGCATAATACCCTTCTTTTGCTGGCCTTTGGCCCATAGGTATTGCTCATAAGCCTTCCTAAGACAGAGGCGGATTTCCTCGTATTTTCTGCTGTCTTCAATGCCATAAGGCCATAAGTTAGCCGCGGGTTTAACCATATTCTTAGATATTTTAAGCCCCTCTTAGGTCCGATCTCCACCTGCCCTACCCTTACTGTGAAGGGTGGGAGAATTCTTTTCCTGGTAATGATGCTTTCTCTGGGGCTAGCTCTAATTGCACCCCATTTAGCCACAATTCTATTCTCCTAATGGGCTCATTTACCCCCTCCTCTACCCATCCACTCAGTTTCCCGTAGCTGTTATATCCAGGTCATCAGCGTACCTTATCCCCATGACTCCGCCCACCAAGGGCAGCTGTAAAACGTCATTGAACATTATATTCCACACTGTTGGTCCCAGAATCGATCCCCGTGGAACCCCGCAGGTCACCTTGCTCCAGTGTGTACATGCAGTTTAATAGAATAACAAATAACTAGTTGTGATTCGCCCGTTAAATGAATGTTTGTCGAACCGCTTCTTCGTACACTATGCAGTATTTTTTGTATTTGTATACCAAATATAATCTGATTTTTATTTTTTCAGATGTCATGCTTACAAAGAACGTTACGCACGGACGTGAGAACAGTCAGATATTTTGAGAATTGTTTAAAATTATGTACCTAACACAATCATGCGTTTTTTCTTTACTAGCGACTTTTACCGCTTTAGAAAAGTATCTAAATCAGAGTTTATCTAAAAGAATACCACAAATTTAGAGATTGTGCAAAGACCGTAGTAAGCAATATTTATCTGTCCTTTTGAAACCTTCCTTCAAGAAAACATTTATAGACAAAATATTTTAATGAATAAATGTACCTATTTTTAAAAATTATTTATGAGATCAGTTTGTGTGACGAGTACATAAAAATTGAAGCCTGCATATCTGACTTTTTCAGTCACAAAGGAATTTAAGTCCTCCCATCCAAACTCCATGGACTCGGTACCTTCGCGGTGCAGGCATTCAGCCGCTAACAAGTGTCTCCAGTTCTCCATAAACAGTGAAATTAATGCCGGGTCCAAGTCCGTTAATGTCTCTAATCTGATGCGCCCGGCAGTAAACGCTTGCGGAATCTCGCAACTATTAATTCCCGAGGCCGGCTCATATATTACAAGACACAATGACTCTGCGCCGAACCGACACTAAGATCAGTGGAAATTAATTCGAGGTGAGTGGACCTCGCATCGCATGCAAAGTCTGACCAGTGTCCAAGAGGAGCATTGCGCGTACCTAACGGCCAGATTTTACGGCCTAGATGAAAGATGGATATATACTATATATATTTTTATAACGGCCAACTTACACTGAAATACACTTATTATAGATTAGCACAGATGATTCTGCTTTAATGAAAGAGGGCCCACAACGTCCTCTCGTCATCATTTTTCAATTAATGGCACATAAAAAATATAATTTTTGCTTCTAATATATGTATCTTCCAATGGCAGCTTGGTCATTCTATGACCATTTTGAACAAATCATTCACTTTTTAAATTATGCAATCAATCCATCAAGATATGCATTGTTCTGTAAGAATGAAAAGGAAATACTGACAAATCGATTTGTATAAAATATAACATATTAAATTTAAGGTAAAATAAAGCAAAGTACACTAAAAAGCACAAGCAAACAAGAAGAGAACAAATACAGAAAGTATCGGATTGTAGACATTTTTACTTGTTTGTCACCATATCCACATGTAACGAATGAGTACATGTTATAATAATTATAAGTAACCATATATAACAGCAAATATGCTAGAAATTTTAGTAAAACGTTTATAGTATATAAAAATAAGCGTTCTCGCCTCACGCATCTTCCAGCGGCTTGTATATCAGTGTATGCGCGGAGGCTATACAACCTTAGGCGAGGGTTGTATAGGAGATATACCATCCTTCGAAGGGGATGTAAAGCCGTCGGTCCCTTGTCTATTAAATGTTAGGCAAGTAAAAGATCCCTACTCTTCTTAAGGGAAGACGTTCGGCAAAATTCCTGGTTGGGGGTAGCTCGTCTACAGGCGTCGGTGTTAGGCCTCAGTAGCGGAAATAGGCCGACGTTAAATAAATGTATGAAAAAAAATATATATATATAAAAATAAACACATGTAAATACCTAAACGCTCACATACATACTGTAATGATATTCCGAATGGTGTGAAATGAAAAATATATAGATGAAATAGATTGGTATTGACTAAAATTTGAATTTTGAAAAGTGAAATTTTGTAAATTTTGAAAAATTTAATTTCTTGCCAGGGCGCCAAATCTAAAATTGAATTACCTACTTCAGATTGAATAGAGCACGAGAACAACTGTGCCCACACTGCAAACAGTTTCTCTTAATCTCAAGAGCAGTTTCTATATATTTAAGTTTGTTACTCAATTTAAAATAACGAAAAGTTATCAAGAAAATACTTACATTACTAAATGACAAATGGAACTGTCACCAGTTAAATGACATACAGAATTCCTTAAAACTAACTAAAATAGAAATTTGTCTTTATTATTTTTGCTCGAGACTTTTGTATATTAAAGCTTTATTTATTTAAAAAGGTACCTTTTTCGCACGCAAATCACTCGTTGATATCGTTCTTTGGTTCAAACTTTAGTTTCACATTAATAATTCAAATTTGAATTTCCAAACTAGTTTTCCACTACTCGAGAACCTTAACCAATTTATTTATTTTCCTCCATTTTCTTCCTCTTCCAAAATAATCCAATCTCAAAATGTTTTTCTTTTGCCTTATTTCTGCTTCTTTAACTTCTGCTATTAATAAATAATCTCCGTCTACTCAAAAATCTTCCGTATTATTTTTTCTATATTTATTCTCCGTCAAAATTCATCATAATCAATCTCCCGTCAAAAATTCTCGCTTGCTTGATCTTCCTTCACTTTTTTTTGTACTTTTCTAATAATGTTTGTGAATATTGGAAATTATTGTTTATAACTACAATACAATTACTAAACCTTTTCTACTGAGTTTTTATAATTATTCTCAACAGTAGTTTATATTTTAAAAATATCATACCTCACAAAAAAAACTGTAATTACGAATTAACAAATTATACAAATACAAATATTACAAATATTAACAAATATTTCTTAAACTAATGTTATCAATAAATTATCGTTATTTTTCCAATTTTTGTTGGCTATTTAACTACCTGCAGTACACACACAGCCATACTGGATTCAATCTAAAGTTGAAGGTAGTAGTTATTTCGGTAACGAATGTTATATTGCCATAATACATATTAGAAGAGCTAGAAGCGCCTCAGATATATAAGGAGTGAATTCCGCGCACGGAGCACAGTTAGTGAGACTATAGTAGACGGATTTGTAAATAGTGTGTACTAACGTGTATAAAGACTTAATTATTGTAATTAAATATTCAATAAAGTGGTGGTTAGTGAAAAGGCTTGTCCTAATTATTTAAACCTACGTACAGGGTGTTTACTGGAGATTGTAAACACGTAACAATAATTATAAATATATTTTCCTGTTAATTGCATTTTAAATATGAGTACCAATTTCGATTAAAATTAATAGAACCGTTTTAGAAAAAAATCATTTAGTTATTTTAAACCTTACCCCCACAGCATCCGTCCCTGCATGTTTTAGGAGCAACGGATCATGCTGTCTCATACAAGTATTAAGGGCCTATCTACGTGTTAAATTTTATGAAAATCATTAGAGCCGTTCTCGGAGGCACTTTAGAGAGAGAGAAAAAAATTCTAATCCAACTCCTTGCAATATTCCTCCCTGAATTTTCTAGAAGCAAATAGTCCTGCCATCTTATGCTGTCATGTGCCAGATTTAATCATAACCATTTGAAGGAAAAAATGAATTATGTCATGTCATCTTAGTACTAAGGGAATATACAGGTAAGTATTAAATTTGATCCAAATCGTTAGAACCACATACGACGTATATGATAAAGTAAAAAAAGCAAGAAACAAACACATTTTAAATCATATTCACTATAGTGGGGTCGATCTGGCATTAAAAATGGCTTGAAGCGTACTCGTTTTTTCGAATTTTTTTTGTGATGTTATGAAGTCGAAGTCTACTATCCGCGTGCAGGTCCTAATGAAGTTAGAGCTTCGGTGTAAAAAAATATTGAAAGAGAATTGATTGTCCTTGAAAATGAGCTCAGCCCGAAGTCCCTAACCCTTTCCCTTACCTGTTGGCCTGTTGGCCGCCATATAGTTCATCATACATTGGATATGGGATGCGTGTTACCTTACCGACGGGATCTTGGCTTCGATCTTTTGTATGCGCCGCTCCGCCCTCTCCTGTGGGGAAGTAGTGTTTTGCCTCTCCATCTGAGAAAAACGTTGAGCAGCGGCATACACGGCACAGATTATGTGTCAGAGGTTAGCCCGTTCTGGTAGCGTTGCACGGAGTTCTTCATCCACTCTGGCCAGGCCTTGTGGCCCGGGAGTTTTTATGTTGTGTAACCCCCGTCTGATACTGAGTCCGTCTGTTATTGGTGAAACGATGAGGAACGACGTCCTCAACCGGTGGCCACCTCATTCACCGGTCCAGGAGCAGCCCTAATGTAGCCCCTACTATGAAGGTGGGATACATAGTCACGTAGATTTTGTAGCGTGAAGGCGCTATGCTCTGGAAGCCTCTCACACCACAGATCATGCATCCGTGCCATGTATCCCCTCCGCGCGGGCTCACTGCTTTCATAGCAATGCAGAAGTTCATCTCTCAGTACATCTGTCCACTCAAAGCGTCCTTGGTCATTGCCTATGTCGCCAACGGGCGGTCTGTCCGGTTGGGTCCCATTACCTTGCCCTTGACCTCTATCCGCACAGGGTCGATCGTGGGGGACCTGTCTTCGGTCTGCTCAGCCAAAGTATAGGGCCTGTGGGTGGTTAGCCAACAGACCCACGACCCACACCAAAGGGGGAGACGGCTTTCCCCCCCCGGGTGTACTAGGGTTGCCAGTTCGATTTTGCATCCCCAGCTGGAGTAAGTGGTGTTACTCACCAAAGGCTTGATAGATGGAAGTCAGCCCCTTCCGTTATTTTATTATTATTTAGTGTGTACACAAGAACGAATCGTCTCAAAAAATTTTGTTGGTCGTTAGTCACCCCTCTATCACACCCCATTGCCACCCCCACCCCATTATTAAAGGGAGCAAAAAATTAAATTGGGATTTAGTGTGAATAAGACTTGGACACAAAATCTGGATGTTAAAGTATTGATTCCTTGGGCAGCGGTTTCTTAAATTTGTAATAAAAACTTGTAGAATTGAATTGAGTTGGATACAAAAAGTAGTCAAATTATTTAGAAAAAAAAGAAGCAAAACAACTTACCTAATTGGTTATTTAACATATTTATAACCAAAAATTTGTAATGATTTTACCAAATATCTAAAAGAAATAAATTCAAACTAATTTTTACGTAAACAATCATAAAACTAGTTCAAATGTGCTTTTAGAGGGCGGAATATTAAACATAATATTTTTAGTCGCAAACTCCTCTATAAATCCTTTTTTTGCTATAAGGAACGTAACCAGACTGCAACCAACAGCTACTCTCCGGGCTATGTGCCCCGCCGAGCGCTGAATTACAAGTTACAAGCCTGGCGCGTTAAGTGTAATAATTGCATATTACCATCAAAACGCTAATGCTTCGATTGCAACAAACACCAGCCGAAAGACTGATCCTACTTAAAGGAGCTCCCTTGCCAGTCGTCACACACCACTTGCAGACTGCAGTTTCGAGCTGTTGGCTCTCGTCAGTGCAAGGTAGGTATGCGACGACCGACATGAGAATCCTTTGACTATAGTACATCCCGGTATTTTTACAATAGCGACATGTAAAACAGCCAGCAGGCGCCATCTAGCGGTCCAGTGCATGTTGCAATCGAAAAATAAATAGCCTGACTTGGCTTAGCATAGTTCAAATGTGCTTTTAGAGGGCGGAATATTAAACATAATATAAATAAATATAAAACATAAATATAAAACATAAACATTATAGTAAAAATAAGGATTTATAGAGGAGTTTGCGACTAAAAATATTATGTTTAATATTCCGCCCTCTAAAAGCACATTTGAACTATGCTAAGCCAAGTCAGGCTATTTATTTTTCGATTGCAACATGCACTGGACCGCTAGATGGCGCCTGCTGGCTGTTTTACATGCCGCTATTGTAAAAATACAAAGGATTCTCATGTCGGTCGTCGCATACTTACCTTGCACTGACGAGAGCCAACAGCTCGAAACTGCAGTCTGCAAGTGGTGTGTGACGACTGGCAAGGGAGCTCCTTTAAGTAGGATCAGTCTTTCGGCTGGTGTTTGTTGCAATCGAAGCATTAGCGTTTTGATGGTAATATGCAATTATTACACTTAACGCGCCAGGCTTGTAACTTGTAATTCAGCGCTCGGCGGGGCACATAGCCCGGAGAGTAGCTGTTGGTTGCAGTCTGGTTAGGTTCCTTATAGTAAAAATAAGGATTTATAGAGGAGTTTGCGATTAAAAATATTATTTTTAATCATAAAACTAAATCTTTTAAATATTAGAAATCGATAGGAAAATAAATAAGGACGGTAAAAGGGTGTGAAAGTGAGAAGTGGGAGACTGTGCATTTGACAAATACTATGCAACATATTATAATAAAATTCCCGTGGTAAAATATTTTGCCACAGCGCTCCACAATAATCGTAAAGTTAGTTTACTCGGAAAAACAATTATGTGGTTAACAAGCGTATTTTTGGCAATGGTAAATATTTGAAATAGTTGAAAAGGGAACAATAACAAGTGTGCAGCAAATTAAAATGACTTAGTGGTTTCTAAGCGAACATAATTTACGATCTACTGAGTTTATTTGGGAGCTTTATAACATATCACCGTGACTTTCCTACAAATAAACGGACAATAAAGTTTAAGCTGAAACAAAAGAAACGTTTTACGACACACTAAACAAACATGTTTTCTAAAAATACTAACGCATTCCCCTCAACTTCTGGCTGTTCTATGTCGTGTCTATTGTTACGCACTGTCACTTCTCAAGTTGTCTAAAACACAATTAACTGAAACTTCAGTAAATATAGTAAATATTTCAGTGACTTGTATATTTAGACAGAATACAATAGCAACCGGCAACTTTTAAACAAACTATTTGGAGAGCAGACATCTAAACGATGATGTTTCCAAAAACACTTAATTAGTTTAAAATTTAATATTTGTTTTTTCAGCTCAAAATACACTCACTTAAAATGGCCCATTATTACATACTAAAACATGACATAAAACATGTATAAACCATCTTACGAATTGTTGGTATTACTGGAAATATTAACTAAAATATTATTCATCAAACCATGGCAATTCTTAAATTATAACGAGACTCAAGTAAATAATGGTAGATATTAAATCAGTTAGAACAATTAAGTACAGGATTGTGCAAAACTATGGAATAATCGGTATAAATTTTTGTCCATAGATGTTTTCCCAACCCAAGCTTGAAAAATGAATAGTTTTCAATAAAGTATCAAGGGAACTAAACTTTTCGTAACAGCATTTAATGATAGTGATAGATCATAAAATACGCAACAATAAGAAACTATTTCGATTCAACACAAAATAGATACATAAATAATAAGATGCCTCAAATATTATTATGTTATGTTACTTCAGAATGTTTTCCCAAAGCACCGTACTTACTTGTATTTTTATGTTGAGGATATTGTGAACACATCTTAACACGTCTAAAGGACTTTTGCTACCCTTCCAAAAGTGGAATGTTCACCTGAAGAAAAATACAAAAGTTATACTTACCGTTTCTTTTGTTTAACTTATGTCACTGATGGTATCAATTGGACGTCGTGGCACTGTCTTAAATCTAACACTCTGTAAATAATAACATTCTCTTTATTAACCTGAAAGGGAATTTTGAAACACAAGAAAAGTACGATATTTAAAGTTTAAAAGATATACACTGTTCTTTTAAAAAATGTTTTTACAAAATTCAAGATATGTGTATAAGATTAACAAAGTTTCGTCTGTATACCACACATGGTGAGGAACGGAACGACAAAGAAAATGTTTCCAACTACCATCCAATGTTTAGTTTTTAGCAAACGATTGACACAAAAAGATTCAATGAAAAATTGAATGTTTATGAATAGGTGGGCTTTTGCTTGCCAGTTTATTTACGTATTTTTAAAATCCACAGTGAACATTTTGAGCGCTCGTTCAACAATTCAGAGTATTATCACCTATATTTATTTTTAAGTTCAGGGAAGGCGGTCCCATGTACATGCGAGTACATGGTAATAAACTTGTTTGCCACCGAATCACTAAGGAACCGGTTTAGGGCAAATACGCGGAAAACATATCGTTGTTCCGCCAAAAATGATTGTAAAAAATCAGAATGTACCCTCAAAAAATTTTGACTTTCGTGCCAAATGCCCTCTAAAATTTTCAATAGAAACTTTTTAACCCCTCCTCATATTTAATAAGATGCATGAGTTGCAGTGCATCACAACGTAGGTTAATAAAAAGACAATTTGGAAAAAAAAGTCGGATTTCATAATAGTTTCTAAAATGTTGGTGGCCGGCGCGACGTTACGCCCCGGTGCAGCGACATTCATGATAGTTTTTACATAAAAAATTTTCCGAAGAGCGAATATTTCTAAACTTCCAAAACCATCCTCCGACGGCGTCTTTACGTGGAGTACTCGTTTCATGCAAAAATATTTCTTATTTCGTTATAGTTTCGAAAAATTTATCGAGGGTCTGGCGTGTTCTTTAATAATATGTTCGCAAAGGGTTCATAAAAATTGAAATTGTTGCCTTGAAACAGAACTTATACTCCTAAACTCCTCTTATGTATCTTCTGTGTAATAAAATTAAGGACACCAAATATTGTATAGTTTAAATAAGACAAATATTATTTCCATAGTAACAAAGGTGGACTGTAGAATAAATATTATTTAATTTGCTTATGTCAGTAATATGTCTAAATGTGAATTTTCTTAACTATTTGAATTTCTCGCCAATTTGAATTTTCTAATGATTTGAATTTCCCGCCAGTTTAGGCTTCCTGTCGGTAACGCAGATTCCCTACTTACCAGTATGCACCGTATGCACTTTTGACCATAAGCGAGTTCGGCAGATGAACAAAATAAATCGTCTTTAGGCGTAGCACGTAAATTCAGTAAAATGATTGGTAATTCATCATACCAGTGAAGCGAATTAGATCTGGCTAATAATGCTATTTTAAGAGTTCGATGGAATCGTTCAACCATACCATTGCTCTGAGTGTGATACGTGATTGAATGAATTCGATGAAAACCTAAAAACTTGGAAAATTCATGAAATAAGATTGATTCAAACTATGCTCCTTGATCAGTAGTGACTGCCAAAGGAATACCAAAACGGCAAATGTAATTTTGAAACAATGTTCTAGCGGCGGTTTCTGCAGAAATATTATTTAAAGAATAGTGTGACGCCTCTTCGTCGGTTTTGCAACTTGCACTTTGAAACTAGTGCAAGGGGTTTTTGCTTCGTGCGCCAGTTTCTGATTTTAAGTGTAGAAACACCACTTTCTCTATTAGCGGTATAATAGAGGCCCCAAATAGAATCAGTGAAGACGGTTTCTTACCAGGGGTCGAAACGTAGGCCGTCTTTCTCAAGGAATGGACAGCTGTAAAAAATTTTATATTTGTGACACTTTTACTTTTCAGGACAGTCTAACTTAGAGGAGTGACTCAAAATAAGACACATAAAACGTTTTAATGATATATTGAAACTATGTACATGTCAAGAAGGAAAATATATATCATATAGAAATATATTTAAAACTTCTGGTACATTTATCTACATAAAAATAATTCATACAGGTACTTAACATTCGCGAAAATGAAAAGAAATTTTCAATTACCCAAGTTTTGTAACCCTAATTTTATGCAAAATTTCTATTTTTACTCTCTGACTAGATTTACTACAAAATGGTATTAAGCATGTAGACGCGGCATATACAGGGCAAACAGAAAAGTGAAAGCAAAATAACGGGCATGACTAGCAAAGCAAAACGGTGGCTCAACACGTTCAAATGTGAGTAATTTAGGACTGACTCCACGACAGACAGACAAGTTACTAAATCTCTATGGATTTTAACAAAATGAATTAATCTAGAATATTTCGGAGAAGCTATAATTTACTACTTGACGTTGCGAACCTGGTTATCGGATTTTTACTGAATTAAACAAGTCTGTATGGCTCAGTTGGAGTGTCCCACTTAAAGGCAGCGTCTCCTAAAGAGCCTCAAAGAAAATAAGCTACTAAGCAAACAGGTTCGGACATCAATTTTATCAGGAATTAATTGGTCTTTGTTATTTGCGATCGTGAATGCAAAATGACTTATTTCGTTAACGGTGTATCTTTTCTGGCAAAGTGACAGTGCGACTCAGGTGGAGTGTCCCACTTAAAGGCAGCGTCCCCGACTGAGGATTTCGCAGTCACTTAGTTAATTTGCAAAAATGAAGTTTTAAAAAAAAATTACTATAAGTCGCTGAAGGCGCAAATTATCGAAATGTAACAAAGACAAATTAACGGTATTCAAATGATTACGGCAAATATTCTAAGTCCAAAATTACCACAAATTGGATATGACTTTAAAATAGCAAATCCCTACCAAAAGTCGACTGGTCAGGTCGAGCGCGGAAAACCAAAGAGAGCCTTAGCAGGAGGCCGATTCGGGATCTCCCCGTGTTGAGCTAGAAATCAGAACGTTTAGCTCAGAATGCGGGGGCACACCTCAACCAAGCAGTCTTCAGTCGATGGCGAGGCAGAATGTTTATAACTAGTAGCGTTAATTGATATAAATAATAATTTTCTGGTAATTTAGATGTTCGGAATCGCTTGCAAATAACTTACTTATATTATTTCGGAAAAAGAATGAATTTAATAGTCCCAGTATTAATAATTATTAATCTAAATAATTTATTATTAATTCGTTCCCAAATGAAATTTTAAACTTGACTTTTCCTTGAAATACTTTACTTCAAACAAAATACGGATATTTTAATTATGAAAGTATACCGGGTGTGCTTAAAAAGAAATTCTGGTTTTCAAGAAAATCAAAATAAAAGTAATAGTGATATTTTCTATTCGAAAATAGCTTCATTACAATAGGATTCTGGTTAACGAGTGAATCGTTCGAAAACGTTAAGAATATAAGAACACCCATGTCAAACTGGAAATGGACCAATTAAATCTATATGTATATGTTCAAAGCGAGCTTTGGGGACTGAGAAATCTAATATTGGAGTTTTAGTGTGTTTATTTACTTTTGAAGTTTGACAATTAAGATAAGTTTTAGCCCATAAAATACAGCTTGAATTCATTTTAGGCAAGAAGTGATTGAATATAACAAGTTTTTTGTGGCACGGATTCTTGGATGAATCAAATTACCACCCTTTTGAACCTCACGTCCGGAAATGTGGTTTTCACAAATTGACTTGCTCCAATCACTAGTGACCGCAAAAACTATGACGCTGTCATATCCATTCTTCCTATGGAAGTAGTAGATATCATGTATGACGTTATGCAACGACCACCCGAACAAAATTTATATTCTAATTTACGTTCAACAATTTTGGCCCATTTATCTTAAAGCGAAGAAAAAAGACTTGATGATTTATTAACCGGTTCGCAGATGGGCGAACGTAAACCATCTGATTTTTATTGCCACATGTTACGTATTGTTGGCGGTTCTAGAATGGTAAGACAAAACTTGCTTATCAAACTTTAGCAACATAGACTGCCTAAACCCATTTAGACTATTACAGCTTCTGGAAAAACGGATATTGAGGACATCATTGATATTGCTGACAAAGTCTGGGAGGCTTGTCAAAACCCTCTCATGTCTCAAGTTAATCCCCATCCCTCATTATTACAGGGTTAACAGTTGTATAATACTGATGAAATATATATATCATAATAATAATAATATCTCTTGTTTATTATCGTATCCTAGATACCAAATTGGCCATATTTTAAAGATGGCTGGTTACAGTCAGTAGACGTATGTAGTATGAGGAATGCTACACTCCGCCTAGAGGCTCATTATAGAGTAATTCAGAGGTGTATTTGATTTGGACCGACCGCATATCAACTGTAGCTGTTCTAGTTTTAAAACGCCTGGCCTGTAAATAAATAATTCTTAATAATATTTTGTTTGTATCTTGTCTTTATTTCTGATATTTTGTTATTTCTTATGTATGATACGACTAAAGTATATTCATATTATACTTTAATTTTTGTAAACGCTATTCAAAATTACAATGCAATAATTCGAAAGTTAAATAAATCGTCCTCAGTTTTCCGTTTTTGCATTTGCAAATGACTCTAACACCTCAGCTTTCATTCCTTTGATATTTATCTACCGATAAATTCAAGACATCTGCGATGATTTACATAATTTTCTACAAAAGTCATCCCAAAAAAATACAAACCAGATTTAAAATGTCTTTACGATAGATTCTAAATAATAACTCTTCAGTTCTATACTTATAAACAATAACGTGACTATAGCTGTATCTTGCGGAGAATACCCGCGATGTTTTATGAGCCCCTTTATTAAGTTTTACATTTCATTACTATAAATCAGACATACCACACTATTTACGGTGCTCACCAAAGTGACTCAACCATAATTTCTGTAAAAGTGGTCTGCAGTTATATAAAATCTTTGTCCATTTTATGCGTATTAGTACGATCTAGTACCGCATTGTTGAGATACCGTAGGACGTAAGTGTATGAATGATGTTCCAGTTAGACAACGGTACTTTTATCAGAGGATTGTCTTATCTTAAACATACATCAGTTAGAAATTCTTGAAGGGATTAAGCTGATGATAATGAGATGAAAGTGCGTTCAAACAGGCCCTGTCAGGTTCGTGCTGAATACGTTTTATTTTGTCAATAAAGTTAAAACTAAAAATAAAAGTAGTTTTTCCTAATCTTTTTTGGAATAATTATGCCATTTAACGAATTTATTGGCTTACGAAATCTTTTAGTTACTTTGTTATTTGTTATTCTCAAAAAGGAACCTAAAATAAAATGTCGGCTAATACTGTACTCATCGCGTCATGAAGATTTCAATGATTTTTCAATAGCTTATATCTCCGAAGAAAAAGTTCCATTACCACTGATGTTTCTGGAGTTGAATTTCTTTTATTGTAACATTATAACATGTAAAAACAATTGATGTATGATTTTTATCGCGGCACATCAGTTTCCTTATTTTTCTATTCAAGGTAATGTTAGTCAATGTAGGAAAAATAATAACTGACATCTTCCGCCTCGCCTATATCCCTAGTGGAGGGAAATTTCAAATAATATGACACTTGTAAAATATTTTCATCACAGCGTGTCAGTTTCTCTTACAATTACATGTTTTTGGTGACGGAGAATCAAGGAAAAATATCAACTGATAATTTGGCCATTGACTGTAAAAGACCTGGAGTTTTTTTTTTATTGTAAAATTTTTAAGCATTCTCGAGTTATAGCGACACGTCTATTTCCTACTTCGTATGGTTGATAATGCTCGGAAAGAGGAGGGAAAAATAATAACTGACATTTTTAGCCTTGCACGTAGCATAACTGTTGTTATTCTTTCTTTATAAACAGACAGAAAATTCCAAAATTTATTAGTATGTCTCTGCTGCTTTTATACAATAAATATAAATATATCGGGCTCGGTTTTTATAGTCATTAAAATAAACCAATAAAATATGCAGTAGACAATTGTATATGGAATGATACATTTGAAAATTTCATCGATAAAAAGGATGTGCGTTCCTATGCTTACTTGTAGATATAAATATAAAATATTGAGTTCCATATTTAATTGTCATTTCATTACATATCGAATGGCTTTAAACAACTATATACTTAACTGTATCTATATATTAAATGTATTGCTATGATATCTCCTACCTTAATAGTATAAGATAATAAACAAAATAACATTTAAATTTATTTTATTAAACAAACAGGGGTCGGTTCTAGAAACATACAAACTTAGCAATCAAAAGACATGCCCCAAGTAAAAGACGTTATACTTTAGATTTATATTGGCACACATCTTTCTAATTGAATCCAAATTTCGTAATACGTTATTTTATTTTTTCTTCTCTCCTGCTAAATTTTCTACCACCAACTTTCTATTTCATTTGCAACTCAATTCAATCCTTCTCAATTCTTCTCTCCTTGACTAAATCTTCTTATTTTTCTTCTCCTTCTTTTTACAAATCTTTTCACTATTTTATTTCGTAATCTCCTTCTATATTATTTTAAAAGATGTTATTCTTTATATACAATCTCTGAATCATTAACCATCATACTAAAATCTCCAATTTTTTCTAACCAATTCTAAAAAATCCTCCTTCGTTCTTTTTTCAACAACCTCCCTTTTTCATTTTTTCCTCATAACACTCTCATTAAAATTTTGCCATTTTCCACAATGGAGAACATTCCCTTTAATTTTATCCGCCAGAGTGCACCAGCTGTACTCGGTTGTTTGTCCAACAATGTTAATACGAAAAGATTTGTGTAAACCGTAATCCTTTTTATCGGTTTGGCTCATTTCAGTCATTTCTACAAATAAGATTTTGGGAAACTCTCGGAAATCGGGAAATTTAAACTATTTAAAGGTTATATATGATACACATTGAGAATGACTTAAACCGAGTACGCATGGCGCCATCTATTGCATATATTAGGAACTGGCTTCGATTGTTCCTCATTCTTTTTATCAATTTGGCTAATTTTTACGAATAAGAGATCATATATTATATGATACAAATTGAGAATGACGTTAAACTGAGTACACATGGTGTCATCTATTGGGTATATTAGGAACTGGCTTGGATTGTTCCCCATTCCAAACGAAATGTACCAACATAAATCCAAATCATCCCGGCAATACAAATAACATAACCCCAAATAGCTAGCCTGATACATCTACTAGACCGTCAAAAATGACTTAACTTAAAATTGCCGGAAGTGACATAACTAATCATAAACATCAAACTATCAAAATGGCAGGACTGTCAGAATTTACGAATATTAACGATTTTACAACTTTAATACTTCTGATATTTTGAAACAAACATTATTATAACATTGAAGCTAGATATCATATCAATATATATTAATACTGTTTTTATAGCCACCTCTGCTTGTAAAATATAGTTTTCTACCAATTTTAGTAAATGAAGAATGGTAAAGAACAAGAAACTGGACTTCTCTCTACTTGATTTTTATTATTTTGATTGACTAAAGTTAAAATTAAAAAAAATAATCCAAAATTAGATTAACTTTACACTAAATACATTAAAAATAATGAACAAAATTCCCAAAAGGGGTGTTTCCGGAATTTACAGCGAAACTTTTGCATCGTAATCAGGGACAAAAAATATATGGTTTAAAATATATTTTGCTCCGGTAACTGATAATACAATCAACCCCGCAATTCGAGTGGAGTGTAAGTACTCCCAGTGATAGAAAGCACTTTCAGTGTTACAAAGTACTCACAGTGATAACAAAAACTGTAAAACTATAAACTACTCCAAGTATTGTCTAAAAGTTATTTGTGGTATTCTACGGATATTCTTTCTTTTTATTTGGGTTTTCTATCACATGTATTGTTCCCTTCAAAAACAAAGCACCGAATCTACAAAGTAATAGAATTATCGGAAACAAATGATTGGTTGAATGTGATTTGTTTTTGAATAAGATAATACATGTGGTAGACAACCCAAATAAAAGGAAAAAATACTCCAAGTACTTAAGAAAAATTGAGCGAGTATTTTATTTTGATAATGCAAGTAATTTTAGCCAAATCCTGTCGTGACATGCTTGGTGATTGGTATCAACCCAATATAAGTTAACACTTTCAACAGTTTCAACCTCATTCAGCATTTGTTTTATTTCACGGTAATGGCGGTATTAATTTATCAAGTTAAAATGATATATAATTTACAAAATGTAAATAGTGACAATAGTGTGCTATATAGATGTAAGTTAAAATATTTAATAATTTAAATGCAGTTTTAGTTAAATCAAAAATACAAATGTTTTTTTATTTAGAGAACAGATTTATGTAAAATGCAATATGCATTAAAGACGTCTTTATGAATCTCTACATGTATTAGACAGCTATGTAAATACTAATCAATTTTATTTTTTGCGGCAAAGTGGTTTATAGGGTAGGTAAATTGTATAAATTATGTTTTCCATGATAATATACAGCACTTGAATAAATGTTTTTTAATTAAGGCCCAGTTTATCAATGCGAGGTTAGGTTAACTTATCAGATAGATAGCGTCTATCTAGAGGTTAATCTGTTTATCAATGCCAAAAGTGATAGTCAATGTGCTGGATAAGATAAACATAATTTGCAAGTAGTTGATAATGAATTAACCAAAGGATAAGGGAATGATGCAAACGCAAATTATTTTTTGTAAGATTTTGTCTAAACTTGGGGACGATTTTATATATTTTGTGCTGAATTGAACATGAACTACTGGTGGAATTCCTTATTATTATCTAGTTTATTCCAAATGTTCTCTTTTCTCTCCAAATTACGTCATTTTTTATTTCCTAAAATGTTCTTATATTTATTTGCAATCCACAAATAAATATTGTCTCTCGGCGTTAATAAAATGTGTTTAACGTTTTTTCTTTTCACTATTTATTTCAAAAATCACTTTATATATCCCAGTGACAATTCAAATGCTATGTGAACTTAAATAAGTTTTGTAATAGATTTATTGAGGATGTAAGTTTACTAAATGGCTTTATACCGGTAGTATAGCAGGCTAACAATTCTTTCAGCCTAAGTAGTTTTATTAAGTGTTGTAGCAACCTCCTGGAGGCTGAGTTTCAATACCATTTAGCATTTGTTTTAATTCGAGTCTATTGGCACTTGTAAAGGTTTTATTGTGGTGGTCAGTACTACCATGATAAAATCATTTGGCCTAGGAAACCAATTTAGCTCATAACGTTCATAAAACCAGTATGCCTAACAGTTTTAAAGGGACACCTGAATATACTAATCCAGGGAGGTAAATCTGGCATGAGCTTGGGGTTCACGCACCGGTACTGACGCCCCGTGATGTCTGTGTACTTCTGTGGGTGGATATGACGTCTACCCTCAGCTGTGGATGGGTATCACGGGTCGCAACAAGCTCCGTCACAGGCTGCAGTGATGCAGTATGGGAGGTAGCGATACCCAACGTCCTGGAGCTATACTAGGATTAACAGCGTGGAGACGGGGACTCAGTCGCTCGGGTGCCGGAATCGTCTGACTAGGGTCGGATGGTTCGGGCGCGCGAGGGGCTGGAGCTCTGTCGTGGAAACCTGCCTAGTATAAACCGTGTGGAGCAAGTGGGTGGTTGTTGAGGATTGCTTGCTCCACGTGGGGGTCTGCCTTAATCAGCCGACCAAGTGGATGGGAGCCACAATAAAAACTCCCCCCAAGTCAAAGGTGGAACAGCATAAGCCTGTGACTGCGTGGCTAAGGGGAAGCTTAGTCGCTATTATGCGGACTCCAGGGCACCTGACGCACCCTGGTTTAAATAAAGTCTGCCTGGGGTATGCGGGGCACTGCCTCAGGTAATCCTTATTTCCTCCGCTACTCGTGGGACAGAAAATGACCTCTTCATTGAAAAACATAGGGGCCGGTACACCCCCAATTGTACCAACAGAGGCTGAAGAGCCTATGGAACAGGACACTGGTCCTGGCCTAACGGAGGAAGCTCTCCTCCAAAGTAGCGGTGACGAGCTCAACCAAACCTTAAGTGCTCCAAAACCCAAGGGGCAGAAGGTGAAGTTGAGCGGAGCCGCTAGAAAAAGGTTTAAATTCCTGTTGGCAAAGGGCATGCCAATAGCTGAAGCCCGGCAACAGGCATTGAAGCCTTACAAAACAGGGAGTGAAAACTCTGAAAAAGGGCCAAAAAGGGTCCGTTCAGAGGAAAACACCCCAGAAAATAATCCGCGAAAGCGGGTAAAACAACAAGATAGGGCCACACCAGGGCCCTCAACATCGGCCGCAAGGCCCTCCTACAGCCAGGTCGCTGGAGGTATTAAGGTGGGGATTCTCTCCACCAATTACCCTACGGACCTGTTGACTACGGAGCAACAAAAAAATATCCAGGATTCATTGCTGGATAAAATTCTGGAGCTGAAGAAAGAGGCTGGTATAAAGCCCAAATTTCATAGCTCCAAATTTAAACCGGGTTGGCTGGCTCTGACTTGTGCTAATAATGCCACAATACAGTGGCTAAAAGGCATAATGACAGAGCTAAAGCCTTGGGAAAACGCGTCACTAAGAGTCGCTGAAGAGGATGAAATGCCTCACACGGAGATTCTGGTGACAACTTTACCACCCGATAATCAGGATTTCTCAAATGAGAAAATACTGAAACTCTTTGAGGCACAAAATGAAGGCCTTAACTCAACTGAATGGAGAGTGCTTAGAAGAGAAAACAAAGGCAACTCCATTGAATTAACCCTCTCGGCAGACTCACAGTCTACCGAGATACTTAAAACAATGGGCTACAGGATTAGCTACAAGTTCGGCCAGTTACAGCTGAGGACGAGGAGCAGAAAACCTAAAGCCCCAAAGGAAACCCCACTGGAAAAACGGCCTGACAAACAGGACCAACCCAGGGAGGAATCCAGTCGGCCGACTGAAAATCCTGAGGCTACAGGCGACGTTAGTGCCCTGCCAAAGGCTAAAGGTAGGCCGAGTACACAACCTACGGGCAAAAAGACAGCGAAAAGGGGCCATGAAAAAGGCCCCTCGCTGTCATAGTTGCCCTAAGCAACATAAAGTGTCTCCAAATAAATCTCCATCATGCAAAGGCAGCCTCAAGTGTGCTTAGCAGGAGATTTATTAGGGAGAAATTAAACATAGGGCTAATCCAAGAGCCCTGGATTCACAGAGGACGGATTAAAGGACTCCCAACACAATCATGTAAGTTAATTTATTCTACCTTGCATGACTATCCTAGAACAGCCTTGTTGTTCGATAAAAATATTAATTTTGTTCTCCTTTCAGAATTCCTAACAAGGGATCTGATAGCAGCAGCAGTGGAAGTGCCTACAGAAAGGGGAAAAAGGCAAGTCGTAGTGGCATCGGCCTACTTTCCCGGCGAGGAAGGAAATCCACCCCCAGAGGAAGTAAGAAGCCTTATCAGCTGGTGCAAGAGAAAGAAAAAACCCTACATAATAGGCGGTGATGCTAATGCACATCACCATATGTGGGGTAGCACGAATACTAACATTAGAGGTGAGTACCTATTTGAATATTTGTTCGCTAACAACATCGACATCATCAACAAAGGTAATGAACCCACCTTTATGAATGCGGTCAGGAAAGAAGTTCTAGATATAACTCTCGCGGATCCACTCATAACTGATTTAATAAAAAACTGGCATGTCTCAGACGAGCCCTCCATGTCGGATCACAGACACATACGATTCGACTTGGAGGCGGCTGTAACAAGCCTCGGGGAATGTAGAATACCCAGACTGACGGACTGGAGTGTTTATAAAGAACACTTGAGGGCGGAGGTCGAAGGCGTAATACATTCCATCGATACAACAGAGGAATTAGATATAGCCTCATATCAACTACAAAATATCATGACATCATGTTATGAAAAAAGTTGTCCCATTAAACAACGGGCAGTCCAAAGAGATGTGCCCTGGTGGAATAGGGATCTCAGCCGTCTCAGAGCTGAGACTAGGAAAGCTTTTAACAGAGCTAAAAACACTGGAAACTGGGAGGACTACAGGAAAGCCCTTACGGAGTACAACACAGAATTGAGAAGGTCTAAAAGAAGATCATGGAGACGGTTCTGCGAAGGGATAGATGAACTAGCCCCAGCAGTACGCCTACAAAAAGTTCTTGCAAAAGACCACTCAAATGGAATAGGGCTACTCAAAAAACCCGACGGTAAGCACACCGAGAGTCAGCAGGAAAACATAAGGGTGCTTTTAGACACTCATTTCCCAGGCTCTCGCATAATTCAGGGTGAATTTCTACAGGACTACTTGGATGAGGATGTTCATCGTCCTACTAGAGAAGGAAGACGCCTGGCTAGAAAAATATTCACCCATAACAAAATTAAATGGGCGGTATCAACCTTTAAACCCTTTAAATCACCGGGCAGAGATGGTATCTTCCCTGCCCTACTTCAATACGGAATTGAGGAGCTTGTCCCATGCCTGAGAAGTATATTTATAGCAAGCTATACACTGGGGTATATTCCCCAAGCTTGGAGGGAAGTTAAGGTGGCGTTTATTCCGAAAATAGGCAGACGTACACCAGACGAGCCTAAGTCGTATCGCCCCATCAGCTTAACCTCATTTCTCCTAAAAACAATGGAGAAACTTTTAGACCAACATATTAGAAGCGAAATCCTTACAGGAACACCGCTTCACACAAAACAATTTGCCTATCAACCTGGCAAATCGACAGTAAATGCTCTACATTGCCTAGTTCAAGGCATTGAAAAGACATTTACAGCAAAAGAAGTGGCTATGTGTGCTTTCATAGATATAGAGGGTGCTTTTGACAACACCTCCTATGAATCCATACAAAAAGCCGCGGAAAAAAGGGGAATACAGTCACCTACAATTAAATGGATACAATCCATGCTCAAAAGCAGAATTATTACCACAAGTGTGGGGGATGAGTCGGCTACGGTGACTGCAGTCAGGGGTTGTCCACAAGGTGGAGTCCTATCACCCTTGCTGTGGTCAATGGTGGTCGATGATCTCCTACATAAAATGAGTAATTCAGGCTTTAACGTCCAGGGATATGCGGATGACCTGGTCGTCACTGTGAGAGGCAAAAATGAGGTCATGATTTCCAACCTCATGCAAATTGCCTTAAATATAATATCCAAATGGTGCTCGTCAGAGGGACTCAATGTCAATCCGAGCAAAACAACTATTGTCCCGTTCACTAAAAGGAGAAGACTCAATCTTAGAACTCCTGTACTGAATGGAACGATAATACATTTTTCCAGTGAAGTTAAGTATCTAGGAGTAATCCTGGATCAAAAACTTACCTGGAACTCTCATCTGGAACGGACTCTTACTAAAGCAACAGCGGCAATATGGACGTGCCGTAGGTTGTTCGGTAAGACTTGGGGTCTAAGACCGAAAATGACACATTGGTCTTATCTTTCGGTTGTCAGACCTATGGTAACCTACGCATCATGCGTATGGTGGCCAAAAACAGAAGAAAAAACAGCACAGGGAAAGTTGCAGAAACTGCAACGCCTTGCCTGTTTAGGGACTACAGGAGCAATGCACTCGTGTCCCACAGCAGCTATGGAGGCTATGCTTGACCTACTTCCCTTGCACTTACATGTAAGGAAGGAGGCGGCACTCAGTGCCTTACGACTGCACCAAGCACATAAATTCAAACCAGGTGATCTGGTTGGTCACTTAAGGATTCTGGAGGAAGTCCATCTGAAGTCCATGACCAAACCCACTGACTCAATGCCAGTCAAACAAGACTTTGATTGCCCGTTTGACGTGCTAATTGAAAGTCGTCAGACGAGCAAGATGGAGTCACTGCGACTGGAGCAGGGGTCACTTATCTGGTATACAGATGGATCCAAGATGGCTGAAGGGGTAGGAGTGGGAGTAGCAGGGCCGAATTGTAGGCTATCCAAAGCCCTCGGAAACACCCCAACCATCTTTCAGGCAGAAATTTATGCCATAGACCTGTGTGCCCAGGTATGCCTAAATAAAGGCATCAGAAGGGCAAAGATCTATATACTATCAGACAGCCAGGCAGCACTAAAGGCTCTAAGGTCCTATACCTTTGAGTCTAAAATTGCCTGGGAATGTAGACAATCCCTGAAGCAACTGGCTATTAACAACAGGGTTACCTTGATGTGGGTGCCAGGGCATGAGGGAGTACAAGGAAACGAACTTGCTGATAGCCTTGCAAAAAAAGGAGCTGAAGCACCGTTCATTGGACCCGAACCGTTTTGTGGCCTAGCCAAGGGACACATAGCGGAGGAGATCCAAGAATGGGAAAAGGATCAGAAAAAGTCCTACTGGAGGAATACTCCAGGCCAAAGACAAGCGAAAAAGTTTATAACTTATTCGACAAAGAATGCCACAAGGCTTCTCGAACTGGAAAAGTCCGAATTAAGGCTAATCACAGGCCTTCTAACTGGCCACTGCCCCTTGAGATACCATCTCAAGAATATGGGCAAGGCGGTAGATAATAAATGCAGATATTGTGATACTGCAATTGAAACTGCGGAACACATACTTTGTGAATGCAAGGTGTTAGTCCGCACTAGGCTAAAATTCCTAGAACAGGCGGAATTAACGCCGGAAGACATAGGGAAATTAGCCCCCAGGAAAATCACAAGCTTTGTAAAAAGTCTGGGAATCCTGGGATAACCACTAGATGTAGGGTAAATCACAAAAGATCTTTTAGGTCGAAGTGAAGTAAGGCTGTTCGAAGCCAAACGACCCCGTAAAACAATCTACAATCTACAATACTAATCATAAAACTGCTATATAGCTGTATTGGCTTGTATAATGCCAAATGTTACATAAGAACCATTTAGTCTTGACAAATTCCTTCATAATACCGCAAAAGTTGCAATTTGACAGGTGGAAAAAATAGATTTTACTTATTTTAGGTTAAATTACTTATGTGTGCATGTGCGAAGTACCAGTACCTCAAGAAATGGAGGCACATTTTTCGCAAACGTGGATGAAAATAAAAAGAAGTGGTTACTTTAAACGGAAAACCAGAAGTAACTACTTGAAAATAGTAAATAACACACCATCAGTTTCGATTAGTAAAACAGAATATGATGATTCGTCACCAGCGAACAGTCAACAATTGATAATTAAGACCACCTGCCATTCATCAATTACAGGACGTAACATAGGACTTCGAATGGGTTTGATATCAACTCCATTCTAGTATACCACAGGTTTCAACAGCCTTCAATAATAATGCTAAACCTGACGTTGATGATGAGCCATTAGAAGAATTAAAAAATAATTGGGAAAATGAACTGGACTATGACAATGAAATGCTTTATAACGAGAATAATGATCATGACCACGATAGAATTTTGAGAGAGGATTTAAAAGAATGGGCAAAAAAATTTTGGAGTTAAGCAAAATGCTTTAAAAGATCTAATGAAAATTATTAACAAGCAATTGACAAAAGTTTTGCAGAAGGTTCCAAGAACAGTTCTACAAACTGATCGACAAATAACACTATGGCAACTGGGAACAGATCAATATTGGCACCAGGGATTTGGATTAGAAATGTTCTTCTTTTTATTTATATCTTTTTGGGCAATAGGTTTTATGGTGGTTGTGAATAAATCCAACAAATCTTAATATAGATCAAATGGTGTTAGACAAGATCAACTGGTATTAGGCAATACCAAATGGACTAACATAAATGTAAGATGACTTAAATTGGTTGTAATTAGTAGCAAATGTTCTTGTACGACAGCATTGTCACAATCTTAGGATTAAATACTCTTATTGTGGTATTGCCGGCAACCAACAAGTTTTAATCAAAAATCGCAATTTTTCTGCAAAGATATCTTTCTAAACAAAAGCTGCCATGTTGGAATTATTCACGTGAACACTTACTTAGTTGCAAATTTTGCAACAATTTATGAGTACTAAGGACAAAAATCATGATTATTATTACTAACGTGTGATTTAAGTGGTTATCAACAAAAAATAAACCTTTTTTAAAAAAATTAATTTTAACATATTTTTAAAAAATTTTAATATCTTTGAAGGGCTTCCGTATTTTTCGACTTACTAGTTGTGATATCATCAGTACAATTTAATGCACAGCAAAATTTTCACTAATGGTGAGTACCTATACTGAACTTGATATTTTTATCCAGCGTAGAGAGACCAGCTGAAAGCTGAACAACAACAAATGCTTATTATAATATCCATTACCAACATGCGATTAATTTGCCTACATTGCCAACTTAGTTTTAATATGATGGTAGGCATAAAACCCTTTTATTAAAATTAACCATTATTAGCCGTTACTCGAGTCCGAGTATAAAAATGTTACAGTCGATAAATTGTGTACAATAAAAAACAAGTAAAAGGTGTAGTCTATTGTAATTCCCATTCATCTACGGTGCACACGACTATGGCTATAGAGGCCAATTCGGGAGAGCACAGGTCGACCGCAGTCAGGACAAACATAGACCTGGTTAGGTCTTGGATTCGGCCTTCTTGCAGCAACATTTCCTTGATAGCTGGCCACAACCCCTCGCCATTCGGTTCTGTCCGCTGCAAGTTGTTCCCATTCCTCGTCTGCAATACCGCAGGATTTTAGATTTTCATGAAGAGCGTCTTTCAACCTCTTTCGTTGACCGCCACGCCTTCTTCTACCGCTTAGCAATTCACCATAAAGTGTACATTTAGGAAGGCGGTTATCATGCATACGATGAACGTGACCTGCCCATTTTAGGCGTGCTCTTGAAATAAGCACCTCAATTGGAAGGCTGTTTGCTCTCCTGAGTACTTCCACGTTTGATATGTGATGGAACCAACGGATTTTCATCATACTTCTGAGGTGTCTTTGCTGAAAACGTTCTAATTCTTTCACATGACGACGGTAAGTGACCCAGCTTTCACATCCATATAGCAGTGTTGGAATGACAACTGCTCTGTAGACAGCCATTTTCGTTGACAAAGCAAGGTCGTGGTTGTCAAATACTCTCTCTCTAAGTCCCCAGAGTGCTCTAGATGCAGCGTTAATTCTATTGCGAATCTCGCTGTCCATGTTTGCTTTGTCATTAACAACGTTGCCTAAGTAATTCAACTGATCCACCACTTCAAGAGAATTTCCGTTAAGTGTAATGTCTATTTGGTTCACTTGATGAGGAATTAACCATATTAACAGATCAAATAGCTTTTTTAAGTGCATTTCTAAAGCATTTTAATTTTATGATTACTTTAAAAAGTGGTTTTATAATAGTTTAAACACCGGTCTGTAGATAGTCGCTTAAGGCAAAAATTATGCTCTTATGATTTATTGTTGGTTTTATGACAGAACGCTATAAAGACTGTTTAGAATAAAACCAATTGGTTTTAAAATGACTTTTATAAAAGGCCCTCCGAACTCTTTTAAGAATAGTCCCTCTTAGATTAACACAAGCTTTATAAAGGTTTAATAGCGTTTGTCAAAGACATATAGTGTTATCAGAATTTTTTTTTAAATAGACTTCAAGAAGTTCTGAAGATCACGATAAAATTTAAATTGTTACTTGGAATATTAAATAACAAAAACAAATCACTATTAAGTTTAAGGCTATTTTCTCAAATCAAACCAAAAACGGCCAGCCAATCACAAAGATTTGCAGAAATATTAGCGCAGCCAACGAATAAATTGGACGAGCTAAAAGATAGCTGACCAACGGAAAGCAATACTCTTAATAAACGTTACTAGCAATAACTATCACTTTATCAGCTGGATATCCTTAGCCACCAGATAGCTATCCGACACTTTTAACCGTGGATTAATAAACCGACCCTAAATCTGCCTAATGTTCACTGCTGAGATGTGACAGAATGGCAGAAAAATATGTTATCAGCTCTTAGACTATTATACATTATGTGTTTTAGTTTTAAGTTGCCTTTTTATTTTATATAAATTGATGCAACAATAGTCGAACATGAAATCAAAAGTAATCCAAATATTTGGGACAATTGTCTAAATATTATAATAGGAAAATTTTCGCTGCTATAGTAATGACCATACTATAGATATGCTCAGTGGTTTGATGCATTAACTGAGATACAAAAGTATGCTGTGTTATTTTAATAGTTATTAGAGTTGTGGCAATAGCCGGATAATGATAATCTATAATTAGAGCTGTTAGCAATTGCTAGGTAATAATGGTTTATAATTAAATAAAGTTGTTAGCAATCGCTAGATAATAATGATTTATAATTAAAGTTATTAGCAATAGCCAAATAATGAATCGAATGCAAAACAAAGGACAAGAATCATGTCATGTTTGTACATTATCAAATTTAAGTTGAGAAATGAGCATTAAATAGTCATGTAAAATATCATAGAGTGTTGAGGAAATATCCTTTAATTATACATTGTATATTGATTGAGATTAGAATAGGAACAATCGTTCAGATAATCATATTAATCTTGCGGAGGTGAGAATGTACACTCACATAAAATCTTTTAGAATGCTGGGGAAATCTCCCTATAGTAATTATATAGAAAAGCAACCAGAAGATTGCCTGTGATTGTCAAACATACGAAGCCGCGAATCCGCGAAGGTAAGAAAGTGCGGTTGCATCACCCTTTAATCGAAATAAGTGACCAGGCAACTGCCTGAAATATTGACATCCCTCGTTGTAACTGAATCCAATTGAGAACAGAACCAGCCAATTGGCCGTAGTCAATATTTCAAACCTTTGTTAGTGCAAAGTACGCCGAATTCATGGAACTATAATATTTTATTGTAGGTAAATGTTCAACAATCAGACAACCTTGTGATTACAGTAGGAAAATATTCCTAGTGTACTTTAAATATAAAGCATTCTTGAAAAAGTTTACATGAGATGTGGTGGAAACGAAAGTCCACTATTTGTTTTATAAAAGCTGCAGAATAATGATAGACATGAACCCTGTTATTGTATAGCTCTAAATATATAGTTCTTGAATATAAACTTGTTACTTTGCAAACGCAAATTTCCCTAATAAGATATTCAGAAAGTGAAATTTTGTGAATTAAAATCATGAATGAAATCATAACTGAATAACTGGTAATATAATAGTATATTTTCTTGTTGAAAATCAAAGATAATATTTTTAAAAAATCTAATATTCTTTTAGTATCACAAATGCGTTAAGTTAAAACTCCTTTTAACCACCCCGTAACCAGAATATGAATGCAATTGCAAATAATAAAATAGAATCTCGAAATAAGCAAGCGATCACCTTTAGAAATTTATGCGAGCTGAATTTCTGTACGTTCTGTATAGCGTTATATCGCCGTGAATGCTCTCCCTCAACTTCTTCATGTTTAACGTATTCGTCGAGCGTAACAGATAGGTTAAAATGGCACTTCATAAAGAGTACGCCAAAGAATGGTTATCTACGGCGTCAGTACAGCGAACTCAATATACAGTGATGTACCTAAGGTGTGGTGCAATTGTAATCTCCAGGGAACAACAGCGAACCCAATGTCCTGCGATGTAGCTCAGGTCTGATTACCCTTTTTCATGGGCACTGCAGTTTCTTTTATATGGTAAAAATGACGTCACAATTTACCCAGATTTACGCGTCCCCTAAGTTCGACGTGAGAATTGTATACGTTAACAATATTAATATTTGATACGGCGTAGTTTTGTGCAGCGTTTCAGATTGAAAACTCCACTGTCTATCCCCACCTATGGTTAAGATAGAAAAGGGTAGGCGATTTCACACTTTTGGGAAGTAACCGAAGTGTGACGCTTATCGTGTCCATTTTAAACGAACCCTGTGGCTCGACTCGATTTTCTGTAACTTTTTTGTTAAAACTGTAGCGTTTAACTTTGCTTTAAAAGAATATAATTTTAAAATGCATTCTGGTAACTATATTGTGTTCAACATTAAATGAGTAAATAAATGTAAAAATTAAATGAATTAACTGCAATAATTACTTGAATTTGGAAATAAATAAGAAAAAAACTAAATTTATATATGGGGTATATACAGGATGCTTCAATTTCAACGTGTATAAGTAATTAAAACTCTTTTAACTTGTGATATATTTGGATAAGATCTGTTTGGCAATATTATTTATGACTTATAAAATATAAAACTGATTAATTATCCCATTCAACTCTCAAATAATGACAGGACGGATGAGCAATGTTTAATGTTGCAATTTTATATAAATACATTTGTGCATTTTCGTGTTCTTTTAATGATCAGGGTGAAACGTAGATAAGTACATTTCTAGGCAGCGTTTTATTTAAAAAGGTTAAAATTGCATAAATTTTCCTTACATTTTTTATATTAGTATTTCCTAATTGGTATTCAAACTTGTCCAAACATAAGCATCGCGCGAATCGAATGTTAACTACGTTCATACAAAAAGTAGCCTTAAATAAAATACATTTCAAAATAGAAAGAAATTAAGTTAAGTAATTTGAAGTTAAAAGCAAACAAAAAAGCTGATACAAACTTGCAGAGAGGCCTGTCTGTTTCTCTGGCCATGACTAACGGCTCAAATCAATCACCAGTCAGTGTTGCTTTTACTTTTAGTCACGCTCGTATAACAGGTGCTTCGTATATCGTTACCCTGTTTCATGAGTGCTTTTAAATAGCGTCAATCTTAAACAATCAAACAATTTATGTACTTATTTTTCTTAACAAGGAAATAAGAACATAACAGAATGCAATTATAAATACATTACAATGCTGATTGAATTCTATCAAATATTAGAAAGCGCATTTTTATATAAATTACCTATCCTTTCCTTCAGTTCTTAAATATCATATCCATTAGTATTGATTTCTATCCTGCTGGTATTCCATGTTCTTACATAATTCTGTACAGGGTGTTCATGAGAAGTGTACGATAACACTGATTTCTACAACTGTACCGTCTGTTTACTTAGTTTACCTAGTAGGACTAAGCCAAAAACTTATACAAGGTGGTCCAGAATTGTCTCCTGATTTTTTTTTTTTTTTTTTTGGGGGGGTTGGCATCAGATAAATTTTTGCCACAGAGTAGTTAGTAAAATAAAAGGTGGCGACATATTATTTAATTCCTAAATTTTCAAATTAGCCTGTTTCACAAAACTTATAATTGCGTTAACAATTTGCGGATTGTTAGTACTTAGTAAATGTGTTAAATTGATTGGGAACTGAACATTTAAAATCTTTAATTGATTAATTAGGTTTTCGGTAGCTTGCCGATGATTGCCACAAGCAAAAATTAATTGGTTAAATTGCCTATAGCATCGTGGTCACACGAGGAGCACGGCAACTCTACAAGTCCCATGGATTAGCTTCAGTCTAGTTATGGTAGTAGAGAAATATCTTGGGACATGATAATCAAATATATAAGGGATTGACGCGGGTAAGGAAGGATGAATGAGTACATAGTGGTTTTTTGAAGATCTAACATATTCTGCCCATATCTTTTGCCAGTTTTCTTTTATGCCTATTTTAAACAAATTATTAATGTCAGAATTTAAAATTATATTGTTTATTTCCGTTTTGTTAATAGCCTCTTTTGCTAATTGATCCACTCGTCCTTTGGCCCAAATAAATGTGATAGTAACACCTTTCCTAGTTAGCGAGTTTAGTTTATTTTTGATGTTAAAAATTATATAATTTTTGAATTGTTTTGGGTTCCTTGAGAGAGCCAATAATGCAGCGTGTGAGTCTGATGTAATTGTTCCCATATTACCTTCTACTATGGTATTATGTGCACAGTCTAATGCGCATAATTCTGCGGTGAAAATTGAACTCTGGTCGAGAATTCTATACATAACAGCTTGATTGATGTTTGATATGTAAACAGGACAACCAGTTCCTTTTTCATTTTTTGACCCATCTGTGTATACTATTGTTTCATTACTATGATAACTCATTATGGACTTCAAGATATTTTGATTTTCTATAGAGTAGTCACCATAATTAGGGAAAATGAGAGTGGGTTTAAACGAAATAGTGTCGTATTCATTCGCGAATATTGGGTATTTAGATGTAATATTTAAATTGTTATTATATTGATTTGTTTCCAGAAAAGCATCTACAAGCGGAGGATTATTTTTAGTGACCAAAAACTATTAGTTAGGCATTCAGATGTAAGCACACAAATTCTTCTAATTAACATATTTGTATTAAGCTCCCTTATTTTAATTAGAAACTTGTTTGCTAGATATTGTCTTCGCAAATTTAACGGGGGCTCCTGTGTCTCAACTAAAATTGCAGGGCATAGGGAAGACCTCATGGCACCAATGCATATTCTTACTGGTTTGAATTGTATTCAATCCAAGGTTAGTAAATTTGTCTTGGATGCAGATCCATACAGTGTACATCCGTAATCCAAAATAGAGCGAATATACGCCCTGTAGAACATTAAAGATATTTTGGGATCTGCTCCCCATTTATTTTTTGAAACGCATTTTATCATATTGATGCCTTTTTCGCATTTATTTTCAATATGCTTTATATGCTTGGTCCATAAAAGTTTTTTATCTAGTACAATACCTAGATATTTATAATCGTTGACTACAGGTATAGTATAGCCACATAAGTTCACAGTGTCTGGAGTTCTCAATCTGTGTCTTGTGAAAAACATCACAGCTGACTTTTCAGATGAGTTGCCGTGCTCTGTAGTAAATATTTTAATGATGTACATTATATATCGTAAGGATCTTAAGCATTCTTCATATGAACCATGGATAGAATAAAAAGCAAAGTCATCTGCATACTGCGTGACGTGTATGGTATCATCAAAAATTTTATGAAAATCGGCGGTATAAACATTAAATAATAGAGGGCTTAATACATATCCTTGTGGGATACCTTGTGATACAATTCTTGGGCCATGCAGAACATTATTGTTGTCGCGAATATAAATCTCCCGATTTGTATATATTTCCACTATACTTGTAGCTAATTTTCTACATATACCCATGGATGATAATTTGTCGCAAAGAATATTTAAATCCACCGAGTCATATACTCCCTGTAGATCCAAGAAGAGGCAAGCCAAATATTTATTTTCCGAGAATGTACACTGAACATCAGTTACTAGCTGTGCAACCGCATCCAGTGTACCTTGACCACGTCGAAATCCATATTGAGTTCTGGGTCTCCTGATATTTCGGCGGTTAATAATGCATTAACAAATAATGCTAGTTTTTTATATAAACTTACTTATATCATAGGGATAATAAATTTCAGTTTTTCTACAATATCTTTCGACTCTCTTAAAATATCAAATTCATATTTTCAACTTTGTCATAGACAATCCGGACACTAGCTTACATGGTATCAGTTACAGCCTCTCTTTTGATTAAGGGGTAGTTTTAGGGGGTGACTGTCAGTATTTTCCTCATAACTTTTTAATTTTTTTCATATTTCTCTAAATTATTATCAATAACTAATTTTGGATAAGTAATATAATTCACAATCGACTTTAGTAAATGTAATGAAATTGAGTCAACTCCTGCCGAATAAGTTTTCTTAAGATTTAGTATAGCATTGTACACTGTATTTTCATTGACTGATCTTACAAACATAGTATAACGCATTCTTAAAGGTGTAAAGTTATCATTTTTATCAGTGTCTTGACTTCATTCTTAGACAGTTTGTGAAGTAATTCAACATAATAATCATTAAAAGAATTAGCTATAGTTTTATCATCTTGTGTAGTGGTAGTTTCTAATTTAATTTCAAATGTTTCTTTTCTGATTTTATTTTTACTAATAGATTTATTAATTATTGTCCACGCGGTCTTCCCTTTATTGTCAAACTCCTCATACAGTTTGTCATTGTAAAGCTTTTTTGCGGCGATAATGACTTTTTGTAATTTTTTTTATAGTTTTGAGAAAGACTTTGAAATAATTGGTGTTGAACTTAAACTTAATCATTATATCAAAATTATTACAAATTGCAACAGACACTGGACCGCTAGATGGCGCCTGCTTACTATTTTACATATCGCTATCGTAAAGATACCGAAATGTACCAAATAGTCAAGGGATCCTCGTGTCGTTCATAACATGCCTATCTTGCACTGACGAGAGCCAACAGCTCGAAACTGCAATCTGCAAGTGATATGGGACGACTGGCACAAGAGCTCCTTTAAGTAGGATCAGTCTTTCGGCTGGTGTTTGTTGAAATCGAAGCAAAAGAAGAACATGTGAAAATTAGGGAGTGAAGAAGAAAAATAATAAACGAAGGAAGGAATTTTTTGAAATTGAATTAAAAAGTCAGAAATTGTGGAGATCAGCGAAGAAGAGTAAAAATAGACTGTAAATAAGAAGGAAGAAGTGTTATTGTGGATAGGGATTGCATAGGGGATAAGGACGAGATAAGGTGAAGAATTAATGAAAGGAGAATTGTTGGATTTGGAAAGAGAAGAGTGTAGCTACGAAGAAGGAAGGTTTTTGTGTGTTTAATTTGGACAAGGTTGTATATTAAAATTTAAATAGTGTATTAGACTTTCGAACCTGTTATAAAATTGTTCAATAATAGTAGAACAGTATAATATATATATGGGTATAAAATTATTTAATATATTAACAGACCATATTAAAGCAATTATCACTATTAAATCGCTTAAAAATGCTGTAAACTTTTACTGATTGATCATTGTTTTTATACTGTAGCTGACTTTTTAAATCATGTGTTTTAACTGTTTTTATCCCATAATAAACATGTATTAGTTTGTTTCTTCAAAAAAAAAAAAAAAATTGTTCGTGCAATTTTTATTGTATTTTTATTTTACTAATTATATTGTTTGCAATTTACATTGTAACTATTATTGGTATTTTATATACTACTGTCGTATGACTTGTCCTTTGTCATTTCTTGTATGATCTAATGGACAATAAAGAATATTACTATTAATACCTTCTTATTTCTAATGGTCTGAAAATTAGTTATTGATAATAATTTAGAGAAATATGAAAAAAATTAAAAAGTTATGAGGAAAATACTGAGAGTCACCCCCTAAAGCTACCCCTTAATCAGAAGAGAGGCTGTGACTGATACCATGTAAGCTAGTGTCCGGATTGTCTATGACAAAGTTGAAAATATGAATTTGATATTTTAAGAGAGTCGAAAGATATTGTAGAAAAACTGAAATTTATTATCCCTATGATATAAGTAAGTTTATATAAAAAACTAGCATTATTTGTTAATGCATTATTAACCGCCGAAATATCAGGAGACCCAGAACTCAATATGGATTTCGACGTGGTCAAGGTACACTGGATGCGGTTGCACAGCTAGTAACTGATGTTCAGTGTACATTCTCGGAAAATAAATATTTGGCTTGCCTCTTCTTGGATCTACAGGGAGTATATGACTCGGTGGATTTAAATATTCTTTGCGACAAATTATCATCCATGGGTATATGTAGAAAAGTAGCTACAAGTATAGTGGAAATATATACAAATCGGGAGATTTATATTCGCGACCACAATAATGTTCTGCATGGCCCAAGAATTGTATCACAAGGTATCCCACAAGGATCTGTATTAAGCCCTCTATTATGTAATGTTTATACCGCTGATTTTCATAAAATTTTCGATGATACCATACACGTCACGTAGTATGCAGATGACTTTGCTTTTTATTCTATCCATGGTTCGTATGAAGAATGCTTAAGATCCTTACGATATATAATGTACATCATTGAAATATTTACTACAGAGCACGGCATCTCATCTGAAAAGTCAGCTGTGATGTTTTTCACAAGACACAGATTGAGAACTCCAGACACTGTGAACTTATGTGGCTATACTATACCTGTAGTCAACGATTATAAATATCTAGGTATTGTACTAGATAAAAAACTTTTATGGACCAAGCATATAACGCATATTAAAAAAAATCGGCAGCTACTGGAAGCGGCTGGAACCTCCCTACCCGGTGGATCTTTGAAGCCGAAAAGAGCATTAAATTGTGCGACAAAACGGCACTAAACGCAATCCGATCTCGTCCAAAACTTTTTCAGATCTTCTGGGACACTAAAAAAACCCTCAACTTAATGAATGTACAATCATCTATGCGAGTTATTACCTACATTATCGCTCTTTGAAGAATATACTATTAGGATATTAACAACTTTAACATCACTTGAACGACTAAGAAAGTCTAGTTATCCTAAATACTACAGATTTGTAAAGCAAAAACTGAAAATTGGTAAAGTGATAATCTATAATAAATTCACCAACGAAGGTACAGAAAGCATATATTGATATTGTTACATCTACCTTTATGACAATCCACTAAAAGTTAGAAATATGCTGAAATCTTATTAACGTGACATGACACCAACGTTATCGGATGACAAACGATGACAATGACAATTGCCAAAATTTGCTCATTGCAATCCGATCGCTCGCGGCTGTCTTTGTTAAATGAAACATTAGCATTTCAGTAATTTTACTAGATTTTAAGGAATATTTGTAGTTTAATTCTTCGATTTGTCTGTATATACACATAAAAATGGCACTAAACGTAATCTACTTCTAGAGCAGTGAAGAAACCCTCACACGTGAACTGACACGTGATGTGATGAGTTTCACGACGTAACGGCACGCGCATCGATCATGTCGTGCGAAATGCGATCTATGCTTCATATTTGCTTTGTTTTTAATTTTTTTCACGGAAACCAAATCGAAAGAGTGGAAGTGTGACATATCGTTGAAATCAGAATTTTAACGGCTTTTCAATGGTTCCATTGCAAATTGAAAGTAATTATAAAATAAACAACTTGTTGCGCCAAAATGGCACTAAACGTAATCCGATCTCAACCAAAACCTTTTCAGTTCTTCTGGGGCACTAAAGGAATGCACATGCATTTCATTCAAATCCGTTCAGTAGTTTCGACGCTATCGTGCTAACACACATACACATACATACACACATACACACACACAGACATTTTCAAAAACCACTTTTCTGGGTTCCTAGGGCCTCAAAACGTAAAGATTTGATGTTATCTCAATTTTTATTTTTGAACCAATTTTAGTAACCTCTCACACTTTTATTGTGGAGAGGTTAAAAAGGCAAAAAAATCAATATTGAGAATTATAGACCCATTTCATTGCTTAGTTCTATTTCTAAAGTCCTTGAGAGAATTGTGTTTGATGAAATAAATAATTTTTTAACAACGTTTAATATATTAACTAGTGTGCAGCACGGATTTAGGAAAACAAAAGTACGACAACTGTAGTAATACAATTTCTCAGTCAATTATGTGGGTCTCTGGATGATAACAAAAAACTTTAAGCCTTTTCATGGACTTAAGCAAAGCATTTGACCTAGTCAATCACGCCCTGCTTAAGGAGAAATTAAATATCTATGGACTTCGAGGAAAAATAAACGATTGGTTGACATCCTACTTATATAACAGAAAACAAATCAATGGTACCTATTCTAACGAGTCATTTGTTACTGTAGGTGTCCCTCAGGGTTCTATTTTAGGTTCCCTGTTGTTTTTGATTTTTGTTAACGACTTCCCTGAAATAACAAACTCTGTAAGAAAATTCATAATGTTTGCAGATGACAACATTTATTTGTGTGATGATGTAACCCTGGTAGATGCTGTTACTAAGTTACAGATAATGATAAATAAATTTCTAGATTGGTTCAAAACTAATGAATTGCATCTTAACATATCTAAAACAGTTTTTATAAATTTTACATCTAGAAATAGTAACACTAACGAAAGTCATTTATTATTATTTATTTATTTTATAGAGCATAAATCAATCGCACAAGTTAGTGATACAAAGTTTCTTGGACTTTATATAGACAATGCGTTAAATTGGAAAATGCACACAGATATTCTGTATAATAAACTTTCGTCTTTATGTTTCGTTCTCTTTAGATTAAAAAATATTACTAGCAATAATATTCTTCTCTCCTATCACGCTCAATTTGTCTCACGATTACGATACGGCATCTTATTCTGGGGATCATCAAGCCACTTTTAAACTACAAAAGAAGGCCATAAGGAATATAGCAGATGTATCAGTTCGAACACCATGCAGGCCATATTTTAAAAAATTACGATTACTAACATTACCTTGCATATATATCTTGGAAATTTTAATATATATTAAATCAAACTTAAATAAGTTTACAACTAATGGTAACTTCCACGAATATGAAACCAGACACAACCTTTTACTGTCAATTCCTTCACATAGTTTGTCAATATATGAAAAAAGCCCTATATATGTAGGAATCAAATTATACAACAAACTTAATCCAGAAATCAAGCAAATAAACAACCTAAAAGTATTCAAAACTACCATAATAATATGTTACTTGACAATGTGTTTTATAGTGTTTCCGAATATATGAATTTTAACGTATAGTTTATATATTGTATTTTAATATGTCCCTATATTAGTATATTATATTTTCTATTAATTGCGGTATACTTGTTAATCGTTTTAGATTAAATATGTGTTTACATCATTCCTAAGCACTTTTAAATTGTTACAGTCATATCTTGTTTTAATTTTTGTCTTAAATTTGTCATACTTAGGTATTTATTGTTTTAAATTTGTTGCAAATATTTGTTATTTTAATTACTCAAACTGTGTATCTGTAACGTGTCTATTCAACCAGAGGAATCTCCTTTGACTTTTCCTATACTATTGCAATTTAGTCTATTGGAATAAACTATCTATCTATCTTGTTAATGTCAGGTAATTCCTTGATACTTATATTTAGTGAAGATTTGTGAAATATTATCACACTCCTCCATTTTTAAAAATGTTCCTAGAAGAAGCTGTAGCTACTTTGTAATTATTTATATGAATTGTATTTAACTCATGTGGTTGGAGCCAGTGTTCGCTAAAACATGCAATATCCACGTCATGTAATTTTAATTCGATTTCTATCTGATCAATTTTATTTCTTATACATTGTAGTTTTTTATATAAAATTTTGAGTTTTATTTCGTTACTACTAAAATTCGATTGCTATTCATTAGTGATGCAACGGTTTCGGGTTTTACGGTTAAGTTTACGGTTACGGTTATGGTTACGGTTTTCAAAATGAATAGCATAATGATAAAATAATAAACTTTATTCTTCAAAATAAAACACAACACTTTGAAAGGGAATATTTAAAACAAAACAAAAACGTAAAAAAACTAAACTACATTTTTGTAGTGGTATTACAAAAAAACAGCGTAAAATTAAACGTTCTAAATATAAATAAACAGGAAACATTGTAAACAATAAAAGCTGATAGAGATTAAAAAAGAGAACAAACATTTATTTAAATTCTTAAATATAGGTAGGCATCTGTATCTACCTACTTAAAAATGTAGTTAAAATATTTAAACTGAAAATTTAAAATACAAAAAAGAACAAAAGAACAAAAATTAGTATTCAAAATTTACAGCAGGCAAATTTTTATTTAGGAAACATAACATTTGCAAATTCTGCGGATTCAACCTATTCCTCTTGGGTGTTTGCACAAGCCCTGCAGTGGAGAACAGCTAGATTGAGAATTATCCGTTTCTGTTTCTATATCTTCACTGTGCCATCGTTTAAGGTGATTCCATAAATTTGAAGTTGGAAAACGCATGTTTGCCCCCTCGTGATATTTTTGCATCACAGAATTTACAAACAGCGCTGGTGGCCGCATCGGATGCCTTTGTAAAATATTTCCATACATTGCTAATTTCTCTTTTACATTTTTACCGCGAAAACACAAACACAACACAGAGTCCGACGGACGCGCTTTCAGAAACTGCACCGTCAACTAACAGGCTCTTATCCGTATCGATGCCGCCGAGCCCGCTGTTGCAAGTTGCATGTTGAGACCTGCAAGAACCGTATAACAACCGTGAAAAATAGACGGTTACGGTTAACCGTATAATAGCAAAAACCGTGAACTAAACCATTCCCCAACCGTAACCATTGCAACGTTACTATTCATCATTGATACTGTATTTAATTTTTTGCTTTTGTATCTCTATTTTCTTCTGCAACATCGGACAATTAGCACTGTATAAGAAGTGAAATACATTAATATTTGTTTTAACACTTTCATTGTTCTTTCTTGTTCTTTCTTATAGCTAAATCTACCACAGATATTGCAGACAAACTGAAATTTATTATCCCCTTCTAAGAGGTATGTCTCCCTGATTATTTTTGGAAATAAGAGGAAATTTTGGACCACCTTGTATATCGACTTACCCTTATTCTGCGATTATATTACTTTTAATATATACTTGGAATACATACGTTCATTGTTAGATTAATTTAGTTTAAATCATAACTTACGTATTAAGTATTTATTTCGGATTATTAAAATGACAACTGGCCGCATACCAAGTACGGCATATCGTACATCAATCATAGAACCCTTTAATATCTCATGTAACTCAAAATATTTACGAATGCGATGTCCCTTCTTAATTACTTACGGAGAGCCGACGAGCGGCAGCCAGCGACAAGGATTGATCGCGAGAGCTTGACAGTTGCTCTATAAGGCCAGCAATTACATGATTATCTTCGACAATACCCAGTGATTTCCTGAGCTTTCATTACCCTTATTGTTGGCCTCCTTTGTTACAACCTCATCCATTCTTCACATTCACAACCAGCGAAACAAAATGATAGCCTCGCAAAAGTTTCCTAACATAAAATAGTTATCTTGGATTCAGACAAATTTCCAAGGCGTTCTGTGCTTTTATCTTTTCTTTTTCTTTCCGAACTCTTGACTCGACAAGGGGTTATTTATAAGATCGGGGTTAATTCCTTGTTCTATTTGTACAAGTTGCTAACAAGTTTCAAACATTTTGAGACGTTTAGATGGTATAAATATATTAATATATCTGCTTTGCATCAGCTACAAAAAATGTATTTTCTTCCATCCTTAACCTCTTCATAACATGAAAAATTAGAAGAATTAAAGCGTTCACTATAATTTTGAAATGATCATGGGAAAGGGAAAATTTTAATTTCATTTCATAAAATAGAATAAATTTATTCACCGTAAATTTTTACATAAAATAAACAATGTTGGTATTGTCAGAAGTGTAAAGCAAAGAAGAATGCAGAAATATATAATTAGATAAAAACATAATGAGTAAAATTATAAATATGTTATAAAAATGTATAAAACTAACAAGGCTACAAAAAACATATAATCGGAAATAAGATATAAAATACAAACCCATGAATATATAGGTGTATTTATTGTTATGATATCCGCGATGGCGTTAAAAAATATCAAAGTGAATAATTTCTAATTTAGATCTCAAAATCGTAAGTTCGGAGCATTGAAATTAAACACAATTCTAGAAAACACACAGCAATAAAACAAATTCAAATCAATTGGAACAGTGTATTGTGAGTACAAGAAAATACGATGCACATAACAGATGAAATAAGATTCCCTATCTAGCTAAAATATGAATAAAATACTTAAAATAAAATATTTTGGATAATTACTGTTTAAAATCAAATTTATTAATAAAAAATAGAATTAATGATGGAAATTTTCAAATTAAAATATACTCAATTATTTTCCAAATTATTAAAAGATATGCAAGACATTGGTATGAAGTTTATTACCAACTTTTAGTCCGCGTAGCTCAAATAAAACCTCCAAACGCAATGTAAAACTTAATTCGATGTTCACCAATCTGCCAAACTCCTACATAATTCAAGTGATATCTCGGTTCCACTAGGAATCGTTTTCTGCACCTTAAAATAATTTATAATTATCTTCTCTCTCCAACTTGTCAGAATTTTGAAAAAAATAATTTTTATTTTCTTTGTCTCAAATTTGTTAACTGGTTGTCTTCCTTCTTCTTACTATACTTTACTTTCACCAACAACAGTTTATTTTCTCTCGTATCTTTTAATATTTACTTTCTCTAAAATTTCCAACCCTACGATTTTCTGTAATTGCTCTTGTTGTTATTTATTTTTCGTCCTTTAGCAACTTCCAATTTTCCAATTTTTCCACACTCCTATTCTCCATTATTTTCCGCAAATAATAAAATCGCCGATACCAACTTGAATCTCTCTTGACATCAAATGAATTGGTTTTCATCACGTGGTATTGAGCTTTTCTTCAGTTGAATGACTTTCCCGCGCAAATTAAATAAAAAATCTTATATCTACATGAACATAATAAATGCGTAATTAGTTAGAAATGTCATAAACATTTTGATAATTAGTAGAACAAAAAACTTAGTGAATTAAAATAACATAACTTATTCTAATTACCATTAAATTGTGTATAAATATCTCCAACTGTTTTTAATGGCTGAAATATAAAAATAGCATGTAATTAATAAAAATATCTGTCCCTAACCCAGTCGGTGGGGCGGGGGCAACTTTGAAATCTGTAATGAAAATCCCTATTTTTTTATAGCGGATTCGGATTCTACGGCCAAAAATACGTGAATTTTATATCGGACATTTTTTTCGATTTTCGCAAGGTGTCGCTGCAATCGCACAAAATTGAAATAAACCTTATGCGTCCATAAGTTTGTAAATATTTACAAACTCTAGCTACTCGTGTTGACCAAAAAATATTCAGTTTAAAAAACAATATCTGTGATATCTTGGTTTTTATGTATGTTTTTTTTAAAGTGTTCTTAATAACAGTAATTTGCTTTGTGAAATTTCTACGAGAACATTCCAACTTTTGTAGAGGCAGGAGCGCACTTTTGTACGGAAAAATTTATTTCATTTTTCATTAGTTCTCGCGTTTTTTTCTGCATAATGGCTACTTTAACAGGGGAAGAGAGAGTTTCTCTTTTAATGATGCGAGGGTGGGGCGATAAAGAAAGGTCTTATGATGAAGTTGTGATATTATTCAAGAAACTTTCCGTGTAGATCAAGTGGGAATTTCGAAACCTACTGTGTCCCGTACCATCAAACGATTCCTAGACACAAGGATAAATAAAAATCGCCCAAAATCTGGAAAACCAAAATCCATTTGGCACTTGTTGAAAATCTAAGGTTATCAATCAAAAAAGCCAGTCAACAGCTTGATATGAGTGCATTCTCAGTTCATAAGAATTTGAAACTTCTGTAATTTCATCCTTACAAAATTCACCTTTACCAAGAGTTAAATCAAGATGATTTTGATCGGCGACTTGAATTTAGTGAATTAATGATGGAAAGGAGTAACCAAATCCCAAATTTTTTGTCATCTCTACTTGTCTTCTCAGATGAAGAAACTGTCGAACTCAGTGGAAAAGTTAATCGCCATAATTTCAGATATTGGAGTGACGAAAACTCTCACTGGATGCTTGAAACACACACGCAGTATCCACAAAAATTAAATGTTTGGGCAGCAGTTTTCAGGGATCGAATCATAGGACCGTTTTTCATAGATGGAAATTTGAATGGAGAAAAATACCTGGAAATGTTGACAAATCAAATAGTTCCCGCAATACAAGAGATTGCTGGTGATGAGTTCGATAATGTTTGGTTCCAGCAAGATGGGGCTCCTCCACACTAACGGGATATTGTTAGGGACTATTTGAATGGTACATTCGAAAATCGATGGATAGGTCGAAGAGGAACTATTGAATGACCACGCGCCTCTTGATTATTTTGTTTGGGGCTACGTGAAGGGTAAGGTTTATTTCACTTAATCTCGTGATTTGGAAGAGCTGAGGCAACGCATAATAAACATTTTTGCAGAAATACCACCTCAAATGATAAGAAGTGCTATTGAAAATTTTTACGTTCGTCTCGGACAATGCCAAGAAGTCAATGGGCACCATTTTGAACACCTGCTATAATTTTGAAATTAAAACCTGCTAGTGTAGCAGTTAAGCTGTAAACTAATTGCCTCAACTGGCCGAAATCCTCACTTTGCCTTAAATGGCTGAGTTACCTCCTTGCCTTCACTGGCTGGGATCAAGAACTTGTCTGAAGTGGCTGAATTAAGAGGTAAAACCACTGTTAGTTTTTTTTAATCGAGTTTTTTATTGCCCTGTAAAAAATGTAAATTGAAAATTACTAGCTGCTAATAAATCTACAGAATGTTAATAGTTGTTGTAATTTCCGCACGACCGTGTAAAATCACTGTTCTCAAAACAGCTCCGGAAATCATTCACTCTGAGATCAGTAGGTTTACTTTTCGTATTTTTTTAAGTATGCGTTCAAAACTTTCATGTTTCCACTCAACTTTTTGCGATTGCAGCGACACCTTGCGAGAACCGAAAAAAATGCCCGATATAAAATTCACGTATTTTTGGCCGTAGAATCCGAATCCGCTATAAATAATAGGGATTTTCATTACAAATTTCAAAAAAAAATTCGTAAAAATAACAAATACGTGTTTTTCAGTTTTTGAATTGGATGTTTTTTTATGGGCACAAGACGCTACTTTTGAAACAGTAATATTTTCTTTTCATTTTTTGCGATTACAGCGACACCATGCAAGAATCGAAAAAAATGTCCGGAATAAAATTTACGTATTTTTTGCCGTAGAATCCGATTCCGCAATAAAAAATGGGGGTTTCCATTTGAAATTTTAAAGTTACCCCTCGCCCCACCCACAGGGTGGTGGTGGGGAGGTCATTTTGGTATCAGTAGATAGTTTCTTGAAAAATTTTTGACATGTATTTTTTTATTTTTTGATTTGATGCAAACTTTTCTAACACCCGGTATATAAGGCACTTGCAGATAGGTTGGAATATTATAATTCTTATTTTTATAGAATTTCGTTCTGATGTAAAATTACTTATTCAGTGATGATAACTTACAATTATAATTATTCTGTAATTGTCTAATAGTTGGGAGATTGTTTTTTTTGTGCAAGGGAACAATTTTTCCTAGTTTTAAAGCATTTGAAAACTGTCCAAACTCAATATATTAATTAAAGTTGTGATAGTCCTGGTTAATGTGTTTTGGTATTTATAGGTATTTCGTCAACACCAGCAGTTTTATACCTTCATGTTACTTATTATTTTAATTAGTTCTTTTTCAGTAACAGTAAATTATATTAATCAATATTTTATATCTATTTAAAAGTGTTATTTTATTGACTTAATTGAGATAGAAGAGTTATAGCTAAATCTAATAAATTTTGAAACATTAAACCACATACCACAATTATTTTCATGTTGTTTGATACCGATTTTTTTATATTAAATCACGGCCTCAGATTCTTCAGCCCTGATGTGGGAGTCAACAATTAATTAAAAGACACGGAACTGAACCCTTAAAGGATTAAATACAAATTAGGAGAATATTAATTAGGCATGTAATCGAGCCATGGTAACATTTGTGGTTAGACTCATTCATCAAATAATATATTGCGGCAACAGTGGTAACATACGACATACGCGATGTCGAGTAATTACATTACAGGGCTATTTTTTATCAATTAAGTTTTTAGTTGAAAAACGTAAGGAAAATAAATTTTTCTAATGTGGGTAATTTGCTGCGTAGGCTATACAGAAATGTTCATGCCACAAAAATATATTATGACCGTAATTTTATATATCCCTCCTTTATACAGGATGATTTGTACACGGATGATAGATAAAAATAAAGTATACTTTTCCGTGCAGACAAAAGTCCGATGTCGCATAATTTATGAGAATGAAGTAAACCCCCCATGAATGTAAAAATTTTAGTTTTAGTCTGAGTCTATATTTACCATTAATTTATTTTATTTTTCTTTTAGTTTAATTAACGGAGTACCGACAGGTTGTTTTACAACACCTATGGAACAACAATCAATATCATACATAAATAATAATTCATAGGAAGAAAATAACAAGCAAAACTACAGCAAAAACGAATGGCAAGTAATTAGAAGTTTGAAAAGGAAAAAGTTTTACAGAACACGACAAAATACCATCGAAGAGAACATTGAATCATGTAACGAATATGCTAAAGGATAACACAGAAGAATAGATAGACGAACGCAAAAACAGAGAAAAACAATAGACCTCCACCAATATTCGTATATCTAGTCATAAATTATACAATAATGATTAACGCGATAAGAGAAATTGCAGAAGACGAACAATACCTCACAAAAAGTCTAGCAAATAACGTTATAAAATTAATTGTACAACACCAGAGCCATACAGAAAAATGGTTAGAAATTTCAAAGAAAATAACATATTCCACCATCCATACTAGATAAAAGAGTGGCTATAAAACATTTACATCACTCGACGGACACGGAAAAAATAAAAGAAAAACTGCTAAAACAGCGTCATAAAACTCGCAACATATAAACGCACAACACAGAATTAAAAAAGAGCCCCAAAACTTATTTTTCATAGACCTAGGATCTGCAGAAAACAACAAAGAAATCTACAGAAGACTACAGAATATGATCGTACAATATCATCCAGTGTATGAGATGTCGAAAATATGGCCATTCAAAAACCTACTGCAAGAAACCATACGTATGTGTTAAATGTTGGGAAGCTCACAACAAAAATTATAAAAAAAGCAAAGAAATACCAGCTAAATGTGCGCTTTGTGGAGGAAGCCACCCAGCCAACTACAACATGTGAGCATTATAATAAGTTAATAAGTGGAAACAACATAGCTAGAAATAATACACAACATACATCAACAGCACCAATTAACACCAAAGAAGGTAAAATAAACCAAATTGATGACTCCACTTTACTAACAAAATTCCTAGAAGAACCCAAAGGCCTATTTAATCAACTACTACAGCAAAACAGCATGTTGTTAAACATACTCACCGTGTTTGAACAAACTGAGCTAATGGCTAAGTTTATAAGAATTGCTCAGTGGAATGCAAATGAACTTCAAAGCCATAAAGAAGAAATAAAACTATTTCTTATTCAAAATTTTATTGACATACTACTAATCAGCGAAACACATTTTATCGATAGAAACTATTTTAATATATCAAAATACAAACTGAATCAGAAAAAACTATCCCGATGGTACTGGCACCGAGGGACAGCTATTCTTCTAAACGAAAACATTATGAGTTGCCCAAGTACGAAGAAAACCGTATCCAAGCCACACCGATAAAAGTAAAAGGGTTTCCACACGAAACGTCCATATCAGCTATTTACTGTCCACCTCGACACAATATAAAGTGAGAACAATTTGATGAATTCTTTGATACGTTGGGACCAACATTCATTGTTGGCGGAGATTACAACAGCAAACATACAATACGAGGTTCTCGATTGATAACAACAAAAGGAAGACGACTAGTACATGTTATTCAAGAAAACAATCTGTCATATCTATCAACTGGGGTACTGGCCTACGGATAATAATAAGATCTCTGCTAGATTTCTTTGACACCAAAGGTATCGCTTCAACATACAGCCATAATAGCAAGTTTCGACCTAACATCTAACCACTCTCCAATAATTGCCACAATGAGCACATCTATAATAATGAAAAAACCAACACCCCGTTTTCATAATTACAAAACAATTTGGGACAGGTACAGATTAATAATTCAAAGTCAATTAACCTATCAATTTGGCTCCAAGAACAAGTAGATATAGAAACCGAAACAAACAATTACGTCAAATTATTTCAGTTCGCTGTGAAAGAAGCTACTGCAAATAGTACCCCTCGAACACCAAATACACAAATACCAGTTGAAATCAATAAACGAATTGCCAAAAAAAAGCAAGATCAACATGACAACGAACTCATACATTGGACGACAGAAGAAAATACGTGCAAAATATATTTAAAAAAGCTGTTATTTAAATGCTCTAAAAAGTAGAAAATAAACTTTAAAGTAAAGCAAACCCATCATTTTGTTACATTATATAATTTTTTTATGATATAAAAGCTTATCGCGAGATTTTCCTGTGTAAAAAAGATTGTTAGCGACAAGCTTTTATATCATAAAAAAATTATATAATGTAACAAAATGATGGGCTTGATTTTTTTTAGGTTATTATTATTTAGACATTTTTTTATTAATTTTGGTTGATTATTATTTTTTAAAAGCATCTTATAATGTATATAAACTGCTGGCCACTCGAACTTACACATAGAGAATTTTAGGCAAAATTTAAAGTTCAATATTTTCAACAGGAATGCAAATTTTTGAACGCGGCTTGCAAATTTTAAGAGCTAGTTTTTTTCGGATTAAGCTGCATGGCGTATATTTATCGTAGGACCATAAGTTTATTATATACGGGGTGATCAATGAAGTCATGCAAAAAATCAAAAAGTTTGTATGAGTGAAATTTCTGCAAAAAATTTTTTTGGTCGTTGCAATATGGTTCGTTACTAAGGTAACATCAATATCTCTAGACGGTTTTGTCAGTTTTTGGATTAAGGCCCTTAGGCCTTGTACACACTACTCAACATAAAATTTGGATACCGAAATTTTTAAAATTCTATAACTAGACATTGGATTGACGGTTCTTGATGATTTTTGCGGATTTGGAATTCTTATTTCACGTAGATTTTCTATGATCTAAGCATTTTATTTGAGGGTTGAAATTTACACATTATACCGGGTCGATAATAAACAAAAACGTAGCGACAAGAACAAGTTTATTACATTATATTCTACAAGGTACAAGATTGCTTAACAACGGCCAAAAGTCAATTCTTAAAAAATTTATAATTCTAATTCTGGTAATTTTTAATAATTAAAAAAAAATTTAACTAAAAAAACTAAAAATGGATTTAATTTAAACTTAAATTAAAATTACCTAATTAAAATTAGGTACATTAATTAAAAAAAAGAGAAGCTAATATTTTGTTGGTCCTCCTGCTCGTAATATTATTTCCCGACATCGATTTGGTAGAGTATCCACAAGATTATTTATAAAATCTTGTGGAATATTCTCCCATTCTTCACGAATGGCCTCACTGAGCGTTTCTAAGGTTTCAGGGGGTACATCAAGAGATCTTACTTAAAGTTTTAAATAAGACCAAACGTGTTCGATGACATTAACATCCGGAGACTTTGCAGGCCAGTCCATCCTATTGATGTTTTGTGCCTGCAAAAACTCTGTGATCCTTCGCGCTCTGTGAGGTCGAGCGTTGTCATCCACCAATAGAAGTTCTGGGCCGTAATGTCGAGCAAAAGGAACAACAATAGGTTCCAAAATTTCCTCCTGATAAACAGTAGCATTAATGGTTTGGTTGGTAATGAATAGCTCGGTTTTACCATTTCTTATGATACCTCCCCACACTGTAACACCTCCGCCACCAAATGCTTCTTGAGGGTCCATATTTTCCTCCAAATATCGCTGATTTGGCCTTCCCCAAACTAAAATTCGGCCATCGGAGTGAAACAAATTAAATCTTGTTTCGACAGTAAATAAACAATGGCTCCACTCTGCATTACCCCAATTCGCATGCCGATTTGCCCATGCCCGCCTATTCTCTCTATGGTGTTGTAATAACCGCACACATTTTGCTCTGCGACGGGCTCTATAATTTAAAATGTTTGGCATTATGTTATGTTTTTTTTTTAAAAAATCTCACCTCAAGTTGTTTTTATTTAATGTTCTTCTCACTGTTCTGTCCGAAACTCTCACTCCAGTTTGTTGTCTTAAAGAGTCATTTAGTTTTCTAGAGTTCTTTGTTCTATTCCGGATAGTTTCTCTCATTAAAATTCTTTCGGTTCTTTCGTTTATTTTTTTGTATGTCCACCCCCATGCCCATAAATATTATCATCAGTAGTTTCGACGCGGCGGATCAAATTATAAATTGTCTTTCGGCTGACATTGTAAATGTGCGCAATTTGCTGTTTTGACATTCCTTCGTTGAGAAGTCGAATGCAATTTTCCCTTTCTGCCGTGGTTAAACGCCTCATATTAATTAAACTTTACAAAATTATAACATTGAAATGTGTCAGATTATTTCTAAAATAATGTAAACAGTTTTTAATTGCATAGCAACAAATTTGTTTTTCCAATGCCTACTTTGAAATTGACGCGTCGCGTAGAAATTACACCCGATCATAATTATGGGCTTGGGGGTGGACAAAGAACTCTGTAAAACTGAATGACTCTTTAAGACAACAAATTGGGGTGTGAGTTTCGGACAGAACAGTTAGAGGAACATTAAACAAAAACAACTTGAGGTGAGAATTTATTTTTACAAAAACTTAAATAATGCCAAATCTTAGAGCGCGTCGTACCCTACGTTTTTGTTTATTATCGACCCGGCATAATGTGTAAATTTCAACCCTCAAATAAAATGCTTAGACCATAGAAAATCTACGTGAAATAAGGATTCCAAATCCGTAAAAATCATCAAGAACCGTCAATCCAATGTCAAGTTATAGCATTTTAAAAATTTCGGTATCGAAATTTTATGTTGAGTAGTGTGTACAAGGCCTAAGGGCCTTAATCCAAAAACTGACAAAGCCGTCTAGAGATATTGATGTTACCTTAGTAACGAACCATATTGCAACGACCAAAAAAAATTTTTGCGGAAATTTCACTCATACAAACTTTTTGATTTTTTGCATGACTTCATTGATCACCCCGTATATAATAAACTTATGGTCCTACGATAAATATACGTCATGCAGCTTAATCCGAAAAAAACTAGCTCTTAAAATTTGCAAGTCGCGTTCAAAAATTTGCATTCCTGTTGAAAATATTGAACTTTAAATTTTGCCTAAAATTCTCTATGTGTAAGTTCGAGTGGCCAGCAGTTTAGTTTAAATTTTTTTCCCAAAAACTATAATCTGATAATTTTAGAGCTCTGTCTTTTAGATTATTGATAATATTTATTTTTTGTTTAAAAGAATGCTGAATGAAGAATGAGTGAAAATTAGTAAATCTTTCAGAAAAGGTTGGTTTATGGTACCAATCTGAGTTTCCCTGTGTTATGTCTAATATTATTATTATTATTTTAATTTATTCCACAAAGATTGCAAAATAATAACTAATATTGTTTACTTTATCAATTAAAAGTACATGTTATATTACAAACCGCTCTTTGATTTGTTTAGGGAAAGAATTTTTTTCTCCATCTAGCATACTTCCATTGCCCTACCAACCAACGCCTCCTACATATACCCCACGCTAACCTTTATACACCTCACCCTGTTTTGTTGAATCTGAATAGTATATACAGCCAATATCAGTTAGCATGGGGTTCTTGCAAACTGAAACAGTATATGCGCCACTGTTCTCTTCCACAGTGTTTTCCTGCTAAGTTTGCTCCTCTAAGACCAAGTAATAACACCGAGTAACATCTGCTTTGATGTTCCCGGCATTAATTAACAAACGACAAAATTGTATTTAAACAATAGTCTAAGAGCAGCTACTAAGGAATTGCTGATATGAATACCGTATCTCCCTCAAAGCATTGAGTTTACAGGAAGTTCGCTAAGTCTGATTATGCAAACAAATGTGCACTTTAACAGTACATGAATTATATAGCCAACATGGTGAGAAAACTCGGGATTGAAATACAAAATAGATATCAGTTATAGTGAGAGCAAAATAAACCGAAAAATATAGGAAAAGGGGTGCCTTAAATTTGTGGTTTTTATCAAAATAATGTTTTAATAGTTATACCATAGTGATAGTGATCTTCATAGGCGAGTGCGACAATGCCATGAGTGAAAAAAGGCACTTTACAGACGAGTTGCATACACAATTTTTTCTACTACTGCAGTGGTTACCAAAAATATATGAATAAATTTAAATATAAAAATTCTACTTATGCACTAGTGCGTAAAGTATTTCACTCTACGCACTAATGCGTAGCGTAAAATAATAAGATAGCAAAGTTAGTTGTTGAATAATGTTACATTCTAACTGGATATACTTGTTATGTTAAAAAAATATCATATCGGTACTTAACAAAATTTATTGTTTTAATGAAAATTATGTGAATAAATTTTGCAATTCCTAGAATAAACAAGAAATTAAATATTATTCTAAATAAAAAATTAAATTTGAAGTTAAAAATTACATAAAAATCAAAATATGCGCTTATTACCTCACCTTAATCTTTTAATAATATGAAATTAACTTAATTTTTTTTAAAACATAGGCATTGCTTTTAACTGTCAAATTTATTTTATCAAATAAAACTCACAATCGCCTTGGCCGATTTAATTTTAAATTAATGAAATTCTTAAAAATGTACATGAAACTTCAAAATAATAAATAATTCAAACATGACTGTTACATAAACATATATAGGATATATTTTATAATAATATACCAAAGGGACTACATAAAATTAAATATCTAATTCATTGTAATTTTCAAATAAGATATGATTCTTACAGACGCTCCGATAGGCATTTTTTCACTTTTTTACTTACGCACTAGTGCGTAAAGCGAATACTTTACGCACGGTAGTAGAAAAAATATTTTTTAAACACAGCTTTTGTTATAAATAATTATTTTTAGTTGAAAACACTCCGTTGGTATTAATGGTATTAATAAGTATATAAGTAGTGTGTTGTTAAAGTTAAAGAACACGCCAAAACCCTCGATGAACTTTTCGAAACTGTAATAAAATCATGCGAAATATTTCGGATGAAAAGCGTGCTTCACGTAAAAATGCCGTTGGAAGAGGTTTTTATATTTTAAATCACATTTTCGCTCTACGGAGCGTTTTTTATGCCAAAATTTTGAAATCTCATCCAGGAGCGTAATTTTAGAAAGTGTAGTAAATGTCGCTGCACAGGGACGTAATGACGCCCCGACCACCAAAATTTAGAAAGTGTAACAAAAATTGACTAATTTCGGAAATTTCAAAATTAAAAACCCTTTTACGAATTCACGTTGTGAAGTAATGCAACTCATGCGTTGTGTTAAATATGAGGACAAGTTAATCCAGTCTCTAGTCAAAGTATTTCGAAAGTTTTAGCAAAAATAGTCTTTAGCGACAAGGGTGACCATTCATTTTCTAGCAGTCGATTTTGACGGGAAAATGATGGATTTTAACGGGATTTGCTCTAAACCGGTTCCTCAGTGATTCGGTGTCAGAAAAGTATCTTTACCATGTACTCAGATGTGCATGGGACCGCCTTGCTTGAACGTATGAATATATAATTGCCACAAAATAATTCAAAGTCGTTGCGATTCAAGCATTTTTACGCAAATTATTATTGAACTGATAATACGTAAATAGACAGGCAAGCAAAACCCCACCAACAATTTATAAACATTGAACTTTTCTTGAATCTTTTTGTGTAATAGTTAGCTATAAACCGCACATTGGATGGTAGTTGGTACATTATGAGTCGTTCCGTTCCTCACTATGTGTTGTACACAGGCCAGACTATAGTTTGTCAATACATTTTTCTTGACCGTTTTTATAAAACATGATTTTTTAAAGAGATTTAATATAAATTTTTTGAACTTTATATTGTCTCTTTCTTGTGTTTTCAAAATTCCTTTTCAGGTTTAAATTTAAGAAAGTGTTAGTATTTACTGTGTTAGATTTATAGTGTTACGACGTCCAATTGGTACCATCAGTGAAGCAGTTAAGCATAAACGAACAGTAAGTATAGATTTTGTATTATTCTGCGTCTGAAACAGTAGTTTTGAATCCTTCTTCGCGAATTGCGAAAATATTCATTTTTTGTAAAATATAAAAAGTCCTTCAGACGCGAAAAGATGAATCGTTCACATTAACAAGCAAATAAATGATGCACGTATATAACGTTAGCAAACCACTTTTAGCAAAATGCAAAAAGAACTATTTTGTTAATTTTATGTTGTTATTCTATGTTTTTATCAAAATAATATTTTAATAGTTATACCATACTGGCAGTGATCGCCGTAGGCGAGTGCGACAATGCCATGAGTGAAAAAAACACTTTACAGACGAGTTGCATACACAATTTTTTCTACTACTGCAGTGGTTACCAAAAATATATGAATAAATTGAAATATAAAAATTCTACTTTCTGCAGTAGTGTGTAAAGTATTTCACTTTACGCACTAGTGCGTAAAGTAAAATTATAAGATAGCAAGGTTAGTTGTTGAATAATGTTACATTCTAACTGGATATACTTGTTATGTTAAAAAAATATCATATCGATACTTAACAAAATTTATTGTTTTAATGAAAATTATGTGAATAAATTTTGCAATTCCTAGAATAAACAAGAAATTAAATATTATTCTAAATAAAAAATCAAATTTGAAGTTAAAAATTACATAAAAATCAAAATATAAGCTTATTACCTCACCTTAATCTTTTAATAATATGAAATTAACTTAAAAAATGTTAAAACATAGGAATTGCCTTTAACTGTCACATTTACTTAATCAAATAAAAATCACAATATCGCCTTGGCAGACTTAATTTTAAATGAATGAAATTCTTAAAAATGTACATGAAACTTCGAAATAATAAATAATTCAACTGTTACATAACACAGGAAATGGATATATTTTATAATAATAAACCACCGCCTCATAAAATAAATAACTAATTTATTGTAATTTTAAAATAAGATATGATTCTTACAGATGCTCCAATAGGCATTTTTCACTTTTTTTACTTTACGCACTAGTGCGTAAAATTTAACTTTACGCACTATAAAGCGTGCGTAAAGTGAGTAGGTGACGCACGGTAGTAAAAAAAATATTTTTTAGACACAGCTTTTGTTATAAATAATTATTTTTAGTTGAAAACACTCCGTTGGTATTAATGGTATTAATACGTATATAAGTAGTGTGTTGTTAACAAGCAAATAAATGATGCACGTATATAACGTTAGCAAACCACTTTTAGCAAAATGCAAAAAGAACTATTGGACATTTTGTTAATTTTATGTTGCTATTTTGTATCAATAAAATTAATTTGGTACCTTGCACCATTTTCGAGAAAACTAAAAACTGCTAACGTTAACTCATAGCACTCAGAATATCAAGAGGGGAAGTTAATGAATCAACGATTATTTCAATTTATTCCTTTTTTCATTTTACTCAGTTTAAATTAAAAAGAATAATAAATTGCAACAATCGTTTAAAATCGCTTTGATCCTGGTTCAGATTTGCTCACCCCGACTCTGAGATAAATTGATGTATGCTTGTGTTTACACAAAACTTAAATACCTGTAATTAGTCAGCTATTAATAGCTTTTTTTGAAATATTAATTTTATTCGTATGAAATGCCAATTACCCAAAAAATTAATAGAAAGTACCCTTTGTCAAATTTACGACAATATGTTCCTTTGTAGTAAATCAATTTACAGATTATTTTAACACCTAGTGACTATTGTGCTAGATCAACGACTTGAACTTTTGAGTATGGCCGAAGTTTTTAGATTTATTGACATAAAACATTTAAAATACCGACGTTGCATTTGACTTAATTTTTTTATTACTTACTTTAGAGTAGAGTAGAGTAGAAAAGGAATTTTAATAAATTAATATTTACGACTTTATCTGAGAAATCACAGGACAGTACACTTTAAATTACCACCGATCAAATATCAATCAATATAAGCCCTCGATTATAAAAACTACCAGTCTCAATATGGAGGGACATGGGTAGAATAAATTTAATTTAGCATTACATTTACAATATTGTGAAACATTAAAATTTTATAAAGAAAACAATAGTACCAAATTTTGTACAATGTCATGTTTTAATTCTGAGCAAGTTTCTTTTATAAAATTTTTCAATATTTCGTACAGAAAAGTCAGTGTACCTACCAGGATTTTTATTTTTACGGTATTACCAACACTACAAATTTTTTCAAATTTTAACATACTAAAAATAGGTTTTTGGTGAAAACTAGATTACAGAATAGTGTTTTTAAAAACAAAAATATTTTGTCATATATTGAATTGGAATTACATCTTTGGGGTGTTCTGTTTTTACCTTCAGTGATTCGATCATCGATCGATCGACTGGACATTTGGTCTAATCAAAAATACACCCTTGGTATCTAAAAGCACTTTGAAAGTAACAAATTCTGACACCTGAATTTTTATTTTAGTTTTAATAGCTATTGAAATATCGCGGTCACTTCTATGTTAGATTAACGTTAGCAGTTTTTAGTTTTCTCGGAAATGGTTCAAGATACAAAATTAATTTTAGTGATACAAAATAGGTACATAAAATTAACAAAATGTCCAATAGTTTTTTTTGTATTTTGCTAAAAGTGGTTTGCCAACTTTATGTACGTCAATGATGCGTACACAAATGCTAGTTTCAGGTGTATCACTGATTTGATCAAAAAAGAGAAAATAATATTCAAGTTTATAAACACAACTGTTTGTCAATAAATTACTTACCTTACTTACGTACTTCCAACAATTAAAGAAAAATCTAAAATAGCTACTGATTATAATATTTAAATGGTAATTTCCTTCTCGATAATAATTGCTATAACATAATAAAGAACAAGATTACCTCAAATAATTAACGATAAATTTTAATACTGATATATTGTATACATTTTTGTTTAAAATTGACTTCAATATAAACCAGCCGCAGCCATTATTAATTTTTAAGATCCTACTTCCGCTGTTAAAGTCATAGATTGGATTTATAACGACTATGTGAAAAGAACATAATGTCAATAACGTTTTATATCTTAATACATTTATGAATTTTACAGTTGTGGCAATTACTTTCCATCTTCATTCTTATTTGAATTGGAGGTTCATTAAACTATTAATGTCGTCAAATCTGAGAGTTTCCAGTTTAATCATCATATATTAAGTTACAACAATTGTTTGTTAAGTTGACGTTAAATGTGCCACATTTTTTTAATTCTTAACGTATATTGCTATTAACTATTACAAAAGCAAAATTAAATTTTATCTTATTAGGGTTTCCTATCGCTCATACCATTTTTCGTAGAGTGTCGAAAAATATTCATTCATATGCAGAACATATTTAATTTTGGTGGTTATGTACAAGGCAAAAAACGTGCAGATAAATAAATTGTTCATTTATTATATATTACGTATATCTGATCATCATTCTCAGTCAATTCGTATAAAGACTAATTTTCATGAAAATAAAGAGAACAAACTTAATCAACGTAGATATTTGTGTAAAGGAAATATGCAATATTTCAATTACATGGAGAGAAAAAGAGATTTATTCAAGACTGTCCAAACAAGGCTTGCAACAATTTTACTTATACCATAACGTTCTATTTTCAATTATGCTTTCCAGTTAAAAGAGTACCACTTGATAGAACACAACACAGGAACTACTGAATGATGGCCGAATTAGGACAGCGAAAGTGTAGGATTGCTGATTTTACTGATCTGGCCAAACTGAACCTGGCATATAAAGTCGTTAGCAGATCCTTACAGAAATATTAAAGCAATGTACTTATAATAGTCGAAAAAGAGTATCACAATAGATAAATACAAGTAACTGTTAACAGAAGAAAAGCAGTGTGAGATACAATAAATAGGTTAAAAGGAAATACGAATAAATCTCATTTAATAACTATAATGTAAAATAGACAGAAAATATCTTATATAATAGTGGCTACAATCAACATTTTATGTCTATATTGACTAATAACTGTGCATGTGAACCTGATTTTTTCGCTTTCTTTAACTCCAGTATTAACGTCAGAGTCATCAGATATAATTTCTTTCACAAATAGGTTAAATATTCCAATTTCTGTAGGATAGCATCCAGCCACCAGCTGCCTTAATAAATTTATATTTCAACTCAAGAATATTTCTCAAAATATTTAAACTAGCTGTTATATATAACTAATTGTTATACATATAATATGGCCCCAACGATTATGGAAACTACAAAACTATTAGTTTATTATGTAGTTTTCTAAACTGCTTTAAAAAACAGTTATCATATTTCCTATAAGCAAATAATTTACTCTCTGTTGTGAGTTTCATGAGTTAACTTTGATTAGAAACAAGGACTATTTATTGATTTCTCTCTTGCTTTTGATGTGCTTGATCACAAAATACTGTAAACGATACTGGATAGGCATGGAGTCAAAGGGATTCCTTCAAACTTCATCTCTTCATACGTCGATAATAGAATTAACAACAACTAAACCGGAATGTGAAGAGTAACATATGCGACATACCACAGAATGTACCTCAAGGATCTGTTTCAGGTTCTCTGTTACTTAATTTATATGATAATGATTTTGTAACATCAAAGTAAGACACCAAATGTTCAAACTGTGTACTGTGATGATGACACGAATAGGCTGATATTAGACCGCGATTTAAATAAAATCAAGAATATCGCTGAATTTACGATTTCGTGCATAATTTAGTGATCTGAAGAAACTGAACTAAAAATAAAATAAAAATAAACTTAGTTGACTTTGCAAAGGAATATCTCTTACTCCCTTCTTTTCTCTTATAATGATGTAGGTATCTGTAAATCAGTAAAAATGTAAGAAATAACTTTCGATATTCATTGAGCTTTATGTTTATAAATTGTAACAATGAGAATCTTTTGAGTCTCCACTACACACATATAAACCGCAAATTTATTCTACAAAAGTATGCGCTAAAAATTATTAGATAGCCTTTCGCCAGAGTTGCCGTAGGACATTTGAAACTCAAAATTTTCTAGAAAGTCCATGTGTTCAAACAAATAAATATCACTGAAAAAAAATTGCTATGAATTTAATGGCTTCTTCACATAAATTTTACTGTCTTTCTTTTTTAATTTATTTATTTCGTCCTCTCTCTAGTGTTATTGTTTCATTTGTTATTAATGACTGGAATTGTTTCGCTTATACAATACATATTTACATATTTTTTAAATATTATGTGTATTGTTCGATTGTATAGGTATTTGTATAACTTTTTATTATGTACTATATTTTTCTTTTATTTCGACTTATGTAAAATAATGTTTGTCATATACCTCTGCCAGTAAATATTTTTTTATTAACCGCCGTAAGGTACGAGGACATTTCTTTTGTTCTAAACTGATTAGATTAGTGAAATATTTCTAGTAACATATCAGCTTGCTACGACGTCGATCGATTCAACATGGTTTGTTCCGATGCCAGGCTTTGTTAATCTAATGAGACTTATTCCCTGCTGTTTCTTTATAGTCAGAAATTTGTTTTAACGTCGATGGGCCTAGTTTAGTTAGATTTTGTGCTATCATTTCTTCAACTTCAGGGAATGCATTTCAAAGTTTCTAACAATATCGAGTTCTTCTAAATTATTTGATTCGTCGTCAATTAACAACCATCTTCCAATTGATTTACATGCCGACTGAACTCGATTTACCCTACTCTAAGACCGTTGAACAGACATTGTAAGTACGTCTTGCTATAGAGGAATTTTCCTATCCAGGTTATATTACGATTAATGTTAGGAACATCTGATGTGGCAAATAAGGAACTACCACTCTTTGATAACAGTTATGTTATACAGAAGAATTGAAGGAAATTTCGGAGATAAAATCAATTGTAAAAGGTAACCTTTATAAAAACCATGTATATAAATATGCCTGCTTTTGAGATGTAAAGTAGATGTGCTGAGTGTAAGTACACCACTGTTAGACAACAGTTGAGCAAAACGCATGACAAAGAATTTCTCGATTTTTAAATATATTTCTCTAACCAAAAGTTTTTTGAGAAATTTATAACGTAATAAACATTGCTATAAAATGGTAACCTCCATTTTTGATACTGCCAAGTTACAGATTACATTTTTTACATGTGGGGCAACAGATACTCTAGTATGCTACATAACAATAAATCTTTTAAAAATGTTAAGCTGCTTATAACACTTTATTCAAAACAAATATATTAGCTAACTTAACATTATTTGTCTCATTACTGTTACTTACCACAAGATAATTACCGCAAATTAGATACGTAGTTATAAGCATAACTGATAAGTATCAAAATTATAATTAAACAACTTAAAAATGGTAAAAAAACTAACCATCATAATTTCAACTGCAAGTGACAAATTAAAATCAATATTTAAATGTTAAGATACGTTTAGAATATGCGGCTCAAGATATTCCACCGAACCAAAACATCCAGTAGGGTCAAAAAAACCCGTGCCTTACAAAAAGTGGGGTAGAAATAATTTTTAAATATGTTGTTTAGGCCTTGGGCTTGACACAAAATCAAAATTTTCCACCTTTGGGGGACTGCTCTGAATAAAATGTATAAAAAATTAGTTTTTTGAAAATAATTCCGCAGCTGTTTATCCAATGACGAATGCCTTCAACAAAATTAAAGAAGACAAATTTTTCATATTTTTTGTATAATTTTTTGTTTGTAAGTCTAATATGTAACGAGTTACAGAGGCGGGAAAATGAACATGTTTGCCAAAAAATAGTAAAACCCCATTTTTGACGGTAAATTTAGTAAGACCGAATTACAGTTATTTTTAATTTGTTTTCCACCCTACAATAATATTATACAGCAATATTTATTTCAAATTACAGTGATTTTTCTTGTTACATAAAAATTTCCTTAGCGCCGTAGTGTTTGGCGTAGTTGCTAGAGAAAATTTATTCACTTGAAGTTTTTTTCTATTTTGTGGAAGATTCCTAGAGCAGATGTAGCAGGTATAGACCTTTCCTCGTACTTGCTTTTGTTTGTTTTGACCTGTCTCCACTTCAAAGAGCGAGAGGTATGGCAGAAAACCGCGCGCTTCTTTACAATTAATTTTGTTCGCTTGTCCAGAAAACCGCAGGACGCAGTGCCACCATTAGCAACTTTAAAGATATGCAGAGGCTTGGAGCACGCTTTCTCTTTGTTTTGTATGGTGGCAACATGGAAGAAGAAACTTTAGAAAAAGTCCGCTACAAACATTTCGTTAAATCTACAACAAAAGACAAATTCAATCTTGCTTCTTTGCCGCCAACGAAGGACGCTGCGCGGTATCATGCGCTGGGGATGTACCACCAAGTCCAAAAATGGTATGGGATCCAAAAAATTCAGAAGACTGAGGCTGGACAGGTGGCAGCAATGGGCTCACTCCACTCAGAATCACATAGCAACCAGCACCCGAGAACTTATTGAAATTCATTTCATGCACTTGTTGAAAAGGATACGGCGAAGTATGTGGTTGCAGAAACACAAGGTTGAAATGCTCTGTTATGTGTGGCTTCTGCAGTACTCAGTCATGCGAAAATGTCCCGGAGGTTCATATTGACAGTGAGGACGAAAATGACGAAAATTTATCGGTGAAAGAACAATGGTTCTCAGAAGCACCAATGATGATGATATCGAGGATATCAACCGATCAAAACCATCAAAAAAGGGGAAACACTAATAATATAATTGCGTGACTCAAGTGTCATTTACATCTAAGATTGCGAAGCTGTGGATCAGGCCTCTTCCCCACAGGGCGCGATCCGAACGCTTGCGATTTCGTGTTATAATTATCATATTTGTACTCAGTAGTATATCTCCTCCATGATGATCTTGGTGGTGTGGAGTACAAATGTGATAACTATAACACGAAATCACAAGCGTTCGGATCGCGCGATCAGATCGCGCCCTGTGGGGAAGAGACCTCAGGTCTATCGGGGATACCACAAAAAACCGCGATTTACTCTACCTCAAGGTGGTGTGGAAATTAGTATACTTTGAATTTACAAAATTAATATAACTATGTAATAAATAGGGAGAAACAATTCACAAAATGACAAAAATGGGGTTTTACTATTTTTGAGGAAAAATATTAGACTTACAAAAAACATTATGTAAAAATGTAAGGGCTCAGACCTTAACAACATATTTAAATATTATTATTACCTCACCTTTTTCGGGACAAAATTCCCTACTGACTGAAACGTTGTAGGCATACTCGCGTGGCGTGGTATGAGCGTTCCATAGAAATGAAGCGCGCTTGAAAATGCCACCTTATAAATTCTAGACTTAAAACAGGACAAAATTAACAAATAAATTAACGGAACATATGTCTTTCGATCATTTAGGAAGGCATGATATATCATCCTATCCAATTTGCTCATACTTACACAATTTATCCTATCTTTAAGAATGCGCAAGCTATAGAGTTGGCCCGCTATTTACTTACACCCGGTATATTGTTTACAATAAGAATCCCTCGGGCACACGAGTCAAACTGGCATTTGACCGGTTTTTATTTTTTGTTTAACCATCAACCGCTCTTGATATCTGCAAAAAAGTTAAAAACTTGGCCTGCAATCCACTGAGGTATTAAATCCAGACTAGATAATAACAGTAACTAGGATAAATTTTAATGCATGTTGTAAATAAAACATAATAATAAGTACCTATATTATTAAGTAAAGGAAAATAACAAGACCGATAAATATTTATCAAGCGTATTTGAAACAAAACACAATTTACCTCCGTAAATCCTCTTAAAGGTAATGAATAGCATCATCACAGAAACATATATAACTATAATACCTTGTTATTGTGGAAACCCTTTGATTTTAATCTGTATTTAAAGAGCGATAATTCATTTAAAACCACCTACCACTAATTAGACAGGATTGATTCAAAGGCAGACTTTATAAATTATAGCAGAATTAATTGGTGCATAATACTCCGGACAAGTGAGAATCATGGGACTACTGTTGCTATCTTTAAAGGTATCCTGATCTGCATATGAAAATAGAGGCGGGCCATTTTGAATAGGGCACTAAAAGAAGGTGCTGCAAAATTTTTAACCTTTGAGAATTTAGTGCAACTTCAACAAGCTACTCCATTATACGTTCAAGAAATTCAAAATGTACTGTTATATATGTATTTGTGTGGTCCATATTATTCTTTAGTGAGCAAATTTATTGAAAATAGTAAAAGAACTAATTTGTAAAATTTTGTCTGATGACGTTGCAATCATTTACAATCTGTTTTCAAATTGCGTTGCGGTTAGTGAAGGAAAATTTCTATATTGCAGATTTACCCGAAAAATAAATCACTAGGATTGAGGTCTGATGATTAGGTTGGCTAGTTTAGAGAGTCATTTCCTCAACATATGCATTAGAATATTTATTTTGGTTTAATTTCTCATATGGATGTTAAGATGCTCCTTAGTAGAAAGCAAATTCTCTAATAAGTCTTCAAAAAGTAAAATTTCAAATAATGTTTGTCATTTAAATGATTTGGTAAATCTACTGGACCATCCAAAAAAGGGTTCCTAGCCAAACATTTATTTGGAATACATGGTAATGATGTCAAGGTGTTGTTTCGGCGTGAGGTTTAATATCGAATGAATAAGTTTATTGCAAATATTATTGTTATATCTTCTTTTGCATAAGCTTCATTCGCCAAACAATGTAATTTGTAAACTAATAATTGACAAATGTTAACCAGCAGTTAAAGTTAGGTGGTAAAATTTATTGTATTCTTTACTCGTTATATGAATAAAGTCGTTTTGGAAATATAAATGCCTTTGTAATAAACACCACCACACCACAGAAATTAGGCAACCCCCAATTCCAGAAGCGACTTGTGCGGAAGCGGATTATACATTGAAAAACACGGACATTCAACCATATCCTCTTACAGTGTCGGAGCCTGGGCTCGAACCCGGTACCGTGAGACGGTAGCTTAATGTGCTAAAGCGTTTGGCTAGCAAACTGAGTTGCGTAGCGAAACTGGGTTCGAGATCCGCAAGGCGAAACAATTTTTCATTAAAGAAATTGCCCCAAAAGTGGTTCGGAGTCCACAATAAACTGTAGGGCCTCGTCTCTCTTTACCCAGTACAAGATCCTTGAGACCTTTCAGGGGGTTATTTCGGTAACCAGATAGGCGATTAAGAAAACATCTCAGCAACGCTTTGGTACATTATTTTAGATTAGATTAACAAAAGAGCTGGTTATTTAGCTTTACCACCGTGACCTTTTCAGGTCTATTGTGATGCTCCCAGAACATCTTCCTTATAGTACCTCATCCAGCTTTGTCCTTTGTACTAGACTCCACAGCTTTGATAAAGGCCCTTTTTTATAGCTCTCCGCCCTTGGTTTTCTTCTCCGAGTACTTGGAATCTCAGCCTCACCAGGCCTTCACAGTGGCACAATACGTGAACTGAGGTTTCCTCTTCCTCTTTGCAGAATCTGCATGTTGCGTCCTCTGCCAGGCCCATTAGACTCATGTGTCTATTGAGCCGGCAGTAGCCAGTTAGAAGGCCTACTATTACTCTGATTGCCTTGCTATTCTGGCTTAGTAGATCTTCCGTAAATTTGGCCGAACGTTCTTTAATGAACTCCTTGGCCAGTCTCTGTCTTGGGAGATTCCTCCACCATTCCAGAGATTTATTTTGCACCCATTCCTTAATGGCTGCTCGTATGCATGGCTTTGCCACGCCGCAAAAGGGCTCGGGTCCTATTGGAGCTTCAAGTGCTCTTTCCTTGACCAGTTGATTAGCATTTTCGTTTCCTCTGTGTCCCTCGTGTCCTGGTACCCATGCTAGGGTCACTCTGTTCTGGCTTCTCAGCTCTGTAAGGGCCGTCAAGCAGTCCCTCACCAATCTTGAGTTGATTTGCATGGAACTGATTGCTTTTATTTCCGCTTGGCTATCAGAGAAAATGGCAATCGACTGGTTAACAGTGCCTTGTCTTATTATCTCCCTTGCGCAACAGTGTATGGCGATCACTTCAGCCTGAAACACCGTTGCGTATTTCCTAGGGATATTGGCTTTTGACCTTGTCCCGTAAATCCCGGCTCCGACTCATTGTTCTGTCTTGGAGCCGTCAGTGTGCCAGATTGTTTGTGCTGTTATGGGAGGACCGTTTTTCCAATCCGTCTGGTATAACAGTCTGAAAATTCTTCTTGAATTATACCTTGGGACCATTTCATCCGTGGGCATGCCTAGAATGGGATCTGCCCTCATCTCCGAGTATAACTTCTGATACTCCGTCCCGTGTTGCTGGCTAATTGGCGTTTGGCCTTGCATTAACCTGTGTAGCACTGACCGAGCTTCGCCTTGTATGAATACGTGTGAGAGTGGCAGGTCCAAGAGGACCTCAAGTGCAACCGTAGGAGCAGTTTTTATAGCCCCCGTGGCGCACAGACAAGCAAGCCCTTGTACGCCACTTAACAGCCTTATTGCTCCCGACTGCACCGTCTTAGTCCACCACACCACTGATCCATAGGTTATCATGGGTCTCACTACCCTGGTGTATAACCACAGTTTCATTCGGGATTTAACCCCCAGTTTTTTCCACACATTTGCCTACAACTTCTCAGAGCGATTGTGGCTTTCTATGTGACATTATTTTAGTTTCTTTGGTCATACCTTGATTCATTTTGGTCGTAACTGAAAAACCAAATTAATTAATTTACAAGTTTCGCATATTGTTTTTTTCATTACATTACATACTTGGTATCAGCTGTTACTAGAGAGGTTTCATTGTGTCGACTAGAAGAATTCGCTCTATATCTGGTCTTCCTAAGTAAAGGTTAATTTTGTCTTTTTGGAGCACGTACATAACATGCTGCTTGGGCCAAATCATTTATCCAATTTGGGAAGTCTTTCAGATAATCCTTCCCATCCAATCCTTATTATTATTAATCCTTTCCATCGATGCTTCATCAATCAGGGACTTTCTGCACTATATCCCTTAATACTTAAGGGTTGTATATGTGTTCTTCATAATCAAGAGATTTTATCGTGGCAGTTAAACAACTAACATGGTTTGCGAGATGTATTAATAACTCCACGTGTTGTTCGTATGTGAAAATGTTCTTACTCTGAAAAACAATTTTTCTATTATCTAGTCTAGACTTTTAATCTCATCTTCAAAGTCTTCTTGAAACAACACAATCACCATGAGTCGTTATTATTTTACTAATTTATTTATTTGTTCTTTTCGTTGAATATTCGCCCACTTCATCATCGTTATATTGTGATATTGCTAACTGTCCTGAACTTAAGATATCATCATGCAACTTTTGAACTTCGTTCTTTAATATCAAGATTTTTAGTGAAGCTTCAAATTTAGAAATTTTTCTTTTGCAGTTTAGAGCTACCAACCAACCTTCTCGACATCAAAGATTAGACTACTTCATTGTCATATACTTCGACAACTATGGATGGCTGCTTAATACTTTCCGGTTCTAAAGGTCCCAGTTTTGCTAAAGAATGCACTATTAAGAAATCACAGGCCTGTTTCGCCATTATTTTTCTCACTTGAAATGGTAATTTCAGACATTAGTCATTGATTATAATCTGTCTAAAGGTACCAGAAAACGCCAAATCATGTTGGCTACATTTAGGCTGTATCTAGATTTTTGGTATCAGCATTTTTCCTTCCTCTACCTGCTGTCACTTTTCTTCATTTATTTGATTTTCGTCACATTATTTCGCCGATCCTTATCAAAAAGGAACTGGCACATCACATAACTCTAAGGCCCGATGTTTCTTTATCTTACTATTAAAAGTTAAACTGAAATTTTTCTCCAGACTTTTATTTTTACGTATTGTTGTCACCATTTCATTTGTTAAAAAAAATATTTTATTTTTAAATAACAATAATTAGGTAACAAATAAAATATATCGACAACATCCCTCTTTTCGTGGTGATTCAACATCACGTCAATTCGACATGATTTGGTAACAAGTCTCCCCAAAATTCTGTTCATTGTTTTAGTTCCTGATATTCTAACTCTACGACTAAAACCTGGGAAAGCAGTTTGAGCTCTGCCTAGTCTCCAGGAATTTTTTGATACATTTTCTTCGATTTTGATGACTCCCTTCACATATCTTGTATCCATTTTATTCGTTTGGTTAAGGTGTGTAGACATCCCATCTTTTCCAGACACTCTCAATTTAGTCGAGGAAATAAAGCACTAAAAACGGCTCAACCTCCGAAATTTTCGCAGCAAGACGGATTTTAATGCGGTTTTTTGCATTCGATTCGTGAGAGCATCAGAAAATTTTGTGAACTAATCTGATGAATAGCAAATGAAAAATTGCATATTTGCATTGTAAAAATGCTTTGTTCAAAGTGCATTTAGCATAATTGATTTATAACTCGGTAAAAATTGATTGAAGTGAGTCCAAATTCGTTACTCGGAGGTTTTCGGGGTCGCTGAACACGAATATCATGGCGGCAACGTTTTCCGAGGTACCTGGAGCCCAGGGTGAACCTCATCTCCTGGAACTTCTTGTAAATTTGTAAAATACTTAGTTGAAATTCGTTACTCGGTGGTTTTCGGAGTCGCTCAACACGAATATCACGGCGGCAGCGTTCTCCGAGGTACCTGGAGCCCAGGGTGAACCTCATCTCCTGTAACTTCTTGTAAATTTGTAATATACTTTGTTGAAATTCGTTACTCGGGAGTTTTCGGGGTCGCTGAATACGAATATGACGGCGGCAACGACCTCCGAGGCACCTGGAGCCCAGGGTGGACATTATCTATCTCATCTCCTTTTAAACGCATTTACATATGTTACTCTAAATTATTTATTTAAATATTATAATAATTAAACAATAAATGTTTTTCATTGTATAAGTTTGTGTTATTTTTTTAAACAATAAAACATTACAAACACATTGGAGTTTTCAGAAATTATTTTTGAAAAATATTGTTTGTGTTCATTATAATATATAAATAAATAATTTTGAGTAATATATGCAAATTCTTATAAAAAGGATGCTATACTCAAGGTAATTCTAGAAGATGAGGTCCACCTTGGGCTCCAGGTATATCGGAGGCCATTGCCGCCGTGGTATTCGTGTTCAGCGACCTGGAAAACCCCCGAGTGACGAATTTCAACTAAGTATATTAAAAATTCACAAGAAGTTCCAGGAGATGAGGTCCACCCTGGGCTCCAGATACCTCAAAGAACGTTACTGCTGTGATATTCGTGTTCAGCGACCCCGAAAACCCCGGAGTAACGAATTTCAACTAAATGTATTACAAATTCACAAGAAGCAATCAATTTTTACCGAGCTGCAAATTAATTATTCTAAATGCACTTTGAACAATGCAATTTTACAATGCAAATATGCAATTTTTCATTTGCTATTCATCAGATTAGTTCACAAAATTTCCTGATGCTCTCACGAATCGAATGCAAAAAATCGCATTAAAATCCGTCTTGCTGCGGAAATTTCGGAGGTTCAGTGCTTTATTTCCTCGACTAATTAGCTTTTATGATAATCTTTTCAAAATTTTAACTGCCTCCAAATTGAGTTTCACTGGTTGCTGATCATATTAATAGTTATTCGGTGTTAGAGCTTCTAGATCATATGGATCAACAGAAACCTTCATCGGTGCTCGATATTTTCCGATTCGGGAAATAATACTAATAAAAATTCGTCCTTGAAGCCTTCACTATACAGAAAAGGTTAGTTGAAGTAAATTATTCCATGCTGGTATTCAGTAATGTAATTCTTTGCTTAAGAAAATATGGATTCATATAACAAAATTTTAAATATTTAGAAAAATTGTTGAAACTCATTATAAGTCTAATTCTCAAAGCAATTTACTAACTCTTAATTTTCCATATACTGGTTATTATTGCAATACATAACTGTCTGTAAGTTATTACTACCGATAAACTAACAAACTCTCTTTTTATTGGGATTGATTGCAGTATAATTTAATTTTCAATGACATGATAATATTTTATATACACAACATCCACCTGCCTTTTGACATATGTATACCAGATACTTAATTTTGTAATGAGCAATAGCCATTTAACTAAATCAATCACGGCCGTAATTGTTCGTTAATGATGCCGGCCAACATTAATCCACAGTCTGATTAATACTTTTTTTAAATTCAATTTGCGATACCTTATTTTCATCGCGTATCTTAATTTTGACCTCACAAGCTGAAGCTCTGTAATCTGCGTCCCATGCTTGACTCCGTAACTAACAGAAACAAATGAGCCCTCTTTGAATTCCTTTCCCCTCATGCTTTGCTAATCTGGACTGGCACAAAGAAAATTGGTTGTGTAAACAATTACGGTAATATGATTAATTGTATTTTAAAATAACAAAAACCGTAAGGGGTTAAAGGATTTTAATTAAATGTTGAACGTTTAAAGGATTTCCTTCAGCGTGAAATTTGAAGATTCGCCTAACTAGATATCGGTTATGTTTATTTATTGGCTGCTTTAACTGGAACATTATTCAGATATGAAGTGCGGAAGTATGTACGTATGATAAATTTATTGATATGCCAAAAAGTTACCCGTCTTGATTTATTTCATGGTGCACATTGAGGGTTTTAAATGAGTGACTAGGTGTTATCTGGACATGACTCATACTCAATTTGCGTCATTGTTTAAAACCACCTATAAAAATATTGATCTAACCGTCTGTCTGCTTTACGGGAGCTACACCAAATATCTCGCTTAACATCGCGAAGAATGCAGTTATCCCATTTTTTGTGAGTTAAAAATAAATCTGAAATCCAAAGCCTACTTTGTGAGATATATTACAAAAACCTGGTAAATAGGAAAACTACAAACGGTTATAATTTCCTTATTTGAGGAGATACGAAAAAAGTTAAAGTAATGAAAGTTGACGGCAAAGACAATAAGAATAATAATGTGTATTAAAAACTTCCGAAAAACATAGTTGGCTTTGACATACGCTCTTGTGCAATAATGAAAAGAACAAGTCTCAAAGTAGGCCATGAAACCATTATTTCCGTTTATTTTTTCTCTTTCTAATGATATAAAACATGTCACAAAAATTTTAACTAATAGTGTCAATAATAATAATAATAATAATCCTTTATTGGTCCAAGATATCATACAAATGATATAGGACAAGTCATATACAAAAAACATTAACAGATATAAGTAAGAAACAGAAGAAGTATACATACATACACCCATGAATGAATCCGTACATGCATTCATGCATGTATGTACATAGATAGAAAATACATAGAAATACAAACATAGAAATTTAAAAAAATTTAGAAAAAAAATAGATTAATTATTACAAGATACATTAATTTAAGAAATTCATTAACAGAATAGTAAGCTTTCTTTAGTAGCATTTGTTTAACAGCAGATGTGAACTTCTTGATACTGGGTATGGTTTTTATACCATTATCTAGTTTATTATACAAAGTGATACCCATGTAATAGGGATTGGCTTCATATAATTTCATTCGATGTATATTATATTGCAAATCAAAACCATGACGCGTAGGGTAATTATGGAAAGCATTTTGAAAATTGAAATGAGCAAGATTCTTTTTAATAAAAGTTAATATTTCAAAAATATACAGTGATGGTAAGGCTAATATATTATTCTCAATAAATATGGACTTGCACGACTCTCGGTGTTTGAGTCCAAACATACAACGTATGGCCCTTTTTTGCAACATAAATACACGATTTGACATTGATGAGTTCCTCCAAAATATAATACCATACCTCAAACGAGACTCAAAATTGGAATAATAAAAAATGTTTACCACGTAAGAGCTGGAAATTTGGCATAACCTTTTCAACGCAAAACAGGTACTAGCACACTTACTACAAAGAAAATTTATTCCTAATAATTTAAATTCCGTTACTTGTTGAATGCTCTTTCCATTTAGATTAAGTAAAGGACTAGATATATAATTCGAAGCAATTGGATGGAACTGTAGCGGGTATGTCTTTTATTGGTTTAGAATAAGTCTATTATTTTTAAAATAATTTGCAGCAGCAGACAAGTTTTCGTTTAGCTTGGCGATAACTTGTTTTTCACTTTCGGCACTAACAATGATAGTTATGTCATCTACAAAAGCATTATAAAAAGTAGAAAAGGCACTGTCTATGTCATTTATATATAATAAAAATAATAATGGCCCTAGTATACTTCCTTGAGGGACTCCTATGTCCACCATTAATTTCACTTGACCTGGTATTACAAAATTCAACAAATTGTTTTCGGTTAGCTAGATAAGATTGGAGAATGTCATGATCTATGCCGTCGAATGCCTTTGATAAATTAATGAAGACAGCAATTACCTTATTTCCTCGATCCAGATTTTCATAAGCGTAATTTAAACTATTTGCAAGAGCCGATATTGTTGATCGATTTTTATAAAATCCGTGTTGATTTTTCGAGATGACATTATAGTTTTCTAGGAAATTTAAGATTCTATTGGGCTAATAGCTTTTCAAAGATTTTTGAAAAAACAGACAACAATGAGATGGCTCTATAGTTGCAGAGCAGCGTAGCGTCTCCTTTTTTATGCAATGGCATAACCTTTGAAAGTGAGGAAAACAACCATGATGGAAACATTCATTGACAGGTTCAGCCAATAGGTGAGCAAATTTTTTTACAATTTTTATTGAGAAAAAATCAGGACCAACTGACTTGGAATTTTTTAAACTGTTTATTACATCGATAATTTCAGATTTTGACACCGGATTTAAAATAAAATTTAAATTTGGGTCATTGAAGGGAAGAAAATAGGGAAAATCTAGTGGATAATCTTTTGAATTACTGGGGATATTATTTACTTGCAACAATTTCCTAGGTAGGTTTACGCAAAATGTATTAAATGCATTTGCAGTTTGAAGCTTGTTTGAAGATATTTTACCATTTATTAGCATATTTTGACTTACATTTCTTGTTTTTGTTGTCACAGAATTATTTATAATTTTCCAAACAGTAGTTGATTTGTTTTCGAAATTTAATATGATTTTGTCAAAGTACATTTGCCTTTTTTAATACTTTCTCATAAACTAATTTATATTTTTTATAGTAGTCTTTTGGTATTATTCCGTTTAGCTGCAAATGATATAAATCTTTTAAATGAACGCTAGATATTTTTATGCCTGCAGTTATCCAACCCTGGTTTGAGTTAGAAATTTGTAAATTTTTTGTAACAATTTTGAAACATTGATCATAATAATGTTTTAAAAGTCCGATAAAAATTTGAAACTTATCATCGACCGATTTTGCGTTGCAAACATCACTTCTGGTTTCAGTCATTATAAAGTTATTAAAGACATCATAATTTTTTATAGAAAAGGACCTAAAAGTGTATGTATTATTACCCAAAAAATTTCCAGAAAAAACAATTTTTTGGCCAAAATGGTCGGATAGGCCATTTCTAAGTATTGTTTTTTCCTTTATATTACAGTTAAAGTTTGTAAAGATATAATCGATTGCGGATTCTGTATTATTATAATGTATTCTAGTAGTTTGTTCTTACGCAGATACTAAACAGTAGGAATTTACAAGATCTAGTAATTCAATAGTTACTTTAGATTTATCAAAAAAGTCTATATTAAAATCTCCAAAAATTATTGCATTAGTACAGTGGTATTTGCTAAAAATCAAATTTAGGCAATTTTCAAGATTAAACAAAAAATCTTGTTCATCTGAATCTGGTGATATATAAACATAAAATACAAAAAAAAAATTTGTTTATGGAACATTTAATAGCTGCGCATTCAAAAGTTTTATCTTGACTTAGTTGTACGATGTCAGTTATTTCATTAGTAATGAGTGATTTTTTAGCTAAAATGAAAACGCCACCTTTTAAAGATGAGCTTCTGCGGTATGAACTGCCAATTTTAAAGCCATTTATTACAATATAACCAAATTTACACTGTTTAAGATGAGTTTCCGAAACACAAACTATATCAACTTTTTCTTGAGAAGCAGTACATCTATTTTTTCTATTTTATTTTTTACACATTGCAAGTTTTGATGCACAACACAAATGTCACCCTTTGTTACGTCACAGTTTGATTGCTATGCAAGAGGAAGTAAAGAAACGTCTGTTTTATCTTTTAAGTATTTAAGTTTATTAAGGTAGATTGGGCAATGTTTATCTTTGGGACTATGATTTATATCCAAATCTGTTATATAAATTTTGTTTGAACTTATACATTTAGAGCATTTTTTAAAATTTGCGGTGCATAGCCTGGTTTCATGACCTTCGGCACAAATCGAACGCACTGGAACTCTCCTGGTACATATTGTATTCAGATGTCCAAAACCTGAACAATTATACCATCTTTTAACGTGATATGAATCTGCAATTCTGCATTTTTTCCATTCTACATATAGGTATCCTTTCTCAATTATAGCATTTCTTGTTTTTGTATCGACCGCAACAATTATATTGATAAGGCCTTTATAATTTATTTTCCTCATAATTTTAAATTGAAAATTACTATGATCAGATGCAATGTTGTTTAATTTTAAGCTATTTTTTTCCAAGGTACGATCGTCCACAGCAAATAGCTGAACTGCTAGGTTTATGGCTTATCTTATCAGCCTCGCTTTTATCAGAGATCGGTGGATTTACAACTTTAACACTGTGAAAATTAGATTTTAATTGCTGCATTTCATTGTTTATTTTAGTGAATAGGACATTTTTCTCTTCTACGATTTTGGTAAAAATATCCGAGAACTTGTTATTAAATAAATTTTCCACAACTTGTTGAATAGGTGCAAATATAACAGACTGCAGTTGAGAATCGCATACCTGACAAAGCCATTTAATTGATGCATGAGATTTCACAACTTTTTGCACTGATTTTTTTATGCCAACACAGTCACTATGAAAAATAGACTTACACAAGCCATCACATTCAATATAATATTCATCAGAACACACATTATTGCACATTTTACAGATGTGCTTGTTTTCCTCATCCTCACTTTCAGCTATTTTTACTACTACTCATATTTAATATTTAATATGTTACGAAAATCACAATTCATATCATTGAATCGTAAAAATCAGCTACCTAGCTAGAAATTAAACTATACAAGTCAGTGTGGGAGATGCTTCTGGACGAGGAATGGTCGCGAGAGGCTGTCCGCATGGAGGTGTAATATCACCACTGCTATAGAACCTCCTTCTTGTGCCTGCTAAATTCAGAAGAATTCCACACCTAAGCCTAAGCCTAAGCAGACGATTTAACGATACCGCTTAGCGTAAAATTCAAAGGAGTCCTTTGTGAAAGAATGCAGGGGGCCCTAAGTATAATCGAAAAATGATGCAAAGAACACTCCCTGACTGTCAATTCCAGGAAGACGGAGAAGGTTCTCTTCACGAGCAAAAGGAAACTAGGAGCACTGAAGGCACCTGCCCTCCTGGATACAACACCAAGTTTCGCATCAGAAGTGAAATGCCTTGGGGTAACGTTCGATGCCAAACTAACATGGCATCTTCACATAGATAGAAGACTAAAGAAGGCTAGAAGGCTTACATTTCTTATCAGTAGTGCCGTAGGACCGCGGAGAAAACCTGGGGAATGAAACCAAAAGTAGTCCTGTGGACATACAGCTAAGGTCAAGCTCAGTCGAGTGCAGAGAGTTGTCTGCCTAAGCATAACCGGGGCTATGCGGACAATACCAACGAGGGCTATGGAGGTAATGCTGTAGAGTGTGTTCTTTTATACAAAACTTGATATTTCATGAAAACAAAATGAGTTTAAGGGAATTTAATCTATTTATTAAGCAAAAGGATTTGAAGAAAGCATTTCCATATACAGAAATAGCATTGCGTATGTTCCTGTGCACTACAGTAACAAATTGCAGTGCAGAACGTTCGTTTTCCGCACTCAAAAAAATAAAAAAATATCTACGTCCCCTTGCGCCGCCCCTCGCAGCTTGCCGCTCCGGTCCATGGCCCCCATAGCCCCCATGGCCCTAAGGTAAATACACCACTGGTTACAGCATTGTCTTATCTGGGACAAGTAGATCGTGTTATGACTATTTACTTATTCATTTCCGGGCTTAACATTTTAGGTATTACTTTGAACTCTTTTATTGATATGAAAGTAATAAAGAAAATAAAGTTAAACAATACCTAGCTATAAATCGCTTTCAGCCAAATGATAAATTGATGAATGATTTATTTCAGTTAAAGAAACGGAACTCAAAACGATACTATTATTCCTGCAGTGAAAAACACTTGAAAACGAAAGACTTCAACCGTATTCTCATGATTAACGATTGAATGCACTCTAGAAAAGGCCTGGGTGAGAACACGGAAATTCTTTCTTGTTGAAAACGTAAAAAAAGCATCGTGTTTCGTGGCTTTGTGTATTGAAGCGGTGGGCATTTGTCAACCAAGTCAATACACACACTATAAGGGTAATGTATTGTGATTCCCATTAGGGCGAACAGTATAAACATCCGAAATTCATTGGATTTATCCATACGAACTAACGATACTGCTGACTTGAATGGGAACACGTTGTTTGCAGGAGATGCAGGAAAAGAAAAACAAGCTAAATGGGCAGCATTGTTAAAGAATTCTATAACATCTGTCTGTTAGCATAGGAATTTGTTATACAAATTAATTTATGTGAAAAATAATTGCAAACAATATTACAGTATACTATGTATTTGCATATTGGAAAATTATGCATGTTTATTAATTGATAAGTATTTTATTTAAGAAATATGTTACAATTATTTAGGTTCTAGAGGTCCTAAGTGCATTTTTCTATTGGGAATACAAATTGTACTGTACGACACCCGGTGCATATTATATTTTATCTCACACCAATAAAGAAAACTAAATTTTTTTAATAAGATTTCATAACTTTTAGGCTAATAGTATAGGTGGCAGTGCTTACGCCGGCTCCACACATGCGTTCACGAATAATCGCGTACTTTTACGAATATTTGTGTACACATATTCATTTATGAATATTTGGCGAACACACTCTCGGCATTCGTGGCGTGGCGTTCCCTTCGATGTGCGTGTATTTACCAACTCGAATCGGGAACGTGTTCGTGTTCGGACCAAATTTCTACTTTAAAAGTAGAAATTTCTAGTTTTAAATTAGAACTTTCTACTTTCAAAAGTAGAAATTTCTAGTTTTAAAATAGAAATTTCTTCTTTCCAATTATTCAATTTTCCAGACAGTAATGTCTTCTAGTGTTATTTGCCGTCATGCTTTATGTGTTCTTCGTTTTTTAAGTAATTATAACCATAATTGACTGCTGGGAAACTACTCTAAGAAATTTTATACTTTCTGAACTTTTATCTGAAATTTATTCAAAAAGAGAAGCGACGCCAGAAAACATTTTAAATAACATAATTTTTGCTCGATTTAGAACAATCGAAAATATTAACAATTATTAAAAAATTCATACATGAATGCAATGAGAAGGATTTAACAAAAATTTTTGAGATTCTGCACTGGCGCGCAGATTTGTTAACAGAAAATCTTCGAAAAATAACTTTTAACGAATCGAAGGGAATAAATCGAAGATCAATAGCCCATACCTGCAGCTCTAAATTAGATTTGTCCTATCATACATGATAATTACACTGATTTTAGAGCTCAAATGAACTCAGTTTTATGGTCGAATATATCGGTGATAGATTTTGGAACTTCAAGTTTAAAAATAATCATAATTGACCATAATTTGAAATCATTCAGATTCAAATCCATCAATGCGATCATTGAAGGACAAAAATCCTTGACCCCTAAATTTCAGTATGTAAGCATTTATATATTTTATGGCTTTTATCCAATCATTTAGTGAGAATGAAAAGTACATCTCAATTTCTCATCTGCATAAAGGTGAACACGACAATGAGTAAGTATCTTGGGAGATCGATGATAAAAACTGGGAATAATATTTTTGTGATCTTTGTTTCTTCTTTATATGTTTGCTTAAAATTATAACTTACATAAGGACAGTATTTACGTTTTTTTGCCAAGAGAACAATGGGTGCATTACAATTAAAACAGATATATATATTACTATCAAAATATTTTAATTTTTAGTACATAAGCTTCGTACCCACAAAATGAATGTTGAGTAGGCCTTTTGTCGGTAATTGGATAAAAAAGCAAACCTTATTCCCTCTTCAGAGTCAACGTTTTGAAAATCTTTATTGTTTTTCTCAAGACTAATGGAGTGAAAAGTTATCAGTCATTAAAATCAGACATAATATCATCGTTGCCAGTTTAACATAAAACATAAATATATATCCAGTAGCAAAACTTAGTCTATGAATTTTTTTTCTAATATGTTATGAGTTTCGTTGTTTAAAATATATTTTTTTATCCAATTACCGACGAAAGACCTATTTTAACTTTGAGTTGAAATTTTCTAAATTAAATGTATCTTCCCAAAAAGTGTTATAGATGACATCATACGTAAAGGCACTTATGTTAAAAAAATGTAATTCCTATAATAAATTGTATCTGGGCTTACTTTTTCCACCTCACATAATACAAACATATGATCTTTTATACAGTGCGTATTCATATATCACAGCTTTTTACAGCAACATCTATCAGATACTAGAAGTTTTCAGTAGTCTAGTAAAATTTCTAGTTATGTGACATATCAAAATAGTATAAATTATTAAAATATTTAGTTCCCGCAAAATCTACATTTAATAAATTGATTTTGATGCCCATAAATATAGTCAATTTGAACTGTCCTTTTAAAATGTAGGTTGCCGTCTTGTAAAGATATAAATACTGACTTTAAATGTTTAGGTTTACTAAAACATTTTTCGAAATTATACTAAAATAAATAAAACAGAACAATGTGTAAAATGACAATTAAAATTGCAATGTAGTATAAATAACGGCACAGAAGTTTGATGTAAACTGCAAAAATAGTTAGATAGTTTTTATTTAATATCTTGTTGTATAATTGCAACTGAAATTTATTAATATTCATCACATTCATTAGATATTACTAACTACTCTAAATTTAACAATAATTTTATCTCGTTTCTTAAATAAACGTAAATATCAACTGTATCGAATGGATCTGCCTTAACTCCAATTTTTCCCTTCTAAAATTAATTCACATAATTGACAGACATTCTTGTCGACCTTGTCACAAGAAGATCGTAGAAATTTAGTCTCATTTTTACAAGCCTCAAGGGACACCATATATTTAATGGGAATAAGATCATCTATCTACATATCTACTTATGATCGATCAACCTTACACCACAAGAGAAGTCGTTTACCACCATTGTAGTCTTAAAGTAGAAATTTCTAATTTAAAACTAGAAATTTCTACTTTAAAACTAGAAATGTCTACTTTGAAAAGTAGAAACTTCTACTTTAAAAGTAGAAATTTCTAGCATTAATTCAGTTCTACTTTTTTTAATTTTTTGCTGTGGCCCTTCAGAGCCATCGTACTCTTCTGTGCGTACTGATGCGTTTGAATACTTTATTGTAAAACCAGTAATTTACACAAAGTAAAAAGTTGGTATTTTGTAAGCTGTCGGATGCCATTCAATTTATTGACAGAAAAGGTAAAGACCAGAATAAAACAATTGCGAAAATATACTTAATTTAATAAAGCTATGTAAAAAATTGTGCAAATATCTAATTCGAATCCATAATAGCACAACCAGCAATATATATACAACATAATAATAATAATATTTATTCATGTAAGCCGTTAATATTAAGAGTGAATAGGTATGATCAATTTATGGTGTTCAATCTAGCTCTATATTTATTTAAATCATTTATACCAAGTTGTCTAGTAAAATAATGTTTCATTATTTTTGCTGGCAGGCCACTCTTCATATATTTAAGGCTCAAGATATGCGATAGGTGATCAGCTACATTAGGCTGTTTCAAATGGCTTTATGTTATCATGTAATTAATACAGGTAGAGCTACTGTGGTCATTACTATTAGTAAAAATCCTGATACCACAATGCCTGGTAAACTTGAACACACTGTCTATTAATTGAGAGACCTAGTTAAATATATATGTTATTTATGTAGTATTTTATTACTACAGATTGTACTGTACAGTTATATTTGAAGTTTGTGTTCTATTTTGATTTGAAATGAAACCATTTATTTAGTCAATTATTTGTATAACTAGAAAGGTAAATAGGAGAGAAAAAAACAACAATTAAATGGGAAAAATAGCCATAAAAAACCCATTTATTTCATAATAAATTGATGCAGCAAATAACCATACATGAAATCAAAATAATTCAAATATTTGAGATAATTGTCTAAATATTACAATAAGAAAACTTGCGTCGCTATAGTAATGACCATACTATAGATATGCTAAGTGGTTTTATGCAATAACAAGAACTGAGTTATACAAAACTATACTGTGTTATTTTAATAGTAATTAGAGTTGTGGCAGTGGCCTTGTAATGATTATTTATAATTAGAGCTGTTAGCAATCGCTAGATAGTAATGGTTTATAATTAAAGAAAGTTGTCAGCAATCGCTAAGTAATAATAATTTATAATTAGAGTTGTTAGCAATAGCCAAATAATGAGCCTAATGCAGAAAAAGGGACAAGAATCATGTGTTGTTTGTACATTATCAAAATTAAGTTGAGAAATGAGCATTAAATACTCATGTAAAATATCATAGAATGTTGAGGAAAAATCCCTTGATCATAATTAAACAAGCAGTCTACCAAATTTTTTATGACTCTCCAATAACGTAAAGCAGGGTGGGTGGATGTAAATCAAACAGACGAGATGTCCCGGTTCAGTACTCGACGAAAAGTAAAGCCTTCAGAATACGAAAAAGTTTACGGGCTAATTAACCCAGTACTGACCGATGGCTTGTACAGTTTGTGTGCGCAGGGTAATTAAGTGGATGGATCGTTATTAAACAATCATAGAAAACCAGGTAGACCGCTGGTAAGAAATCTAAGACAATTGTATTGTCTTCTTTAATGCTTTGCCTCAATCAATTAAATATATGAATCTACCATCGTATAAAAAGAAGTAAAGAACTTACTGCTACGAAATGCCTTTTATAGTGTTGACGAGTTTTTGAATAGGAAGGTGTAACTTTCTCATGATGCTATCTGTTTATAAAATGGAAAACTTTGAGTCGATTAGTGAATACATATGTATGAAACATTCATGTGGTATGTATAGGTATATGTTTATGCATGTTATAATATATGTTGTTTATGTAAGTGTTTCATTTACAATTATTGTTTAATATGTTTATTTACACTTTGTTTTATTTTGTATAAAATATCTTGTGCTATGTTGTCTACACCTGTTAAATATGCCTATTAATTAATGTTGTAGTGCTATATTTGTAAAATATCTATCCTGACGTGCCAAATGTACATAAATATGTATCAGAAAAATTGGTAAAATAAATTCAATTCAATTCAATTCAATTCAATGGTTTGAAAAGCAAACATTCCTACGACATTTTACATGTCAAAATTAGGCACACAGTAGCTTTAATAAGTACAACAAAAGAAAAATAATGGAAGTGAAAGTCTCTTGTCATTGCATATACGCTGAAAATATATAGTTCTTGAATATGAACTTGTTATTTTGCAAACGCAAATTTCTCTAGTAAAATCTTCAGAAAGTGAAATTTAATGAATTAAAATCGTAAATGAAATCATAACTGAATAACTGGTAATATAATATTAGTATGTTTTCTAGTTAAAAATCGAAGCTAATAGTTCATAAAAAAATCTAATATTCTTTTAGTACCACAAATGCGCAAATTTTTCCCATTACACCCCGTCGAAACCAGAATATGAATGCAATTGCAAATAATAAAATAGTCTCGAAATAAACAAACGATCACCTTTAGAAATTTATGCCAGCTGAATTTCTGTGCGTTCTGTATAGCGTTATATCGCCCGTGAATACTCTCCCCCAGGTCCTACATGTTGAACGTTCTCGTCGAACATGTAATATCGTTTGGCTTGTAGTTTAGACGGCTGATGTAGAAAAAATATCCGCAGAATAATTGTTTAAGCTTGGCGAATTAAAAATATCTCGGCGAAGTGTAGAATATTTCAAAGGCAGGTATAGGAGTTTCGGCGAACTACAAGAGGTCGCGACATACTCTATGTTGTTTTCCCAATTTTATTTCCGAAGCCTTCGAACAATTAAAAGGTCGCGACGTAGCTTAAAGTGTTCTGTTTTCAGTTGTCATCTATGTTCCCATCCCCTATTTACCAGTGCTGTCTTCTTTTCATATTGTAAATGACGTCACAGTTTCTACGGTAAGCTGCGGACTCGTGGTCACAGTCTTGGAAATGTTTACATTAACAAAAATTTCGTAGTTTTGGGTAGCATTATAGACTGAAAAATTTAACTCTCTATCTTTTATATGGTTAAGATAGAAAAGGGTAGGTGATTTCACACTATGGGAAGTAACAGAAGTACTTGACGCTTATCGTGTTCATTGTAAACAAACTCTGTGGCTAGGCTCGATTTTATGTAAATTCTTTGGTAAAAATGTAAGTATCGTTTAACTTGCTTTAAAAGAATGTAATTTTATTATGCATTTATGGTAACTTTATTGTATTTAATATTAAATGGTTAGATGAATGTAAAAATGAAATGAATTAAATGTACCAATTACTTGAATTTGGAAAATAAATAAGAAAAAATTAAATTTATATATGGGTTATATACAGGGTTCTTCAATAGGACATTTTCCTAATAGTGGGACACTCACCAGCCACTGAAGAATGTTTCAAAATATGAGCAATGGGAAAAGACAAGTTGCTGTACACTTTTAAGAAATATGGGGGTATACCATCAGGATCTGGATTAGTACCGGAATTCAAAGATTATAATTTATCAAAAACTAAATCACAGTCAATATAAATACTATTTAGTATGACCGGATTATCATATATATAAACGTAAATAATAAATTGGCATAATTTTATTTCTTCTCCACATAAATAGTTTTTCTTTGCTATAAGGGTATATTAAATGACATAAAGTTCGTTTCCATTTTTATCCTAACAGTGGAATTTTAAACAAAACTAAATATGATTGATGTTAATAAACATACATTTATCTGGAGCGTAAAAAATTTCAGCGTGCTGTTAATTATTTTTCGATAATAATTTGTTGGCCATTTATCCGCTTCTAAAATTGATTGTCCAGATCCACACTAAGACGAGAGAAGCTTAATAATAGAAATATTGCAACTTATATCATTTTTAACTCTGCCTGATGCAAACTTGCTTCAGGTAATTCATAACTAAAATGTTAATTATAAAATAAGGGCTACAACATTGTTGTTTTTCGACAAGTATCCATGTAGAGATAGGTAAGTTACACATAGTGACTATCACGCACGTCGATGTTCCTGCAGCGGCTGGAAGTGCAGTGATATGTGGTGCTGTAAGTAGACAGGCGCTCGCAGGAACACGGCCCAGGTGACAATTGACAAACTTGTGCTCGTACCCTGCGTGTTCTTGCGTCCCGCTGAGCTATGCGTTACTTACTGCCAACAACATACCTTCCCCTCTGAATCTTGTTAGATATTTGTCTCTCGTCGAGCTATGTGGATTTTTTTATGTAAGCAACCATGTAGGAATTCCTAAGATAATGGAAAAGGTGTGTGAAACAAACAATGCTGGTTTATTTCTTCTTCTTTAACTGATTGCATACATTCTGTGCCTTATATATGAATTTGAAAAGCTAGTAATTCTATTGAAGAATTCAAAATCACATAACAGGTGTAATGGCGTAGAGAATATTTGTAAGTTAGTAAATTAACATTATTTTGAAGTTGTGTTTACAATGCAAAATAAAAAATTACTATAAAACGCAATTAGTAAATTAAGTAGCAATTTTCTCCGTGTTCCGCATAGTGACAGTTGTTAGAATTTTTAGGTACAATTTTAAATGTGTGGTGATAGTGGTTATCCTTTTATGGGAAACGTCAAAAGCCAGTTAATGTAATTTCAAGAACAATTGAGTTTTCTGATAAATGCCAATCTAATCAAATAAATATTCCATCGATGCACAATGGTGCAGGAGGCCTTCAATATATACCGGGTGGCCACGAGTCAATGTACGCCCCAATATTTTGGTTGTTTTTGTATTTAAAAATTTGTTTTTTGGTAAACATAAATTAGACAATACTCGGCTACTTTTAGACTAACAAGAATGAAAATATCACTTCCGGTTGAACCGGAAGTGGCATCAACTTTTTTTCTTAAATAGAATGACTATGTTTTTGATGGTTTCTCATTAAGCATAAATTTATAAGTGCAACAGTTTTTTCCAGATGTAAAAAATTCCAAAAAATAAGTGTTGAACATTTTTCAAAATGGCCACGTCAGATGAAAGCGATTAAGAAAATTACTAAGTAGGCTATGGAAATTATTAGCAAGGTTGTAGACTTGTCTGTAAAGAAGAAAATAGTTGTTTGAATTACTGGTAGATACCAGTCAGTATGTTTAGGGTTTTTTCAAAAAACGGAATTTTATTTTCATTTCCAATGGAACTGTGCTATTTTTTTTTTATTGATTAGAAATAATGATTCATAAACTATAATTTTTTCGCCATTAATCATTTCTTAACGATATCCTTCGTAATAATAGAAGTATTTTTAAAAAGTAAACATGGTTTTGTGCTATAAAGGAAAAAACTGGAATGTTATAAAATCTAACATCTAGAATGACTTTCCAGTAATAATAGACTTCTTCAGTAGTAAACTATTGACAATAAATATGACCAAAACATATTATTTACCATTCACTAGTTACGTTCATAAACTTCCAGACTTCTCGGATATCAGAATTACATATAATAATACCAACATTAAATTAACATCTGTCACAACGATAAAATACCTCGAAGTGACGCTTGATTGCCATCTTAAATGGAATAAACATATTGATTTTTTAGTTAAGAAATTAAGATCACTTCTTTCTAAATTTAAATATCTTAAAAGAATCTTTGATACAGACCACCTAAAAACCATATATTTTGCAGTAGTCCAACCACATTTATATTATGGCATCATTGCTTGGGGGGCATAACAAATTGTTACATAAAAAACCTTGAAGTAATGCAAAAGTGGATTATAAAAATAATATTTAGCAAAAGTTATACTTACCCAAGTGATGATCTATATAATGAATCTAAAATACTAAACATAAGACAGTGTTTTTTTCAAAGTTTGATCCTATATCAGTATAAAAACACAAAAGACATCATTGCTCATATTTATGATACATGACATAGACAAAAATCTATTGCAGTACCTAAAATGGTTAAGACGGTAGGACAACGCTGTCACATTTACTTGGCTCCCAAAATGTATAATGAAGTACCGATATCTCTAAAAAGTGTTAACTCGTTTAAACTTTTTAAGAAGAAACTTAAAAAATGGGTATTAGAAATTCCAAGATTGTCAGTTCACCTCATGATTGATGTAAAAAATAATCCTGCTTATTCTTAAAAAAAAATTTCATTCATGTTTTCATTTCATATAGTGTATATTATTACCTATTACTTATAAACAGTTGTATTTGTTGTATTAATGATTTATATAGTGCTGTATTTACTGTGTTTATCCTTCATATCGTGTTGCATACATTGCAGTTATTATTTATATGGCGTTGTATTTATTATAATTATTATCTGTATAGTGCATATTATTTTGTTAATACTTTTATGTGCTTGTGATAGTAATATATTGTTGTTTAATGTAGTTTAGAAACATCTTAAGAAAAGCAATAAGTATTATTTCACTTTAAAATTAAATTGTAAAAATATGTAATTATCTGTGCAGGTCAATGCGCAGTTTTTGATCCACGTGCAGGTTCTCCTTTGTGGATTTTTTCTGTTTATTTACCCTATATACACAGATATATTTTTTCCATATTTATATTACACTTGTTCAAATTATTTTGCTGAATAAATATTATTATTATTATTATTAAACAAGAAATAATTTTAATAAAGCGTTATAACCATGATTAAATAGAATAACAAAATTATTTTAAACCTAAATTATAATAAACCATTATAAAAATTGTTCAAACTCTTCACCGTTATGATTAATAAACAGAGTAGCTAGCGCGACTTATCATTGCACATCCAACATTCTGTGATTGTTGAGATTAAAGTTAAGTTTAAAAGAAGGATTATTACTTACCGAACCTATAGAAATTTCGAAACATTGGTGCTGTGCGAATGACTAAAACAGGCCACAGCCATTTACTGCGAATATAGATAGATAGTAATTGTTGAGATGTTATTTGTGCAATTTCGTGTGGAACTCTTTCTTTCAGATCTTGCCTTGTGGTTGGAGCAGTCATGTAGACTCTATTTTTCAAATGCGCCCAAATAAAAAAATCAGTGGGGCTAAGTCAGGCGACCTTGGAGGCCATCTGACTGGACCATGGGTCCCAATCCATCGATCTGGAAATAATTGATTTAAGTATTCCTAATGATAATAGCATTTTGTGGTCCAGCCCCGTCTTCTTGGAAGTAATCCTCGTCAATATTGGTATTGGGAATTTGATTAATCTGTGGAAAATTCTAGATATCTTGGTCCAGTTAGAGTTCCGTAAAAAATTATTGGACCTATGGTATGGTCGCCCAGTATGCCTAACCAAACATTGAGGCCAAACCGCTCCTGAAACCGCCCCTGTCTCATAATGTGAGGATTTTCAATTGCCCAATATCGAGTGTTGTTTTGATTAAATAATCCAAGGTTTGTAAATCTCAATTCATCAGTGAACAAAATGTTTTTGATAAAATTCTCATTTCTTAATTGACGTAACTGTAACAAGTTACAAACGTTTATTCTTCGTTGATAATCATTTTCATACAAAAATTGATGCAATTGATCTTTATAAGAACGATAGTCGTGTTTCTTTAAAATTTTCCTGGGTGATTCTTTGGAAACTGGTAATTCATGCTCAATTTGTCTTACCGAAATGGTTGGGTCTACATGCACTAAAGCTAATACATTAATTTCCGTTTCCTCATCCACAATAAATCTTTCTTCAATTCCTATATTAGGTTCAGTTCCAAATTGATTCTCCAACCGGGCGAAATAGTTTCTCGGAGGTTGTCTTCTTTCTAGATATCTCTGTTCATATAGATTTTGTGCTTTAGTTGCATTACGTTGAGTCTCTCCATAAATAATGAACATGTCAACTTCAATACTTTTCAGCCATTAATTTTCTGGTTTATAATAACTTTAACACACTTGCTTCAGTCAAAAATAATTCAATTGTTGCGAATGTATGTCATTTTCATGGCTATCTGCAATTTTAGATTTAAATGTAGATAGGTACCTTATTAAAATGATTTGTTGGAGCTCACTTTTTAAAAATACTTCTATTATTACGAAGGATATCGTTAAGAAATAATTAATGGCGAAAAAATTATAGTTTATGAATCACTATTTCTGATTAATAAAAAAAATAGCACAGTTCCAAAAAAATATCCATAGGACCCCTACTGAAATGAAATTAAATTCCGTTTTTTGAAAAAAACCTAAAAATACTGGTACCTATCATTAATTCAAACAACTATTTTCTTCTTCACAGACAAGTCTATAACCTTACTAATAAGTTCCATAGCCTACTTAGTAATTTTCTTACATCGCGTTCATCTGACGCGGCCATTTTGAAAAATGTTCATATCTCACTTATTTTTTGGAATTTTTTACATCTGGAAACACTGTTCACTTATAAATTTATGCTTAATGAGAAACCATCAAAATAATACAGTAATTCCATTTAAGAAAAAAAAGTTGATGTCACTTCTGGTTCATTCCTGTTAGTCTAAAAGTATCCCATTATTGTCTAATTTATGTGTACCAAAAACCAAATTTTTAAATACAAAAACAGCCAATATTATATTGGGGCGTACATTGGCTCGTGGCCACTCGGTATATCCCATCATTCCAGTTGGGAACATAGGGCTTCTACAAAATGTCGCCATCGCACCCTATTCTGAGGTAAGGCTTTTAATTCTCCCAATGATTTTCCCTGTTGTTGGCCTTTTTTCAATACTATCTTGATCCAGGTTACTTTAGGTCTCCTTCTTTTTCTGTTACCTTGAGAATTCCATTCCAGGGCTCTTCTTGCAATGTCGTTTTCTGGTCTTCGGAGTGTGTGGCCTAGCCGTCACCCCCATTACCTGCATCGAATCTCTTTATCGACGGTTTCTGGCCCTGTTTCCCCCCACAATGTTTCATTAGTAATTCTGTTGGTCAGAAAATACTCATAATTTTGCATAATGAACGATTAATAAAGTTCTGTAGTTTGCTGGTAATTTCCTTGGTCACCTTCCACGTTTCACGCCTATATAGCAATACCGATTTTACGGTTGAGTTGAATATACGGAGTTTTGTTGTGTTTGAATATATCCTGGAGCTCCACATTTTATTAAGTATTTCGAAAGCTCTCTGGGCTTTGTTGATGTGTTCTTGGACATCTCTTTCCGTACCACCACAGCAGTCACTATAAACTTCCCGGATAGATGAAATCGCTTACCCTTTCTATCAACTGGTTGTTAACATTCAGAGGTTGACTGTATCGAGTATTGATTTTCATTTCTTTTGTTTTTTCAAAGTTTATTTAGAGACCACTTTTTCTGCTTCCCCTGCTGGTCGTCTTAGCGTCTTAGTTTTTCACTCATATCAGCTAATGTGTTTGTTAACGTGTAAATATCGTCCGCATAATCAAGGTCTTCGAGTTTATCTGTCAGACCTCAGTTAATCCCCTATTACTGTCGTTCATCTTACTAAGAGTGCAATTTACTACAATATTGAATAAATTGGCGCTAATACACATACAAAACCTTCTTTTACACCGTTTTTAATAGCAATAGGATTTGAGACTTTGCCATTGTGTAGAACTCTACTGTTTGCTCATTATATAGTTCGTTGGCATTCTTATATTATACAACGTTTCCCATATGGCTGGGTGGGCTAGGGTGTCGAAGGCTCTCTGGAAACCTACAAAGCAGAGGAGTAATGGAGAGTTGTGTTCGTGAGATTGTTCCACGATTAAACGGAGTGTGTTTATTTGATCTATGCAAGACCTTCCTACTGTGAAAACTGCTTGTTCTCCTCTTAGTGTTGGTTCTACTACTTCTGATATTCGGTTATGTAATATCGTGGCCATTAATTTGTTTATGGTATTAAGTAGAGTGATGCCTCTCCAATTTTCGCAGTACTTTAGGTCTCCTTTTTCGGGCAGGTTAATTATCAGTCGCTCTATTCATGTATTGGTCATTTTTTCCTTTCCTCATGTTTGTGCGATAATGGGGTAGATTAAGCTAGAGATCATATCTGGACAGCACTTCAATATCACTGATGGAATGTTATCCAGACCTGCTGCCTTATTTATCTTTAATTTCTCTATGGCGCGTTTAATTTCTTGTATTGTAGGTTCGTTAATGGGAATTCTTAACTCAGTTATATGTATTTCTTGTTCTTGTTTGACTGGAATGTTAGGCAGTACGGGAGTTGCCCTTAAGTAGTCGTTATAATATTCATACCACCGTTGTATTTGATCATGTGAAGCTGTTAAATTTTCACATGTTTTGCTTTTTATTATTGGTTACTTACCTGTGAAGTTTTTATTCGCGAGACGTTTGGTGATTATATAAAGTTCACGTGAGTTTTTTAGCTTACTAGTGGCCTGCACTGCTTCTGCTAAATTATCCACCTATTTTTTTTATCACGTCTAGCAGCTTCTTTAACTCCTTTATTTACTTTATTATATTTTACTCTACACGCTGCCTTTTCTTGCTCTGTCTTAGCATTAAGCAATCTTTCGTTTAACTTTTTCCGTGCGCGAGCGAGCGAAGTCTTTACTATGTATATACTTTGATATGCGATGTAAAGCAACGTTAGGCGCAGTTAGTACTTTGATGGGCGACCGTTTCGAAGAAGACCGTGTCCACGCCTCACATATCTTCCAGCGGCTTGTATATCAGTGTATGCGCGGAAGCTATGCAACCTTAGGCGAGGGTTATGTAGGTGAAATACCATCCTTTGGAGGGGATGTAAAGCCGTCGGTTCCTTGTCTGTTAAATGTTAGGCAAGCAAAAGATCCCACATTTTCTATTAGTTTCCGTTTAAATTCCATTCGCTTATCTTCATGCTGCAATCGTTCGACATTAAATTTAAGCCTTATATTTATATTACCATTTTCTATGTTTTTCAGTTTAAGTTGCGTACTCATTAGATAGTTTTTATTAGCTATATCTGCTAGTCTTTATGCTCTTACATCTAATGATGATTTCCTCCATTATCTGTTTATGGCTATGTGGTCAAATTGGTTTCGTATGCGATTATCTGCGGATTTCCAGATTACTTTATGTATTGTTCTATGCAGGAATAGTCTGCCACCAATGACCGTTTCATGGTTATTACAGAAGTCAATTATAAATTGCCGTTTTTGCTTTATTGCCCACCCCATGTTTCCCCATAACATATTCGAGGTTACTATTACTGCATCCTACTTTTGCATTTAAGTCGCCTATTAAGACTTTTATATTTGATTTTTTGACGTGACTTAGTGTATTAGAGAGCGTCTCGTAGAAAGCTTCTCTTTATCAGGAGTATCTTGCTCGGTTGGAGCATAGCATTTTATCAGGATTAGTTTTTGGAGACGTGTTAGAAACCTAGTTGTAATGATTCTGTCTGAAATTGGATTCCATTCGATTAATGATTTCCTGGTGTTTTTGCTAATTAGAATGCCAACTCCACTCTCATGCTTCTCGTGAGTAGGTTTTCCGGAATATACCAGTAAGTCCCCTGAAGAATGTTCATCTGAGCCATTCCACCTTGTTTGCTGAGTTCTAATACGTCAATTCTATAGTTCACCATCTCCCTGACAATTTGTGCTAGGCGTGGGGCCTCCATTATGGTTCTGATGTTCCAACCTATTCGTGTCCTTTTTCGTAACCCAAGTTTCATCATTGTAGGATTCATCCGGTTATTTCCTGCAGAAGATTCAGTAATCGTGTAGTTTTAGGACGAAGGGGGGATTAGCTACTTGCACCCGATTCTGGGGTTGGGGCTGCCAACTATAGTATCCAAACCTACCTCGGTGTTACCGGAAGTGGTGAACAGGGAATCCTGTATGGTGCGACGTATGGTTGTACCGCCAATGTTCGATCGCCAGAGCCCAGTTTGTTATCTAGCAGGTTGTATCACACGCAGGTGAGGTTGGCAATTGGGCAACTCTGTCCTTCTGATTTTACAATGTTGCCCCTTTCACTCCCAGGAGACCTTAAAAGCTGGCATTAAATCAAAAAACCAAAATGCATTCATAATATATCGAATAAGATTTTCATAAGCTCTATAAAATATTAAGCTGAAATTGGCAGTACTTAGAGCTTAAAACCTTCTGCCCCGCCCGTCTTCATCAGTGAACGTTTGATTAACGTATAAGCCGATATGTGTTTGTTACCTTCATGAGATGGTAACGAGAAAAGGAAGGGATGAGGGAAAAAATAATGGAAAACATAGAGCGGTGACACTGCGGGAATGAGTTTTATTTATATTACATTATTAATAAGCACATATTTGGCAATGCATGCGATAATTTCTTGCATCGTAATTAGAACAGTGGAACACAGGTTCCGACAGATGTGTCCTACAATGTATAAAACTAGACGATCACGTAAATGGCCAATTTATTTATTTATCTTGACTTAAAACTGAGATAAATAATTACTGGGTGGGATTCAATATGTTCTTGATTGCGTCATGATTAAGGATTTTTATTAGTAATTAATAGATTGGGATTCTGGACATTTCACTGATGCAGTTCCGTTTTAAATTGTAAGTTCTTATTAGTTACAGGATGGACTATCTTATTTAGAAGTATTGGAAATTGTTGAGGGGGTGGTAAAAGAAAATATTGAACCACAACACTTAGGCACCATTGAGCCCCTTGTACTTCCTCCTTGTAGGCAGACCCCCGCCTAGGCCTCCAACCAACCGAATCTTGCCAAGTAGGTGGTGATACTACCTAGGGGCATCTCTCTTACATCGGCCAAAGTAACCCAACGTTCTCCCAAAATGGATTCCCTGATTGATGAGACGGCAGAACAGTCACGGAGTATATGTTGGATCGTCTCATGTTCTTGTTCACAACCGCTTAATCCAATATTGTGTAGATGTTTCTTAACGGACAGCGTCCAGTCTGGATTCCAGTTATAAAGCGTAGGTTTATTCTGGATATCGCCAGGTAGTCCATTGCTGTACTCTTTTTGGGATACTTTAGTAGCAAGCTGACTATTGCTTGTTTCATCCCACAGTTTCTCGAATTCGTTGTGGGTGTTCTCATTAATTACTTGTGTCATCACTGTGATCCGTAATAGACTGGCCGGGCCTGGTCCAAAGCTATTTAGGCCTGCTGCCTTTTTGGCTGGTTTGTCGGCTACTTTGTCAGCCACTGCATTGTGCATGTCCTTTCACCCAGCATGCTGAATGTTATTCATGCGAGAGGCACCGACAAGTCCTTGGTGACATTCCCATACTACTCCTGTGGTAATTTTGTAATTTCTCAGGGCTAGTGGTCATGGACTATGTCAATTAATATCTGATTTGATATACATGCATTAGACATTGATAAGATTTCTTTGGACAGGGGTTTAACCTTTTTTCATGGTAACCCTCGGAGATATATAATTACAAGTTCTGAAGAAATGAGTAAATTAATTAAAATGTTGTTTTAACTTTTGCACATCTAGATAAAATATTTTCCATTCTTCCCTTTAGAAACCTATCTGCAATATCCGTTTCATGAACTAGATTTTTTTTTACTTAGTTGCATAGGGCAGTTGTACAAAATAATTGTATAATATATACATACATATGTTAAAAGTGATTTTATTTTGTTCGTGCAGTTGCTCAAGTCGCTACACTCACACTTACCTCACCTCATAAAACCTCACTTTTAACGATCTAATTATTTTTTAAAAATGCTTTTTTTCAGACAAAAATTTATTTTGTACCGGACACTTTCAGGGTTATTTATTTGAAATTCAACTTCCTTTACTTACTGATAATATAACACTTGAAAATATGAAAACGAATTAATTAATATTTCTTTATGAAAATTGTTGTTTAAATATGCACTATTATATTATTATTATTATTATTATTATTTCATGTTACGTTAACGATAAGTTCTTTAAAGTGCTTTACTTTCACGACATTTACATACTTCGCCTGGTATAATTATTCATTTACACATTGCATTAATGTTTTAAATTACGATTACTTTTCACGTCGGGCAAACAAGAATACAAATACATTTTCGTTTCTTTGTTTTCATCGAAATATAAATATAGCCGCAAAAGATTCTTATCTAAACATATAAAATTGTTTATAGGTATGTTTTATATCTTAAGCTCATATTTGATAGCAAAGTTAATTATTTTTAAGATCCATCAAATCGTATTTCATTTCATCGACATGTCTACATGTAATTAATATAAAAAGCCATATTGCACAGGACTAATGCTCTCTCTATTCCGATCAAAGAATTGGCATACAATAAAGACTTCGGTAAAAGTTGAGGACCAAAGCAAAGGAATCAAGGCTTTTCTTGATTATTCAAGACGCTGGCTTATGTAAATAAGTCTGAGATAAGAGAAGAATTTAAACAACCAATCACAAGTAAGTTGGATAATGAAACGTTGGTTTAGTATTGAAGGCTAGGGAACTATTCAGCAAATGAAGCTGCTGATGGAAAATCAAAAGGAATGAAGAGGTTTACCTAAACAGAAACAAACACAGAAGTTATAAAGAGCGGCTCCTTCTGTCTTCCAGGTCCGTACTCCGGTCATAATTCAAATATCAGAGTTAAAGTTTTAGCATATACCTTAATTTAATAGTTAGTATTACTTAGGATTATATTACTTGCTGGTAATCGTGTGGTGTTAAAGAAATAAAAATGATATTGTATAAAGTGATTTTGTAAAGAAACAAACTACCAAATTTCTCGGAAGTTATGAAACAAAAATTATTTATTATTTAATATATTGAACATTATACGCCTAGATGAGTTACTGAAGGTTTTATATAATCGTCGAATATTTTATAGGACATTCCTCGCAATTTTAAACATAAGTGCATTTTTGGGTATAATGCTATATTTGCAATTGCAATAATCTGCTGATGATGCCAAGTTTGGTTAACGCAATACACTGTACTGTGTCATATTTTTGTTTCTATATAATTTTTTCAAACGTGGTAGTACTTCATGTTTTGTTTCTCAATATGTCTCATAACTTTTATTTAAACATACCTTAATTAATAAGATGTTTTTATATCTAACACTAATTTGCCATTCAAATTTTAGATTAATTGAACTTTTGTTATTAAGTTATCTATTTTTATATATACATTTATTTAACGTCGACCTATTTCCGCTACTGAGGCCTAACACCGACGCCTGTAGACCAGCTGCCCCCAACCAGGAATTTTGCCGAACCTCTTCCCTTAAGAAGACTAGGGTCTTTTACTTGCCTAACATTTAATAGATAAGGGACCGACGGCTTCACATCCCCTTCAAAGGATTATATATCCCCTATACAATCCTCGCCTAAGGTTGTATAGCTTCCGCGCATACACTGATATACAAGCCGCTGGAAGATGTGTGAGGCGAGGACGCGGTCTTCGTTGGTACGGTCACCCATTCAACTACTAACCGCGCCTTATGTTGCTTTACATCGCATATCGAAGTATGTATATAGTAAGGATTCACCCACGCTCGCCCCCCTTAAGTTATCGTGTTTACAAAGAAACGTAATGGACAGAGAGATAAACGGACAGACGAACAAACGGACAGGCGGGCGTAAAGGGGGAAAGTTGCTGAGAATTAGATGACTAGCAATGATGTGAAAAATTTATCATTCCTATATACGTTTTCAGAAAAGTGCCTCGTAATTGCAATATACAGAGTGTCACACCCCAATTTCTCTATAGAGTTTGAGACTTTTGGTTCAAAAGCTACTCTCTAAAGAACAAACAATTGAGCATCATAGAATAGTCCATGATAGAAAAATCAATTTTATTAGAATATTTCGAATTGCGGATTTTGAATTCTCTTAATTGACTATAACAGGGAAGTAAAACATGCATGTGAATATTTATTAGTACTTCCGGTTTACACAGAAACGATTTTTTTTCCCAAAAATAAAATCATAATTTTTATTACGACTTAAAGTCAGGACAAGCAAACTAGGTCCCAGATTTTACGAATCCTTGTAGTGAGAGCGAACAATAAAAAAGAACAAGTAAAAAGAATACAATTTATTATAAAAATCAGCAAAGTACAGTCCACAAAATTTAAAGGTAAAAATAAAATAAATAACAGATATATCAAAGTCTAGGGTTTTTCTCAGCTTACGCTAAGGAAAAGAATTGTTAATTCAAACAATTTTACAACAAAAATGAAATAAAGTAGTTACTTGGCTTTTACAAAAATTTGAAGAGTTTCCAGGCGCTAAAGACTTGGAGGTTGTTGATCGAGGTCCTTGCTGGTTGTAGAAATCTTCGCAATGATTAGATAAGGGTTGTTCTCAATCGTAAAATGTAAATCAGGGCAAATTCGTATACCAAAGAGTATACTTTATATGAGGATAATTGAAACTGGTCAGTGTTAAAGCACAGGACCGTGCACACTGAACTTAATATTTTGTCCTATATATTTAGCAATGGTATCGAGATTCGAATGGTAGTTGAAATTGTGCAGGCGAGTCCGAGACTGGCAATGTAATCAGCCTGAATAAACCATCTACGACTGCACTGGTTTAAAGATAATAAAACGGACAGGCCTACTAGCATAAAAAAAACTCGCAAATTGTTTCTCAGAAGTCAACGGTGACTTATGAGATGTGCTGTCAATGTGCCAGTGCAGTGCGTAAATACCTGTTATAATATCAAGCGTAGGAGTTTAGTTAGTTATTGTTTATATTTATAAATATTTACTGCTATATTAAAGGTAAAATATTTTAATTATTTACTAATTTACCATGGCTTTCTGGAGACCATTTGAAACAGAGGATAATATAATAACGCCCGAAAATCTCATCATTTTCTTATGACAAGCATTTCTATTTACCTCCGCCCACGTACAATAAAGAGATGCCGACCGTTTTTGCCGGCTTTTAGTTTTTATACGGTTTCAATTAAGTTTGTTTACACTTTAGCAAATGATCCAAAAGTCTAAAATCCAAATAATCCGAAAATAGAACAGCTGGCAAGTCTTAACTCAAAATCTAGCTGTACTAAATCGAAATCTGGCCTTACCAAAATCGTCCAGAATACTGTTCTGAACGATAACCTGTTTATTCATCCGAATAAATCGAAATTTCAATTAAATAAACCGAAATATTAATTGAAAATCAGGTTAAATTTAATTTTTGATCCGGTATCAAACCGACTAGCAACCACGTGCCTTTTACCTAAATTAATTCCTAACAAAGATTTTAACTCACAAAAACAAGGGGAAATTACTTAAACTGACAGTTCGACAATTCGGCTGTCAGAGCACCAACTTGAGAAATTTCAAAACTTAATCGATTTGTATGGACTTACGATCATTAACTATCTTTACACTATCATTTTGTAGACAATTTTTATACGCTAATTATAGTCATGGTTTATATTTTAGATTTCTCTGGCATACACAATTATTTTAATGATTTGGTATATTTACCTAATGGGACCCATCTGTTGGCGAAAAGCTTAACAGTGGCAATTCAATAGTAAATTAGAGCGTGGTGATATCTATCGCTAAATGAGTAATTTTATACTCCAGATATTTAATTTCTTAAAGTCCTTTAAAGTATTAATTTGTGGAAACCAGCGAAAAGTGGCACGTCACATTTTGTAAATTAATACAATCGCAAAACAGAGTCTAAAATTCTCTTCCCGAATATCTACATATATAACCTAATATTTATCTAAAAGTTTTCCCCATATGAACCCTTTTTGTGCACCTCAATAATACAACAACCCAATAGTCTATCTCAGTTACCCTTGATTCGGATGTCTTATTTCACAAAATAAGTATCAATGAGGAAAGTACATGAATTTTGAAAATGCTTAAATTTATTATTTTTTGATAATATCTACTATATAATTTGAGAATACAATAAAAGAAACTCATTAAAAAATTACACCATAAATAATCGACTTTAAAATTTGTATGTAAATAAAACCACGTGACTGAAAACGGATTTCGTATTGGTGTGATGTTGTCAGACTAAAATATGGGTAACGTTAATAGGGCCGGCATTATAAAAGCACAGTATGCTGTGATAAAATTGTACTAGCCTCAAAGTTGGTATTACCAATGATTTTTATATTTATACCTTACACTCTCATTGGTATTAGCAGACAAGTTATATGGTGACTTATAGGTAAGTAGATAATTGTAATGAATGATTGGGGTGTAATATGTCATCATAATATATCTGTTTATTATGTACTATATATACACTAGATTAAAGTGATCCTTGCAACACCATAAACATGTTTTCTCTGTTAATTTGGCGTTTTTCTTAATGTGACGATTCATAGCAGTGCACAACTTTTATTCAATTTTGGAATGTCGTAGGATACTAAAGAAGACTTTGTTGGTAGTTTTTACAGTGGCATTTTGCACTTAGGAAAAATACGATATCTGTAACTAATAATTATGTTACTCACTAGCTCTGTAACCAAATAATAACAAAAACAAGAAAATCAAGTAGATTGAGCTGGTAGTCGGTACACAAATGTCAAAGTAATATGAAACTAGTGTTTGCAGTTGTGCTCATGTTCGAGCCGTGTAATATGGTCGAAAACTGTTTAAAAAGGAATATTTATCCTTAAGAATAGTGTAATATTTTCGAAAAAATAATTTTAATTAAATTCGAAGACTAGCACAAATTTCTTCTAATGAAAATTATCCTGGTAGTCCTATCTCAAACAGAAAGTTCTCCCGCAGACGTATCGAACATATGGATACACAGGATCTACATTTAGGACAAAATGCGAAATGGCAAAGGCAAATAAACAACCCACAAACAAATTTGGTAATAGATTATTTTCAAAAGAACCATCTAGATCAATACGCTATGCAACGAATCCTCAAAGTAAATAAAATGATTTCTCTTTCCTCAAACCGTTTAAAACTATTGACACTTCTGACAAAATTTCCATTTCTATTTACACAATAAATATACGAAATTGGACGGTATGAACAATTCAATACCCATCAAAAGACGGAATTAATTCATAAATCGAATGAGGCTTAAAATTCAATACAGTAATTAGTCCATTTAACAAGGTTCCGAAGATGAAAAGTTTATAGGATCTTTTGCAATACATTTCCCCCGTCTGTTTTCGAGGGTGAGAAAAACGATTATGATGGTTTCTAGTTCTGAAATCCTTGCATACTATACCCCTATCAAGGAAAACCACCCGAAAATATCCGGCTTCTCGGTCTTGAGCTTGCGAGGGGTCGTCGGATCATTTTTTTTTTTGGAGGGGGGAATAATAATAAATTCAGTTAACTTACACTAAAGTTCCCCGCAACAACCCTCGGCAGTTGAACCTATACCCACGACCGTAATAGCAATATCCCAAAAAAAAAAAATACGGACTCAACAAGGTTTTTTATTGGTTTTCGAGGACAGGGATTATGATGGAGGTGCTATTTTTCAACCTACCCTCTTGCAACTACCCCCCGTATAAACGCATAAAACCGCCCCCTCTTCCATGCTGTCGGTCCTAGGCATGTGTGGATTCGTGGGGGGAATATCAGGGAAACTGACCATTACTCAACGGCAGTTGACCTAAGCAACCCCCGAGGGCTATATATATAGTTATAGAAAAAGGAGTATTATTATTCCTTGGGCGTAGTTGTGGGGGGGTAGAGGGTGAAAAATAATGCCTCCATCATGATCCCTGTCCTCGAAAACCCATAAACAATTTTGTCGAGTCCGTATTTTCTTATTTTTTGGAATATTGCTACGGTCGGGAGTAGGTTCAAGCCCTGCGGGTCGCTCCGGGGTACTCTGATGTAAATCTATTATTATTCCCCCAAAAAAACTGATCCGATGGTCCCCCTAAACCCAAGAGATAGGGGTAGGGGTGATAGGTGTAGTATGTAAGGGTTTGAAAACTCGAAACCATCACTATCGTTTTTCTCACCCTTGAAAACAGGAGTGTATTGCAAGAGATCCTAAAATCTTTTGATGTTTTGGCCTTTTTTGGTACCTCGTTAAATGGACTAAATATATATTGTAAGATAAGACACATGGTGAAATTGAGGGCAAATAACATGAAATTGGACTATATTTAAAAGTGGTGGTTCTTGACTAGTATTGGATCAATATGAAAAATCTTGATTCTAAAAAATAATTAATTGTAAAAATGTTACATGCTTCTACAAGTAAATGATAAGTTTGGTGGTTATGGCCCTGTTTTTTTCCTTTTGGCGCTGTTGCTTATTTAATAGTACATAGCTTATTAGCCAAGAGAAATAGTACACAAGAATTTTTGTTTTCATTATCTGTTTCCCAAAATCATTAAATATTAGGTATGCTGAAACTATATAACAAAATAATAAGTAAGAAAAAAACTGATTCAGCAACGCACTGCAAACTTTGTTGTTTTCTAGATATTAATATCAGTAATGCCGGCTTTCTGCTCGGCCCAGCCCTGCTGTTTTCCCTTCACTCTTCCCCGAACCCAACCACAAATACACAGTAAATACAGAACACAGAACTGTTATTCTATACCTCTATAATTAATTACGAAATTACTTAGAACTTTGGACTATTATCAAAGTTAGTAAAATATAACCGTGATTATTCAAATAAACACAAAATTTTAGTACTTTACTTCTTTCAGCGTGCTTATTTTTCTTAACAACTAGAGTTTTTCTCATTTTAGTTCATTGTAAACACCTAAAATACATAATCGTAAAACTATGTTTATAAACTAAAAAGTCGCTTTGAAAATCATTTAATACCTCCAATTAATCTAGAAGCTAAAAGCAAAAGAATTCGCAAGGGGAATTTATGGAATTATTAGAATTTTTATCTCTTTTTAATGGTTCGACACTACAGATTATCTGTGGCTGAAATAACACTAATATTAATATCTTTTGCAGTAACGTAAATGTTGTGATTGAGAATAAAACAAATTTCAATGTGAGGAAAATAAAAATATGCGGCTGTGTAATTGCACACACGGAAAATCTAATCCAAATATCACAGAATTGCATGACTGCTTTCTCGCCCAGGTATATGGAACTACCATTATAGTTTCCCATTTTCCATGATTTTTGTCAATGTTAACGACTGTGACTTAGTGTCACCGAATTAAACATGCTTGTTTGGGGAGAATGGGAGCTATGGAAACAATACCGATAGCAGCCATGGAGGCCCTGCTGGACCTCCCTCCTCTTCGCTTTGTGATAATAGGGGATACTTCAGACTGAAAAAAAACCAAGTAACATTTATTTATTTACTTATTTATTTTATTTATTTATTGCAATACACCATCCAACAGTATTTACATACCAATTAAAGGATGGGAAAACTACACATTTACAAAAAAAATAAAATAAATAGTAGATAAATTTACTGAAAAATACAAAAGAAAAAATAAAAACAATAATACAAAACAACAAAACACTACAGAGCATTTAAAAACAGCTTTTTGATAGAGTTAATGGTACAATAAAATATATCCAAATTGTGCTGTACACGATGATAAATATTGCACAAACAGAGGAGAGGTGAAAATTTGAGTAAGTTGGTCCTAGGGGTTAACAAATAAAATGTATTGGTATGTCTAGTAGCGACTACCGGAACATTGAAATTTAATTGACTTAAAATCGATGGGCAGTTTAATTTGTTATGGATAATTTTAAATAAAAAAATAAGAGAATGCATATCCCTTCTGTCATATAAACTTAATACATCATACTTGGCCAATAATTGATAATGATTAGCACCGACAGCGGGGTAAACACCATCAGCCCTGAATGATACATATTTTAAAAATTTACGTTGGATATTTTCCAAACTGTGTCTGTAAGTTTGATACCCTGGATTCCATATTATGCTTGAGTATTCAAGTTTAGACAAAACGAATGTGTTAAATAACAGGAACAATAGACTAATATCATTAAATCCGTGAGAATTTCTTATGACAAAACCAAGACTTTTGTAACTAGCAAGTACAACAGAAAGAATGTGCTGGTTAAAACTAAGTTTAGAGTCAAAAATAACTCCTAGATCTTTAAATTCAGTTACTCTATTCAGGGACGTATTATTGAGTGTATAATCATAATGTAACTACACACATCTTCTAGTAAAAGAAAGTACATGGCACTTTTGTACATTTAATGGCAAGTTATTTGCAATACACCAATTATTGATACGGTCAAGATTTATTTGCAATTTAAGATAATCCGCAAAAGAGTTAATATCACAATACAACTTTAAATCATCCGCATAAAGAAGACAGCCAACGTCAATCATACTGACAATATCATTAATAAAAATAACGAAAAGAAGGGGGCCAAGAATTGAGCCCTGGGGCATCCCAGAAGAGGCTATAAATTCATCATATCTAAAACTACGATAGTCTAAAATCAGTATAGATGACGTCAACTTGACCTCCAGAATCCAGAGATGCTGAGATGTATTGAGTCATACAAAACAAATTGGTAGTGGTTGATCGTCCTTGCATAAAACCACGTTGAGAGTCACTAATTAGCCCGCAAGTGTTAGCATAAATTATTTTGTGTAATACTATTTCGAAAGCCTTGGATCAATTGCAAATAATTGTTATTGGCCTATAATTAATCACATAGTTTTTGTAGCCCTTCTTGAAAACTGGGCATATTCGAGATATTTTCCACATATTCGGAAATGAACAAGAATTTAAACAGATGTTAAATATTTTCATGCGCGGGAAGGCAAATACTACAGCACAGTCACGTAGCAGAAAAGCAGGTATACCATCGGGGCCAGCAGTAAATTTAGGTTTCATTTTTCTCAAAGCCTCGTAAACATCGTGTTCAGAAATATACCTAATAGAAAAAGTATTTATTGTACTGCTATTATCTGACAAACCGTTTACGGAACTAATAGAAAAATATCAGCTGGCTGTTGAAACTCCGAATTTTCAAATGTCAGTGAGTCAGGTAAGGAATTCACACATTTCTTCCCTTTAACATATGACCAAAACTTTTTAGGATCAGAACGAATATTTATGCAGGATTGGGGCATAACTAAGTCAGTAACCGAGTGGGGGTTTACATATCTCATATGAGAACAGAGCACATGATTCCCAAGGATACTTTCAACAGAAACTTAGGGTAAAAATTGTAGTTCGAAGTAAATGGAAAGAGGACGACTACATCAAAAGGCCTGGGGTACTTACCTGGTTTCCATACGGGTCAAAAACTGAACAAGGAACTGGAGTTGGCATATAGAGTTATATGAGTTTAACATATGACTCAGATAAAATACTTCTATTTTTCAGGCAGAAATATTTGTGATATTGCATTGTGCAAGAGAAAATAATGGGGGATATGAAATGGGCTAATCAGCATATTAACAGACAGTCAACTATACCTAAGGGCACTATCAAACTCGAATGTGACATAAACTGGTATGGGAATGCCGAGAAGAACTAAGAACCCTGGCAGACCATAACAAGTCAACTCTATTTTGGGTTCCAGGACACTCTGGTATCGAAACCAACTAAAAAGCTGATGAGAGAGCAAGAAATGGATCATCAGCTCCATATACTGACCCAGAACCGGACCTGGGAATGCCTAAAACTACTATATGGAGATAAATAAGAGAATGGGGAACCAACATAAAGAATAATGGAAAAAATAATCAAGCACCAATATAGGAAAACATTTATCACAGGACCATCTCGATAGAAGACTGAAGAACTGCTGTTACTGAGCAGGAATCGGTTACGCATAATCAGCTGACTGGGCATTGTGCCCTGAAGATACATCTGGATAGAATAGGCATGTACAATGGAGATCTAAAATGCAGACGATGCAATGGATTAACAGAGACAGCTTATCTGACTGAATGTGAGGCTATGGATCACAGGAGACAGGCACTAGATGGACAGCCAAGATTATGTGAATCTTTTTCACATAATATGACACCCAACCAATTCTATGGATATACACATTACAAGGGAGTAGAATACTGGAATGGGTGTCATAAAGAAATTGGAGAATTAGGAGAATAAGCCCAAGAGGCTGCAGTGTTTCCGGAAACATAGACGGCTCCCACAAGAAAAAAGATCTAAACATAAACTGTTCTAAAACAATAAGTTTAATTCCATGCAAGTAATGATCCATAATGTAATATTTTTTTATTTATCACTGTTTTTTTTACAATTTCATATTTCCGCAATTTAATAAAGTTTATATATTTATTACATTAAAATTACATATGTCAACTGTATGAGTGATGGCACCTGATGGGACCTCCTGTTGTGTCTAACAGTATTAATATCATAACTACATAATTATCGTTATATTTAGCTATATCCATTTTATTGCATTTTATAGGAAATGTTGTAATACTTTGAATTGTGTTTATTATACTGATAAAGAACAATAGGAAACAAATATTAAAATAATTAAACTAATATAGAAAAACAAGTAAGGTATGGATACTTTTTTTGAGTTTCTAGTAGATAATTATCATCCATTGAGATGAGGTAAGCGAGATTTGATACATTTTCTTTTATTCACATTTTTTAATAATTTTTAATTTATCAAATGTATTTTGAGACAATAAAAACATATTAGTTGATCAGAAATAGATCAGCAGATTGTAAATGATAGATGATTTTTCTATTGATATTAAATATTACATTTTGGGTTACTATGTGTACATGTTATAGTTTTAGAGGAAACAATTTATTTCATTAGATCAAGAGTTGGAGAAGTGTGACATATAGGCTGTCCATTTTTAAATATTTTTACCAAAATTGTGCCGATTTATATAACCTACAAAATGGTTTAAAGACATTTGAAATCCATGGCCTACTTTAAGAGTTATGGCGGAAAATATCGAAAATGTGGAAAAAGACGTCTAGGCCAAATGTCTCTTTTATTTGAAGAGATACGAGAAAAATTCTAAGGCGAAAATTTTTTGCAAAACGAGTATTTCAACGAGGTTTTATCTAATTTTTTTTCAAAACCGCTATATTTTGAGATTTACTCTTCAGGCTGTTAAAAAAATTAAATGAATTTAAATAGAGTATTTTCCTCCCTTTTCAACGATATATCACATGCCATATTTATTCATTGGTACTAACTATAAACACTTTTTTTAAACCAATAATTTTTTTAACAAGCATTATACTTGCCGTGGAGAAGTATGATTAAATAATACAATAAAATAATTCAATAAGTTCTTCAAATCTTTGCTATAATAAAACATTAACATAATTAAGAAGAATAAAGTAAATTCAGGTAACAAAAACAAATTAATAATAAAAAGAATGTAGCACACAGTACATTAATATTTATCTAATCCTCAAAATATTTTTTAGAATATCATATCAAGTGTTCAAAGTGTCCACCGCGATTTCTTATGCGCAATCGAGCGCGGCGAGGCATTGCATTTAAAACGTTACTCAGTATTTCGGGGGTAACTGTAATACATGCCTGTTAAATTCGAGTTTTAGGTCCTCTACATTTTGCAGTGTCGTCAAAAACATCTTATCATTAATATACCCTCATAGAAAAAAATCCATTGGGGTTATATCTGGAGAACGAGGGGGCCATCCAATGAATCCATTGGTACCTATCCAATGTTGAGGCAAAAATTCGTCTCAATAATCTAGGCAAATCTGGGAATTGTGGGGAGGAGCTTCATCTTGTTGAAAATATTGAAAGTTGTGTCGATTCTAAGGTAGGTCATCTAAGAATTCATTAAATTCATTTCTCAAAAAGTTTAGGTACCTTTGACCACTGGGGTGACCATAATAAAAATAAAGACATATTAAATTGGTGCCTAAAATGCCTATCAACACATTTATTGAAAGACGATTTTGAAACCCAGTTGGTCTATGCCAGTGTATATTTTCAGAAGTCCATTTGTAATGAATATTGCGATTCCATTATTGGAAGAATTTGCCTCGTTGGACCAAAGTATTTTACTACATATTAATGGATCGGCACGCTTCTTTTCCAACAGCCACCTACAAGAAGCCGTCCTCCGCTTGTAAATTGTGAACTTTTTGGCTTTATAACACCGGTAGCCATTTTCCTTTAAAATTTTTCTAGCACTTGTTTTATTTATATGACAAGCAACTTGAATTTCTCTTAATGATGTTTCCAAATTTTCTGCATTTTTATTTCTTACATAATTAATAACTCGGGTTACCTTATTTACATTATCAGTAACACTGTTCAACCTTGTCTTCTTCTTTAAAAATGAACCATTATTTTTCAGTTTCGTAGCTAATTTTCTGGACAGAGTTTTATTCGGCTGTAGTGCTTGTGGAAATCTGTTTCTATATTCTACTTGAGCTAATCCAGAGTTAAAATTACATTGGCAATATGTAACGAACATATTATAACGATCGATGTAAGTGAAAATCATTTTTGAAAATTCTAAATTCTTAAACGAGTGTGATTGAGTGAGAGTTTAAGTATTAACTGAGATGATCTGTCAAAAAATTAAATTGTCAAGTTTGTTCATAGCCAACTATTTTAAAATAATTGAAATAATAGTGAAATCATGAAATACAAACAAATGGATATTATACTTAAATTAATTGGTGAAGACATTTTATCTTTCTGAGCAAGGAGTGACGCTTTTATGGAGGACCTATATACATTGGCATAACTGCGAATACCCTTTCCATAATTGCTCCATGTTGCTTTCTTGATTATTATTTTGTTTTTGTTACCTGAATTTACTTTATTCTTCTTAATCGTGTTAATGTTTTATTATAGCAAAGATTTTGAACAACTTGTTGAATTATTTTATCGTTTTATTTAATCATACTTCTCCACGGCAAGTAAAATGCTTGTTAAAAAAAATTATTGGTTTTAACAAAATGTTTTTATAATTACTAACGTAGTACCAATGAATAAATATGGCATGTGATATATCGTTGAAAAGGGAGGAAAATACTCTATTTAATGGCGTCATTTCCCGCCCGTTTCAGTATAATTTTTTTAACAGCCTAAAGAGTAAATCTCAAAATACAGCGGTTTTGAAAAAAATTAGATAAAACCTCGTTGAAACACTCTGTTTTGTAAAATATTTTCTCCTTGGAATTTTTCTCGTATCTCTTCAAATAACGGAGATATTTGGCCTAGCTGTTTTCCGCATTTTCGATATTATCCGCCATAACTCTTAAAGTAGGCCATGGATTTCAAATGTCTTAAACCATTTTGTTGGTTATATAAATCGGCACAATTTTCGTAAAAATAATTTTGTTTATACGACCGATATTAAGTGAGATATTCTCGAGTGCCCTGATAAAATGGACAGCCTGTATATTACCAGATATTTTTTACGTTCTCCATTATTTTTTTTATTTTAGGCTTTTTCATGTTCTGGTACCTGGTCGTATAGCTTGATTCCATTAATTTCATGTATTTGATTTGACATACTATTTTACTATATTTCATAGGCGTTTTTGGTTCAATTTTTTGTCCCGTATTGGTGACTTACAGTCGATCCAAATGTACGTGTCTTTTGAGTATAAATTATAGCATGTACTGTATAATATACAGACCTCCCAGATCGTATGTATTAATTGTTTTGTTGCGATTAATTGTTTTCTTCATAACATTCATGACAATTTATTAGTGCTACCGTTTGTCGTCGTCTACTTTTTATGACTTGCTCTTTTTCCGGTTTAGACTGTGGAGTTGTATTGAATTCCATAATATTTAATAATATTCCATAATATTTATATAGGTTATAGCAGTGACGTTCGATAAACCAGAAGGCTTTCCTCACAAAAGTAGCATATTTATAAAAGTTGTCAGAAGAGTATTTTGATTTATTTCTATAAAATGTTTTGCATTTTGATAAACCGAGTTCTCGAATAATTGTTTAAAAAACAACGTGCATTTACAACATTTTATTAATAAATTCTTTTTCACATAAACAACGCTTTGAAATATTACTTTGACATTTCTGTTATTTATTAGACTTTGATTTTTTTTTTTTATAATTCCAGTTTAATTGTTAATATTATTTAAACAGAAAAAAAAATCCAAAGCTGTGAGGTCTGCGGATTTCGCCGGCCACCCTATAGGACCATGGGTACTTATCCAGGGATTATTAAAAGTTTCACTTAAATAGTTGGTGACTTTTCGTGCGTTATGGGGCAGTACACCATCTTGCTAACAAAAGAAATGTTCATGCTGCACAGGTAAAACTTCAATAGAATTTTGAATTTCATTCTGTAGAAAATGTAGGTACCAGTCCATCAAAAAATTTTGGTCTTACAATGCGTGTTCCTATAACGCCCAGCCAAACGTTGATGCCGAATCTTTCTTGGAAAGCCCCTCCTCTAAATAGATGATTGTTTTCAGTTGCTCAATATCTCGTATTGTTCCTGTTAAACATTTCTATGTTGGTAAATCGGGATTCGTCCGAAAATAAAATGCATAATTTTATATTTAGCTGATGATGCTCAGTTTCTAAATACCAGTTGCAAAAATTCAATCTTCGTTGATATTATTATTATTATTAGCCGTTACTCGAGTCCGAGTATAAAAATGTTACAGTCGATAAATTGTGTACAATAAAAAACAAGTAAAAGGTGTAGTCTATTGTAATTCCCATTCATCTACGGTGCACACGACTATGGCTATAGAGGCCAATTCGGGAGAGCACATGTCGACCGCAATCAGGACAAACATAGACCTGGTTAGGTCTTGGATTCGGCCTTCTTGCAGCAACATTTCCTTGATAGCTGGCCACAACCCCTCGCCATTCGGTTCTGTCCGCTGCAAGTTGTTCCCATTGCTCGTCTGCAATACCGCAGGATTTTAGATTTTCATGGAGAGCGTCTTTGAACCTCTTTCGTTGACCGCCACGCCTTCTTCTACCGCTTAGCAATTCACCATAAAGTGTACATTTAGGAAGGCGGCTATCATGCATACGATGAACGTGACCTGCCCATCTTAGGCGTGCTCTTGAAATAAGCACCTCAATTGGAAAGCTGTTTGCTCTCCTGAGTACTTCCACGTTTGATATGTGATGGAACCAACGGATTTTCATCATACTTCTGAGGTGTCTTTGCTGAAAACGTTCTAATTCTTTCACATGACGACGGTAAGTGACCCAGCTTTCACATCCATATAGCAGTGTTGGAATGACAACTGCTCTGTAGACAGCCAGGACACATCCCTGCCTAACTCCAGTGAGGGTTTGGAAAGGTTCGGTTGCCTCATTATTATACATAACCTGGGCGTTGTTGTTTGTATGTAGACTGCGACATACTTCCACAAATTTTCTAGGGATACCTAAGCGGATCATAATTTTCCAGAGCACTTCCCTGTCCACCGAGTCAAACGCCTTGATTAAATCAATGAAGGCCATGTGAATTTCTCCTTGATGTTCGAGTACTTTTTCTTGAAGCTGTTTAAGTGTGAAGATTAAATCCGATGTGCCTCGGTTTGGTCTAAAGCCACTCTGTGTTTCAGGAAGTAACTTTTCCATAACAGGTGTTAGCCTATTTGCCATCGCTTTAGTGAGTATCTTCCCTCCAACAGCCAGGAGAGCTATACCCCTGTAATTTCCACAGTCGCAGCGCTCCCTTTGTTTTTGAAGAGGTTGATTAAAAGTGTATCACGAAACTCCTGCGGAGCTTGACCACTTTCCCACACGACATCAAACAGTTTTTTGAGGTAGGGTCTGAACTCTGACGACACAGCTTTAAAAATCTCAGCTGGAAGTGAGTCGGCGCCGGGAGATTTGTTATTTTTAAGCTGCCCAATGGCGGTTAAGATCTCTTCCGTTGTTAGTGGCTTATCTAAGTCTTCGAAGGTGTCATATTGAGGGATAAGATTTATAATATCGTGATCGGCTTTACTTTGCTGGTTAAGAATGTTAGAGTAGTGCTCTTTCCATCGGGCTCTTATTTCCTTGTCTTCTTTGAGGAGATTTCCATTTAAATCTTTAATAGGGCACATATTTTTCCGACTGGGGCCGTACACTGCTTTTACTCCTTGAAAGAAATTCCTGTAGTCGTGTGAATCGGCGTACCCTTGAATTTCTCTGGCCTTGCTTGCCCACCACTCGTTCTTTATTCTTCTGATTTCGCGTTGCGTTTCATACTTAGATTGGGTAAAAGCTTCTGCTTTTAATGAGTCGTTGGGGTGGTTGATAGCGTTTTGGAAGGCAATATGTTTGCGGTCAAGAAGTTCTTGTATAAAAGCTTTATTATCATTGAACCAGTCCTCCTGTTTTTTACTTGCTGCAGTGCCAAGAATTTCCTCACTGGCACTTTTTAAACTGTCTTTAATTTGTGTCCAGGTAGTAGCGACATCTACAGAATTGGTTTCTTCTAGTGCACTCAAATTCTCTTGAACTTTTTGCTTTAGCTGTTCGACGGTTTGTTGGTCACGCAATTTACTAATACAGAGACGGAGTCTACGTTTTACTTGAGTTCTTCGGTGTTTGATTCGTTGATAACCTCCCTCGTAAAGATGCTGATGGATTTTACTTAAAACATTTGTACTTATGATTGTGTAGAATCACTTTCGGGAGATATCCCGATACCAGTGGTAATTTGCCTTGTAGAACTTGTTGGATCAATCTCAACATAGGTCAGTGTGTTTATCTCTGCCTCCTCATTTACAATAAATCTGTTCTCATGTTCATTATCATTTTCCCTTTTTAAATGTTCTTCTAACCATGAAAAATATTATGCACAAGGTTAGTAACATTCTGGATAACGTCGAATATACAATGCTCTGGCTTCCCTTCGGTTTCTTCTTATCTCTCCATATACTAATAACATATCAATTTGATGCTCGCGCCTACACACAGCGATTTTGAACAACCAGATAACACTTAAACATTTACTAAAAGGTAAATCAAGAATAAAACGCAAAACTTAAATGACAACTGTCGAGAGAAACTCTTAAATAATGCAGCAGTACTGTCAAAATCGAAATGAAAATCGGTAAAATAGTTCTTTTGTTTTACACAGCCCTCTTGAATCAAAGTTCTGTTTAAACATCATTTATTGTTTAACCTTTGTGACAGTGAAGGTGAACATTTAGTCGCCGATATCTGATAAACTATTGGGTTTAGACAGAAGATACCAAACAAAAAATATCCAGAAAGGTTACTGGAATGTAAATTTAAGGTTCAATATAGGGTGTTCCATTAAAAATATCGAAGTAATTTGAGCCTGAAAATCACTTTTCGTAGTACTTCCGGTTCAGCCGAAGATGAAATTGTTATGGCTATCAAATTTTACTCACCAAAAAACTTAAATAACCGTAACAGATTTGTTCCTACATTCATTTATTTTATATGAAAATGAAATAATTTATGATCGATATAACAATTTCAACTGCCATTTTCTTGAAAACTGTCACAGACAGATATTGGGTAGGCTAGATGTTTTGGACCTAGAATTTCTTGGACAGTCTAAATTTCGAATAATATACAGGGTGTTCCGTTAAAAATAACAAAATTTATACTGTTTCCGGTTAAACCGGAAATGAAAATCAGATTTTAGAGCAATCAAACTGTGCACCGTATTCCACCATATAACTTCCTAAAATTTGAAATCGAAATTTATAGGCGGGCTAGTAATATCGTAGGCACCCGGTATACTTGATGTGTGGGATATTCTTGCGGAGATCTGCTTTAGGATAATTAGTTTTTTAATATATTCATAAATCATATCAAACTAATATTTTGTTATCTTCCTCTGTTTTATGCAGGCGATGCAAAAGAACTTCGTGCTTAAATATAAACGGTCGTGGCTCTTTCAAACTGTATCAGTTTAGTACACTAAAACAATAGTTATTTAAATATATGAGATGCGTTTTGTAATTATCAAAGTAATTGAACGTACACAATAATTACGGTATATATGACATTTATTAAAAGTCAACAACTAGATTTAAAATAATACATCATCATTAGACAGAACATCAAAAAGTCATTTATGTACTTATAGCATCATCTAAATGCGCTAAGTTGGTAAATTTGAATATTATCTTTAACACTTCCCCTTAATCTTCAATTTTCTTCCTCTAAAGTTCAATAAATGAATACAATACAAAAATATTAATGATGATTCTACTGAATACAAAGCACACACAAAAAAAAAAAAATCAAGATTCCGTCGTCCCCAACATCGTCCTTAGATTTTGAAATTGTACCCGAGGAATCGGCTTTGTCAATAAGTCTGCAACTTATTCCTGACTCGGAACATGTTCGATGTTTAACTTCCCATTCTGGATCACCTCTCGTACGTAGTGCGCACGCACATCTATGTGCTTGGACCTTTTATGAAAAATCGGATTCTTGGCAAGTTTAATAGCACTTGAGTTGTCAACTTTGAGCACAGGTATAGACGTCAGAGGAGCGATCTCGCCAAAAAGACGTTCCAACCACACAGCATCTTTCGAGGCTTTGCTGGCTGCAATATATTCGGCCTCGGTAGTTGACAATGAGACACGGTTTTGACGCCTACTCGCCCAAAGAATTGCCCCTTCGCTAAACTTGAACACGATGCCGCTAACTGAACGACGCGTCGCAGGATCACTCGCAAAATCAGCGTCGCTATAGGCTTCTAGTTTTCTGATATTCCCTGTTGCAGTCTTGTATCTAATACCAAACGCCTTTGTGCCATTCAGGTATCTGAATATACGTTTGACCATTGTCCAGTGCTCATCTGTTGGTTTTTCAAGAAACTGTGATACGTAACTGACAGCAAATGCTATATCAGGTCGAGTAGCTACAGCAAGATACATGAGGTAGCCCACTGCCTCTCGATAAGGAGCTTTAGTAACTGTAGTTTCTTCTTTTACCTCCTCTACATCTTGATGTTTGTTTATAGGAGTCGATACAGGTTTCGCGGCCTCCATATAAAAACGCTGCAAAATATCCTCGACGTATCGTTGCTGTCTAATGTGAATCGATCCATCAGCGAATTTCTTGATTCGTATGTTCAAAAAATAGCCAACAGGATCAATAGTCATCCCGGATTCCGCCTGCAATCTATTCAGGAAGTCATTAATGAGATCCTTCCTTGATGCCACCACGAGTCCGTCATCAACATAGAGAACTACGACAATTTTGATGGCATTTGAAATCATATAATAAAGACAGGAGTCAGCCAGGCTTTCTTTAAAATCAAAGGACAATAAAACTTCTTTAAAACGTTTGTTCCAGCATCTTGGGGACTGCTTCAGTCCGTACAGACTTCTTCGCAGCTTACACACTCGTTGAGTTCCGTCGTTGAAGCCTTCAGGTTGATTCATATATATCTCTTCGTCGATAAACCCATGCAAGAAGGCTGTTTTGATGTCAAATTGGGCCAGTTCCAATTTTTCATGAGCAGCTATACTCAGTACTGCTCGAATGGTATCGACGCGGGCCACTGGGCTAAAAGTCTCATCGTAGTCGATCCCTTCGCGCTGGCTGAAGCCTCGGTCTACCAAACGTGCCTTATATCGAAAAACATGGCCGTCTGCATTTTATTTCTTGGGATCGACTCAGGACATTTTCCATGTGGCACGCCTTCCAATGACCACTGATAAGAGCCTCAAATCGAATTATACCCTTTCCAAGTGCGTCCATCGTCGTCTTGTTGCCAATATAAATCTTGACAGGCATCTCAAATGGTTGATATGAATCAAACCATTCTCTGTGATGTGTTACGTGGTCTGTTGCACCAGAGTCTGCAATCCATATGTCATTGGATTCTGCATTGAGTGTTTCGCAAATAAAAGCCTCGTCCTTCATCTCGTTCTTGTGTATTGATGATCCTTGCTTTCTCTTCTTACACTCTTTGCGAATGTGTCCAATTTCATGACAAAAGTAGCAACGTATTTTCGAACTTTTATTTGCACTTGTACAATCAGCTGATTTCTTTGCCTCTTTGCTGGAGATTTCAGTGTGCTTATTGAAATTTCTGTACTTACTCTTGTCATGTATCTTGGCTCTACTTGCTAACAGAGCTACCAAATTCTCTTGTTTTTCCGCACGCTGCAATCGACGCTTGTCTTCGGATGTCAATACTCCAATCAAGTTATCCAGAGTTTGTTGATTCTCCGGTCTGGCCCACCAAGCTTGACACAGACTCTCGTACTCGTCGGGAAGCGAGTCCAGCAGCTTGACTACAAGAAATGACTCCTCAGGTTTTACACTCAGTTGCTGCAGTCGCAAAATCAACCCTTCAAATTTAGCAATATGCGTTACCATATCATCGGTAAAATGTTTATTAAAGCTGAAAAATTCTGCTTGTACAGTGTGCGCAGCTTGTTTATTTTGTTGCTCATAAACACTATGCAACTTCAGCCACATTTATCTTGCTTTCTCGCATGTTACCAGCAATGCCATTATCTTTGACTCAAGGGTTTTCACAATAATTTGACTTGCCGCTCGATCTGCCTTATCCCACGCTTTCGATTGAGCCTCGAAAGTCACTTGTGCCGCATCCGATGCATCCGATGCATCCGCTTTCAGAGCTGCAGGTTCCTGAAGTTGACCAGTGCAGACCTCATACGCTCCTTCAGTTCCTCGCAGCACATTCTTGATGACGAACTTCCAAAGGAACCAATTTTCAGTACCTCTCAACTTTTCTATACCGTGAAACTCCATTTCGACCGTGTTATTGTCTCGAAGAAAATGCAGTGAACAAAACCTAGTCGACCGCGCTTAATTTTTCGCACTTACTCGACACCGCTCAACCAGTCACTCGATAACACCTTCAGTTTTTAGGAACCACGCTCTGCTACCATATCAAAGTAATTGAACGTACACAATAATTACAGTATATATGACATTTATTAAAAGTCAACAACTAGATTTAAAATATACATCATCATTAGACAGAACATCAAAAAGTCATTTATGTACTTATAGCATCATCTAAATGCGCTAAGTTGGTAAATTTGAATATTATCTTTAACAATAATAATGCAAATAAAAGATAAAAACATATCCTTCTGTATTTACTATATTTACTGCATGACGCTACATTCTATTGAGAAAAATAATTATTAATTAGTATTTTCTGTCAAGTTACTGAGTATGTTTTGAATACTTTTTATAAATATTATCAGTTTTTCCTTTTTAAACGTTGTCAGGCGTTTTAAAACCACTGTATATACTGTAAGTATTAGCAAGAACACACTGAAAAATCATGTATGTATTACGATGGCTGCAACGTCTGTCAGAACTTTCGATTTTTATTATTGAACATCCCTGCGCAACAGTTTATAACAATGCTAATATTTTCAATTAATACTATATTCACTGAATTTCTTCCTTAATTTTCAGTTCCCCCGTAGGTATAGAAAGAGTGGTCTGATTTTTATTATGGGCTTCAAGACAAAAATAAGAAGCTCACGTGGAAAACCTGTTGAACAATCAAAATGTGTGAGATAAATTCATTGTCACGCTTGATTTGCCCACAATCAGAATCCCGGACAGGAATAAATCAGAACAAAGACATCTTTATTACAATAAAAGGGTCATCTCTGAGCTCTAAGGTGCTCACCTGTGTTCGTATTTTGGGGGTCAGTGAGGTCGGGTCTAAGATACCACGTTCACAATGCACGGTTTGGACGCGTTTCGTACACAGATGGGTACACAATAAGCTCGGCGATTGTTAATAGAATAATGGAGCAGTCTGAATAAATATCGAGGGGTTGAATATAAAAATGCATCCCTATGAAGCATTGTTCTCTTTGTAGAGTACCGCATCTGAGTAAAAGCCAGTGTCTTTGGTTTGTTTGCTGATAATGTGATGGGATTTTAAACATTACTAAATAAACCCAACGAACATAACAATGGAAAAATTATTTTGGTTGAAGTGAGTGAATTTTGGATAAATCTAAGACATAAAGTGAGGGTGTTGCTGTTTTATTAATTAATTATATCGCACTCATACATTCGTTGGCAGGAGCCTTCGAGGATTTTTTGTTTGTTTATCATGAGCATTCCTTGAATTTCAAATATGTCTATTTTTACTTTACCATGTAATGGAGTAAAGATAAACGTAATTTTTTTCTTAAAAATGCGCAAAACAATTTTAATAAAATTTAATACAGGGATATTCTAATAATACTTGCATGAGATGGTATGACAAAGGGTAAAGGTTATTGATTTATTATGTTTTTCTCTAAAATGGTTCTAACAATTTTGACTCAATTTACGATGGTACTACTAGTATGAGAGAGGGGTCTGAGTAACTCCTCCATGATGTGGCGGTGTTTAAAAAATAATTAACTGCTCTGAAAAATTTAGACATACTTCTATACGGAAACGCTGTGCCGAATTCTCGAATTAGTTAACACAATCTACTACTTTATTTTTAAATTTAGAGTAATAATCAAAATATGATGATTTTTCCTCTAAAAAGACGTTATAAAAACAAAACATCTTTACACAAAATCTGGTATAACGTCTCACTACGCGAAAAGAGGGACATCATCTATTAAAGTAATCTACATTTAACACATTAAAAAAAGAGTACTTGAGATAAGAAAATGCCAAAAAATGGCTTACAATTTTATAAATGATTGAGATAATAGAGCCAGAGATGCTTGGAGGATCATAAATTCTGAGACAATTATCAGGCTAAGACCATAAAGCCTGATATCTCATATGGCGTTTTTAACAATCATTTCACATCTATGGCAGGAGATTCTGCTAAAGAGATTAACCAGCTATCTTGACAGACAATCACTCGTCAGCCCTGACCAGTTTGGTTTTCATTCTGGGCGTACAACCTCCCAAGTTGTTCATAGGGTGGTGAATGATATAATTGATGGTTTTGAGGCAGGTCTTCACACAGTTATCTCATTGTGTGATCTCTCCAAAGCCTTCGACTGTGTCTTTCACGACATAATAATAAAAAAGTTGCGATTGTGTGGTATTAGAGGTTTGCCTCTTACTCTTTTTGAGTCGTATTTAACAAATTGCACACAGTGCGTGTCCATAATAAAAAAATTGATTTTCTAAATGTCATGCACGGAATACCCCAAGGTTCTGTCTTGGGACCCCTATTGTTTATACTATATGTCAATGAAATTTCTCAATATATGGACCCCACCAAGACTATTCTGTTTGCAGATGATACCACGCTTCCGTGTTCTGATAAAAACTTTAGCAACTTGTTAGATATCTCCTCATCTCAAGAACTCGCTCAAAATTGGTTTACATCATATAAATTAAAGCTCAGCTATGGGAAAACGCAGAAGCTCATTATTTCTTTAAACAGACATCTAACTATGGGTGCCCATCTGAATCTCCTACATATTTATCTGCACGATAACCTTAATTGGTCACATCATATCGAACAACTTAATTTGAAGCTTGCTAGCATTACTTTTCTTTCAGAAAACTAAAAACTTTTATTAATTTTAACGTACTGAGAAATACTGATTTTTCTTTTTCTCACTCAAAACTGTGTTATGCAGTTATCTTTTGGAGAAATTTCTCACATGCAACAAGAGCTTTTTGGCACCAAAAGAAAATTGTAAAAATTCTTGTAAATGTCAACTTTAGGGAACACTGTCAACCTACATTTATTAAAAATGGCATTATACTCTACACATATTACAGCTTGATCCAAATTCATAAGAGCGGTTACAATTTCTCTAACTATTCTGATTATCGCCAACATAATAGTAGTTCTGCAGACCTTCATATGAATGATACCGTTTAGCAGTTAGTGAAAAAAAGAACTCGCTCAATCTAAATCTATGCAATCATTTGCCTACACATATCAAGCAGTTAAATCTAGTTGACTTTAGATCAAAAATTAAAAAAATATCCTAAAACACTGCTTCTATTCTGTTGATGAATATTTTATTTACGAACTCCTTACTATAGGCATGAGTGTTGTGTGCATTTACTTATTTGCTATAAAAAGGAAGTTTGGCGAATGGTTTTTGTAACCGTAGTCATTAACCACACACAGACACACACTTATTTGCTATTTTTTTTCATTTTCTCTTATTTGTTTTGTTTTTATTCCCACTTGTATGTTTGCTACCATTATTTGTTTATCTGTCACATACATATAATTCTTGAGATATACTTAATGTTAAGACATTATTTTTCTTTGATTGTTTCTGTTAATTGCCGACTGATGACTAGCCAGATCCATGTACTCTATTGATTTGCTACATATATGGTAAAAAATGTGAATGTAGCCAAATAAAGCCTCCATCCTATATATTTTGTAGTGTGAGAAAAAATTACGAAAGTATGCCTAATGTGTTCTGTGATATTTTTTCCTTCTTTCACAAAGTACTCATTCTTGCGATAAAAAAATGCTCGTATATTTATTCATATGAGGAAACTAACACTAATACAATAAGTTCTTATTATTTTTAGAGGAGGATAGTTGATAAGGAATTAAATGTACTTACGTCTTTTGCAAGTAAAGAAGACTAAAATAATTTGGAAGGTGGTTACAGTCTAAGGATAGGTCAAAGTTACCGTCTTCGATTACTTTAAGAATTAGTGTCAACTCAGCCAAATTGAATATATAATACGAAATAAAGACCTTCAAATATTATACAGGGCGTTGCATCATGAGAGGGACATACCTAGGAAGTAGAGAACATCAATGGAAATCAGAAAGCCCCATAGAAATTTCTTATTGGGCCTTCACTACGAAGTTACAGGATGTTTTATAATTTTTAAATAGCTTTTTGTCATAACTTTGACAGAGAATGGAATAATGGATTCATTTGGTACAGCTAATACAGTAAAGATCCTTCAAAAATATATGCAAGACATGAAATAATCCAGGTCCGGAGCCACTAAAATTTATGTTTCTTTTGTACCTCTAAAAAACACAACCCTGTATATATTTTTTTCGAGATTTCTATACGATATTCACAAAGAACGCAAAAATAAGCAAAATGGCCTATTTCACTTTTTTGTTACATCTTTGTGGTTAGTTAAATATGGTGTTAAATGTACAGGAATATGGATTTCAGAAGAATATTAGATGAAATTCACGTGAAATAAATAATTTTGTAACTAAAATTGGTAAAAATTTTATTGAGGCTAGGAGGTATGGGCGAATCCTAAAGACACTTTTTAATGATCAATTTTGGTACAAAATGTAGCCCTAATTAGTAATCGGATATAAATTAACGAAATATTCATTATATCACAGTATGCTTTTTCAAAGTGAGAGATAAAACTATTTAGGCCTAACAAGTTGCTTTAATGAAGAAAATCTGCAATATTTCACACTTAATAAAAATTGGAAAGCGGAACAAACTAAAACCGAACTACATAAAATAATTTCCATCCAAGTAACAACAAACAATAAACCAATAACTAAACATATTTAAAAATAAAACATAATTTACACTAAAGTATATTTTCAAAATGCCCTCCCCAAATTTCTGCATATTTTTTTGTATGTTTAGTTAGGGCACCAATTGCTCGACGTATCATTGCTGGATTATTCCTTATTTCATCGCAAATTGTAACGATACGCTGGATTAATTTTTGTATCAACTTTGACGCTATAAACTTTGGTTTTTAAATGGGCCCATAAAAAGTAATCGCAAGGGTTACAATCAGGAGACCTTGGTGGCCATTCATGTGGACCCCGCGACCAATTCATCTATTAGGATACTCATTATTTAAATGTTCTCTTACTTGAATGTTAAAATGTGGTGGGACTCCATCATGCTGAAACGATATGCTTCTAATATATAATATTTTCTAACATATTCGGTAAAACGTTTTTGAAGAAAATCACAATAAACATCGCAATATCTTTTTTATAAAAAATGTGACCCTATCAAATGTGTATTCACAAGTCGGACTCAAACATTTACAGAAAAACTGTGTCGTAAATAGCATTGGCGTATCACATGTAGCTTTTCCTGTGCCCATTTTGATTGTTTCTTGAGTTGTTTACCTTCGTAAATTGTGCCTCATCCGTAAATAAAGTTCTGTAAATGACCGAGCGATGGTTAGACAACCAACGCCACCAACGGTGAAATGCCAGGCGGCAGACGTCGTCGCCTTGTTCAAGACGCTGTACCTGCTGGTTATGATATGAATGATAACATTCTCTCTTTAGGGTTCTCCATACTCGTCAATACGGAATATCAGTTGCCGAACTTATTCATCTAGTACTAATATTTGGGTTCAGTTGAGTGATGTTTAAAATATTGTTTTGTTCCTGCACGTCTTGTTGTAAAACACGCTCCACAACTAAAGAAGTAGGAAACTTTCCATGGTCTCTTGAATACTGACGGAATACCGCAATAAAGGTTTTATTATTAGGGTGTCGACGACCAGGAAAAAGCAGCCGATATTCTCTTTCCGCCGACCTACCATTTCCTTGACAGAAGCCATAGATAAATATTATATCAGCATATTCCATGTTTGTGAATTTTAGTGGCATAATTAATATATTTTACACGAATTTTCATAATTTAATCTACTTCACTCACTACATGAGGATTATTGACACATTAAATTACAAACAATTAATTATTCAACTGTTTAGGAGATTTCTTTTTATTATCTGTCATTTAGAAAAAGCGTACTAAGATTTAATAAATATTTTGTTAATTTATACCCGATTACTTATTAGGGCTACATTTTTGCACCAAAATTGATCTTTAAAAAGTGTTGGAATTCGGATTCGCTCAGACCACCTAGCCTCAATAAAATTTTTGCAAATGTTAGATACAAAATTATTTATTTCACGTGAATTTCATTTAATACATCTTCATCTTAAAAAATTCTAAAAATCACTTTCAAATCTGTTCTTTTATCCCAAACAGTCAAAACTCCGAAAAAAAATAATGTTCAATTTTATTTTAGCAAAAATCACATTTTTCTCAAACAATTTCTGAAAAAATTCACAGTTTCTCAATAATTCCCAAATAATCATAATCCGTCAACAAGTTCCCAAGAAAGTTTCAAACATAAATTTTACAGCCCCAACATTATAAAATGATCACCTAAAAAAATATCGTCCCTGTATAATCAAAGATCACTTTCAATATAATCTCCAAATATCCGGTCAGAATATTTTTATGATCCATAGTTTCTCATCGCCCCCCGTATACAACATCCGTAACCTTTCTCAATTGTTAAAACATAGTTTTCGTTCGCTCCGTTTAGCCTGCCGGCACTCAAATTGCATCCACTTTACTAGTATGTGCATGATTTTAACGCTGTATTACGGGGTTAATCCGAAATGTTCCCCAATTATCGATATAAAGTTCTCAATAACTTTTTAACCAAAATCGATCCTAACATAAATCTTATATCAGAAAATTCACCGTTTTATGCCCAACACATTCATATAGGTTTCATTTCAAAATTTTAACTTTTTTACAGTATTGCACAATATCGCGCAATATTACGCAACGATGAGTCATTCTCGCCCGCACGGAACGATATCCAGTCTTTTTCAGACTTAACGGGTGTAAAAACGATTGTGCGAGACTCGCCGGGCGCGAAAAACGCAACAGATTCTCATGATTTACAAGTCTCCTCGAGACAAGCAAATGCAAGTTCTGTTCCGGAGTTATACGAAATTAGTTCAAAATATTGTAAAGTATCGCAAGTGAAATAGTGTTTTAAACTAAATTGTGTTTTAAAATTGTAATTAGTGAATATACTAGATTCTCCGGAGATTTCTGAAATAACTTTTTGCTGTTTTCGACGGCTAATTAGCTTCCTGTTTCGAGCTTTATTTTACTTCCAAAAACTCCGCGACGGCTTCCTTGGCTCAACCAAGTAAAATAAAGTAATAATTTTAACTCAACTCTGCCACCGTGCATTAATCTTAAGTGAAACTTTTTGAAACCTGCCTTCGCACAACAAATCAAGTGAATTTTTTCAGACTTTTAACAAAAAAACCTTCGCGCCTTCATTCTAAGCGATTTTTAAACCGACCTACGAAATAAATAAATTTTTTCAAATGCCATAATTCTTACTGTCGAAGTGTTAACTTCTTAGTAACTGTACAAACATCGAAATAAATTTGTTGAAAAATAATCCGTCGAAGTTTTTCATTAATCTAAATCAAATCAGTAATTCCCGTTAAAACCTAATGTTACTCAATAATTCACCATATACAGGGTGATCAAAAAGCATATACTAAAAAACTAAAAAATACAAATTTTCAAATAAATTAACCACAGTGAATCAGAAGCCAGTTTAGACGTTCAAAAGCAGTTTTACATTAGAGAGTCGTATACAGGGTGTTGTAATATCACCTGACAGAAACTCAAAATCAAACCAAAGTGACTTTTGACGTTTCAATTGAACTTAAGAGTATCTGAAGCACCAGACGCTTAATATACAAGCTGTTGCTTTCCACCCGGACACATTTAATAATAAAGTGATAAGCTTAAATTTTTAAAATTGGAGTGCGAATTAAATTACTGGAACTTATATAGAGCTTAGCTTTTGGCCCTGTTCAGCATCCTCAAGTGCAACCCCCTCCCCCTCCCATTTTCTCAAATCAATAAATTAAGTGCATCCCGCGCTTCCAGGGTTTCAGCCAGCTCTACAATTAAATCAATACTATTCATAGCACTAATTCAAGTGGCAATTATGTATTACTTATATCCGACTTAGGACCACCATTTTAACTAGGAGGACGTGCAGGTGTTTAAGGCCCAATGAGAAATTTCTATGGGAGGTTCCGGCTACCACTGATGTTCTCTACCTCCTATTAAGGTATGTCCTCTCATAACCCTGTATAAACCGGTTTTAAAATCCTTGGCAACATGAAAAATTTTTTCTTATTCCTCGGTGTAATTTATGTATAAATATATATGTTGCTTGTCTCTTTTAAGGAGCCACGTACATATCTCGCTTACTTGAAATCCAAATATTCTGAAAATTTTATGAAAAATATTCCAATATGCAATCATATAGTGATGAAAAAGTCCTCAAACGTTTGTCTAATAACTTGCATAAATTGGGAACATTACCTCATACATAATACCTTAATGGTATAATCAATATCGTATTTTCCCAAATCTTCCATCAATCTCTATCATCCTTCTATGCATGTTAATATTGGTGAATGTACGTGGTAAACTTAACCTGTAGTGTGAAAGACTTGTTTGATGCACGCAGACTTATTGTTCCTTGTATTGTGCACAGCGGGGAGCTAAACATCTTCAAATATAGCCTATGATATGTGGGAACCAAACATTTAACAGATATTTATTTTAAAACATTAGAAAGTACATCAATCACAAATCGTGTATCGTATATACAGCTATTTATTTATTTTCATTATTGTTGAGTAGTCATTTCTAATAAAATTATATTAATGATATCTATAAGGTTATAAATTAACTTTAAATCGGCTCAGTTACAATGAATTAATCATACGGTATATAAAAATAAGCAGGTCGGAGAGTGTTTTTAAATAACAATAGTTAACAGTCTTGTTGAGTCATATTTAAATATGAAACAGTAAACAATTTTATTCACGATTCTTATTTGTATGGAAATATTAATCAAGTCGTTGAGAGAACTTGCAAAATATTACTAGCTATAGATATACTTCGAAGAAAATACTAAAATTATAGTCTTGGTTGTTTATTTAAATACGAGTCATAAATAGAATACGAATATATTATCCAATTCGGAAAAATTGTGACATAATGGCCAGAAATAAAGATTGGTGTTCATCCAAACGTGTGGAGATTTTTGCCCAATGGCTTAGAACCTTATAAACAAATAGCTATGTACAACAAAATAGATTTCTAAAAATTTACTTAGCAACGTGGACCTGGCTGTAACATGTTAGTCTTTGCTTGTCGCATTATATTTAAAATTCTGATATTAAAAAATCATTAATAATGTTAATGCGTTCATCGGTAGGTGAAATGTCATCAGCAGAAATATGACCAAGAAAATTTAGAGAATTCTTACCAAGAAATAGGCAGCTACTGGAAGTGGCTGGAACCTCCCCACCCTGTGGATCTTTGGAGCCGAGGAATGCACGTGACGAGTTTCACCGCGCATCGGCCAGGCCACGCAAAAAACGATCTTATGCTGTACATTTGCTTTCTATCCAAATCGAAAGGGTGCAAGTGTGATATATCGTTGAAATCTGAATTTTAACTGCTTTTCAATGGTTCGATTGTAAGTTGTAAATAATCATAAAATAAACAACTTATTGTGCCAAACGGCACTAAGCGTAATCCAATCTCAAAATCAAAACCTTTTCAGATCTTCTAGAGCACTGAAGAAACACGCATGCAAAGTTTCATCCAAATCCGTTCAGTAGATTCGGCGCTATCGTGTTCACACATACATACACAGGCATTTTTCAAAAAACATTTTTTTCGGTTCCTGGGACCTCAAAACGTAAAGATTTAATAGGGTTGTATAGGGGATATACCATCCTTCGGAGGGGATGTAAAACCATCGGTCCCTTGTCTATTAAATGTTAGGCAAGGAAAAGATCCCTACTCTTCTTAAGGGAAGAGGTTCGGCAAAATTCCTGTTTTGGGGTAGCTCGTCTACAGGCATCGATGTTAGGCCTCAGTAGCGGAAATAGGCCGAGGTTAAAAAAAATGTTTAAACTCATTTTTGGCAATGCTGAGTTTAGTCGCATCTAATGTACGTGGGTGACAAAATGGTAAATGATCTCTTCTGTTATTATATGATGTTTAACAGAGTATCTAACAGGAGAAAAGGAATTAAGAGTAGTAACCAAATGTGGGAATTCTAGTAATAATTTTGTATACTCACTGGCCCTCAACTGAAAATAATTTAATTAAAAGTGAAGAAATTTGTTTGAGAGAACAATTAACTGACATGGTTATCTGTCAAATGTTAATTTTTTTAAGTCTACTACTAACACAAAATGAACTAAAAAATCGCGATGTAAACCCTAAATTGACTTTTAACATTTTTTTACCATAGATCCGTTGGCTGCAGTTAGGATAGGTTTTCGGTTATTTTTCAAATCCGTTAAATCATTTCTGGGGATAACTGACAAATCCGTTCCAGTGTCAACTAAAAAACGTAACTTATTGGAATAATCATACATGAATAGGCGACACTTGTTGTTTAGTATACTAGTGTCTGGTGGAAGGACACTAGAATTTATTAGTGCTTTTGACGATGAAGGATTTGTGCCTGTCAAATTATGAGTTCGTGTATGATTTTCGTTAACGCTACACCAAGAGCCACTGCATTTGTAAGCTCGATCGTTATACAATTGATGTAATAACAAATAGTATTGTTAGTTGGATCGAAATGATTGCTACTGGAAGAGTAGTAAAATGACTAGATTGAGTTGGGGAAGAGTTAGTATGCAACTCAAGTGATTGCTGTTTGAGTACAATCTGATTCAATTTGAACTGGAAGTTTGTGGAAAAAGTATTGAATTGATTAAGTAAGTCCGATATAGTCGGCGATGAACCAGAAGAATTTGATAATTGATTAAAAGGCTTTTCCGATCGTTCACTTACTTGTGACATAACGGGATTTTGACAAGATTCCCAAATTTAGTCAGCGATGGAAATAATTTCTTCTGTATTAGTTTCATTATTGGAAGCAGTAATGTTAACTCGTTTTAACCTCTCCACAATAAAATTGTGAGAGGTTACTAAAATTGGTTCAAAAACAAAAATTGAGATAACATCAAATCTTTAGGTTTTGAGGTCCTAGGAACCCAAAAGTGATTTTTGAAAAATGTCTGTGTGTGTGTGTGTTAACACGATAGCGCCGAAACTACTGAACGGATTTGAATGAAAGTTTGCATGTGCGTTTCTTTAGTGCCCCAGAAGATCTGAAAAGGTTTTGGTTGAGATCGGATTACGTTTAGTACCATTTTGACGCAACAAGTTACTTATTTTATAATTACTTTCAATTTGCAATGAAACCATTGAAAATCAGTTAAAATTCTGATTTCAACGATATATCACACTTCCACCCTTTCGATTTGGTTTCCGTGAAAAAAATTAAAAACAAAGCAAATATGAAGCATAGATCGCATTTCGCATAACATGATCGATGCGCGTAGCCGTTACGTCGTGAAACTCATCACATCACGTGTCATTCACGTGTGAGGGCTTCTTCACTGCACTAGAAGTAGAGCGGATTACGTTTAGTGCCGTTTTTAAATGTATATACAGACAAATCAAAGAATTAAACTACAAATATTCCTCTAAAATCTAGTAAAATTACTGAAATGCTAATGTTTCATTTAACAAAGACAGCCGCAAGCGATCGGATTGCAATGAGCAAATTTTGACGATTTTCATTGTCATCGTTTGTCATCCGATAACGTTGGTGTCATGTCATGTTAATAAAATTTCGGCATATTTGTAACTTTTAGTGGATTGTTACAAACTTTAAAGGTAGATGTAACAATATCAATATCATATGCTTTCTGTACCTTCGTTGGTGAATTTATTATAGATTATCACTTTACCAATTTTCAGTTTGTTGCTTTACAAATCTGGAGTATTTATGATAACTAGACTTTCTTAGTCGTTCAAGTGATGTTAAAGTTGTTAATATCCTAATAGTATACTATTCAACGAGCGATAATGTAGGTAATAACTCGCATAGATGATTGTAAATTCATTAAGTTGAGGGTTTTTTAGTGCCCCAGAAGATCTGAAACGGTTTTGGATGAGATCGGATTACGTTTAGTGCCGTTTTGTCACACAATTTAATGCTCTTTTCGCTTCAAAGATCCACTTAGTGGGGAGGTTCCAGCCGCTTCCAGTAGCTGCCGATTTTTTGATAAGCGTTTTTTCCAAAGTTTGACCAATAAGTCTTGACTTACCATATGTGAGCCGTCAACGATACCTAACAGATATCGATAAAACTCAGATGAGAGCCTGTTAATAGATTATCTAGACGTTTTTCTTCGCTAGAAAAGAAACTTACTATTATGGTGTCCTTCAAGTGATCATATAAATTTTGTTATGGAGAATTTTGAATTATGTCGTAAATGTTATTAACTACTTCTATAGGCAAGGTAGGTAAAATATGGTCGTATTTTTTCCTGTCGCTAGTTATTCTAGCGACGTTAAATTGTGCCTCAACTTGAGTGAACCAAACATCTGCATTTAAGGTTCAAAAAGAAAGAATTCGTCTAATTTTGTAGCTCGGTGCCTTGGTTCGCATCATGATTTGCGACTTGGTCTACCATAATGTTACTGGTCAAAATTCGATAACTGATGCCTTGGGAATGAAATAATTGCAGAGAATAATAACAGCAGAGTACTCACCTACACGTATAAAATTAATAAATTGTAAAAAAAAATCTAAATATGTATGTGGAGACGACGTAAGGACTGGCACAGGAGTATGGGTAGAAATCCTGGGGAAGGGTTTTTAAAATAATAAAAATATAAAACAAAGATGACCGAAGTAGCCTATGTAAGTGAATATGCTACAAACATTTAAATGACATGAAAAGAATTGAAATTTTGTTGCCGATTCGATATATCATTCTTTGGAGGGGATGTAAAGCTGTCGGTCCTTTGTCTGTTAAATGTTAGGCAAGTAAAAGATCCCTCGAAAGAGATGAGGTTCGGCAAAAATCTTGGTTGGGGTAGCTCGTTTACAGGCGTCGGTCATGGGCCTCAGTAGCGGAGATAGGCCGACGTTAAATAAATGTACAAAAAAATTCATGATGGTTGTCTATGGAGACAGGCCCCGAACACAAACACTGATATCTGAGTGTGTTATTCAAGTTAACTAATAATCTCCCTCCCCCCCTTTGCGACCCCCCAAGAAAGCCACCATATTCAATTAACGTAGTAAACACGAAAGTTAACAATATCATAAGGGTGCTATTTTCCTAACACCACCTATGTTAGGAAAAAATCAACAGTATATCATGACTTGTGGGTTATTTTCCTAACATACGCGTGTGTTAGGAAAACGTCAACTGTCACAATAAACGTCATGTCATATTTCCAATTATTAAATTATCAAATAAAATTTAGTTGTCTGTTGTCTTTTATTTTGGGAAAAATATTGTACACAATTTGCCGAAAAGTGTCTTACACACTCGAGGGTCAATATTTTCACTTATGTGTTAAGTTTCACATTCCGTGCTCGTTATATAATATACTACTAACAAATACCAGTGGATATTATGTAGCTACGCGATAAATTTTAACACACTTTAAAATTTTAATGCCTGTCAGTTTTATAGTAGTTACTGTAAAAGTAACCTTTATATATTTTAATTTAGCAACGAAATTAACATTATTGTTAAAATTGAAGCATAAAAATTGGTTATAGAATAAAATTAAAATGACTATTGAAATTTAAATAAACATGTTACAAGTTAGAGTTATTTTTTGGCAGGCATTAAAATTGTGAAGTGTGCTAACATTTAACATGCAGTTATAGAATACCCACTAATAGGGAAGTGGGTATAAGAAACTTTGATTTTATAAATAAAATTACAAGAATTATTACAGTTATAGTTAGAAGAATAGGATATTAAAATACTTAAGCCATCAATATTCATCTATAACAGAATGTATTGTTATATACAACTATGTTTATTGGAACTTCAGATCTCAAGATATTATGAAAGAACAAGTAACATTAGCAACCGGATACAATACAATGTAATGAATGCACTTATGCATAATTTTAGTTTAAAAAAAACTTGTAGAATCTACTTAACACTATAAAATATGTTGAAAATATGTAAATGTATAATAATAACAATAAAGTATAGAAAATAATAAGTTTGTATTTCAAAGTCAGCCACAGAACAACATGTTACAATGTAGTCAGAAAACTGTGTGTTGATACGCGTCAAAAATATTATTTAACTAATTACTACATAAATAAGAGAAAATTTCCTGTTAGGAGTTATAGTTCATTTCTTAACGAGAATTCCAAAAAGGTCAATACATCAAAAGTTTGTAGGATCTTTTGCATTACATCTCCCCCCCCCCCGTTTTTGAGGTAAGAATAACGTTAGTGATGGTTTCGAGTTCTGCAAGGGCTTGTCGTATTTTGGGGGGGGGGGGATAATAATAAATTCAGTTCATTAACCCTAAAATACATTCCGGACCGGCCCACCGGGGCTTGTACCTACGCCCACTCGTAATAGATCCACAAAAAATAAAAAAAACGGACTCGACAGGGTTTCTTTATTGGTTTTCGAGAGCAGAGATCACGATGGTGGTGTTGTTTTTCACCCTACCCTCCCGGAACTATCCTCAACGTATATAAACAACCCCCTCTTCCATGCTGTCGATCCTAGGCATACATGAAAACGGGGATAGGGGGAATGTATTGCAAAAGATCCTACAAATTTTTGATGTTCAGTACCTCGTTAAATGGACTATTAGTCGTAAGCTTAAAAAATAATGAGAAATTAATTTTGCTGCTAAAAATTCTACTTAAATTTATTGTAAATCTGTTGAATCTTCTCTGTTCACCTCAATCAATTTTTATATCGTCACGTGATCAACGATTATGTGTTAGGCTTGAGACCAAAGATTCACGGGTTCGAATCCTGGCTAGAATATGGATGTTTAGTGATGTTTTTAATATATTACCGTGTTGGCAGTGGGTGTCGTGTGAGATGCAACATGGCTAATCGTTGTACTATTCCTAGTTCGAGTTTCAGATGCGGCAGATGATAATGTGGTAAGAAATGGTCGCTATGTAATTGTATGTGTGTGTATGTATCCTGGTTAAGTGGCGGAAGAGCTAATGTTAAACTCCACCGGGAAGTCAATCTAAATGAATCGACTGAAAGAAATCTTCGTTATTTGTGAACCAATCTTGATAAGATATAAAAATATATCTGCATTTGATTTTATAGTTTTTGTTGTATGGCTTTTACTAATTTTTAAACCCTGCCGTCGCAGCTTCTCCCTTTGAAATTTCTAGAAGAAACCGGGAGGAATAAGTCATAACATTTCATACCAATGTACTTGTGGAGCACCCTTGTTACGTTGAATAAAAATTGTTGGTGCGGTTTTGGAGAAAATAATTTTTCAATTCTTTAAACCCTACCTCCACAACCGCCTCCTACATTTTCTAGGGCCATCTAATTAAACCATCTCACACTGTATTGGTACTAAGGCATTATTAAAGCATCAAATTTAATCAAAAGGAGAAGAAAAACCTTTTAAAGCTTCCTCTATAGCATCTCCTCTTGCATCTTCTAGGAGTAACCAGTTATGCCATTTCAGATGATGTCAGTACTTAATCCCCTTAAATCGTGTATAACACATAAACATACCACATATAGTAGACAATCCTCAAATCCAAAACCAAAGGCTATCCAGAAGGGATACATTTAAAAAAACCAGCGTTGGTGTCGGGGATCGAACCCAAATCAAATCAAATCAAGACAGATTTATTCAAAATCCGGGGGCCGGCCTTGCAACCACCGCACTGATCGCAGTGGAGGATCGAACCAGAACACAGCAGAGTCTAACCAAATGCGTTCGCCGCTCAACGCGCTCTAGCCGACTGAGCTGTCATGCCGATAAGCAAAAGGGTATACAAAACGAGGTGGATTGTCTCAAATGCTAAAATCTATAAGCACTAGCAAGCACAATAAATTTTTTTCTTCAATATGTCATTAGTGATATTCGAGAGAGCAGTTTCGCAGTCTACATGGGACGGAGCCAAATTATATTTCAGACAACACTCTCTTGGCGGAGTTAGCAAAATGCTTATTATTTTTTGGGCAGTGGATGTTATGGGCTCCTTCAAAGAGTTTAGAAAAACACCATTCTATAAGCTAACATTAATGATATGAATAACAAAAGGAATAGTAAAGGACAACACATAAGTTTAGTAATAACTTAATATTAGATTTTTTAGTTCGGGAAAGTAATTATATTTTTATATGCATTTATGATTACATTTTCAAAACTTGTTAGTTAATATGCCAAAGTTTTTCTTTCATATTTTTCTATTTTATACAAATTTAGTGAAGACCTATCAGAATATATTTTTATGAGAAGCGAAGTTCGCTTTGAGTTTCTTGCTTACCAAACCTAGACACAGGTATGGGAAGGAGGATGAGGTGTTTACGAACTGGTGCCAAGAAAATGGTGTAAAAGGTATGAAAGAATAAGTCTTTCCATTCTATTTTCCTAATCTTAACAAGGTCTGTAAGCCAAATACATTATGGTCAAGATATTTTATACTAAAAATAGTTATAAATATCAAAAACAATCTGGATATAATAAATTTTTCAAGTAACTTCGCATATTAAGAAACAAACTGTGGGATTTAGAAGAATTGGTTGGTAGGGTACCTAGGATGAACTTAGAAAAATGACTATTGTTGACATCGAGGAAAAAGAAAATCTGCTAATTATAAGAATTTTTTTTTATACATTTATTTAACGTCGGCCTATTTCCGCTACTGAGGCCTAACACCGACGCCTGTAGACGAGCTACCCCCAACCAGGAATTTTGCCGAACCTCTTCCCTTAAGAAGAGTAGGGATCTTTTACTTGCCTAACATTTAATAGACAAGGGACCGACGGCTTTACATCCCCTCCGAAGGATGGTATATCTCCTATACAACCCTCGCCTAAGGTTGTATAGCTTCCGCGCATACACTGATATACAAGCCGCTAAAAGATGGGTGAGGCGAGGACGTGGTCTTCGTTGGAACGGTCACCAATCCAACTACTAACCACGCCTAACGTTGCTTTACATCGGATATCGAAGTATGTACATAGTAAAGACGCACCCACGCTCGCCCCTTATAAGAATTCGTGATTCTAAATATCACACTTCTAGAATTCTTGTGATATCTGTTGAAGTAAATATTGGAATCTTTATGACCCTGTATAATGATAACTTGATTAATCCAAGAGATCAACAACTTTGATCGTCCTCGCCTCACCCATCTTCCAGCGGCTTGTATATCAGTGTATGCGCGGAAGCTATACAACCTTAGGCGAGGGTTGTATAGAAGATATACCATCCTTCGGAGGGGATGTAAAGCCGTCGGTCCCTTGTCTATTAAATGTTAGGCAAGTAAAAGATCCCTACTCTTCTTAAGGGAAGAGGTTCGGCAAAATTCCTGGTTGGGGGTAGCTCGTCTACAGGCGTCGGTGTTAGGCCTCAGTAGCGGAAATAGGCCGACGTTAAATAAATGTATGAAAAAAAAAAAAAAAAAAAAAAAAAAAACAACTTTGATATAGGATAAATTAATAAAATGGCAATACTAAAATAGGGTACACATACAAAGAGACATAGAGTCTTTAGTCTGGCCAACAGCTGCATTGGTTAAGGCGCGAGGTGGAAATCACGATCATCCACATGGGTATCTCGCCACCGGGTTCGAATCCCGGCTCCGGCACTGTCAGAGGAAATGGTTGTATGTCCGCGTATTTCAATGTGTAACCCCCTTCCAAACAAGCCTCTGGCTTTTGGAATTGGGGATTGTCTAATGTCTGTGGTGTTTATTTATTTATATATTTATATAGCAGAAGTATAAAGAACAATAAGAACATATTACCACACGATAAAAAAAAATTAAATACAAGTTAAACAGATTTTCTGATTTTAAAAATTCATCAATCAAATAGAATGCAATATTTAAAAGATATTGCCTAACATCTGATTAAAATTTATTAACACCAACTACCTAATTTGTTATACAATACTGCACTTACAACATTAGAGCCATGCCGAGTAGCATGTTCATGGTATGTGTTTTGAGATAAAAATCGAATGATCCTCTTCTGCAGGATGAATGCTTGATTTGATGTAGTTGAATTGCCCCAACAAATAATACCATATATAATTCTTGATTCAAAATTTGGATAACAAAAGGTTTTAACAACATTTAAACTGGCGATTTAACACAATCTTTTTACTGCAAAATATAATCTAGCACATTCTTTTCAAATGAAGTCTACATATTTTTTTCAATTTAATGACATATCAATGTTAATTCTTGTAGTTTAAAATTCTCAACGTGTTGAATGGATTTGTCTTTAAATTTAATAAGAGCACTGGAGGTATATATAGTTAGATCCAATTGCATGAAACTGTAACGAAAATGTTTTCTCTTGATTTATAACTAGCCAGAAGTCTCTAAACTAGTTACTAATAGTATTAAGATTTTGTTCGAGTTCTGATCCCATTCTCTCCATAGTTACATCACTTACAGTCAAACAATTATCGTCTGCAAATGCGCAATAAAAATGGGAATAGATTTCTTATCATAAATATATAAGAGAGAAAGTAGTAGTCCCAAGACGCTGCCTTGTGGAACTTCAATATCTGTATATAACTTGATAGAAATTATACCATAATAATCGACAAATTGCAATCTGTTCGATAAATAGAACCTTAACGGTAAATTACACTAACCACGCAAATCATAGTATTCAATATTTTTGACCGAACTCGCCTCCGCCTTGTTTGATCAACGACAGTCGGGTGCGAAAAAGTACCACTTTCCGCGCTTGTTGGGCAAATTATTATTACCAACCATATTGACATGCTACTATTTACCTGAATTGTTTATTTCTTAAAACTTAATGAGTACAATTTCCATTTTCTTCCACTCTGTAAATGATTTTATTAAATTGTATAAAAATTACTAAATAAATAATTTTTTATTGGAGTTGCTTTGAAAACATAAATTAGGATTTTTATATAGCTACGACGGGTATTAATAAATATAAAATATGCTCGTAGAAACACACTGTTTCATAACCTCCAGCACAGGTGACAGTAAGAATAAATCTCAGTTAATTTATTAGGAGAGTGGTGTAAGTCCCATAATCGGACACTTTCAGGTACGGCACCGCACTTAACTAATATAAAAACAACAACAACAACGAATTCTCACCATTTTCTTTTTGCAAAGAAGTCCGTGAGGACTTTGATAGATAGCCACCAGCGAAGACGACAAAAAACTTCTTTGTCTGTTGCAGCTATGTTAATTCTATCATGCGATAATTCATACCAGTTGTACTTGCTTGCCGGTGTCGTATTATAATAACATACGACGAGTTGGATGTGTGTACCTCAGCTATACCCCGGTCTCCGATCTTCTGCCCATGCCTAACTCTTGAAATATGAAGCAAAAATGTTTTATGCATGTAAAATATCTTGTATCACTACCAACCATGAATGTCGGAATAAAAAGTTATTGCAATTAAATAGCAGGTTAACAAGTATAACTGCACATAAATTTCAATTGTTATTTTATTGGAAAAACAAATCATACGAGTCTGTAGAAAAATTATTTGAGATATCTTCTTAGCAGTTATGACCCGGGCGATTTGGAAAATCGTTAACTGAAACTAATTTCTATAATTGGAAGCCTCATACCCCATAAATACATAATTCATTGATTCAACTTTACTAGATTCAAATCCATATTAACGTTGAACAGTTTAAGTTTTATTTTGTTGTGTTACATGGCCTATGTCCATTTAACAATTTTATATAACAACTGGTATTTTACTTATATTTAGCACAATCTGTATAGCATTTTGATTCAGTTGTTGCAAGTAAGACTGTTTCAACTATCAGAAATTTTCTTTGTACAACTGTTAAATTAATTCACATTGTTTTATGTACCTATTTTTATATCTTAGGAACATATTTTTTAACAGTAAATTATGTATCTCTGTTACAGTTTAAGAACCCATTGTCGAGTCTGCAAAAACATTTACATTCATTTATATTTCATTTTCATACTTTGTTTACTATGTACACGTAGTGACTTTCCTTACCTGTGAAATATTCTCATTCATTTGTTATATAGTGTATCCTATGTGATGCGATGTATTTACTGATTTCTCACAAAATAGTTGTATACAAGTTACTATTTATTACAACAGTTCGTATTTTTGGTTATGTATACAAATTGTAAAGTAACCATCTAATATGTTGTATATAACTATGTCAACCTATTCCTATTATTGATTAAAGATTCCTTTTTGGATTGTATACCTATCACTATTTTAATTGTTAGTAAGAAAACCTAACTAAGAAACGAGGTTGCGCGCTTAAGTCGCCCAACAACAGATGGCCCTACTTGTACAATTTTATAGCTTCCAATTTAGTAAAACTATGTTCTTCAAGTTTGTATATTGGTACTACATTGTAGATTATAATATAAAGAAGTTTACCTTATTAGTTGAAATCACAAAGGGATCATTTACTTGCCGATTGTGATCTGACTTACACTTTCAAACGTTCAACTGTGAGATCCCAGTAATTTATATTACAATCATATCCACATTTCGTGTGTTTAATGTGACCAGGTAACTATTAATTTAAATTTCAATAATTTTCAATTTTGTCCTTATTACAATTTCAATTTTTTTTTAATTCATTTTTTAAATTCGATAAGTAATAAAATACTGCATGTTACCACATGGTAATAAAATATTCTTTTCTCTTTCATTTTTGGCGATTTATTGTTTGCAAATCAGAATTAATAAATTAATAAACTGATTAATTAAATTGATAGACGGAGTAATAAATTGAATAAATTGATTAATTAATTGAATAATAAATTAGGTAATTTATCTTTAAAAATTAATTTATTTCTATGCAGAATTTATTTTTATGTGATAATTGATTTTTTGAAGTATCAGAAGCTATTCTGTGAGCATTTCTAAGCCGTTTCATACTGGGGTCATTTTTGAGACTTCAGCGAAGGACGCCCGCGTTTCCGTTGCGTCGCAAAACTGTGCGGATTTTTATTACCTATAATTTTCATGTGTACATATTTTACAGTAAAATTGATACTTTGCTAGTTTTTTGAGAGAAACCGATTTTTTACTTATTTTCTTCCCCCCCTGCGCTGGCGTCTACAGGTGGGGGCTTTTGATATGTTAAAATGTACCAGAAAATAAGCCTGTTCCCAAAATTTCAGCCCGTTCTGAATTATTTCATCCAAATCTAAAAATTTCGTCCTATTTTGTTACATGTAGAAATAATATATTATTGGCTATATGCTCGCCTAATGATAATTTTAACTAGATGTTAGTCACTTTATCTGGTTTAGCTGTAATACCAGGTTATAACATAATAAATTACCAATATGCAATGTTCCAAAAGGGGCGAGCGTAGGTGCGTCTTTACATACTTTGATATGCGATGTAAAGCAACGTCAGGCGCAGTTAGTAGTTGGATGGGTGACCGTTCCAACGAAGACCGCGTCCTCGCCTCACACATCTTCCAGCGGCTTGTATATCAGTGTATGCGCGGAAGCTATACAACCTTAGGCGAGGGTTGTATATGGGATATACCATCCTTCGGAGGGGATGTAAAGCCGTCGATCCCTTGTCTATTAAATGTTAGGCAAGTAAAAGGTCCCTATTCTTCTTAAGGGAAGAGGTTCGGCAAAATTCCTGGTTGGGGGTAGCTCGTCTACAGGCGTCAGTGATAGGCCTCAGTAGCGGAAATAGGCCGACGTTAAATAAATGTATTAAAAAAAAATGTTCCAAAAGCAATACAATCAAGTTTGTATCTTGTCCTACTATAATAATATTACTATCATTATTATTTAAGGATTGATCCACCGCACGTGTGCCAATTAAATAATTTGCATCTGACTGGGCACGTTTAACAGCAATACCAGAACTGGTGAAACGTGACTCCAAAAGATCTATCAACCGATTTTTATTTCATGAAGAAGTTAAAAATTCACCCTGTGATATTTTAACTTCGGTTTCTTCATTAAAATTTACTTGTCGTTGACACACATCTTTTATTCTTCGCCGATGTTCTGTAAATTTGGTGGACCCACTGATGATGATGCTATTGTTACCAAAGGGGTAATCAACATAATTAACATATTGCTTAATTATATCTTTGTAAGTAGCAGGCTGTTGCCATACTACTTTTCTTAGAAGAAACCCGCCATGTATTACAAGTACTTATTGCCTTAAGGTAACATTGTGATTGGTTCCATTTTACTGTCGAAATAGACAAAGAGGGATGATTTACCATATTTTTTCAATGATATAGCTCTTGAGTAATTGGGCTGTTACTCCTCCGAATCCCATTCACTCTAATTGTAACAAAAGCTGTCCGTGACATACTGTGTCAAATGCTTTTTCTAGATAAAGGAACATACATAACTGTGGTTTTTAAAAATCTACTGCACGATGCATTAAAGACGTAAGTTAAGCTATGGCATCACTTGCAGACCGAAACATATGTCAGAGAAATTCTGGAAAAAAACTAATGAAACAATAAACCAAGTGCGTATTATAACTATTCTTTTGAATATTTATAATTATTCTATTTTAGTTTATTGTTGAAACAATCATAAACACTATAATTATTATAACAAACGTATAGTTTCTATCAGACAGAAATATTTATATATTGACTCCCACATGCCGTTTACAACTTTTCTGTCAATATTTGACATTTATTTTGAATTCAAAACATTCACTGATCACAACATAATAACGCTCTGTAGCCAATTTGTGAACGGTTCCAATTTAAGGCCAGACTAGAAGGTAACGTTGTTATTACTTAATATTTTCATTTAAAAAATGTTTGCTCTGACATCCATTTCACTACACATTGAAGTTAGAAATTAAATTTGTTTGACTTTATGTGTGTCTGGCCGTCAACTGTTCTTGCGCGGCATAGCTAGAACTTGTGTTAGACTTAGCATTTGGCAGCTATGTAAATATAAGATTCCCAGTAGAATTGTTCTTCGGGATCATATTAGTTTGACATGAAAACTTGCTAGAGAGGCATAGAATAATTGTAATATAAAGTATTTATCATAATTATCTGTTTAAAAATTTCATTAGCCAGAATGTTTTTGGGTTTTATTTCTTGCTTTCTTAACTTTGATTGGTTATGCAAAACTGAAGAACAACTTGCCTATGAGTTTAATTACATAGTTACAATATTTGTAAGTATTTCGATATTGTATATTTTTACATTTTTCACAGAAAATAATTGTTTACATCTCATTCTTCCCCCTTTTTCTTCTCTTCTTGAACACTACATTGGATCTGCGTTTTGCGAAACAAAGTGGATTCATCAGGAGATGAGAATAATGGTCGATATTTATTAATCAGTCAAAGTTGAAAAGGAAATTTGGAAAGAAATTGAAATGGGTGATCTTTGATGATTTTTTAAAAAAGCGTTGATAGATTTGAAAGAATTTTTATATTAAAATAGCAATTACATCTCCTTACAAACAAACATGAAAAGCAATCACAGAGGGTTCCGTGAAACCTTCAATGTGACTATTAGAAGAGGTAAAAAAAATTACCGGTTTTAAAGACAATTAGAGACTTTCGAAGTTTTATTGTGACTTTAATGATAAGATCTCATTTTTAAATGATAACATTCTATTTCTTTTTAACTACCATGCACCACTAAGAACTGTAAAAATCACTAAGAAGTATACAAACAACAAAAGATTACTTATATCTCTCAGAAATAAAGCTCGCAACAAATGGCGCCGGACAAAAAGTGAAGCCCATTATAATTATTATAAAACTTTGCGAAATTATATCTCTCTGACCTGTAAAAATGAAAAAATAGCATACTTTGAAAACAGATTGTGGGTAACCGGCATCAATAAACTCTGGAAAGTCTTAGATGTGTTAAACATTAAAAACCGGGGGGGAAAAGATATACTAAATGCCTTGAAAAATGTTGACACAATTAATAGTTACTTCATCAATAGTATTCCTAGTATGCCACCCAATCAATATGTAATTGAACAATATAATAATACCGTTAGAAATTGTATTAATGACACTTTTGAATTTCAAATTCTGAATATGAGGTCCAAAAAATCATATACAATATTAAATCTAACGCACAAGGCTCAGATAGTCTTAACATTACATTGCTATTAATGTGTTGTTCTTGTCTTTTACCATTTGTCATACATATTATTAACTTTTGCTTACTGAATAGTGTATTTGCAGAAATTAGGAAGGAAGCTCTATAGCTCGGTTGTACTATACAACCAATTCCTAAAAATCGATGCTGAGGAATTTAGATATTTGCGTCCCATTAATATACTGCCAGTATTGTAGAAGGTACTGGAAAGAAAGGTAGCAACTCCTTCAGCATGTTTCAAAATTTCATATTTTGACTGAGGTACAATCAGGTTTTGGTCCGCTCCATAGCTGTGAAACAGTCCTGCTGAATATCACTGATGTTGTACTGAGGGGGGACTGATAAAAAAATGTGCTACAGTGTTAGTGCTTTTCGACTTTTCGAAAGCATTCGACACCATCAATCATGAAATACTTTTAGATATATTGAAATTTATCCGTCTAAATAGCAATGTTACCAGTTTCTTTCGCAGTTTCTATCCACCGGCAACAAAGAGTTAAAATTGACAACAATGCGCCTGCTCCCTTCAGGGTGTCGTCGGGAGTTCCGCAGGGGTCTATCTTAGATACACTGCTATATATTTTATATACTTCAGATTTTATTAAAATATTTGAGCACTGTCACGTTCATTTTTCTGCTGATGATACACAGTTATAGATTCCTCTAAGCATGTAGAGGCATCGCCTATTATCAATCTAGACATTGCGGCTCTAATTATCTACATAAAAAAATATCGTATAAGTCAGATGTTTACAACCTCAAGATTAAATTTAAAGGAACCCTAACACCTCCCACGCGCCGCACTGAATTATTCAAACGTTCATTTACTTCCCTCACTTCCAAAATTTACAATTCCGTACTATCTAATTTTAAATCAAATCATTATCCACATTTAAACATTATATTAAAAAGTATCTCTTTATGCAGATAAATATAGTCGAGGATAATGTGAGCAAAGAGAAAAAGGAGAAATAGGAAAAGAGAAAGAAAACAGGAAAGAAAAGAAGGAAAGAGGGGGAAAAGGGAAAAAGGAAACTGAAAAGGAAGGCAAAGAAAAGAAAGGAAAAAGGAAAAGGAGGGAGAATTCTCTATTCGCGCTTTCCAGCATTATTATTGCATTGTATTGTTATTGAGGTGTTGTATGTATTACTGTTTATTTGTTTATAAGTTGTATTATTCTTATGGCTTATACTGTATGCTTAAGATGAAAAACAGGGGTAGTGTCATTCACTACCATCTGATTTTCAGCATTTTTCCATTAGGTCATCTTGTACTTGCTTAATGGAAAATAAAGTCCTATTATTATTATTACTAGCTGACCCGATAGACGTTGTCCTGTCACAAGAAGCACTCTCAGTTTTCCAGTATTTTCCAATTCTCCGGGCAACTTTTTCAATTTTTCTTTCCCTGACAACTTTCTTCGGACTATTATGAATATTTAAAAAAATACCCATATCGGTCTAGCCGTTCTCAAGTGACGCTATTACCAACGAACAGCATTTCATTATTATTTATATAGATTATTATTATTATTATTTACAAATCAATAGATACATATGCAAATTAATTAATACTAACATACAGGGAGCACCGCAAACGTTCAAACAGACGCATTTTTGTAATTTTATTATTATTATTTTATATATATATATATATTTATTTAACGTCGGCCTATTTCCGCTACTGAGGCCTAACACCGACGCCTGTAGACGAGCTACCCCCAACCAGGAATTTTGCCGAACCTCTTCCCTTAAGAAGAGTAGGGATCTTTTACTTGCCTAACATTTAATAGACAAGGGAGCGACGGCTTTACATCCCCTCCGAAGGATGGTATATCTCCTGTACAACCCTCGCCTAAGGTTGTATAGCTTCCGCGCATACACTGATATATAAGCCGCTGGAAGATATGTGAGGCGAGGACGCGGTTTCCGTTGGAATGGTCACCCATCCAAGTACTAACTGCGCCTGTCGTTGCTTTACATCGCATACCGAAGTATGTACATAGTAAAGACGCACCTACGCTCGCCCCATAATTTTATTATTGTATTATTAATAGATATGCATAATTATTAGTTATTTGTTGTTATTTATTTGTTTGTTTTTTATTTATTTATTAACTACAAATTTAAATTACATGGACGGTTTGATCGGACACATACCAATATACTTTCGCAAGTAGCACAATATTTCAGCTTCCTTTTAAGTTTTCTTTAAGTGTAATACTTTTATGTATTTCTGTTTTGGGAATATCTGATATATTTTTTTACATATTTCTTCTATTTTTTTAATTAAATTACCTTTTAATATTTCAGGATCGTTGCCCAATTGTTTTTTGTGTTTGTTTGGCAGGTATTAGATTACTTTTACGTCTGGTATTATAATCATGTTGTACAATTTACTTTGAGAGTATTACATAACGGACAGGCTTTAAAAAATGGCTGATGTGGGTCCATAATTGTTGTTTCCTTGTATAAAGAACCAGTGGGATAGATTCTTTGTTGTAGACTCTTTTAATTACTCTTTTTTGAGTTAATTCTAATTTGTTTAAGTGTACATTCATTACACCTTCCCACCCTATTATACCATATCTGATATGTGGTTCTACAAGGGTCAAATATATTATTTTTAAATGTTTAATATGCAATACCTGCTGTAGAAAAATTGCAAAGACGAATAGCAAGAATACACAGTCGAATACTTACTTATAAATCACTACTACATACAAAATGGGATAGTTACAGAGCGATATGATTCAATTATCTATTAGTGGAAAGGTATACTGAGATTTTTTGATATACAACCTGTATATATTTCATTATTAATTCCGTAAAAATGTAATGAAACCGTTGCTACTTATATATCTCGCATTGTTGGGACAATCGCAATCAGACAATATCTCCCGTTACAAAATAAACAATGGTGTAATGCAAAAGAAGGAGATGATCCAGTGTCAAGCTCTGGACAATGGATCGAATCATTAAATATTCTGCATCACGTCCGATTTCGCAAGGGGAACTTGATAAAAATAACAATAGCAGCAGGTTTGCAACGAGTTCACTATAGATGCGAACTCAGATACGGTTAAGCACACAATGCGCACGTCATTCTGTGATTAATTAGCCCGTTCTTCTTCTTCCAGCTACGCATCACTTTGAATGTCCCTATTCTTTAAAGTAGCTCCGAAGGTGTCAACAGGTTTGCCAGTTGGTCCTTCAGTTCTTGGCGATTTGAATTTATCAGAATAAGTCACATGCGTCGATTCAATACACTTTTTTCTTTAACTTCAGTCTCATTTTCTTATACAGGGTGACCTGAAATACAACTGAATATTTTAACCAGAAATTCTTTAATGTATTGTTGATTATAGTGGAGTAAATATAGATTTGTAGAGAAAATTTTACATAAAGCAACGCGACATAGAAAAATAAGTTTGTTTTGGTGAAACTAAGAACACCCTGAGTTTTCTACTTCGAATAGGTGGGGGAACTCTTTTTTAGCGGAAAAGAGGTAAATTGGTCATTTTTAAGGGTGGTTTTTCAGTTTTAATTTATTTTGTACTCTTTAAAATGCTAGCTAAGAAACGAGAATGGTACCCTTTCATTGTCGATGGTCAAGGAACCTTCAGTTCACATTTCGTGAAATCGGTGGACCCCAACCCACGATATGTGTATATATATATATATTTCAAATGTGCTTCTAGAGAGCAGAAAATTCTGTCGCAAGCTCCTCTATAAAATCCTTATTTTACTATAAGGAACGTAGCCAGACTGCAACTGCAGGATTTTATAGAGGAGCTTGCGACAGAAATTTATTTTTCGATCCTACTTAAAGGAGCTCTCGTGCCAGTCGCTCCACACCACTACAGACTACAGTTTCGAGCTGTTGGCTCTCGTCGGTGCAAAGTAGGCATGTGACGACCGGTACGAGGATCCTTTGACTATTTGGTACATGTCGGTATTTTTACAATAGCGACATGCAAAATAGACAGCAGGCGCCATCTAGTGGTCCAGTGTCTGTTGCAATCGAAAAATAAATAGCCTGACTGGGCGTAGCACAGTTCAAATGTGCCTCTAGAGGGCAGAAAATTAAAACATAATTTTTCTGTCGCAAGCTCCTCTATAAAATCCTGCAGTTGCGGTCTGGTTACGTTCCTTATAGTAAAATAAAGATTTTATAGCATATATATATATATATATATATATATATAAAAAATACTAGGTTCTCGGGTTGAACCGCGTCTGAGATTGTTAATGTCTCGACGTTTCGGCTCCCGTTTTGGAGCCATTTTCAAGAGAAAAAGTAAGTCAAGTAAAAATTGTCAAAGAAAATAATTCTAGGAGTTCGTGGAACTGGTTCGATTCCGGGGTCTCAATCTGCCTACTCCCCAGATCTCACCGCGATCCGTCTCTAAGGCCTCAACCTGCCTACTCCTTAGAGCGAACTTGCTGGCAGTATCGGACGAAGTGTTATTTATACGAAAGCTGTCTGTGGGTGGGAGAGTGGTGGGGGGTTGAGGGTCTGTTGATGGAGGCATCAGAGCAGAACGGCTGCTATCAGGATTATGAGGTGTGGATGAATATTGTGGGGCTAGCCTGGAGATCAATGATTTCCAAGCGACTGGAAGACGATGACCGTCATCCCTTTTGTTTAGACAATTGGGACGTTTTTCAATCTCAATTGCTTCGCGGATGATTCGCGGTTTCTGGAAAAATGATGGTGCTATGGTTTTGGTGTTATCGAAGTCTATATTATGGCCTGTTAGAAGGCGGTGTTGGGCAAGTGATGATGTGGGATCGGATTTTCTAACTGCAAGACGATGTTCGTATATTCTATTATTAATCCGTCTGTTGGTTTGTCCAATGTAGGTTTGGGGACAGTTTGGAAAAACGTCCCAATTGTCTAAACAAAAGGGATGACGGTCATCGTCTTCCAGTCGCTTGGAAATCATTGATCTCCAGGCTAGCCCCACAATATTCATCCACACCTCATAATCCTGATAACAGCCGTTCTGCTCTGATGCCTCCATCAACAGACCCTCAACCCCCCACCACTCTCCCACCCACAGACAGCTTTCGTATAAATAACACTTCGTCCGATACTGCCAGCGAGTTCGCTCTAAGGAGTAGGCAGGTTGAGGCCTTAGAGACGGATCGCGGTGAGATCTGGGGAGTAGGCAGATTGAGATCCCGGAATCGAACCAGTTCCACGAACTCCTAGAATTATTTTCTTTGACAATTTTTACTTGACTTACTTTTTCTCTTGAAAATGGCTCCAAAACGGGAGCCGAAACGTCGAGACATTAACAATCTCAGACGCGGTTCAACCCGAGAACCTAGTATTTTTCATACCAACGACCGCGGAAGCTTCTCGGAACATATATATATATATATATATATATATATATATATATATATATATGTTGTTTTTTAGGTTTTCGCGGGTGTTAAATGAAGTGTTGTTGTACTTCCGGGTGCTCTCCCGCGTCGATGATCGACTCCTCCAGGAACAGTTCAGTTCGAGCAACGAGAAGCAGCACTAGGCAGCTTTCAGTGAGAACCTGAAGATGGCAGATGAGATTGTGCCGAAACGTCGTTTAGACAACCGTGACTCCTGGAGAAGTCGATCATCGACGCGGGAGAGCACCCGGAAGTACAACAACACTTCATATATATATATATATATATATATTATTCTGTTAATAGAATATATAGAATTTTTGATTTTTTTTATATATTTTATAGATTTAGTTTTAATTACTCTTTTATTGAAATACAAACCCAGGGCGCCAATACCTTTCGATATACCTAATTTAAAAGCATGAACAAACTGAGCATTTCCTGCAACCAGTTCTCCTAACCTCAAGAGCAGCTTCAAGTATGGGGTTTAAATAAATAAAGAAATGTTGAAGATAGTTTTATGATAACGATATATTTTGATATTGTGGAGAAAATTTGACAAATGAAATACCCAATTAATCTGTTTAAGATTTGCTCGAGTCTTATTCACTAAGTAAGCTTACTTCTATGTCCTTTTAAAAAAAACGTGAGATATATTATTGTACAACTTTCTTTTGTCTTCTTTCTTATTACTAAATTCTATTTTCTATTCTCCTTCCTTTCTCTTATATCCAACTCTTACTTTTATCTTCTTTTAGTTAAAACTTCTCTCTTCTATTTCTCAATATTCTTCTGTTATCCCTCCCTTTCTATCTTCTCATTTTCTTCTTCCCAATTATTTCTGACGTACAATCTTTTTTTCAAATTATATTCTTTTCTTTTTTTCTATCTTCCTCTGCTATCTTATATATCCTATTTTAAAACTATCTTACTACCTTCTCGTTTTCTTCTTCCCAATTATTTACTGACTATTGCAATCTCTTTCAAATTATATTATTTTCTGTCATTCAAAAAATCTTGACAAATCACCTTTCATACCTGCAATGCCCTCACTGATTTAAAATATTTTAGCGCATACGAAAATTTTCAATTCAACAAAATTTCTTAAAATTACCTAAGCTGTACAAAATTTCCTCCACCTACTCAAACAACATGCTTAATCAAATTCATAAATGATGACACCAAACTATAAACAATAAAATAAATCTAAACCAATGTAACCCATATAACATTTCTTTATTTATTGAAACGTGCAAATTGGTGATATCATGTTGGTTGCACACAAAACACGCAAAAAACATCTTCATATTGAAATAACAAAAATAATAATAATATATATTAAAACATAATATTTCAGTCGCAAGCTTCTCTATAAAATCCTTATTTTACTATAAGGAATGTAACCAAACTGCAACCAACAGCTACTCTCCGGGCTATGTGCCCCGCCGAGCGCTGAATTACAAGTTACAAGCCTGGCGCGTTAAGTGTAATAATCACATATTACCAACAAAACGCTAATGCTTCGATTGCATTATATATATATATATAGGAAAAGCGTAAAAAATTGAATTACGTCTAATTTTGACAAAATTTAAGCGCATTTCATGAAATTTTAGATGAAAGTAATCCATATTACCAAAAATAGCATGTAAAATTTTAGCAAAAAATATACAATACTTTGGCCGCAATTCCATTTTTAGTCCAAATTCCACAAAATTTTCAAAACGTTCCCCAATTTGTCCAAATGGTTCTACGAATTTGTTTTTTCACTAAAATGAAGGTTTTTAATGTACTTTCACTTTTTTTTGTAATTTAATTGTTGGGCTCTCTTCGGAATTGGTTTTCAACACATTTAATATAATTTTTCGCTGGACATTGTCTATCATATCGTTGGGCATAAAGGTCGGTAACCGCAACTGCATTTCTTTTACACTCCCCACAAATAATTAACACGTTTTTCACCTCTTGTATAAATTTGCGGCATTTTGAACACAATTAATAAGAATTTTAAACAATTTTTAAAGACACAATAAAAACACCGTTAAACCAACAAATGTTTGACAAGCTAAATATTTCATTATTTTCAAAGCCACCTTAGTTTACTTCTTAATATTTAATTAGAACAAAATTGTATTCTCTTATTTTCTTTTAGCTGAAAATTTGTTTATGTTTATTGCACATTTTAATACGACATATGAATAAATTCCTTATTAATAGTACTAATAAATGGTACCACGGTACCTATATGGAAAAATTGAGTTTTGCCCCAAAAACAATTTTGGTGAATTTTATTTGCTCATAAATCACGTACTTTAGTGTTTTTAACGGGAATTCGATTTTTGTAGCATTACACGGGTCATTTAGAATAAATCGGAACCATCATGGTACAGTTAAGTGGAAAACTAAAAATTATATTATAAAAAAAAAATTGATATTCGAAATGTCACTTATTTGGCATAGTTGAATGATTCACTTCTGGCGAAACCAGAAGTGAAAAAAAATAAATTGTTTGTCGAAAAGTGCCGTTTATTATGTATGTAGTATATTGAGGTACCGTCATCGGTTTAAGCGCTGAGACCTCGATCGGCGAAGTTAAGCAGCGTTGGTCGAGTCCGTCACTTGGATGGGTGAACGGCATCTCATTTCGCCGTCCTGGTTGAGTGGAAGAGTAGCTGTAGCTAAACTCCGCCAGGACGTAAATATAAACAAGGCATTAAAATTAAAAAAAAAAAAATTCTAAATTTTAATCAATTATCTTCAAAACTAAAGGAGAAAAGGGCGGTATACCATGATCCTGTTACACCCGGTATATACATCAAAAATGACAAAAAACCGGCTAAATTACGAAAAAATTATTCTTAGTTACATCACGTGAAAGTACATAAAAAACATTCATTTTGATTAAAAAAAAATCGTACGACCATTTGGACAAATTGGGGAACGTTTGTAAAATGTTCGTGGAATTTGGACTAAAAATGGAATTGCGAACAAATTACTAGATATTTTTGGCTCAAATTTAGCGGACTATTTTTTGGTTATATAAGTTACTCTCTTATAAAATTTCATCAAATTCGATTGAATTTTGTCCAAGCTAGCCGTAATTCAATTTTTTACGCTTTTTCAGCATATATATCGTGGCGGGCGGTGAACCGATTTTCACGTAATTTGATCTGAAGGTTCCTTGACCATCGACAATAAAAGGGTACCATTCTTGTTTCCTAACTAGCATTTTAAAGGGTCCAAAATAAACTAATAAACTAATAAACTAATAAACTAATAAACTAATAAACTAATAAACTAATAAACTAATAAACTAATAAACTAATAAACTAATAAACTAATAAACTAATAAACTAATAAACTAATAAACTAATAAACTAATAAACTAATAAACTAATAAACTAATAAACTAATAAACTAATAAACTAATAAACTAATAAACTAATAAACTAATAAACTAATAAACTAATAAACTAATAAACTAATAAACTAATAAACTAATAAACTAATAAACTAATAAACTAATAAACTAATAAACTAATAAACTAATAAACTAATAAACTAATAAACTAATAAACTAATAAACTAATAAACTAATAAACTAATAAACTAATAAACTAATAAACTAATAAACTAATAAACTAATAAACTAATAAACTAATAAACTAATAAACTAATAAACTAATAAACTAATAAACTAATAAACTAATAAACTAATAAACTAATAAACTAATAAACTAATAAACTAATAAACTAATAAACTAATAAACTAATAAACTAATAAACTAATAAACTAATAAACTAATAAACTAATAAACTAATAAACTAATAAACTAATAAACTAATAAACTAATAAACTAATAAACTAATAAACTAATAAACTAATAAACTAATAAACTAATAAACTAATAAACTAATAAACTAATAAACTAATAAACTAATAAACTAATAAACTAATAAACTAATAAACTAATAAACTAATAAACTAATAAACTAATAAACTAATAAACTAATAAACTAATAAACTAATAAACTAATAAACTAATAAACTAATAAACTAATAAACTAATAAACTAATAAACTAATAAACTAATAAACTAATAAACTAATAAACTAATAAACTAATAAACTAATAAACTAATAAACTAATAAACTAATAAACTAATAAACTAATAAACTAATAAACTAATAAACTAATAAACTAATAAACTAATAAACTGAAAAACCACCCTTAAAAATGACCAATTTACTCCTTTTTCGCGAAATAAAGAGGTTCCCCACCTACTCTAAGTAGAAATCTTAGAGTATTTTTAGTTTCACCAAAACAAACTTATTTTTTATGTTGCGTTGCTCCATGTAAAATGTTCTCTATCGCCTTATTTTTGGCTATTTTTATTCGACTATACGGCGATTTTAGTTTTTCAAATATTAAATATTTTAAACTCAAATTTCTCTAAAACGTTTGGATTTTCGAATTTTTCCCATATAAGTAAAGAAATCTAATTAAGATAAAATTCTTTTCAACATAGATAACATTCCTAAGTTCCTGCCGTCCAAAAAATTCTTTGTAGCGTAGCGCCATCTACCTCTTAACATATATAACTTAAGCTATTTGTAATCAAAATTAACTTCAAAGTAAATTAAGATTAATTAAAATTTATATGTTCAAGCAATGGGATTTACAGAACTCAAATACCTCTAGTAGTTTTCGAAATATTTTACCTAGGAGTTTTTGTTGGCACATCCTGTATGTAGGCATATTTAACGGCTGTGTGGTGGTAAAAACGTTTAGTGCGTATTGTCAAAACATCGGTGATTAGCACCTTCCCAGTCATGCTGTGTTTACAACCCTGATCCATTGATGAGAAAGCCTTAACGGTAGCGTTGCCGATGATCTCGCAGGCGTTGGCGATTAGCCCTAAACAAATGCAAGTCATGGTGTTGAACAAAGTAAGCCGTGGCGTACGTTCAGACCCCGGGCGACAAACCACAACGAGCTAACGTTATAAATGTCGGTCGTATTATTATTATAACTGCTACCGTATTTAATTTATGGTAATAATTAAATATCTAGAACACGTCCTATAAATATCCAAATATACATTGTGAATGAATGCCACCTGGATGTAATAAGTTTCAAAGTAAATTAAGATCTATTGTTGAAACGGGTAATAAAAAATCGAAATACGACTTGCTTTTCGAGGTTGATTTTAGTAACCGGCCGCCTATTATTAATCTTAAACTCTTCGTTTCTTTATGAAATCAAATGTGATTTGATTAACTGTGTGGCACAAATCACAAGTGATGAAAAATTCGAAGTAGGAATGATAAATAATAGTATTTTCTTTTTTAATAACACCAGATGTTTGTAAATGTTTATTAGCCGCCTTTTAAGTCACCGACGTGACCCTCTTAAGCTTAGATTTGTATGAGTAAATGTGTTCAGTGTTCACTAATCGATGCAACCATCTTAGACATATTTTATCTGTTATAGGTTTTTTAAATAATAATAATAATTTTATTCTCTAACAGCCACAATATATAGTACATAGAGACATAGCGAGCTGAAAAGCGTTCACAAGAAAATTTTTACATTTCCATAAAAAATAAAAACAAAAAGCTTTTAACTGCCGTAATACTATCCACTTATGCTCCAATCTATATATTATTTACAAATTTACAGTTTTATAAATAGTATTTTCTTTAATTAAGGTACTCTGAGATTATGCGTGATTCCATTTCAACTAGGCAATTGAATATTTCTCTCTTAAAACTCAAAGACTTTAATATTTTTTATATTATTTGAAAAAGTATTTAAAAAATTTATACTTCCATAAAAAGGCCCTTTTTCATACATACTTAATCTATGAAAGGGAACTTATAATCATTTACACATCACAGATATGATCATTAAATGTGAGTTTAGTGTCAAAGGCAACGCCAAGGTCTTTCAGTTTGTCGCATTGCTGTATTATTGTATTATTGATTATATAGTATATGGGTTGAAAATATTAATATTTGTAAAATAAAAGTTGAAATTTGAAAATTTAAATGAATTTAAAGTTTTTGTGCAAATACTATTTAAAATAAAATATTTATGAAAAGAAAAGATTGTAGTTGAATTCTAATTTGAAAGTAGTGAAATTATATTTATAAATTCAAATGTCGGGGCGCCACCTATGTTAAGCCATAAGAACTTAATAAGCTCAGTCAGTAGAGATGAAAACCTTCTTTCACAGAAGCGAGTTCCAGCAATTTGTTATAGGCGATGTCTGAAATCAAAGGCGCGACAACAATTAACCTTTTATTTTTGGTAGTCGGTGTGCAAACATTTACAAATATACAGTGAGAAATCTTAAAACTATAATACATAAAATAACAGTTATATATCGATTAGGAAATCGATTTAAATTAAATAAAATAGTATACCTTTTGGTATATAGAGATCTTTTTTGCTTTACGTATAGACCAGGTCAGCGCTTCCCGCTCAAAAAACGCAACAAAAACTTTACGACCCCATTAAAATACCGGTACTCTCTGTACTATTTCATTCATTAATTGACTCGCTTACCTTTATAGATTTTTAATGTGCATCGGCTTGTTTGATGACACACATGCCGGATGGCCCGTGGCGATAATAATTATGTCGTAAAGTTGTTGTTATATTTTTTGAGTGCCGGGAAGCACTGACCTGGACTATACGTAATTTGGCTAACCTTGTGCACAAGTGCGCACTGTAGGTAATCCTGTCCACTCTTTCAATCAGCTGATCTCGATCTTGTGAAGTTCTATTTATTCTGGAAGTGGTGATATGTGGAGAAACACTTTATTATAATATACGAAGCATTTTATTTTAATTTCGAAGGAAAACACCTTAAATTTGTCAAATTTTTGGATTAACAAATATAATTGGTGATTAAAAAATTTAATTTTTGAGCACTTTACCCTTTTGATATAATTATTACAAACAATTCTTGAAGAAGTTTCAAAATTCTGATTTGATTACGTGTTATATTTAAATTTATAATACTTTTTCTTTACTTTTCCTTTCTCTGACGTTTTACTAATTGGCAAATATTAATTTCAAGAGGTAAGGTTAACTTGGAAGAAAATTAACAACTTGTTTACTATAAAATTTTAAATTCTACTCTCCTCTGACGTTGCTACCATGGAAATGCGCAAAATAATAATAAATGATCGAAAATGTTCTTTATATTCTTTATATAGGTTTCACCCCTGTTCATTCGTCCTCGATAAGTTAAAATTGATACCGGAGAGTTAGCGTTCGACTATTTGACTAGTTTGTGTGTCCTGTGACTTTTAACTAATTATTATTATTTTCCCGTTGAAAACGTATAAAAGTTTAAGTCATCCAAGAGACGTAAATCAATATTGTTGATTGTTGTTATTTACAAGTTTAGTTACGTATTTTTCTTTGGAACACGTCGAATTTAAAAACGTCTCGGCAATAAGGTTCCTGTGCTGGAGGTTCGTATAAAATATTATTTATTATTTTACATATCTTAATATAAATAGTAAAACAGCTAATCTGTTTTGCGTAAATACATTTAGTACCAATTTAAAATATTCCGCGATGTAATTCGTGTTTTTCTTTTACTAGGCATTTTTTGTGTGTGTGTGTGTATACTTCTTGGAGTTTGAACCTTTTCTCCGCCATTTTGTTTTCACGTGGACTGATTTACTGTTTTATCCCACCAAAGAGTTGCCGTTGATATAACTTCGAGTCATAGTGGATTTACTTCAACAAGAAATTGATAAATCTTTCCAGGGATCTCAACCCTTGATGACTGCACCAGCAAAGTGACACCTTTCGCTGGATAGGATTGAGTACCCCCTAGTGGGAATTTCTTTTTTAATATTTATTATTCGTCTTATTGTTTTGTTATTACGTAAGTTGATGCCAAAGCCCAGTATATTTTACATAACTCTTACCATAGATATCGAGTGGCTTAACTGCTATTTTATCTGAGATAAGCCTTATTGAAACCTAAATTTTACCTCGAGGTCAACCACTTTAATGCCAACAAATAACGATAGAGTTTGTTCTTTTAACTAACTTCGTACTATTTAATTGCATATTTATATTTTGTTAAGTAATTTGAATAAATAATTAACAAAAAATACGTATATCTCTCTTTTCTTTTATTATTTGGCTAATATCTTCAGAAGAGGAGACAATTTAGTAATTTTGTGCATCGATAGACGTAGTTGTATATATAGGGTAAAAATAAATTACTTGGCGCCTCTAAAAACTGAAACTACTTCCCACGCCCTAATGCAACCGCTAAGCGAACCAAGGGCTTATACATGTAATTTTTAATTGTTATTCGTATTTTAACCAAATACACACAACAACGCACTCGAATGTTGCTTGAAAATTGTTCATAAAGCATTGTGGCTATTGGAATTTAACACAAATACAGTTCAAAAACCTGTTGGGTTTTGTCTATCCATGACTTTACCACATCTGTGAGGAACTACCCCTAAAAGTGTAGCTGGAGCCCCACATGAAGCTCTAGTTTCAGAGCTACAGTGTGTAGAAGCATTAGTAGGTAGGTACCCAAGTATCTGCATATAAAAGGTTTCGTTATGATATTTATTGATAAAGTTATGAACGAAAATAAAATTTGACGTCTATTCTGTAATTTTTACACAAATTTTATTACACAAAAGTATATTTAAGAGTTGAAGATGGGGAGAATTTACTTTATTGAGTTTACAAATTACTGTTCTTTACTAATATATGCTGTTATGCATGCTACAGAAAAATGAAATATAAAGTTTTTGTATTTTTATAGGTTTCCCGCTACTCCGAAACCCCAAATTGGACTTACGACCTCCTGCAGTCAAATGTGAGTGTAGCATGGATCCCTGATCATTATGTGAGTTAAATTAAGCACTTTTTTATCACTATAAGTGTTCTAGAAAATTGAATAGAATATGATATGTTTTACCAATATATTTCTAAATTTACATAAAATTACGATGGGCCTGTAATCACTGACTTTGTTGCTTTTCATTTCTTTGTAAATCAGACAAATTTTAGAAGTCTTCCAAATTTCTGGAAATGTGGAAAAGGAAGAGCAGTATAGTTGCAGAATCTTTTATTTAGCAGAAATACCGTCTAGACCGGTAATAAGTTTGGGTTTCGTTTTCTTGAGAGCTTCTGCTTTAATAAACTGCTGGATTAAAAAATGGGAACACTAAATGCTGATTCGTCATTTGACTGGTTATATATGTGGTTTCAGAAAATTATGCACATTCGTTGACGTATTTGCTATGTGCTATCGCGATGTGGTTCTTTACTTTATTTCTTAATAATGTGAATATTTGAAATAAATAATGGCAACCGAAGAGTAAAGGTCATTGCGCTGTTGGAAATTGGGTCCATCCCACCCCCTATTATAATGAGGTAAATTACAAGAATAAAGGCGCCTTTATAGTAATTAATAATAGTAATAATAATAATATAATAATAATTTATTTACAGAAAAAATATACAGATATAATTTGTACTATTTATGTAAACAAATTGGATAAATTTACAGTAAGTTAAAAGTTGTTTGTAAATTGTTGGCAATTTCAGAACCTAGATGTACAATATATTTAGTGTATTCTTATTATTGCATTTTACAAATAGTCTAAGACTTGTGTATAAAAATTCACAAAAGGTAATTCGCAGAAGGTCCTGAAATAACCATTAACCTATATAATTAACAATAAGAAAAAGATATGAAGTAAGCATGACAGGCGAAATATTGAAACTATTGGAACTAAGTGGAATGAGTATTTTTTTGTGTTTATATATTTTTTACATCTATTAGTCGATGTATATCTAGTCTGGGAATGCTTTTAATCCAAGATTTTACTCTATTCTTGAACAAACTATAAGAATTTATAGTTTTTATTTCAATTGGCAATTTATTATAAAGTTTAGGTCCTAGGTATGTATGGCATCTTTGTGCAATTGTTTTTTTAGGTCTAGGTACTTGATTAGGGGCATTTATCATATAACGGGTGCTGTAGGCATGATCAATATTTTCCAACTCATTTTTGTTTTTATACTGCCTTAGTAAAAGGTTGAAACAGAAGAGTTGCCGCATATCAAAGATCCCCGTTTCTACATATAGACTTTCAGTTGAGTAGGTCCAATTTTTTTTATATATAATTTTTAATATTAATTTTTGCGTAGTTTCTAAGGTCCTTAAATGATTATTTGAAGTACCTACCCATGCTATAATTCCATAAGTAAGGTGAGATTCAACTAAAGCATGATAAAGTATTTTCATATGAACGATTTTAAGAATTTTAGATAAGTATTTAAATGTATGTAAGATAGTTCTTAATTTTTTTACTATAAAGTTTATGTGTATATCCCATTTTAAATTCTTATCTATGTAAATTCCCAGATACATAATTTTATCTGTAGCCGAGATTTCTATATTTGTGCTGCCGATTTTTACTCATATTTTTTTATAAGTCGGTAAATATTTCGAATAGGAAGTAAACGGTATGTAATAAGTTTTACTAAAGTTTACTGTTAGTAATTTATTACTGAACCAGGTAAAGATAGTAGCTAGATCAGCTTCTATTTTATCCTTTAACATATCCCAACTTTCGGCTTCATAAAAAATGGCTGTATCATCAGCAAAACTTACTACTTCACCCTTAGTTTCTACATTAAATAGGCCATTTAGGTATATATTAAACAGTATTGGTCCTAGAACAGTGCCTTGAGGCACCCCATATTCTACAGTCTTTACATTACTTACTGTGTCTGCGATTTGAGTACATTGCGTACGGTGTTCTAAATAACTCGACATTAATTTATATGAAGTCCCTCGAAAACCTATACTGTTCAACGTACTGAGAAGTTGGGTGTGGCTAACCGTATCGAAGGCCTTTGCCAGGTCGATGAAAACGCATATTGCTGGTTTTTTGTTATCAATAGATTTATTAATTTTAGCAGTTAATTTTGCAGTAGCGTCTTGCGTCGACCTGTTCTCTCTGAACCCAAATTGTTTGTCTGATAATATGCTATATCTCTGTAGATAACAATTAATCCTATTTCTTAGTACTTTTTCAAAAATTTTCGCTATATTCAAGATTAAAGAGATTGGCCTATAATTAGCAACATCTAGTTTATCACCACTTTTAAAAAGTGGTTTTATTATAGCCGTTTTGAATAATGATGGACATACTCCTATGTTAAACGATCTATTTATTATGTAGGTTAAAGGTTTAGCTATTTCTTTAGCAATGTCCTTTGAAGTTTCGGACCGTATGCCATCAATACCAGGTGCCTTATTATTTTTTAAATCATGAATAGTTTCGATGACTTCCAACTCGTTAGTCTCAGAGAGAAAGAATGAATTGGGAAAAGTTTTTATTGTCTCAGTTACACTGTTTTTATGTAATTTAATTATGTTAGCTAGATTTTTTCCTACATCGGTAAAATAATTGCATCGGCTATATCTTTTTTATCAGTAACTGTTACATTATCTTGTACTATTTCCAAAGGCCAGTCGAGTTATTTTTATTTAAATCAATTTTATTTTGAAAATAATTTACTTTCGCTTTTCTTATTAGTTCAGTTAATTTTTTTTTTATACATTTATTTAACGTCGGCCTATTTCCGCTACTGAGGCCTAACACCGACGCCTGTAAACGAGCTACCTCCAACCAGGAATTTTGCCGAACCTCTTACCTTAAGAAGAGTAGGGATCTTTTACTTGCCTAACATTTAATATACAAGGGACCGACGGCTTTACATCCCCTCCGAAGGATGGTATATCTCCTATACAACCCTCGCCTAAGGTTGTATAGCTTCCGCGCATACACTGATATACAAGCCGCTGGAAGGTGTGTGAGGCGAGAATGCGGTTTCCGTTGGAATGGCCACCCATCCAAGTACTAACTGCGCCTGTCGTTGCTTTACATCGCATACCGAAGTATGTACACAGTAAAGACGCACCTACGCTCGCCCCATTTCAGTTAATTTATTTTTATATTTTTTAAATTCTTGTTTATTTTCTTCAGAAGGATATTTTTTCATTTTTTTATAAAGCTTGTCTTTTATGTTAACTGAATTTATTAGACCTTTGGTAATCCAGTTAGTTGGTTTTTGCTGATTATTTTTTATTTTAATTATTTTAGTTGACTCATGTATGTATGTTTTTAGCTTGTTAACAAATATTTCGGTGCAATCATCTACTTTGTTTGCTGAATATAATTCAGCCCACGTTTCATCTCTTAATTTATTTATTAGTACGGTTTTTTCAAGATATTTTTTATTAGTCTGATTATCTAATACTATTGATTTTTCATCGGTTGTAACAATTTGAAGAATAGTTGGGAAATGATTTGTTATACTGTGATTTAATATAATTGACTGATATTGTATGTTATTCTGGTGGCGATTTTTATGTTTTAGGAATATATTATCTAGGCAGCTGTTTTCATTTCCTTGCACTCTGGTAACATTGTTTATTAGAGATATGTACCCTTCCTGACTTAATATATTCAAATATTCATCTATTTCATCATTTACTGGAAGTATATTATTATTGAAGTCTCCAACAAGTACATGATAGTCGGTTTTATGTTGTATGTTATTTAAATAAATTTCAAGATTTTCATTAAAAATTTTTGCACAAGTGGATGGAGGCCTATAAATACCTGTTAACAGAAATGTATTTTCTTGAAAATTTGTAAGGATTTCAAGAGCCTTTATATTACCTATATTAATTATTTTGTATTCAAAACATATCGGGTTTTTAATATATATTGCTACACCATCATTTTGGTTTAAGTCCCCTTTGTTATATACTAAATTGTAGCCTACTATGTTGAATAGAGAAGGATCTTGGATTTTCCATGTTTCAGTAAAAATGATAAAATCAAAATCGTATTCCAATTGTTCTAATAAAATTTTAAACTCAACTAGGTTTTTATTGATACTTTTTATATTACAGTGCATTATTTTTAATTTTGTAAATTTTTTATTTTTTCTAGAATTTTCCTGCATTCTATATTACACTCCACTACTTTTGTTTCAATAGTATCTATTTTAAAGTCTCTGATGTATGAATCCATGTTATTTATTTATTTAATAAGGACAGTATATATTTAAAACTTAAAACAATCTTATAAGATAATCTTTAAACTAATATAAGGCTAAATTGATATGTGTAACTAGATCGTTTCACGTTACAAGTAATTTCTACGTACCTAATTATATTATTATTATTGTACCTACTTATTTAAGTGTCTCTTATTTATTTTTCACTCCTGTATTAGATCGTGTGGTTCGATTTCCTCCAGGAAGTCCGTTGCTGCACTTACAGTTCGTTTATTGGATGTGGTAGCAGTGTTGGACCTCGGATTTTTCTTCTGAATAGGGTCTGTTTTTGATGTGTTGATGTTGTTGATGTGTTGATGAATGTTGAAATGTTCTAAATTAATATATCTTCCTTCCTCTTCCTTTTCTTTTATTTTGTGTTTTTTCGTAAGGTATAATTCGAGGTGTATGTAGACTTTCCTTTGGGCAACGAATTTGTTGGTGTATTTGTTTTTGCTTGAATTGTTCCTTGTGTTGTAGTTTCCTCGGGATTGTTTTTAGATTTACCTTTATACGACTTTATAAGGGCATATCTACGTTTAGCTGTATTTATTTCAGTTTGGCTAGTGGTTGCGGGAGGGCTAGTTGCGACTATTGTAGGATTGTTTAAGTGTTGATTCGTTTCGTTATTTATTTCAGACGTAAGGGTGGTAGAGCTTACCGAGGTAAGCTTACGCGTTAGGCTTGCGTGCAAAGGGTTCCCGGTTCAAATCCCGGCTAGACTATCGATGTTTAGTGGTGTTTTTTATGTGTTACCGAGTTGATACCAGTGGATTAGACGGGTTTATATGAGAGACAACACTGCTAGTTGCTGTACCACTCCTGAGTTCGAATCACAACTGCTGCAGATGGCAATGTCGTAAGAAATGGTAGTTGTGTAATTGTCAGTGTGCATGTGTTCTGATTGAGTGGTGGAATAGCTAATGCTTAATGCCTAATCTTTTTAAGGAGTTTAAAAAATCAGAAGTACGGGCATTTACAGACCCCCTCCAACAGATATAAGCATGTTTATTGACGATATTGAGAATTGTGTAAACTCCGTCAACAATAATGACAGTATAATCCTGGTTGACGACAAGAATATAAATAATAAGGACTTCTTAATATAACCTTACCGCTCTAAAACATATTATGGAATAGAATGGTTTCATTCGCAAATTAATGTACCTACTAGGGTTAGATATAGCAATGGTTGAATAATAGACCACTTTTTTGCGGTATTGCATAACATAGCTGACCATTGCTCAATAATCTTTAATTTGGAATCTGAAAATAACGAAAAACCAAAATCAATTAAAGTAGAAGATAGAAAACAATTAGAAGAGAAAGATATAATAAAAGGAGTTGAGCAGATAAATATGGATACAAGGAATATAACGTCAAAAATACCACTAATATCTGGTACAACACAAAGTCACAAATAGAAACAGCAAACTTAAACCATGGAAGATCCAAGAGATATAAAATTCCATCTTAAAATGTGGCAAGCTTTAGCAAATACCTATAAAGAGCAAAGGACATATACAACAAAAAGAATATTATAATGATTATAGAAACACGTAAGAACCCTAATTAAAGCAACGACACGTTATTACTGTAAAGAAAAAATACAAATAATTGCAATCAAATTTGGGACTGTAACAATAAGTTGAAAATCATAACAAATAATGCACTGAATTATCAATGATGATAATGTCTATATTAATAGACAATATCATTGACAACGGCGAGCAAATAACCAATGACGAAGAAATAGCCTTTACTATATAATTTCAACTATTTCTTTATTGAAATCGGTGAGAAATTCCCAAGCAAACACAAAATCTGACAGGTAACAAAAACATAAATGGAAATCTTAATTCAGGGTATGATAAATGAATTTCAGTTCATCTTGCCCTTAATTTTCTTTTTTAATTTCGTTAACAATCTGTATATACAGTTATGCATTGAATTATATTATTTGAATAGAGAATGCTTGCATCCTCTCATTCTAAATAATTGTATATACTTTTCTTTAGCGAAAGGCTATTCTTGAATCATGTTAGATAAAAAAAATTACAATTTGCTTCTCATCTCGCAAAAAATTGACAAGAAGTGAAGCTAATTTGTATTATGCTAACAAAAGCTTCACTGACAGATTATTTATAAAAATAAAATGAAGAATAACAATGTTTTGTAAATGTATCCCAACAATACTGGGTACAAAATTACTTAGAATTAATTTTCAGTGGTCTTTAGGTTGTGAATGCTTCCTTACTATTATCGTTATTATCATATTTTAATACCATCTGTTGTAATTATCACCATCCAAATAAATTAGATTCTATTGTCCGGAGCATAATAGTTAATAAAAATATGCCCATATATTGGTAATTACGAGACGTGTTTCGAATCTATTATTATTTATAATAAGGCCATAATAAGCTTACATTAATTAACTTTCAAAATTCGAATTGTTCGTCTATTATGCCAGGTTGTGTAATGTGCCATTTTTTGCAAAGGCATTTCTAACGATTATTATTTCTTTTTCGTCACATTAATAACACGGAGATTACTTTTATGAATATACACACAATAGAGACCAGTAAATCACTTTTTAAATTTAAAAATATTTTATTCATATACCTCGTTAAGAATTCAAATGAAAATTAAATTGATACCTCGCTCATTTGTGACAGACATTAATGTGAAATAACCTGCCAATTACGGTATGTATATGTGTTTTGATCAGGGGCAACCAAATTCCAACCAAAAGGTGCTTGAAGTACTTGGGGGTTAGATTGGACGAACGACTGACGTTTAACACACACATCAACAAGACGGTACGGAAAGTCTACTCTATATCGAGGAGTCTATATTCACTCCTAGTTAGTGGTAGCAGACTTAACCGACAGAATCAAAAAAATTGATTTACACCACTATAATTAAGTCGGCCATTACATACGCGGACCAATGTGGTGCAGCATATCGGTGACGACAATGAGAAAACTCAAAGTTTTGGAACATAAATTTATGCGCCTCATATCAAATTCTAGCAGAATACACCTCCCTCAGAGATCTCTATGCACGTTGCCATGACACTACTCCAATAGCGGACAACATTCAGGAAATTTCATGAAAATTCTATACTCTCAAACGGGTGATAATCCGCTAACCCAGAACATTACATAAATTATACACCATAATGCCCCATTCAGGATAAAAGACGCCCTACCTTATCGGCAACTGCTCTAGCCTAACCAACCAACCCGGCGGATATAATTTCACGCGGAGTTAATACAGAGAAAATTCTGCTGGAAAATTCAGAATTTTGGTCTACAGCATATCAGTTACCGGAAAAGAACTATTAGAAGTTAAAATAACTACGTTAACTTGCATACATTCTCTCAATGAAACCCTTATTTCCAAATATTCATCTTTAACTAAACTACATCATGTAGCAACTTTCTGCATAAGATTTAAGAAAAATCTTACCACACATAAGTTTTGCAAACTTACCGGTAATTTAACAATAGATGAGAAACGAATCTATGACTATCCTCATCGGAATATGTCAGTCGGAAGAATTCGAACATGACTTAGCATCTTTGAAAAAATCAAATACAGTCACACGAATCAGCAACTTATATCATTAAATGCTTTCGTAGATGAAGAAGGTATAATTCGGGTAGGCGGAAGATTGTCAAAATCAAGCATTGCCAATGATCACAAACATCCTATGGTGCTACCTAACAATCATCCATTTACAAAACTATTAATAAAGAAATTTACATGCCGGTATACAAGCCACATTGGCTTCCATACGAACAAAATTTTGGCCTTTAATGGGTCGTTCTACAATAAAACGAGTGTTACGTGAATGTATTACTCGATTCAAGGTTAAACCACTGAGTGTAACCCAGCTAATGGGAAACTTACCGGAATGTCGTCTTCAGAATGAAAGACCGTTTTTTAATTGTGGTGTCGATTATGCCGGACGCACCGCACATTGATTTCAATAAATAATTTCTTCTTGCAACCGTCTTCCACATATAACCCTCTTTATAGGTTATGGGTCCAGCCCACAATTGCGTAGAAGAACATTATATCTAGTAAATTTGTTAAAATCACAATCGGCGTGTTGTGTCAAGTTGAGCACGTGAAAATTAAAGAATCCTGTGTGGAATAATTCTGTGTGAACAAAACTAATTGCAGCGATAATATGACAATGACAAACAAAAATTTCCTAGAAGATGGAAAATGATATTAAAGATGAAGAAATTCAAGAGGACATAGGTGTTCTTGAGGAAAATGGTGATCTTGAAGAGTGCAATAAATATAATTTGCATCCACGTGAGAATTTCACTTTGCCAGGGCGATATGAAGTGAATTTAGTCGAACTGGATGGTTTGCAAACTTATCAAAAAGCCATTTATACTTCTGATCATAAGCAGTAGGAAAAAGCAATTCATGAATAATTACAAGCTTTAAGCAAGAATAAAGTGTGAAAAATAACAGAACTTCCACATAATAAAAATGTAATAGATTCTAAAGGGGGTTTCAAAATTAAACGTAATCAAAAAGGTGCAATTACACGTTATAAGGCCAAGTTATGTGCTCGAGGTTTTAAACAAAAAATAGGTGTAGATTATAATGAAACTTATGCTCCGACAACTACATATGATTCCGTTATAGTCGTTTTAGCCATTGCTGCTAAATATATGCTGAAAATTAAGCAGTTTGATGTGAAAATTGCATTTTTGTATGGTGATATTCAAGAAGATATATATATGATACCTCCATAAGGTACTGAGATACCCTCTAATTTGGTATGTAAATTAAGAAAATCTTTATACGGTCTTAAGCAATCAGCAAGAAATTGGAATTTGACATTTGATAAATTTATTAAAAGTTTTGGTTTTATCTAAAATAAAAGTTATATTTACAAATGTCAATATAAAGGAACATTTACAATACTAGTTATTTACGTTGATGATGGATTGATTTTGTCACTCAGAAGTGATTTTGGAACAGATTTTACGCGAACTTAGAACTGTTTTCGAAATATGTGAACCAGTATGTTATGTTGGTCTAAAAATAGTTCGAGAGGACGATGGATCAATTTTTAGTCATTAGTCAAATTGTATTAAACAAGTGATTAAACGTTTTTATTTAATCTATCAGCTGATCCTCATACAAATTTAACTTTAAATAATAAGAGTAAAATCATTACTGGAAATGTTCCATACAGAGAGGCTGTTGGTTGTTTAATGCTTGCTGCAATCGTAAGCAGGCCAGATATAATGTTTGCTGTAAGGATTGTCAGTCGTTACCTTGCCGAACATTCTGTTTTACATACAGCTTTCAATGATAACTTACCCTTATTAATTGGATATTCAGATGCTGATTTTGCAAATGACATTCAAACAGGTCGTTCAATCAGTGGTTACCTGTTCAAGATTAATGGATCTATTGTAACTTGGTGTAGTCAACGTCAACCAACGATATCGTTGTCGACAACAGAATCAGAGTACATTTCTCTGTCGTTAAATGTGAAAGAAGTACTATGGCCTTAGTTTAGTGGGCCAAAGCCACTCAAACAACTGCAGCTAACAAGCTAAGGCGGGTGCAGTCACTGGCTTGCTTGGGAATCACGGGTGCTATGAAAATCACTGCCACAGCAGCCATGGAGACCTTATTAGACCTTCCCCCACTGACCGTGGTGATTCAGGGAGAGGCAAGAATGGGGGCATATAGGGTACAAAACTCACGTGACTTGGCTCTCCACACAGGGGAGTCAGCACATATGAGGTTAATCGGCATTGTAGTAGATCCTTTATTAAGCATGAGGTCAGACTACATGGTCCCAAAAATCACATTTAACAAGCCCTTCAGTATCTCTATTGCAGAGAAAGGGGATTGGCCATCAGGAGCTCCTGAGATATTACGCAAAGGCCTGGCCTAGTATACGGACGGGTCTAGGATGGAATCAGAAGCTGGAGCAGGAATACATGGAGTGAGACCGAGGGCAAGTATAAGCCTTTATCTTGGACTCCACGACACTGTATTTCAAACTAAAATTCTGGCTATACTTGAGTGTATACGTGAGAATGTTAAACGACGATATGTGAACCAGCAGATCTCCATCGCATCGGACAGCCAGGCGGCACTAAAAGCATTAACCTCTAACAAAGTGTCTTCCAGACTGGTGTCGGACTGCCACAATGAGCTCGAAGTTCTGGATAAGTAGAACAGAGTTAAACTACTCTGGGTGCCGAGACACACCAGAATAGACGGCAACTAAAAAGCTGATGAACTTGCTAGACAAGGAGCAGCTAATAAATTCTATGGCCCAGAGCCCGTGCTAAGCATTACCAAATGCTCAGCTAGAGGGGCAATTAACGACTGGGTCAGTAATAAACACAATCATTACTGGAGGAACACTCCAGGTAACCGACATGGGAAAACACTTATAAACGGACCAGGCCCAAGACAAACTGCAGAACTGCTCTCAAAGAACAGGTTACAGTTTGGAATCGTAACAAGTCTCTTACCGTGACATTTTCCTGTTAAGAAGCACCTGCACAGAGTTGGCAAGTTCGATGGCAACCTTGACTGCAGATTATGTGGGAAGGTACCAGAGACAGTAGACCATAGTATATATGAATGTGAGGCACTGACTCGCAGAAATAATATTTACGGGCAAACACAGACAGACCCGCAAAGCATTAAAACTCGCCCATTCTAAGACCTGTATCACCTCATCTGTGGCACAGGAGTATTAAAATGGACAGTGTAGATTGGAACATGGAGTGCACAATAAGCTCAAGAGGCTGCAATGCCCTCGGAGTGTTTACAGACGACCCTGTGAGGAGTGGTTTTAGTCAGTAAGAGTTTGACACTGACCCAGTTTGAGGTTCAGGTTGGGAGCCCATGGCGGTTTCCCATCCTCGTAAAAAAAAAGTATTATGGTTGCAATTTTTACTGTATGATATTTGTGATTTTCAAGTGAAACCAACAACAATGTTCATTGACATTCAAACTGCAATTAGGTTGTCATAATCCTGAACTTCACAAACGCACCAAACATATAGATATTAAATATCATTTTGTTAGAGAGAAATTCCACGAAGGGTTTATAAACGTAGATTATGTTTCTACAACAGATCAGTTAGCAGATATATTGACAAAGGCGTTGTCAAAAGTCATCTTTGAATATTTAAGAAATGAAATGGGCATGACTAAGATTAATAATTGATTTTTGGATTGTTTTGTTTTATTATTTCTTGTAAACGTTTATATTGCTCAGTACTAAGTTAGTGGGATTATTAAAAATGATGAATTTCGTACTTAGTAACATATATGGCTATAATGATTGTTATATAAATATAGTATGTGGCGATGTCAATAAAAATAAGTGACAAAAATATTAGATTGAAATGATTGTAATTGATTTCAGTAAATAATTTCTTCTTACAACCGTCTTCCACGTACATCCCTCTTTATAACTACTCTATGTAGTAACGAGTGATGTGACCTAAGGAAGTAATTTGTACTCATACTATTTTTGCTCTTTATTAACGATATTGTTATGGCTATTCAAGCGCCTAAATTATTATAAGCAGATGACCTGAAATTTTTAATATCGTAGTAGTATCGTAGAATTAATGATCAAAATGTAACCAAAGTAACCAAAGTTACATTACATTTGACCAAAAGTTAACTTTTATTCCTCACACAGAACAGATTTGTAGTCAGGCGATGAAGATGTTAAGTTTTGTAATCAGCAGCGCCAATGGCTTTCAAAATATTAAAACTTTGAAAACATTATATTATGCTTATGTGAGTGGTAAACTAGAGTATGCTTGTATAGTATGGGCTCCACATTATAATGCTCAATTCCAGTCTCTCGAACGTATACAACGCAAATTTTGTAAATATTTATATTATACTGAAATTAAACATAATATTTTTAGTCGCAAACTCCTCTATAAATCCTTATTTTACTATAAGGAACCTAACCAGACTGCAACCAACAGCTACTCTCCGGGCTATGTGCTTGGCTTGGCAGTCAGGCTATTTATTTTTCGATTGCAACAGACACTGGACCGCTGGATGGCGCCTGCTGGCTGTTTTACATGTCGCTATTGTAAAAATACCGGGATGTACTATAGTCAAAGGATTCTCATGTCGGTCGTCGCATACCTACCTTGCACTGACGAGAGCCAACAGCTCGAAACTGCAGTCTGCAAGTGGAGTGTGACGACTGGCAAGGGAGCTCCTTTAAGTAGGATCAGTCTTTCGGCTGGTGTTTGTTGCAATCGAAGCATTAGCGTTTTGATGGTAATATGCAATTATTACAATTAACGCCCCAGGCTTGTAACTTGTAATTCAGCGCTCGGCGGGGCACATAGCCCGGAGAGTAGCTGTTGGTTGCAGTCTGGTTAGGTTCCTTATAGTAAAATAAGGATTTATAGAGGAGTTTGCGACTAAAAATATTATGTTTAATATTCCGCCCTCTAAAAGCACATTTGAACTATACTGAAATTGGTTTGTACAATGGCGGAGAAGTTTCATACTGTGAAATGCTTAGTTCATTTGGCCTCATTAGTGATTAACATGGAAATGAGACGGAGAAATCGTCGGGTCATTTACCTTTACAAAATATTACATGGTCAGATAGATGACATAAATTTCCTTTCTCGGTTAAAGTTTCATGTGCCAATATTTTCTGCTGGAAATTGCCTTACGTTAACTTATAAAGTGCCTTGTACTAATCAGCACCTGTTTCCTCCACTTATTTGTATGTGTCGTGCTATAACCACATTCAACGTAATATTGATATTTTTAATTGTTCTGTTAGTCAATTTATTTATAACAAGAAATATCTTGTAAATCTTTGTTATTACTTTCTCCGTTTATTTACATTCATTGCTGTGGATTGTTACCTCCTTTTCCTTATTATTTATTTTTGGGCAAGAATTGAGGCAACATATGCGGATGACTAACTGGTTTAAGTCGGAGCAAAGAGTCGTGGATCCGGAGTATTCGTAAGTGTGTAGAAACTTACCCTTTTTGAAATGTACAGCATAAACTACAGATTTCTGTTTATTTCGAGGAAAGGAGAAAACAAAAAGGATGTTAAATTGGGCACCATTTATAGTGAAAATAAGTAGAATTGTCTTTTTTTCTCGAATAACCAGTCTACTATAGATCAGACTTGTTAAGAGAAATAAATAGATAATTTAAAATGAATGATAAAATATATTACATGAATAGATAAATCGGTTAACAAAGACTAATTTTTGATAATCATAGCTACGTAATCTACAACCGAAAGGCATAAAAATCTACAAGGAAATGGATTAATTCAAACTGCTATAGTTTATGGTATTTGTTTAATTCAAAAACTATAGCTTATATTATTGCTTCATAGGACGTATTTATATACAGTACTTGCTTTCACTTTTAAATCCGAAAACAGTTTAAAAAAAAGCGTACAGTCAGTCCATTGTCAACGTAGTGGGTGTAGAGAATTTCTTTGCTTAATTTTTATTTTCAAAGAATCCCTCGAAGAACCCTGAGTTTGTGACTTTTAATTCAGTCGCGAATCCAGAGATATGTTTTGAAAATGGAGTAAAAAATCACAAAGTTGTGGATTGTTCAGTTTCAGTGCATCATACATTAAAACTAAGCCTAAAAAGATGATAAAATGTTTTTGTGAATCAAAGAAATTTAAAAATCCCAATTTTTTGTCATTTGGTACACTCAAACAACTGCAGCCAACAAGCTAAGCCGGGCACAGAGACTGGCTTGCTTAGGAATCACGGGTGCCATGAAAAGCACCCCCACAGCAGCCATGGAGACCCTATTGGGCCTCTCCCCACTCAGCTTAGTGATTCAGGGAGAGGCAAGAATGGGGGCATACAGGGTGCAAAACTCACGTGACGTGGCTCTCCACGCAGGGGAGTCAGGACATATGAGGATAATCAACATTGTATTAGATCCTAGATTCCGGGGTTGAGTATTGTTGAGGTGTCTGGTTCTGGAACAGCAATCCAGGCCCACAATTGTCTCTTGCAAGGATGGACTCTAAAGGTTTCCTTGGCAATTTAGTTTACGTCTCTTAATAAATTGGAGTTTGAAAATGGTGGGAAAATTAACCAACTATGTGGTTTTTGAAAAGTTAATGAATAAGCATAAAATAAGAAGGAAGTCAAAATTTTCAATATGATGAAAATTTTATCTATATGCAGAAAGATAAGCTATGTATAAGCTGTGCAAAAGCTATGCAGAAATGTAAAAGCTATGCAGAAATGTATAAATATATAAGTATATAAGTAGAAATATAAATGCATAAATATATAAATACATACACGTATAAATATATAAGTATAAAAATATATATGTGTATAAGCGGATTTCGTAAACTATAAATTGCCAAAAAATGAAAATGAAAGAAAAAAATATTTTAAAACCATGTGGTACATATAGTATTTTAACTACTTATTAAATTAAAATGAATTGAACTTGAATTTAAATTTATTTTAAAAATTACATCAAAGACAATATTGAAAATTACTGAAATTTTAAATGACTAATAAATGAAATTTACCTGGATGTTAAACACTTGTTAACGCGGATATAAAATTGTAATATTAATTACTGAAGTCCTCAGTTAAGTTTATATATCTTCGAATCAGTACAAAAGCTGCAAGCAAATGATTTCCTGGTGAGTTTTACTAACAAGGTAAACTTTATCTGTCCCACTTACTGCAAAATAATGCCACCAGATAAACTTAAAAAATCTATTTCCTCTAATTATATAGAAAACTATAAAACGTAGAAATGGAACAGGTATGGCCATCTGTAAATTGTTGAGTTAAACGCAATAACCTGCCTTATGTAGATTCCCGTACTCAAACAAATTACACAATCGATAAAAGAAATCTATAATACCACATACCACAGCTGACCTAGATTGCAACAATTTGTACTTTCTATTCTATACATAACCAAAAATATGAACTGCCATAATATGTAGTAAAACGTAAAATTGTCTTGTGAGGATTCAGCAAATATATTACATCTTATAGGATATACTATTTAACAGGATAATTAGAAAGCTAAAGGTAAGAAAAATAACCATATGTACTTACATAGTAAACAAAAATATAAAAATTGAAATATAGGTATATGAGTGTAAGTAAATGTTTTATAGACAATCGTTTCCTGGGATGCTGTAATGGAACGGAAATATATAATAGTATAAAAAAAACATAACTGAGTTCTTAAGATATACAAATATGTACATAAAACAATGTGAAATGACTTAGCAGTTATACAAGTAAATTCTGTTGGTTGAAAACAGTTTCACTTACAAAAACTGAATTAAAATGTTACACAGATCGTAAAAAACAAAAATACTAATTTTTATATAAAATTGTTAAATGGACGTAGGCCATGTAACAGGATCACACGTCTACCGTAATCATTTTATTTGTGTACTCGGCTTCACTTTCTTTTTATATTGCAAAAAGTTGTACTTGTAATGTGTATCCTTTATATGGACGTATATCTGTTGGATAAATAAATCTATTATTATTATTGTTATCATAATCCTCTTTTCGCTCGTAAATAGACTAATCATTATTATTATATTATTATCTTGAATATTACCTTCTAAATTTTTTAAAAGAAAATGCATTTATTTATTAATTAATTCACCTCATATTTTTACTTAAAAGAGTGCTATTTACCTTCAGAAAGGACCAAAAATCAAGCATGTCTAAAACTTTCTTCTTCAATAATTATAACAAAGGAATTACTGTGCGCCTTGCCGCCTATGTTTTGCGAAAAACAAACAATAAATCATTATATTTAGTTACCAATCAATTGATTTATATTTAAAATACTCCTATCTATAGGCCAGCGAGCAGAATATTGTTTGTTGACTGCAGAAGAAATGGTGTTCAGGAAAAAAACTGTATTTTTTTTAAAACTGAAAGGTAGTAATTGCATTAGCAACGTTTAATATGTTACCGTAACAGGACACTCGACATACGCTTTTTATCCTTTGAAACAAAATTTTACCGTATTAAAGTGAACTGTTCACCAATAATTGGATTTGAGAAGCATAATCAAGTCACTTATTGTATTGCATTGGGAAACGCGGTTACGCCATTCCCCCATTACTCATCTCAGTCCTTCCAAACCTTTGTCCATTATTGTCTAGATAACTTAGTTGTGAAATTTAAGGGGGTCTAGCGTTCTCAGCGCATATTTCAGAGACAATGGAGCAATCAATAGGCTAATGAGAGGACACTATATCTAATTATCGGTGCGGTCAACTCCATCCTTACTACGGGGCACAAGACACCAGTGTTAATGGAGTCTCTGTAAGGGCCTTCCTTAATAATACGCGGGCCTGGGTCACATATGAGGAGCAGTCGTGCGATATTTAAATTAAAGTGAAGTTGAACTTCAGATTTTTGTTACAGGCACCGTGCACCATGGATAGGCAATCCATTTCAATGGAAATACTTCGCTGAGATAATTTCTTACGGCCTTAAATCTATCATGGTGTGGAGCGCCATCTTGGTGAAACCGTAACGTAAAAATTTAGTAAATGTTGTTCGTCAAATTACCGTCGAAAAATAAGGGCCCACTATTCTATTTGCAATCATGCGAACCCAAAGGTTTACCTTCTGTGGTTGTTGTGGATGATCTTCTGAATTTTGTTATAAAAGGGCGATTAATTTTTAGAATAAAATATAGGGCAACCCATTAAAAACATTATCGATGACGTCAAAGATATGTAAAAGTACAAGTACAAATAGAGCAGTCTAATATTGCTAATTGACGAGGTTTTGTATTTTTGCGAACGAAAAGCAAAAGAAAACTTATGAATTTAATGGGTTTCCTTTGATATAGAGTGTATAAGGTGTTTTGTAGATATTAGTATCCCATATCCAAAAAGTCACACAGAAAGCAACAATCGCCCTGGGAAGGTGTAGGCAAATGTGTGGGTGCTAAATCTCAAAATGAACCTGTAGTTATACACCAGGATATTGAGACCCATGATAACGTACGGATCAGTGGTATGGTGCACTAAGACAGTGCAGTTGAGAGCAATAAGGCTGTTAGGTGTCGTCAAAATCTTGCTTGCCTGCACCCCACGGGGGCCATAAAAACTGCTCCTATGGCTGCATTTGAGGTTCTCTTAGACCTACCACTATTACACATATTCATACAAGGCGAAGCTTGGCCAGTGGTGCACAGATTAATGCAAGGCCAAACGCCAATTAGCCAGCAACACGGAACGGAGTACCAGAAGTTATGCTCGGAGATGAAGGCAGATCCCATCCTAGGCATGCCCACGAACATAATGGCCCCAAGATATAACTTCAATAAGAACTTTCAAACTAATACCAGACAGGGAAGACTGGAAAAACGATCCTCTTGTAACAGCACAAACAGTCTGATACACTGACGGCTCCAAGACAGAACAAGCAGTCGGAGCCGGGATTTACGGAACAAGGTCAAAAGCCAGTGTCCCGATAAATCTGCTTGACGACCCTTATAGACCTGGGAGGGCGTCAGAATTTATTAACCCTAATATGGGTACCAGGACAGGAGGAACAGAGAGGAAACGAAAAGGCAGATGAATTGACCAAGAAAGGCGTATTCACAGCCCCGATAGGACCTGAGCCCTTTTGTGGGGTGGCAAAGCCATGCATACGAACAGCCACTAAGGAATGGGTGCAAAATAAATATCTGGAATGGTGGAGAAACCTCCCAAGACAGGGGCATGCCAAAGAGTTCATTAAAGACCATTCTTTATAGTACCTCATCCAGCTTTGTCCTTTATACAAGACTCCACAGCTTTGATAAAGGCCCTTTTGTACTCCGAGTACTTGGAATCTCAGTCTCGCCAGGCCTTCACAGTGGCACAATACGTGAACTGAGGTTTCCTCTTCCTCTTGACAGAACCTGCATGTTGCGTCCTCTGCCAGGCCCATTAGACTCATGTGTCTATTGAGCCGGCAGGCCTTCCTATTCTGACTTTGTTGATCTTCCGTGAATTTGGCCCAACGTTCTTTAATGAACTCTTTGGCCTGTCTCTGTCTTGAGAGATTCCTCCACCATTCCAGAGATTTATTTTGCATCAATTTCTTAGCTTAGTTTTTCCACACGTTTGCCTTTGTGATTGTTGCTTTCTGTGTTACTTTTTGGATGTGAGAATTCCATGTTAATTTTTGGTCAAAAATGTGTCTTAAATATTTTTCCTCACAGGCAAATGGAATTTCTACTCCATTGAGCCTTAAGGGTTTTAGGCCTTCCAGTGCTCTTCTCCGTGTAAATGTGACGACTGTATTTTTGTGGGGATATAGATAGGATAAAGAGTCCTTCCTTACAACACCATTTGTGAACGTGAGAAGTAAGAATTATGAAAAAAATATATTTGTTATCTTTAAGTCCTACGTCAAACAAATATATGCAAAACTTTTACCACTATTGAAAAGTCTACAATTTTCGTCTGACTCTTTAATTTCTGCGTTGAATACATTGGCTCACATAATACAACACAATGTTCGAGGGGACCTCGCGACGGTCCAGGTATGTGTAACAAGCGACGTATGGCCGAATACGTAACGTAAGGTAACTCCTTTCATCATCAGCTCAGAGGCAGGTTAAAGGCCCGTTTCTTAACGTGATTTCCTCAGGAGGCATAATCTATAAATTAATATTCAGATGTAGTGTTATTCATCTTCAAATTCAAACTATTTGAGAAGGCAACATGATATTGAACTCCAATAGCGGTCGTTCGTCTCCTTGATTCCAGTCTTAGTTTCAAACGAACGAGAGGTCATTTTGAATCAGAACACAGCATTGCGCTTCGGCCATTGTCATTTGAGTTGGATTAATTTTTCGAGAATCTCCGGTTCATTCATTGCCTCATACAGTTTTGGTCGGAGGATGCTATCATAGGCCGCTTTAAAATCAATAAGGAAATGAAATTTATCAATATATTTTTTAGCTGTTTGAAGGATTTGGGGTAGTACAAACATCTGATCCGGCGTCCAACTTCCTGGTCTACAGCCGCATTGATACGCTTCAAGTTTTTGCTCTGCATACGTTCTAATTCTAGACGTTAGTATTTGGGATAGTATCTTGTATGCCCTGCATAGGAGGGCTATTCCTATCCTCTGTAGTTTTCGCAGCATAGCTGATCCTCTTTTTTGTGGATCGGACATATCAACCTTTTACTCCAATCGTCTGGGATATGTTATGCCCATCATAATTTATTACTTCTGAAGGGATACCATCCCAGAAAAAGATTTTGTAGTTTATCAGCTTTTTGATATCCTGTATTGTTAGGCGTCAGCAGGATTTTTGTTTGTCATTTCCAGAAGGTTATCTGGTTATCTCATTCTGTTTCACCTCCCAAGGGCTCTGCAAAGTGTTCAGCTCATCTTTAGAGGATATCGTCTTTTGAGTTAAGAATGCATCCTTGTTTACTTTTGCACATATTTACTTTGGGTTTAAATTCTTGTCTCATGCTGTTAATATTACTGTAGAACTTTCTTGATTCATTCTGTCTCTCAGTCTGGTATTCACTAGGTAATAATCGAAATGTGTGTTGGCAGTTCTGCATTTCCCCGTCTGATGTTTCCCAGGTAATCTTACGGATATCCTTATGATCAAACAGGGTGCTTGGAACCACCATGTTTTTAGGGGCAGCTAGGTCAATTACTCTGCTTCCATTGTCATTATGAAGACTAAATCTACAAATGCATCGATGGTATATACCTTTCTTGCCTATCTTAGCATCCATGTTTTCTATAATTATCTTGAGCCTTAGCACACACATTCTGTCATTTATGGGCTTAAACCCTACAACGCAGCGTTTAATTCAGCTACTAACAAGAAAGCCAGTGCCAAATTCGTATCTAGTTGGGTGACAGCTGTAGTAAGCACCATACTGCTTTTTTTGTATTATGTCCTGATCTATCCATCTCATTTCCTGAATTGCAAGAACGTCAATTTTGTATTTTTACTTGATTTTCTTTAACTCCCAATGTAGGATTTTTCATCATATTTGTCTTCAAATCTTGCATCCTTTATTTAACACACTTCCTGACATAATCTGGCGTTGAAATTTTGCCCAGTTACTAAGATCGGATGACAATGCAGTATTCCACCGTTACTTTTGCAAATATTCTCACGTAGGGGGCGTGGGGGTACAAATTGAAAAATCTGCAAAACAAAGGAGCGAGAAAGCGAAGGAGCGAGAAATCAAAACCTTAAGAGACGAATTTTTATTGAGCGCTGTCTGGGTGGTGAACCCTCCAAAAAGTATGACTAAAAAGACTTGCTTTTCTGTAAAAAGGTGTACTAAAAAGTAAGAAATAAAAAAACAACAATGTACGACTGCAAGAAAAATAAGGTGTGTGCACTTTATATCTAGTTATTATGTATCATCTTTACGTACGCATGATTGAAGGCACTCTGCGTACAACGATCCCACCCCTTTCATACAATCATGTATATTATTATTTTTTTATTTTTCACTTTTTGGTACGACTTTTTACAGAAAATCAAGTTTTTTAAAACATTTTGAATTTTTTTAATTCAAATTCGGCTTCTATCAATTACAGGGCCGCATTTCTATAAACAGTTCGTATACTCCATGTGAATAGTCTGAGATCATTATCCCTAAACGGTATGTTATGAGCACAGAGCCTATGTACATTTAAAGGTATATATGATTAGTGACTGATTTTGGAATATGTTTTCATAATATGGCTATTTTAAGTATAAACATTTGGTAAAAATAGTACAAATTAAATTTCAGAGATATTTCTAGCTAAGAAAACATGTATCATATCAAAATTAAAATCTTGTACATGCAGCAGCTGTACGGACAAAATTTAGTGTCACAATTCTTGGAACTCTGAGGAAAAAAAATAAAATACATAACGTAAAACTATGGCCTTCTTCTTACTAAATATGTCTTAGTGACTTGTCAGTCCTATCAAAACAATCAATATTTATATTTTTTCGATCAATCACAAAACTGAAATCGCCCCGTAACGGTATTATAAAGTCCAACGTCTAAGCGTCCTCAGTGGTGCACCTGAAGCGACGCCAAAGATAAAGACCAGTTAAAATCGACACCATGGTCCTGTATACATCATTCATGTAGTCAGTGATACGTTGGCATTTGACAAACATCAAAGTATTGACAAAGACTTGACACCTTTCTAGTGAAGGAAAAATAGTTGATAATTAAAAAAAACATAAGTGCAAGTGTTTGTACATTTACTTAGATTTTAATAAAATTTTTGTGTAAATAAGTTTATGTTCGCACTCGAATTAAAACCAAAAGTCCAGAAAACATCATTCAAGTCGTCAGCTTTACATCAGTCTTATCTAACCGTCGTAGTGGCGTAATGACTTCGCCAGGCCATTGTTCAACATCTACGGGGGCTGATGAGCATAAGTCCATTGTGGAGTCAATCACGCGGTGCGTGTCCAGGCTCTTCACGTCCCTATCTGAAAATCGCACTGCACTCTGTCGTGCAGTTTCAGAAGATATGGTGGAGGCTTATTAACGTAGGTAATGTCGGATTTATGCTTTTTGCATGTTTAATGGCAATTACACTTTTTAGTTATACCCAGGTAATAGTCGTGAGTGATTTCCAAAGAAACTGTTTTGGCTTCAACCTCTTTTTTACGCATTTCAATTTAAAAATTATATATTTCTTACTTGCTTTTCTTTAACTCACAACGTGTGCACAACGTTTATGCTAAAATCTTGAAATCATTATTTAACACCCTTCCTGACATAATCAATTGATGAAATTTTGTACAGTTACTAAGATCGGATGACAATAGAGTACCCCAACGTTACTTTTGCAAATATCTGCTCGTAGGGAGCGCGGTGGTGAAAATTGAATGTTTATCTTTAAATATTGCATACTTTATTTAACACATTTTCTGACATAATCAGTTGATGAAATATTGTATAATTACTAAGATCAGACGACAATACAGTATTTTGCCGTTACTTTTGCAAATATCCGCACATATTACTTGATTTTATACAATGTGTGCACAATGTGTCTGTTCAAATTTTACATACTTTATTTAACACACTTCCTGACATAATTAATGAAATTTTGTACAGTTACTAAGATCGAATGACAATACTTTTGCAAATATTCGCACTTAGGGGGCGCGTGGATGAAACTTGAATGTTTGTTTCAAATCCTACATCTTTTATTTAAGACACTTCTTGACATAATCAATTGATGGAATTTTGCACAGTTACTAAGATCGGATGACAATATAATATTCTACCGTTACTTTTACAAATATCCGCACATAGGGGGCGCGGGGGGTGAGAATTGAAAAATCTTCAAAACGAAGGAGCGAGAAAGCGAAGGAGCGAGAAATCAAAACAAATCGTTAAGAGACGAATTTTTATTGAGCGATCTCTGTCGGGTAAACCCGAAAATAAAGAAGTACTAATGTACAAATGCAAGAAAATCAAGGCGTACGCACTTTGTATATAAGTATATGTATCATCTTTATGTACGCATCACTATGTATACAACGATTCCACCCCTTTCATACAATCATGTGTACAATCATACATCGTACGATTTGCTTTTCCTACATTTGTACATTAGTATTTTTTTATTTTTTACTTTTTAGTACGACTTTTTACAGAAAAGCAAATTTTTTAAATTTCTTGTATGAATCACATTGAAACACTTTTCACTGATCACAATTTTAGTAAATTTTTACTATTTTCTTTCAGAAAAGTATTTTACAAAAAATAGTTATAGCGAATTGTGGTTGTAAAATTTGAGGAAAATTGCTGTGTTATATATTTTGCTAGAATTTACTTATAAAAATGTACTTATGGCAACATTTAACGAGGCTCAAGTTGTCTATTTCCATTAGGTTGTTCTACCAGTTGCAAAAAAGTATATCCAAAACATTCAAGTACCTACTTACAAAAATTTGAAGCTTTTCATAGATTTGTTTGGTTAAAGGAGATGGAGCTGTAAAGTTTTTGGATTACTTTTTGAAGACAATCTTCCTGGGGAAGCGGGACTTAAACCCGGTTCACGTTCACCCCATTTGACTGGTCACTTTGCAATCTAATTTAGACTTGCAAGTAACGTGTATATATGTTTGTATTAACGGTATTATTACTGTTAATAATTTATGACAACTTTGAGTTTTTATTATGACAGGAAGTTTTTGGTTTGAACTTATATCTTTTAAGTCACTCTATTTTGGAAACTTTCCTGAGTTAATTGGAAGGATCTAGAGCTGTAGAATGAATTTGTTATGTTACGTTGAATCAAATTTGCATTAAGTACTTCTTAATCTATGTTATTGAGTTAACTCTCTTAAACTTAGGTTTAGGTAAGTGAGATCATCCTCAATCAATATGGTGACATCGCAAATGGAGAATTTTCAACTAATTAGTTGAAGCTGGGAGAGAACTTTTCTTATGATGGGGCTAGATTTGTTTTACTTTCGTAATAAAGAATTCATACAGAACTCTAATGCTATACATACTTCTGTAAAAGGATTCTCCTTTGTATTTATAGACTATTGTGTTCGAAGAGGTATTCGAATGGTGCTTATATATCATTTGTTTTCTATTAACAATTTGCAGAAATTAGCTTTGTATCGAATGGTGAACAGGAACATGTATCGCATATAAATAGAGGTAGAAGCATTGTCATCACAGGCATCCGTTGTTTTTAACATATTCGCTTATTGGAATAGAAATAAGGTAAGTGAAGGAATAACGTCTTGTATCGCAATATTGTCACCCTGGCATATGACTGTAAATGGATACACTAAAAGGAAATGGCTAATTAATTTGTATGTGGAAAACTAATTTGAGAATGTTTCGGTATCTGTGGTATTTTAAAATGCAGATTTAAAAAAAGAAAACGGAAATTTTCGAATATCAAAATGATACTACTTTTCTTAGTCTTCAATTTATTTTCATAATTTTATCCTATCCACGTTGAGAGAGTGAGTTAACCGTGATCGAGGGTAGTCCACTTTAGTGTTGCTCCAACAAAAATCTAGAAAACCACCGGTAAAAAAATAAATAAATGAGCCGGAGCTAAGCTGGAGTATACTTAATAATTGTCCTCAAATCAAAGTGAAATTTCAAAAAGCCTATTAATCCAGTCAGGAGTTAGAAAAGGCCTTTGCCTTACAAGAGCTGGGGTAGTAATAATTTTTAATTATACTGTTAAGGTCTCGACCTTGGGGGGCGGGGGGTTCTCGAGCCACCAACTTGAATAGAAAGTGCAAAAAATTAGTTTTTGAAGATAACTCCGCAGCGGTTGATCCAACGACGAAAATGTCTGTAACAAAGTTAAAGAAGATAAAATTCCTCACATTTCTTGTATAAGAAATTTTTTTGTACGTCTAATGTGTAACGAGTTACAGAGGCGAAAAGATGAAGATGTCTCCCAAAAAATAGTAAAACTCCATTTTAGTCCATCAAATTCAAATGTAAAGACAAGGTCATCCCATTGGCAGCAGTCAACAGCAGCATACAAGTTTGCGAAGCAACAATTTCTATCAACCTACTCATGTTGTTTCAAAGAATATGCATTGCGAAGAACTCTGACGACGAGTTGGAAGGATTATCTCAAATTCGAGCTTGCCCCATTTCCTCTGTTGCTTTTCTCGGAAGAAGGAATGCGCAAAGGTATAAAATCATCATTGTATAAAGCTTTCACACAACTTCCAGAGGGTGTGGAACTCGGAAATAACCAAATCAATACTTTGGATGGAGAATACCTTTTACATAAAGTTGAACGGCATCGTAATGATTCTTTTGAGTCCATTTGCGAGAAGTACATTCAACATATACGAAGTCACTAAGGTTCACATGCTGTAGTTATTTTCGATGGATATCCTATTGATGGTGGCAAAAAGAGTACCAAGACCGCAGAAAGACTTCGCCGATCGAAGAAGCATATATCTGCGGATGCTCCCTTCGATGAAACAATGCCAGTTTGTCAAAGAGCGATTTTTAGTCAATGACAACAATAAAGCCCGTCTAATTTCGATGCCGACAATAAAGATGGAACAGGCTGATATTACTGTTAAACAGGCGGAAGAAAATGCTGATGTGACGATTGTCAGCATTTCATGCTGTTTTTGTCATTGGCGAAGATGTTGATCTTCTTGTTCTGTTAACAGCATTAACGCCATCTCCAAGTAACATCTACCTTCGCAAACCAGGAAGATGCAGAATTGCTGAAAGACTATATTCCGCGAATAGTTTGAAATGTGAAGAAGTGGCTGGGAACATTCTGTTTCACATGCGTTTAGTGGCTGCGACCCGACATTCCATCTTCTACCAAGTAAAAATAACATTCTGTTCGCTTGTCCAGAAAACCGCAGGACTCAGTGTCACCATTAGCATCTTTAAAGATAAGGATGCAAGGCCAGAGCACATTGCAGAGGCTGGAGTATGCTTTCTCGTTGCTTTGTATGGTGGCAACATGGAAGAGGACGCTGCGCGGTATCATGCGTCCAAGACGTACCACCAAATACAAAAATGGTATGGGATCCAAAAAAATCCAGAAGACTGGGGCAATAGGCTCGCTCCACTCACAATGACAGAGCAACCAGCACCCAAGAACTTTTTGAAATTCATTTCATGCACTTCTCGATAATGATGCGGCTGAGCATGTGGTTGCAGGAAAAAGTGCTCTGTTTTGTATGACTTCTGCAATGGTTAGTCATGCGAAAATGTACTGGAGGTTAGTATCGACAGTGAGGATGAAGATAAAGATGTATCAGTGGAAAAACAATGGATTCTCAGAAGCACCGATGATGATGATGATGGCGATGACATTGAGGACATCAACCGACCAGGACCATAAAAAAAAAGTGAAAGAACTAACAATATAATTGCGTGGCAAGCGTCATTTACATCTAAGATCGTGAAGCGGTGGATTAGACCTATCGGGGATACCATAATAGAAAATACGCGCCCTTTACTCTACCTCAAGGTGGGTGTGGAAATGAATATACTTTGAATTTACAAAATTAATATAACTATGTAATAAATAGAGAGAAACAATTGAAAAAATCACAAAAATAGGGTTTTACAATTTTGCCGCCGCTGTAACTCGTTACATATTAGACTTACAAAAAAAACTTTATACAAAAAATGTGAGTAATTTTGCATTCTTTAACTTTGTTTTAACTTTTCGTCGTTGGAGCAACCGCTGTGGAGTTATTTTCAAAAAACTAATTTTTTGTACCTTCTATTCAAGATGGCGGCTCGGGCGGTCCCCACCCAAGGTCGAAAACTTGAATTTTTTGTCACGGCCCAGACCTTAACAACATATTTAAAAATTGTTACTACCCCACCTTTTGCAGTGCAAAACTCCCTACTGACTGGATTATATGTAAACAAACTTTTAAAACGACAAATTAACGACGAAAATTTAAAGTGTGAAAATAATGTGTTATTTCAGCCAACGAGTGTTTAAAGAGAACAGTGTTTAGTGTAAAACTCATGCAATGACGGTTGAAGTGTTGAGTGAGCCAGGAGGGGCAAAGATATATAAAATAAAATTACAAAGGAAAACATGAAGGAGTCGCTATTCATATGAGGTATTATGGAGCATAAGTTTTATTTTTATTATGAATAATGCAAGTGGTATAAATTTTGCAAAAGTTGTAAGTACTAGTAAAAATTATTTTTTACATAAAAATTTACACTACTTGAATTGTTGTATCCGTTGTATTCGAAAAGTCTTTTCGTTTTCGTATTCAAAACTGCTAGATGTCAATCAGCCAAATTTCTCTCTCATCTAAAAAGAGATGGACATATGAAGTATACACTGAATAGATAGAGATAAATAATATATACTTTAAATGTCCAGCGTTGCTCAAACTCTAAAGATTTGTCAATCATTATTATGACCTATTATCTATTTGGGTTAAGAGTCGGTTCATATTGGAACTAAATTCATTATATGAAATATTTAACTCATTTTCAGTGTTAAATAGGGGATATGCATTCAACAAATGGACGTTATCAAACCAGTGAACATATTACAATTTTCTAGTAGTTACAAATTACATATTTTATAGTAGAATTATTTTCCTCACGTAGCTCAGTATGTAAAGATACTCAAATTGAATTAAACAAACACCCCTTACCGTGCCAGACGTTACCAATTTTCCGGCAACCTCTATAGTCATGTTTTTACCATCTGTAACTTCTGCTAACCCTATCCATTTTTCGCTAGTATTTCACACCTTTTGACTATCTTTAAATCTTTCCCATCCTGTCCTGTTTCTTTCTGTTTGTCACTTTTTGTCGCGTTTGTTTTTCTTAGTTTCTTTTTGTACATTTTTGTTTCTAAAAATCTTTTACATCATAATCTTATAATCTTGGTTGAAATCAAAATTTTTAAAATCCAAGTTTAGACCAGCTCTGCATTGACATATTTTGCGGAAGGCACCTCATTCACGTTAGAGTGCCTGCGTCAGATGCAAAATTAAAAAGTGTATTGTGCCCGTAAGTGTTTTAAATGTGTAGTTGTAAGTTTTCTTAATTCTGCCTTTTGGAAATGTTACTACCTATGTTTATTTGTTTTTTGTGTAAAAAGAGTTTAGGTTATTGTTTCGTTTTCGCCGACCCAGACCATGTTTCGCCCTATCCCGTTGCTCGGTCAGTCCCGGGGCAGGCTCTGGTTATGGAACTGTTCTGTAAGTTTTAATTTTAATAAATATCTGTTGAATTGAATTGAATTAAGCTGAATTGAACTAAAAATGGAATACATTCGAGTTAAAATCCTGTTGGCTTCTTCAATTTTTTAAATTTTGTTATATCGAAAGTTAAAAACTTCCTTTCCTCTGCTATTTACAATAGCACACAACCTTGTTTTAGGCAAATATGACACTAACAGTTGTTTAAATTTAGAACACGAAACAAATCCATAAAATTAAATTTGTGTACATTGGTCGATAATTGTACAAACAATATCAAAATTTTACATTTGCCATTCGTTTGATAATCCCCTCTTGAAATGGACCAGATTAGTGTGACGTATAAAGCTCCTGAAAATAGGCAATCTTATAGTACATAGAGTCATAGCGCGTTCAATGAAAATTCGTCATTCGTATTATTGTGAACTTTATGTGCCTATAAGGACACATAAGGAACAAAATTAAATCGCATAAACAGTGATCCCATATTTCATATACATTTTTCATATTTATATGGAATATTTAAAGGTTTTTACACACATATTATGAAAGCTACATATGTTTACAATATTATGTAGTACTTAAAAGTAGTGAAATATTTTGTGTAAGTTCGCATTTCAATAAAAATGTAAAGCTATAATTTTATAGCCCTAAAGTCGACCTAAACTACACGGGTTATAAGGCTCAATTTGTTCATAATTTCCACCGCAGTATACATTCACGACTCGCTGTAGTGTATGATTGCATACATTCGGACGCTTTTAACTAATCTTCTCCACTATACTTACGTACTTTTGAAAATTAAATTTACGATGGACTACAGCCCCGTTCAGATAGTTGCGGAATGCGAATATTTTTGAACGTATTTTAATAAAATTTGTTCTAAAACAGTCTAATTTTCTTGCAGGTGTAGCGAAATGTTCGTAAAACAATTCGTTCACTTTTAACTAGAAGTTAAATTAGCAAATTAACTTCTCCTGGAACGCATATGTCGAATTAAAAAAAAATCCGCAAGCGGAAATTTGCATTCCGCAACTATCTGAACGGGGCTTACAGCGTTGGAGTGTAACAAAGTGCACGCTAGCTCCAGTCAATGGGAGGGGGTTAATTTATATTGGGGCACCACTGGTTTTCCCTTGCTGGTCCAAACCAGAAGACCACCAGATGTGATGGAATCCACCACCATAAAACAAGTTAAATAAATAAAACCGAACTGAATTTAAAAAATTTTATTGCGATCGAAATTTTACATAAAAAAAGACCGAAAGTGACGTCTAGCTTGGTTTATAACTCGTTTTGTAATTAGTAAACTTAAGGTTATCATTTTAATAAATTTTGTGGCTTCCTAAGAAATAGCATTCAATTTAGTAATTCCAATTTATTAAAAAGAAATCAGCGTCTTTCGAACAGTAATAATTGTACACTTATCTTGTTTTACGCCTTACCGAATCAATCAACCAAATCCAGTAATCTAAATTTCTATCGGGGACTCGTGCAGAGGACTGACACGGAGGACTTGATTAGATAACCTGAGCGGAGGACTTGATCGGAGGGCCTTAGCGAAATATCTGGGTGGAAGACCCTTAAAACAAACCAGATTAAGACACATGAAAATTAAATAAGAGTAGTCATTCACCTCTCCTTGAGGCTGTTCTTCTGTTATAACTAATTTAATATCCAAAGTAATAGCTTTCTGAAATAATTAATTTGAAAGTCAAAATATCATCATAATAAACGTCGGGTACTTACAATTGTTATGGAAATCGGAATTCCCTTTAAAAAGGTGAAGGTTCAACAGCAACACAACTCAAAATTGATCGCAAGCAATAATGGAATAAATCCCATTTCAAATCGAGACTTCCAATTTTCTTCACTGCTTTTTCCACACAATTTTTTTTTCCTCGGTTACTCGCCACAAGCTTCTATTTCAGGCCTACTTCCAAGCAGTAAAAATATATTTATATTAAATTTCGACACAGACTTATTTATTTATTTATTAGCCGTTACTCGAGTCCGAGTATAAAAATGTTACAGTCGATAGATTGTGTACAATAAAAAACAAGTAAAAAGTGCAGTCTATTGTAATTCCCACTCATCTACAGTGCACACGACTATGGCTATAGAGGCCAATTCGGGAGAGCACATGTCGACCGCAGTCAGGACAAACATAGACCTGGTTAGGTCTTGGATTCGGCCTTCTTGCAGCAACATTTCCTTGATAGCTGGCCACAACCCCTCGCCATTCGGTTCTGTCCGCTGCAAGTTGTTCCCATTGCTCGTCTGCAATACCGCAGGATTTTAGATTTTCATGGAGAGCGTCTTTGAACCTCTTTCGTTGACCGCCACGCCTTCTTCTACCGCTTAGCAATTCACCATAAAGTGTACATTTAGGAAGGCGGTTATCATGCATACGATGAACGTGACCTGCCCATCTTAGGCGTGCTCTTGAAATAAGCACCTCGATTGGAAGGCTATTTGCTCTCCTGAGTACTTCCACGTTTGATATGTGATGGAACCAACGGATTTTCATCATACTTCTGAGGTGTCTTTGCTGAAAACGTTCTAATTCTTTCACATGACGACGGTAAGTGACCCAGCTTTCACATCCATATAGCAGTGTTGGAATGACAACTGTTCGGTAGACAGCCATTTTTGTTGACAAAGCAAGGTCGTGGTTGTCAAATACTCTCTCTCTAAGTCCCCAGAGTGCTCTAGATGCAGCGTTAATTCTATTGCGAATCTCGCTGTCCATGTTTGCTTTGTCATTAATAACGTTGCCTAAGTAATTGAACTGATCCACCACTTCAAGAGAATTTCCGTTAAGTGTAATGCCTATTTGGTTCACTTGATGAGGAGTTGACATAATCTTAGTCTTTCCAATGTTGATTTTAAGTCCCAAGGACTCATAGCTCTGGGCATACACATCTAAAAGTTCTTGAAGCTCTTCCGGCGTAGAGGCTAAAAGTGCACAGTCATCCGCATACTGGAGATCACAAATGAATCGTGTGCGTGTCTTTGTGAAAGCTCTAAAGCGCCCTATGTTAAAGAGACCGCCATCAAAACGGTATCTGAGACCTATTCCTCTGACTGTCAGTTTGTTGTCAACAATAATTGTTAGAGCAGTGGTAAACAAATTAAAAAGTAGGGGTGCCAGGACACATCCCTGCCTAACTCCAGTGAGGGTTTGGAAAGGTTCGGTTGCCTCATTATTATACATAACCTGGGCGTTGTTGTTTGTATGTAGACTGCGACATACTTCCACAAATTTTCTAGGGATACCTAAGCGGAACATAATTTTCCAGAGCACTTCCCTGTCCACCGAGTCAAACGCCTTGGTTAAATCAATGAAGGCCATGTGAATTTCTCCTTGATGTTCGAGTGCTTTTTCTTGAAGCTGTTTAAGTGTAAAGATTAAATCCGATGTGCCTCAGTTTGGTCTAAAGCCACTCTGTGTTTCAGGAAGTAACTTTTCCATAACAGGTGTTAGCCTATTTGCCATCGCTTTAGTGAGTATCTTCCCTCCAACAGCCAGGAGAGCTATACCCCTGTAATTTCCACAGTCCGCAGCGCTCCCTTTGTTTTTGAAGAGGTTGATTAAAAGTGTATCACGAAACTCCTGCGGAGCTTGACCACACGACATCAAGCAGTTTTTTGAGGTAGGGTATGAGCTCTGACGACACAGCTTTAAAGATCTCAGCTGGGAGTGAGTCGGCGCCGGGAGATTTGTTATTTTTTAGCTGCCCAATGGCGGTTAAGATCTCTTCCGTTGTTAGTGGTTTATCTAAGTCTTCGAAGGTGTCATATTGAGGCATAAGATTTATAATATCGTGATCGCCTTGACTTTGCTGGTTAAGAATGTTAGAGTAGTGTTCTTTCCATCGGGCTCTTATTTCCTGGTCTTCTTTGAGGAGATTTCCATTTAAATCTTTAATAGGGCACATATTTTTCCGGCTGGGGTCGTACACTGCTTTTACTCCTTGAAAGAAATTCCTGTAGTCGTGTGAATCGGCGTACCTTTGAATTTCTCTGGCCTTGCTTGCTCACCACTCGTTCTTTATTCTTCTGATTTCGCGTTGCGTTTCATACTTAGATTGGGTAAAAGCTTCTGCTTTTGATGAGTCGTTGGGGTGGTTGATAGCGTTTTGGAAGGCAATATGTTTGCGGTCAAGAAGTTCTTGTATAAAAGCTTCATTATCATTGAACCAGTCCTCCTGTTTTTTACTTGTTGCAGTGCCAAGAATTTCCTCACTCGCACTTTTTAAACTGTCTTTAATTTATGTCCAGGTAGCAGCGACATCTACAGAATTGGTTTCTTCTAGTGCACTCAAATTCTCTTGAACTTTTTGCTTTAGCTGTTCGACGGTTTGTTGGTCACGCAATTTACTAATACAGAGACGGAGTCTACGTTTTACTTGAGTTCTTCGGTGTTTGGGTCTCATAACAATTTTCATTTTAGAGACAACAGGACGATGATCGGTCCAACATTCGCTATCAATGCGCGCTTTTGTAATTTGGACGTCCTTGAGATGCTTCCTACGTACGATAACATAGTCCAGTAGATGCCAGTGACCTGATCTGGGGTGACGCCAGGTGCCTTTAAATTTATCCTTTTGTCGGAAAATGGTGTTTGTTATAACTAGATCATGTTCGGCGCATTTAGTTAGGAGTAGTTGACCGTTAGCTTTCATGTTGCACAAACCGTTCTTGCCTATGATGCCTGGCCAGGTGTCTGCATCTCTCCCTACTCGAGCGTTAAAATCGCCAAGAATAACGAGTCGTTCCGTTTTAGGTATTCTACAGAGGGTTTCTTCCAGCTGTTGATAGAAGCTTTCCTTGGTTTCGTGACTTGCATCCAGAGTGGGAGCGTAGGCGCTTATTAGATTTACCGCGTTGCCATCTGATAGCTCATAGCGTAGCAGCATTAGACGCTCGGATAGGCCTTGTGGTACTTGTGTTAAGTTGGATACAAGTTGATTCCGAACGGCAAATCCTACTCCATGTTGTCTTCTTGAATTGGTGGGAAGACCTTTCCAATAGAAGGTGTAGTACTTTTCTGTGAGAGAGCCTTCCTCCAAAAATCGAGTTTCGTTGAGAGCTGCAACGTCAACATTGAGTCGGCGAAGTTCTCTATCTATTAGAGCAGTTCTTCTTTCAGGCCGATCGGTGCGAGTGCTGTCGTTCAAAGTACGAACATTCCAAGCGCCGTAGATGAAAGAATTAGTCTTCTTGGATTTAACTTGTCGGTGTTCTTTCGACATTCGATGAGGTGTCCCTGTGGGCACCCTCCCCCGGAGATCCGATCGGGAGGGTATTTTACCTCCGGGTGATTTTGTCCCACTTGAACGCTCCATCATTTTTTTTTAAAGCCTTAATCGACTGAAAACGAAGCTGCATTTGAAGTTTGAGCTGGAGCAGGTATGCAACTGACCAGCTCGGTTGCGGAAGGCGAGTGGTGTGGTCCCATGGCACAGAAGGAGACTGCGACGATGGGGTAACCAAACGATTCCAAAAGCAACCTTTGTGTGCGGTGGGTTATTTTTACCACACTCTTCGTGAGAAGGTGGATGTGCTCACGGCAAAAGGTAAGGGTTATTCCGCCCTTACTCGGTCGTTAGAGCCTCGTTAGTGAAAACAGGGTGCACCAAGTTCAACTTGAACTCATCGCGAAGGTGAGGTTAACAATTGAGTAGGAGAGGCTATAACTTGCGCTTCACTACCCCATTACACCACATACAACCAGAAACAAAACAAATAAACACCTGGAAATTTCCAATAGTAGCATTTATATTAACTTAAGATTTCTGAATTACATGGCTTCTAAAATTTTTAATATTTTCTCGATGAAAATTAGATCAATAAAAGACCTAAAAAAATTTAACCACATCTGTAGTTCATTTATATCACAAAATTTACAGAAGTTTATGACCCTTTTCTAGTTTATCTATTAAAAAATCATTATTAACTGTTACTAACATTCATAGATTTAAGAAAAAAAATACTGTAATTTCATTATTAGTATGTAAGTCTATGTTTATATAGCAAACAAAATTATTAATAAGGCATACTTAATCTTTGCACATACAGATGTTTAGTCATCTACGTGCAGTTATACAATCACTAGGACTATATAAGTAATTTATACAGATTATGGATGTGAATGTAACTAAAGAGAAAAAACTTAATAAATTGAATTGAATACAAATTTCAAAAATGAAACGTTATAAATCAACAGGTCCATTGACAGTTGTCACATAACTACGTCATTAATTAGAGGACATGACAATACATGCGCGTCAGCATGTCTCTTGAACTCAGGATCATGGTATGTATTCCTACTAATTCCTACAAAAAATGACGCCCCGATCAATTTTGATTAAATGCCTTTCATTACTTAGCTTAAAAAAGTTACTTACTTTCATACAGAATGCTTTGTAAATAATATGTCAAAATATTTGCTCTCCACAAGACGACTTCCTCTAAGTAAACGTGTAAGGTTATATTTAACCCAATACTACTGTAAATGTAAAATAAACAATATTTAAACAATTTGTAGGTGCTAATAGAAATATAAAACACTCATAACACATGGCGTTTTGTTGAAAGTAATATAATATAAATGTCTAACAGGTAAAAGAGAATGGGGAGTTCTAGGGAAGCTAAAAATAAAATAAGTCGTTACTTGCATAAGTCTTGCGTACAAAATTTTTAAACAGAATTACTTATTATATGTATTAGTGACATCTGGATTAAATAGTTAAGACTGATATACTGGGCAAGATATTACTCTAAATAATAAAAATAATAATATTTTTTATTATCCAAAAGACTGACACTACAGCAATAAGTTCCTTAATACGTTCGAAGCAAGGTTTTCAATATAACGAGCGTCAACGGAATCATTAGACAATCCATATTTTTTACTTTTAGTTCGGTTTGCTATTAAAGCGTGTTTTTTAGTTTTTTTAAACTATAATTATTTCTTTGCCAATTCCACTCAACACCACAGAAAGTAGACAACCCCCAATTCCAGAAGCCAGGACTTGTGCGGAAGCTGGTTACACATTGAATAAACGCGGACATACAACCATTTCCTCCGACAGTGCCAGTGCCGGAGCTAAGATTCGAACCCGGTGGTGCGATATCCGTGTGATTAATCGCGATTGCCACCTCGCGGCTTAACCCACTCGGTTATCGACCAGACAAGTGTGTAAAAATACCGTGCGTCTTATAGATACGTTATTGCTCCAGCTAACGGTCTTTCCCCCGCTATACAGGTAGCTGATTATTATTTTCATACTTTTATATGTGTCAGAAGTCATGTATTTTTTTTTTATTAGGCCTGAAATGATCATCATTAATAATTTATTTAAAAATTCAGTTTTCCAAAAATAACTAAAAAAAATTTACATTTAAAAATCAGAATTAAAACAAAAAACACGAGACGGACGGTTTAGAAATTTGACGTATCCAAATCGAAGATCGGGAGACTTGAATTATTTTAAATGAATTCTTATGATTCGGCTATACACTAGGGCAAACAATGGGACTGTTTACATCTTTTCCCTATTTCAAAGAAATGGTGAAAAAAGCACAGTTCTAGAAAAAAATATTTATATCCCATATTAAAAATAGTAACTTAAAATATCACAATCATTAAACTTTATCTTAAACATTATTCTTAAATTTGATATTTGTTACTCTTCTTTTCAGATCCATCACGCGATGGGGATGCTAGTGAGAAGCATCACCAGCATACTCTAAAGAAACTCCACTGGACCACCGGAGACCTGCCTGACGGCCTGATATACCTGGGTATGCTTATGTGGTGTCCCCCCACCGGTCAAATCTTACCTTCATGTGTATATGATCAGTGTAAGAAGCGAGTTCTTCGGGACAGCACGCGAAGCATTGCCTCTAAATTTATGAATGAACCTTATAAACACACCCAGGGGGATCCTTCAGTGCTGTCAACCCCACCACCTGTGTCAACTTGTGCATGTCACTTAATAAAAGGATATTAATATCAGTGGCCCATGTTTTGCTAAAAAAGCATATACAGTGGATATTTTCTGTTTGTTTACTATTCTTCTAATTAGCAATAAACAATTTTCATTGGTGACAGCATTAATATAGTGGAAAGACTGGTTCAAGTGTTAAACTTTAAACCGATGTGATTGATTTGTGCAGATAATTTTGTTTGATTTCTGTAAAGTGCAACTGTATAAAAGTTTGTTTGTTCACTGAAAAGTTATTGTAGAGAACTAGAAAAGTTATTTTAAGAAATTGAATTCAACAGGTAAGCCAATAAAAATGTTTTCTATGAGTACATGTGCATGTAAATATAATCACGTGGTTGAAAATGACAGCTGCCTCCCATGACGTGAAGCAATTTGATTTTATATGTGACATAGTTATTTTAAATCTGTTTGTGAGCAAAAATATAGATGCGTTGCTACTTTGTATCAATTTGTAGAACGCATATTATAGATCGTTTTTGACACGTGGTCTATAGAAGGCACTTTGAGGCGATCTCACATAGTTCCACCCCTTCCTGGGATTTTTGCGCTCTTTAACTGTGCGTTTAAAATATTTTCACAAAAGTAACGCTACATTATTAAACTATTCTGTGTCTTTACGCCAGTATCAGTCCACTTTGCTGTTGCACATATATAATTATTTAAAACTAAATACCGCCTTCGATATGTCATAAATACTGGTAATTATCCACCAAATTCATTAAATATAAAAATAGGAGCGGTTATTTTGAAAATCGTTTTAATATTATGGTTATAAATTTAGGCCGATGGCATATTTTGTAAACAGAGAAACTAAATTTAACTAATTGGAAATAGATAAACCATGCAATCAGTTACTGTAACGGCGCCGAGTTCAGTAAGGGAATAGGTAATTCGTTTTCTAATTCTTCATTTTCAAGTTCTCCAAATTCTGTATTCAGTTTTTGAAAGTGAATTGCATGGGTATCTGCAATTGATTTTTTTGATACAGTTTTAATTTACTTTTACTTTGGTAATGACAACCAGCGTGTTCCTTAAATAAATGAGAGTTTATTTTATCATGACGTAATAATTTTTTTATGCAAATCTGTATCCTGTTTCCTAACTCCTCCAAAGTACCAAGTTTGATTAGATTATTTATATTGAGATTTTCTATGACAGGTTTAGATGATTTATGTCTGGTGAATGAGGTGACCACTCTCCCACTAAACATTGAAAATTATAAGCATTTACAGCAATGTTTTTAATCAACATTTTATAATATTCGAAAACCACATCGACAAAAATATGCACTAAATTATTATTTGTATAGTTCATATGTATACATATCACTTATACCACACCATTACAAATGAAATATGAAGAAAATTTAAAAATATACGTCTAATACAGTTTGTTATCACATAATTAGATATATTTTGTTATATACTTGCTATACATTTTGTTACATAAAAATTGTCATTTTTATAAGCCATAGAAATTTGTAATATTCTGAATGATATCCTTTAATAACAATTGATAAATATTTCGTAATAGCAACCCGACTATCTGGTTGTTAGATTAGCAATCTAATTTAGCGCGTACGTAGAAACTTTTAGGCTAGTTTTTACCTTTATTTATACCACACTTGTGTTGGTATCCCTGTTATCTGTCAGGATATAGACTGTCAAAACTTAGTAATAGCAAAATATCAAACACGCGCGATACGAGTTTTATCATTTATTTTGTAGATTCTATTTGTAAAAATATGGGTGATAAAAAGACAATGGCAAGAAAAAAGACAAAGCCTTACAGCTGTTCCACTTGGAATTTATTTTTATTTCATGTTTTGCTAAGTTTGTGTACAATTCTTTCTTATAGACTACGAACTACTGAAGTTTCAAAAATGTGTCTGAAAACGTCCTTCAACTTTCATGGTATATAGTAGTGTTTAGGGAAGCAATCTTACTCTAGAATTATCAAAATAAGGTTTTGAAGTCAGTAGTTGTCACCTAACAAGAAATCGATAAGTTAACAATAACAAAGCTTGGCAACTATAAACAGAATAGGTCTGAATATGTCCTATATTGTTTTGAACTAAAACAAATTCGTTCAGTTTGTTTCAGATAGATATTTGTAGATGCAAGATATGTCCAAGTAGCTTGTCGATCTTTCTACGTTTACTAGTACTAGTATGATACTGTGTACCCAAAAATATCAGCTATATTTTGAGAATATTGTATTGGTCTAAAAACACACTTCAATTCATATCTGAAGGTAATTGTTTACTATGACATACTTCAGTTTTGCGTTTCATAGATTATATTAAAAACTTTCAATGTGGCAAAGGCCATATCCTAAATCATAATAAGTAAATAAATCCTGTATAAATGCCGCCATTTATGTAGTAATACTGTATTTTCATTTACTTTTAATCAGTCTTAAATAATAATAAAAGTTGATGGTTGAATTAAAAGTATGTCTATGTGTAGACCCAGAACTCTCAGAAACTCTTAAAACCCTCGGCTCAATGGCTCAATGCTTACGTGTTAGGCTTGCAACCATGGAGTCCCGGGTTCGAATCCTGGCTAAGGTATGAATGTTTAGTGGTGTTTTTCATGTGTTACCGATTTCGTAGCAGTGGACTAGACGAGGTTGTGTGAGAGACAACACATCTAGTCGTTGTACCACTCCTAAGTTCGAGCCTCAGCTGCGACAAGTAGCAAAGTCGTAGGGAATGGTCGTTGAATAACTGTCTATGTGTATACAACTCTGTAACTGGGAATATCGTTCCTGTAGAGTGGTGATTAACAAATAATAAAAAACTACATTACAACAGTTTATTTTCCGCAACTTGAACATGAACATATAGATTGTACTCGGACGGTAAAGGCGTCCTATTTTTTTATGTTTGAAAAGCGCGTAGAAAAGTAGATCTAGTATTTTCTCTTAACTTACTAAATCTATATATTAGTTAGGTATTACTAATGATTGGCAGGATCCTGCAATCTTGAAATTTTGCAAAAAAAATAATTATCTATATTTAAAATTGAGGATGTTTGGTAAGGCCCCTTTATTTTGCATGACTATATTATATAAGTTAACAGTAAAACTGTTTCCGGTAATATATTTCTTCAAAAGTATATACATTGTTTTTATATAATGTAAGTAATGGAATGGGATAGTTTAGATATCGATTTAGACACGCTTTATTTTACTAATACAATAAAGAGGTACTTTATAGCTACGAAACTATATCATAAACCATCCTTTATAACGTGATCGGACATAATAGTTGTTTTAGATACAAGTGTAAAAAGCTATTCTTTATTGCACGAATGGCTAGATTAAAAATACGAAAGAAGCGAGTGTTTTTAAAAGCCATGAGTAAAATAAAGAGGCTTTTTACAAGTGTGTCTTACAACGTTTTATCTTCGATTATTCCAATTATTGTAAGAAATGAGCAATTTTTCATGAATATTTACAAAACTGTAACAACTATACTTATGGTACAAGCGGTAACATCAACTTTAATACCTAAGAAGTCATGAAAACAATATGAGTTGGTGTGTAAATGATTCAACGATTGGTCTGTTACTGATACATTTTTTTTAGAAATAGTGCAATTAAAATTTTTATTGCACAGTTTCTTATAAAAGGCCACTTTTTACACTGGAAATGATGTAAAAAACTGTTACTTTTTATAGGATCGTAGATAAAATCTATTATAACACTGTTAGTAAAGATTATGTACAGGAGGTTTGTGAATAAGCTCGATATTATAGTTTCATATGAAAGTTTTATATAGCTTATTTAGGGAAATACAGTAATTATCTTTAATAATTTTGCTTACTTCGAAAAACTGTCAAAACTGTGCTACAGAATATTCAACAATTATATAAACTAAACCGGTAAGAAGTATGTTTATCTATTGAGATCTTTTGTTGAAAATGTACCTAGCAAGGAAATTTTTTTGGGTCAGAATACAAAAAATCTCAAACCATTTCACAATGGCTTGGACAAAAGACTGTAAATGTACCGCTAGCCGTATTTTCAAAAAAGTAGAGACCCATGATACTAAATCAGGACAAAGAGCATCAAACAGCCATTTTAGGAATTTGTAAGGGAAAGAACATAGTAAAGCATATATCAGTATCCAAGAGTTTAATCGCTATTCGGTTCAAGATTTCAAGTGAGGCTTGAGGCAATGCTCTACTACCCTAATTGATTATCTTTGGATTTTTAGTGGCCCAATATCGACAAGTTTGCTTCTTAAGAACTTAATTAAGACTGCGCTTCACTAACGCGAATAGTGGTGCGTGAGCTACCACAAAGTCCGATCGCGCTTTTGACAATGTCCATCGCAATTGTGGATGAAACGTCAGAATATTTAATGAATCTTGAACCACGGCCAAACAACAAGATGAAATTGCAAATGTTTATTTTATTTCTGAATATTTTTTTTATTTCGAAATAGTCAGGTTTTTAAGAGAAATAAAAAGAGTTGTGAGACACTAGGCTGCTAATTAATTCTATGTCATCTTTAAATGTTATTGACAAGGGCAGATAAAGGATCCCGCACAGAAACATGAGATTTAGAATTCCGGTGAAAATTGTCGAAATTGAGATATGTTGTAGATTAGATTTTCCTGATCAAAACTTCAAATGGGACCAAGGCTCGAGGATGTTTTATTTCGGAGTTACATCGAAGGCAAAGTCGCAAATTCGAATACATGAGATTTGGGATTCCAGTGAAAATTGTCGAAATTGGGATATGTTGTAGTTCAGACCTTCCTGATGAAAAGTTCAAATGGTACCAAGGCTCGAAAACCTTTTTTGAGTTACAGCAAAGGAAAAGGTCGAAAATTCGTTTCGAAATTTCCATGTTTCTGTGCGCTGTCCTTTATTGGTGAATTTACAATCCACTTAAAAATTGTAACGAACATTTGTATCAGTTATTCTGTTCAAAGATCTATTACTCCTTATGACATGGAATGGCTTTCTTCGAACCGATTCCGAGTTAACTGGCGGTATTTCCATAAGAAGCGAAGTATAGATTAATTAACACAACCTGGTGTGTATTTACAATAATAGCGAGAAAATACAGTCGATAAAAATGTATAATAGCCATAACGTGAGACTGAATATCTGCAATTATTCGGCTCATTAAAAACCACCCAGTTCTTTGAATCGTTCGCTGCATTATATAAAATACATATTTATTGTTGAGCAGTTTCACAATAACTTTTAAAATTGCTACCTGTACATCACGAAGACCTTAGTTTCAAGTAATACGGTGCTTTTGTAAATGGGTAGAAACAACGTGATCAATTACTTTCTTTTAACTGGTGATTTTGTGTCTACTGAACATTTTTACGTTTCTGGTAACATAATCAATGAAATACTATGGCAGACAGGTTCTTCAAATCTGTAATCTATAGGCGGTTATTTCAGATCTTTTGCAGAAACTCTTAGATATTTTAGGCAACTGCACCATTTTATTGTTTCACGAAGTATATTTTTTGCTATAGGCAAAGAAAACCTTTGTTCAGGTACAAGTGAACTGATTTTTAACAATATTTTTTTAAATTAATCCAATGTCTTAGTTAACTTGACGTAAGATCTCATCTTCATTAACAAACAGTCCCCAACAGCATGTCGGTGTTACCTAGTCAAAATTTTAATAATATTAATTCTTTTGAGTTAGTTCAAATGTGCTTTAAGAGGGCGGAATATTAAACATAATATTTTTAGTCGCAAACTCCTCTATAAAATCCTTATTTTACTATAAGGAACGTAACCAGACTACAACCAACAGCTACTCTCTGGGCTATGTGCCCCACCGAGCGCTGAATTACAAGTTACAAGTCTGGCGCGTTAATGGTAACAATTGCATATTACCATCAAAACGCTAATGCTTCGATTGCAACAAACACTAGCCGAAAGACTGATCCTACTTAAAGAAGCTCTCTTGCCAGCCGTCACACACCACCTGCAGACTGCAGTTTCGAGCTGTTGGCTCTCGTCAGTACAAGGTAGGCATGTGACGACCGGCACGAGGATACTTTGACCATTTGATACATCTAGCGGTCCAGTGTCTGTTGCAATCGAAAAATAAATAGCCTGACTGGGCTTAGCATAGTTCAAATGTGCTTTTAGAGGGCGGAATATTAAACATAATATTTTATAGAGGAGTTTGCGACTAAAAATATTATGTTTAATATTCCGCCCTCTAAAAGCACATTTGAACTATGCTAAGCCCAGTCAGGCTATATATTTTTCGATTGCAACAGACACTGGACCGCTAGATGCCGCCTGCTGATTATTTTACATGTTGCTATTGTAAAAATGCCGGGATGTACCAAATGGTCAAAGGATCCTCGTGCCAGTCGTCAGTTGCCTACCTTGCACTGACGAGAGTCTACAGCTCGAAACTGCAGTCTGCAGGTGGTGTGTGTACAGCATTTTATTACAAATTTGGCTACCATGTAATCATCTCCTTCTCTTCTTACTTCAGCTCGGTGTAGTTAAAATCACCTGGACATATTCATACTGATTTATATGTGTTTGATGATAACGTGCCTTCTGTTAGTGAAATGAATGTTAGTGACATCTTTGAAGCAACGAAAAAGCTTATATCTAAATTAACTATGGCTCCAGATTTAGCTCCAGTCTTTGGCGTGATTTGCAACTTCTTAAAATTATTCAAATCCATTATTGCATGTTGTTTGTACAATTACATATCACATTGTATTGCAGTAGAACAATAAGGGCCTTCTATTACTACGAATCTTTGCGATTTTACGCAATATATTTCTGACGCTCTAGATGACAAAAGGAAAGTTAATGTTATATATACGGGCATATCAAAAGCTTTTGATCAGGTGTATCACTATAGCTTACTTCGTAAGTTGCATATTTACAGTGTCTCGGATAATCTGAAAACGTTTTTTAACTCTTATTTAACTGATAGGATTCAATATGTCGACTGCATGGGACAAAGGTTATTACCCTATATAAAGACGAATGGTGCCACCCAAGGCCCATTAGTATTTTTGCTCTGTATTATTAACGATCCTGTTATGGCTAATCAAGCGCCTAAATTATTGCATGTAGGTGACCTGAAAATTTTTAATATCGTAGATAACTTCGAGAGCTGCCTGTCACTGCAAAATGATCTTAATGAAGTAGTTAAGTGGTGTGCTAACAATAACCTGAAAATCAACATAGGAAAGTATACAGTAATGACATTTTCCCACACATTAACCCTTACTGAGTTTGACTATCAAATTAATGACTAAAGTGTAACCGTAGTTAAAGATTTGGATGTTATATTTGATTAAAAGTTATCTTTTATTCCTCACAAAGAACAAATTTCTAAGAAGGCGATGAATATGTTAGATTTTGTAATCAAGAGCCTCAAGGGCTTTCATAATATTATTATTTATTTATTAGCCGTTACTCGAGTCCGAGTATAAAAAAATGTTACAGTCGATAAATTGTGTACAATAAAAAACAAGTAACAGGTGTAGTTTATTGTAATTCCCATTCATCTACGGTGCACACGACTATGGCTATAGAGGCCAATTCGGGAGAGCACATGTCGACCGCAGTCAGGACAAACATAGACCTGGTTAGGTCTTGGATTCGGCCTTCTTGCAGCAACATTTCCTTGATAGCTGGCCACAACCCCTCGCCATTCGATTCTGTCCGCTGCAAGTTGTTCCCATTGCTCGTCTGCAATACCGCAGGATTTTAGATTTTCATGGAGAGCGTCTTTGAACCTCTTTCGTTGACCGCCACGCCTTCTTCTACCGCTTAGCAATTCACCATAAAATGTACATTTAGGAAGGCGGTTATCATGCATACGATGAACGTGACCTGCCCATCTTAGGCGTGCTCTTGAAATAAGCACCTCAATTGGAAGGCTGTTTGCTCTCCTGAGTACTTCCACGTTTGATATGTGATGGAACCAACGGATTTTCATCATACTTCTGAGGTGTCTTTGCTGAAAACGTTCTAATTCTTTCACATGACGACGGTAAGTGACCCAGCTTTCACATCCATATAGCAGTGTTGGAATGACAACTGCTCTGTAGACAGCCATTTTCGTTGACAAAGCAAGGTCGTGGTTGTCAAATACTCTCTCTCTAAGTCCCCAGAGTACTCTAGATGCAGCGTTAATTCCATTGCGAATCTCGCTGTCCATGTTTGCTTTGTCATTAACAACGTTGCCTAAGTAATTGAACTGATCCACCACTTCAAGAGAATTTCCGTTAAGTGTAATGTCTATTTGGTTGACTTGATGAGGAGTTGACATAATCTTAGTCTTTCCAATGTTGATTTTAAGTCCCAAGGAATCATAGCTCTGGGCATACACATCTAAAAGTTCTTGAAGCTCTTCCGGCGTAGAGGCTAAAAGTGCACAGTCATCCGCATACTGGAGATCACAAATGAATCGTGTGAGTGCCTTCGTGAAAGCTCTAAAGCGCCCTATGTTAAAGAGACCGCCATCAAAACGGTATCTGAGACCTATTCCTCTGACTGTTAGTTTGTTGTCAACAATAATTGTTAGAGCAGTGGTAAACAAATTAAAGAGTAGGGGTGCCAGGACACATCCCTGCCTAACTCCAGTGAGGGTTTGGAAAGGTTCGGTTGCCTCATTATTATACATAACCTGGGCATTGTTGTTTGTATGTACACTGCGACATACTTCCACAAATTTTCTAGGGATACCTAAGCGGAACATAATTTTCCAGAGCACTTCCCTGTCCACCGAGTCAAACGCCTTGGTTAAATCAATGAAGGCCATGTGAATTTCTCCTTGATGTTCGAGTGCTTTTTCTTGAAGCTGTTTAAGTGTGAAGATTAAATCCGATGTGCCTCGGTTTGGTCTAAAGCCACTCTGTGTTTCAGGAAGTAACTTTTCCATAACAGGTGTTAGCCTATTTGCCATCGCTTTAGTGAGTATCTTCCCTCCAACAGCCAGGAGAGCTATACCCCTGTAATTTCCACAGTCCGCAGCGCTCCCTTTGTTTTTGAAGAGGTTGATTAAAAGTGTATCACGAAACTCCTGCGGAGCTTGACCACTTTCCCACACGACATCAAACAGTTTTTTGAGGTAGGGTATGAGCTCTGACGACACAGCTTTAAAGATCTCAGCTGGGAGTGAGTCGGCGCCGGGAGATTTGTTATTTTTTAGCTGCCCAATGGCGGTTAAGATCTCTTCCGTTGTTAGTGGTTTATCTAAGTCTTCGAAGGTGTCATATTGAGGGATAAGATTTATAATATCGTGATCGGCTTGACTTTGCTGGTTAAGAATGTTAGAGTAGTGTTCTTTCCATCGGGCTCTTATTTCCTGGTCTTCTTTGAGGAGATTTCCATTTAAATCTTTAATAGGGCATATATTTTTCCGACTGGGGCCGTACACTGCTTTTACTCCTTGAAAGAAATTCCTGTAGTCGTGTGAATCGGCGTACCTTTGAATTTCTCTGGCCTTGCTTGCCCACCACTCGTTCTTTATTCTTCTGATTTCGCGTTGCGTTTCATACTTAGATTGGGTAAAAGCTTCTGCTTTTGATGAGTCGTTGGGGTGGTTGATAGCGTTTTGGAAGGCAATATGTTTGCGGTCAAGAAGTTCTTGTATAAAAGCTTCATTATCATTGAACCAGTCCTCCTGTTTTTTACTTGCTACAGTGCCAAGAATTTACTCACTCGCACTTTTTAAACTGTCTTTAATTTGTGTCCAGGTAGCAGCGACATCTATAGAATTGGTTTCTTCTAGTGCACTCAAATTCTCTTGAACTTTTTGCTTTAGCTGTTCGACGGTTTGTTGGTCACGCAATTTACTAATACCGAGACGGGGTCTACGTTTTACTTGAGTTCTTCGGTGTTTGGGTCTCATAACAATTTTCATTTTAGAGACAACAGGACGATGATCGGTCCAACATTCGCTATCAATGCGCGCCTTTGTAATTTGGACGTCCTTGAGATGCTTCCTACGTACGATAACATAGTCCAGTAGATGCCAGTGACCTGATCTGGGGTGACGCCAGGTGCCTTTAAATTTATCCTTTTGTCGGAAAATGGTGTTTGTTATAACTAGATCACGTTCGGCGCATTTAGTTAGAAGTAGTTGACCGTTAGCGTTCATGTTGCCCAAACCGTTCTTGCCTATGATGCCTGGCCAGGTGTCTGCATCTCTCCCTACTCTAGCGTTAAAATCGCCAAGAATAATGAGTCGTTCCGTTTTAGGTATTCTACAGAGGGTTTCTTCCAGCTGTTGATAGAAGCTTTCCTTGGTTTCGTGACTTGCATCCAGAGTGGGAGCGTAGGCGCTTATTAGATTTACCGCGTTGCCATCTGATAGCTCATAGCGTAGCAGCATTAGACGCTCGGATAGGCCTTGTGGTACTTGTGTTAAGTTGGATACAAGTTGATTCCGAACGGCAAATCCTACTCCATGTTGTCTTCTTGAATTGGTGGGAAGACCTTTCCAATAGAAGGTGTAGTACTTTTCTGTGAGAGAGCCTTCCTCCAAAAATCGAGTTTCGCTGAGAGCTGCAACGTCAACATCGAGTCGGTGAAGTTCTCTATCTATTAGAGCAGTTCTTCTTTCAGGCCGATCGGTGCGAGTGCTGTCGTTCAAAGTACGAACATTCCAAGCGCCGTAGATGAAAGAATTCGTTTTGTTGGATTTAACTTGTCGGTGTTTTTTCGACATTCGATGAGGTGTCCCTGTGGACACCCTCCCCCGGAGATCCGATCGGGAGGGTATTTTACCTCCGGATGATTTTGTCCCACTTGAACGCTCCATCATTTTTAAAGCCTTAATCGACTGAAAACGAAGCTGCATTTGAAGTTTTAGCTGGAGCAGGCATGCAACTGACCAGCTCGGTTGCGGAAGGCGAGTGGTGTGGTCCCATGGCACAGAAGGAGACTGCGGCGATGGGGTAACCAAACGATTCCAAAAGCAACCTTTGTGTGCGGTGGGTTATTTTTACCGCACTCTTCGTGAGAAGGTGGATGTGCTCACGGCAAAAGATAAGGGTTATTCCGCCCTTACTCGGTCGTTAGAGCCTCATTAGTGAAAACAGGGTGCACCAAGTTCAAATTGAACTCATCGCGAAGGTGAGGTTAACAATTGAGTAGGAGAGGCTATAACTTGCGCTTCACTACCCCATTAAAATATTAAAACTTTGAAAACATTATATTATGCTTATGTGCATGGTACACTAGATTGTGCTTTTGTTGTATGGGCTCCATATTACAATGCTCAGATCCAGTCTTTTGAACGTATACAACGCAAATTTTGTAGATATTTATATTATACCGAATTTAGTTTATACCCTGGCAGAGACGTTTCATACTGTGAAATGCTTAGTTTATTATTTGGCCTCATTAGCACGGAAATGAGATAGATAAGTTGTCAGATCACTTATTTTTACAAAATATTACATGGCCAGATAGGGCCATAAATTTCCTTTCTTAGGTAAAGTTTCAGGTGCCAAGATTTTTTGCTAAAAATTGTCTAACGTTTACTTGTAAAGTGTCTGGTACTTGTCAGCACCTGTTTTTCCACTTATTTATGTGTCGCGCTTATAACCACATTCAACATAATACTAATATTTTTAATTGTTCTGTTAATCAATTTACTTACACCTTAACAATTATCCCGCCAATGTATCTTTGTTATTACTTTCTCTATTTATTTATATTTTCCACCAATGGTAATGTTTATTATCACTTTTCACATTTGCTTAATTATATAAAAATTTCCATTACTGTGGATCACATGTCTATCGTAATAATTTTTCGGATTTTTCTTTTATATTGCTTTCTATATTGCCAAAATGACTCTTTAGTTATAGTTGTAATGTATATCCCTCATATGGACTTGTGTCCGTTGGATTAATCAATCTATTATTATTGATTATGTCATCATCTATATATACTTCTTCGGCAGCATCCATTGTGCCGTCTCCTGGAATATCTTCATTTGTAGTGTCATTGTCACAGGTAGAATCCACATACTTCAGTTGAGAGAATTTATCTTCATACCAATTTTCTTGAAATATAACACGTTTCAGTTTCAATGTTGTTTCTTTTTTTTAAAAATTTTCAATGCATATTCCTCTTCATATTTTTCTATTTCTGGTGCACTAGTAAAGATCATAATTTACCTTTCTTTCTGTCTGCTTTTTACCTAAGAGAGCCTTGGGAATGATAATTTCAAAAGTCACTAGGATGCCTGATAGTCCAGGTTGTTCAGTTCATATTCCAATCATATTTGTAATTGACGTAGTAGCGTCCTCGTTATTCAAAGTTGGGATTGATAATGGTCTCTCGATTACTTACGTAATCATCCATCGCAGATGGATCAAATTAAGTCATAAAATAGAACATATCTAAAAACAGACTTAACTAAAGTTACAAACTACACGTTTTAAAGAAACTCTTGGACAAAATACTTTTTTAAATTTTGACACTGACACAGACACCTCAACATAAACGGGGAGCCTTCCGCGAGGTGTGAAAATGCCAGGATACGCATAGGCTATTCTAAACTATGGTTTTAAAAATTTTAATTTTGAAAACTTTTCGTTTTTGAAAAATTTGAATGAAAATGAATTTAGAGGCAAAAATGTACAAAAAGAAAACAAGAAACAAACGCGATAAAAGGTTTACAAAAAAAAGGAAGAGACAGGAAAGATTTCGAGACACAACAGGTATGAAATATAAGCAAAGGTGGATAGGGTAAGCGGATGTTATAGTTGGTGAAGCTACAGAAGTAACTGAAAGATCGGTAACGTCTGGTATAGTAGGGTGTATTTTATTCGAAATGGGGCATTATGCTGTCTAACTTGTGTTATGTTTCTTGTTAGCGGGCTATCGCCCAGCTTGCAAGAATAGAATTTTTGAGAGATGTCCTGGACGTAGTCCGCTATCTTCCAGAATTAGAGATAAGGCGCATAAATATGTGTTCGAGCACTTTTAGTTTTCTCATTGTGGTAGCTGATGTGCTGCATCACACCGGCGCCGCGTATGCGATAGACGGCCTGACCATCATTGTGTACAAAAAATTATTATTTTGTCGGTTAAGTCTGCTACCCCTTACCGTGAGCGGATACAGACTCCTGGACAGGGAGTAGACCGTCCATACTGTCTCATTTATATGCATGTTAAACGTCAGTCGCTGGTCCAGTCTGACCTCCAAGTACTTCACACACCTCTTGGTTGGACTTTTGTTGCCCCAGATCGGGATTGGTGTTATGATTCTATTTTCAGTGAAGACTATCGCCTCCGACTTCTCAGTGCTTACTCGAATCTTCCACTGGTCGTAATAAGCCATGTGCGCCTTGAGCAGTATGATCACTGCTTGTGCATTGTGTGAATGTATACAGGTAACAATAATTCTCAATAATAAAACAAAGATGTATAAAGTTCTTAATAAGTAGGAACGATTAAAAATAGCGTGTTTGACTTTAAATTAATTCACAAAAAATTCGCACTAATTGAAGGTTAGGCATTTTATTCAAACTACCATCACTTAAAAAATATTTTCTCAACTCTTCTGGGGGTCTTAAATTTCCATAACTATCAAAATAAATTATTTTCTTATTTTTCTTTATATATGCGATCCAGTAAGTTCCATCTCCATCATTAGTATTCATATTTATTATCACAGATTCCCTTTTCCTAATTTTTTTAGGGAGTGTATCTCTCATAAAAACACCTCGAAAATAAGGAATTTTAAGATTTTTAACATATTTGATTAGTTCTATATTAGTTAACGGTCGATCAGGTAGCTTCAGTAGTTTTTTATGAATTTTAAGATATAATCCAAAGCCTTTCTTATGAGTGCCCAAATATAAGCCTTTCCCCTTAGTGGCCAGTTCCATCGCCAAATTATGCCTCTTTTGTTCAGTTATCACTGTACCATTTGACTTCATATCGTTAACTGCTTTTACAATACCTTTGAAGAGTTTGATCCAGGTCTGGTGTTAAACCTGCACTAATAAATCATTTAAATACGAGTCAAAGACAAATTCCATCACTCCATTTCTTTGTTAACCCAAAAGAACATGTTATTTTGATGGACTTGACATATATTTTTATTTATCTACAAGTAAGTAGCAAAGCAAATTAAACAAAGCAACTTCTTACACCTATTAGTCAAATCTCAAATCAGCAATCAGATAACTGTTTTAACAGGACACCATATAACTTAATATTTAATGAAGTTGAAGTATTACTAAGATATGTCATAAAAAACTGAAAACTATAAACTGAAGTGTTAAACACGAGGTTAGATAATCCTATATAATAATGTAATTTCCATGTGGCCTTAATAACGGTTATCTCTGTCCATAAAATAAATAAATATAAAAATCAGTAAATGTGCTAATGGACGAAGAAAGAAAATTATTGTTTAATTAAATAATAAATATAGCATTTTAAGTGTTTTTGTTTAAAATAGTAGCTATTTTGCATAGATCTCGTATCGGCAACCGGATTGCAGCTAGTAGGCAGATAAAGAAAATTGTATAAATAAACAATTCTATTATTTTATTACAACTACAACCACGTGCTATAAAATGCAATTAAACGTGCTTTAAGGTAGATTATAATTAATAACCATCCATTTAAATACTTGTGTGAGAAGTTGTAATTACACATAGTTTAAGTAAATGTTATCAGTGGAGATACCTTAATTAATATCTGTGATTTCTGGGCACACGCTTTTTTATACTTTTGTCTGTAGGAATTATCATTAACCGTCATTAATTGAAGGCGGTAATGAATAAGTTGTGCGGTGGCCATATACAATTAAAATTTAAAACAATATTAATTATAACTGAGAACATTTTCCGCTTGATCAAGTATAGCGTTTACTAAAACGGTAGGTTACCTTACCTGCACATAGTAAATTGTCTTATATAATTAAACAGGTAAATTATCATTTAGATTCGAATTAGATCTAACTTTTTATTTGTTTTTGGGCAGTGACATTGCATGAATTTTCATTTTAAAAAAATTGATAGAAGCCAAATATTGACTCCGTAAAAGCACCAACGTAGCATTTAGAGATGGAGAAAGTGACGAAATAGTATATTGTTCAACGAGCGGTAATGTAGGTAATAACTCACGCAGATGAAATTTGCAGCACGAGACGCAGGCGAGTGTTGTAAATTCATCAAGTGAGTTATTACTATTATAGCAAGTTGAATACTATACATTATCTACGATTATAACAATTATTATTAAATTGCAAGTATACAGGAACATTATTTACAAAAATGTCCACAGTTAAACGTCAAAACTAATCAAACATGCCAAATGACCTTCCTTCCCTCAATAACAATAATGGACCGTTCAATTTCACCGCATCGGAAAGGTCATTGGTTGTTTGTATCTAATGAGTTATAATATATAACTCACGCTATTTGTTTATGGATACTATCACTTGATCAAAAACAGTTGATTAATTGATATAATCTAATTTGAATAGATAATAGTATATTCTGTAATAAGTTTGGAATGCAGCATAGTATGCGCAAGCGGAAGTTTATCACTCGAGCGAAGCGAAGGGGGCGGTCTGCGAGCGTAGAATATGCCATTCCAAACGAATTACAGATTATACTTTTTCTACGCCTTTAAATTAGGTTTACTTGTGTCTATATGTCTATTTATTTTACCACTGCAACGGTGAAACGTGAAAGGTTAACTGTCAATAGAAATGTCAACTGTCAACAGAAACGCAAACACTATTACAAATTGCACTACTACTGGATGGCGCCACCTATGGTTGTTACATTCTAGAGGCATGTAATGAATATTACGTATCAGCCACTAGAATATAGCTGATTCCTTATTTAAAATCGACGTCATAATTCTCATATTACATAATAGGCGTGAAAAAAGTAAATTTTGAGACTACACAGCTAACATGCAATTGAAGCAAGGGTCCTAGGTCTGGACATACCAGACACAGAATTAAATCTTCTCTTTGAACCTGAAATTTGAAAAGCGACGTGATTCACCGCATGCTTAACATGTAAAATTAATCTGTCATCTGTTTATTCATAAACTAACAAGGAGTTTTTAAAATGTGACTAAGATTTGATGGATTTACATCCATGTTGTGTTTTAAAATTCCTTAATAAGTATCTCTATAAGATACATTATTTCGAGCATTTCAAATTTTGTTTTGAGATTAGTCCTAGTAGAAAAATGATCTTGAACGCGATCCCTTGTGATGTTTTTAAGACAACTCTGTAGACAAGTCCTAGCCAATATTGATACTTTATGCGTCTTCTTCCTGCTTTACATTGAGAGGATGAGTTGAATGCTGTATAGGTAAATATTTTTTATGTTGGCTTTAGAATGTGAAGAGTAGTGGCTCCATCAAACACATCATTCACATGTTTTGGGATTCTAATTTATCGAGAAAGTATTTTAAGAAGATATTTGACTTGTTCGTTGGTCGCGTTAGTAATTACTGAAAAATCTGATGATATTCCAACGGGATAATTTCAGATCGGGCAAATTATACACTAGCCAGGTCTTCGTCTTTACCGAGCGTTTTTTTTTCTCACGTTTCGAGTAATGTAGAGAATTGAGAGCAGGTAGGTGTGGTTTATACAAACTTTTCAAAGGCTTTCGATAGAGTTGATCACATTGTTTTACTAAAAAAGCTGAAAATATTTGGCTGTAATAACCACAAGAAAGAAATCCTCCTGTCATATTTGTAGGAGAGACTTCCTTATATTTCTTATAACGAATATGATTCTATAAATATGTGCATTCTCAAGAGTCCCTCAACTTGAGTTCTTTAATTCATCAGTAAATGAAGTTTTATAATTCTGTGTCAGAAACTGTTTCTTGTTGACGATTTAAAGATATTGCTTGAATTTTTTACGTTGTGTGATTGTAAGAAGTTGGAGAAATATTTAGGCAGAATCCAATCCTGGTGTAATAAAAATAAGATACACCTGAGTGTAGCTGAGTACACATTTATAATTATTCTAACAACAAAATAGTCAATTTACAAATATTCCTATCATATCAACAGGAATATACTAACTCGATTAATTTTCGCGTCACTTTCTGGGTATACTATTTGATCCTAATTTTACTTTTACCTGTCACTTAACATAGAAAACAACAGTTATTCCCACTAATTGCACTGGAGTCTATACCATAAAAGACTTATACTACACATAGGTACGTTCTGAATTGAAATTTACATAGATTTCTTTCTAAGAATGAACATAATTCAGACAAAAGTTATTTGTGCTTTTGTTTTAAAACTACCAAAACGTAATTCTGCCAGTTAGAACAAAAAGAAGTCGCAGTTAAAACTAAATTAATAGCAAAGAAGTGCCGATTGGATCCACCCCGTGCATCATAAAATGATAAAGAATGTCTCTGGAATAAGCGCTCAATTTCATTATTTTTGTACGACTTGAGAAAAACTAAATTAGGGCGTTGTCGAAGACGCCTCACGGTGCAATTCGCGAGAAGCCAGAGGCTAATAACTCTAGGGCTGGAAATCCGATTGGCTTTCTGCGCCTTGGCTACCTATCTATCTCTAACTAACAGGGAGAATGTGACTAAAACATTTACGTAATTTTCGACAAGATCAGAACTAAAATTATGCACATAAACCAATCTCACAATTTTAAACATGTCGGATTAGGATGTAATTATAAAACAGAAATTTAATTGAAACATCTGATTATTTTCTTTATTACATTTAACGTATAATTATATTTATTAGATCATAAATAATGCATATACTTAAGCCCATGTCGTAAAATATATCAACATATGAGAAAAATGAAAGTGCTCCTTAGGGGAAAAAGAACGGTAATTTCCTTTCATCTAACAACTACTAATCAAGCAAATTGACAGATCTACATACACAGACCAACATTTATTGCATTTAGAAGAATTCACTTTCCTTGTAATGATACAGGTACTGGCGTAGATATTTTATTGTTATGTGACGATAGCTGGAATTTCCCTATTTCGCATATTACAAATATACTTCATCTATGAGTATGTATTCAATGCACCTGCGGCAATATGTAGAAAATAAACGAAAATTAATAGGATTTAGATATACAAAATTATGTCATAAAGAACTGGAAAGCAAGACATTTGGATTTAAAAGAGATGAAGTTTAATATTAATGTGCAAGTAGAATAATATATTTAGTTTTTTGCAATCATTGTAACCCAATTTTATTGAAAAGATACAGAGTAGGAGTGTTTAGGATAACATTAATATATAGAAAGGGAATTTAGTATTTAAAACGATAACTGAAAAATTAAAACATATTTTCTAGGGCACTGGATTCTCTACTTTAAAATTTGTGGATTCCTATCTGGATAAATATAAATGATGAGTATTTAGTAACAGTAACAACTTAATACCTAATGAATAACTAATGTTGTGTCAAATGAATAAAAAAAAATTTCAGACAGATTTGCTATATTATGCCTATATTATTCAATGGACGTATTAATTTCTTAACAAATATAAACATCAATGGTAAAGTTCCTTTATATGTAGATAATATTGTACTAAATTTTAATGGAACTTTCTGGGATGATACAAGAGATCGAATAATATCAGGTGTCAAAGAAATTGATTGTGCAAGATACCTATAGTTTATCATTAAATATGAGTAAAATTGTAGTATTGCTTTCTATATAACAACTGCAAATTGTATTGATTATAACAATGTAAATGTAACTCTTAGTTTATACAATAAAAGAGATCACAAGTTCTAAGTATTGCAATTGAAAAGGATCTATAATGTGATTCGGATTTAACATATTTAACAAAGAAATGGGTACGAACTGTCGTGAGCGGAAAAAAATAGGACAACTTTTTTTTCTAATGTAAATCTGTCTCTATTTGAATATGTAATGGGTAGCCGAAATAAAACAGATATCGCTTAATTCATTTTTTATTTTAATGCTGTAGTTATTGCTATAGTAAATGATGGATGGTTAATGAGACAAATTGCAATGCGTTATAACATTAACAAAAATTTGGTGTGTAACATTTCAAGAAAGTGGAGAATAAACGGTACGTTTAGTAGAAATGCTGGATCAAAGGACAGAGGATATCCTACTTAACAAGAAACTAACTATTAATATTTCGTTATTGCACCATTCTATTTATAACTTCTATAAGTCTGTTTGGCATAGAATTAAGTAACCTTATACAATAATAATTAGTAATAATATTTTCCCATGTATTATTTACTATTTCCAGTAATTCTTCGGCATTCCGTGGTCTTACCGGATTTGAATACTTCTTACGAGTAGTTCCCATACTTCTTCCACAGGGCTAAGACCTGGACTATGACTGGGCCAGTTAAGAACATTGATGTTGCTATCTTGAAACCAGTTAGTTACGGTGTAAGCAGTATGAACGGAACAATTGTCTTGAAATATGAACTCATTATTAGGAAATAATTGTGACACAGAAGGGAGCATAATATTTTCTAAGATCCTAATATACGTTTCACTATTAAATCGTTCCTCAATATGCCACAAAACATCAGGACCATGTGCCGATATCCAAGCCCACATATTGACAGAAAATCTACCACTTTTATCATTGTTAGATATACATTTCTCATCAAGTCGAGAATTCGGAGGGCGGTAAACACGAATATGACCGCTGTGTGTTGACTGGAAACTTTTTTCGTCTGTAAAGATTACATTGTTTCAAAAATTTACATCATGCGCTAAAAATTCAAGCACGGATCCTACTCGAGCTCCTTTATATTCCGCTTTAAGTATTTCTGTGCTGCTGCATGACAACGTAGCTCCGATCCTCTTACTCGCCGGCGACCAGTACTACTCGATCCAGGAAAATTCGTTTCTTCAGCAGCATGAATAACTGAGTAAAATGGATTTTCTACTAAAGCATTTACCAATTGCAAATCTTGTTGTTGAGTTGATATCCTTCGTCGGTCTGATCCAGGATTTCTACTAATCGTACCGTTTATTCTCCACTTTCTTAAAATGTTACACATCGAATTTTTGTCAACATTATAACGCATTGCAATTTGTCTCATTGACCATCCATCTTCTGCTTTAGCAATAACTCCAGATTTAACTAAATCGCTTATATGAGGCATATTAGTTTTTTGCACACTTGCAATAAATTATGACAACTAACTGACAATGTCACAAAAATTAAAGTTAGATGTACACAACTAGATTTTAGCAAAATACCGTTATAAGACGTCCTTTTTTTTGCTCACGACCGTACCTCTTACACAAATTTTAACTCTCAAGAAAATACTTAAGCCAAAACTTATTACTAACATTGTATCAATCTGGGACACAATAACACACAACTATCGGTGGCACAAAATACAGTTCAAAAAATTTCTAAGAAAAATCGGCTGTATAACTTACTATATTCTAGGCTAAAATTCCTAGAACAGGCGGAATTAACGCCTGAAGACATAGGGAAATTAGCCCCCAGGAAAATCACAAGCTTTGTAAAAAGTCTTGGAATTCTGGGCAACAACTAGATGTAGGGTAAATCACAAAAGATCTTTCAGGTCGAAGTGAAGTAAGGCTGTTCGAAGCCAAACGACCCCATAAAACAATTTACAATCTACAATCTACTATATTCTAGGAGGAGCATACCGAAATTAAATAATATTATTCACCCCTATAGCACTTAAATTAGAGTAAATCAACATTTAAGTTAAATAGAAGTAACACTAACAAAAAGTTCATGGACCGTTTAGGACCTAAATTTTATAATATCCTTCCTTTAAATATTAAATTAATATGCAATGTCGAAAAATTCAATAATGCCGGTAAATCGTATGTTGTAGATACGTAATTATAATTCATTTGCTCAAATTGTGTAAAAGTTACTACATCACAAGTTTTTGGCTACTATATGAAATATCTCTCATCTCATTTTTAATATCAAAATTATGATTTAAGTATCTATTATTTTTGTAATGTCACAGTTTTCAAAAAGATACATCTGCATTGACGCAGGTGTTTTCTCTCAGGACATTAGATTATTTATACAATTATCGATTTTATATGCCTGCATTTTCTACTATTTATAATTCAGTATTATATTTATTAGATTCGGCAATGCTATACATCCTAAACATAAAGATATTAGTAGAAACTGAATATATTACTATCAATGAATCTTAAATGAATTAACAAGATATTGGTTTACCACCTTAGTTTTCATTGTGAATATTAACTCTTCTCTCAAACATTTACTTAGAGACTTACCAGAAGTCTATATCATCTATTATACTAATATTTTATACACATATCAAATTGTTCTTTTCTTTCCTCCTTATCGAATGTTTGTAATCAATTCTGTTATTGATAGTAGTCCGTAAGCTGTTCTCTTCAGAGACAAAGACTTTATTTACACATTGTATCTGATAATGTATACTCAATCATATCACATTTAAACCTCTACCCTCTGTGCTTTACATTAAGAAAAAGCAATAAAATATCTTAATAAATGTGTTGTTCGATTGACTGTGGTAAAACGAACGTTTAATGGTAATCCTTAAGGTTTAATTTTCTTCCTGGTAATAACGTGATTATAAGAAAGAACAGCACTGATATATTTTGTCCAATGTCAGTTTAAAACGATATAAAAAACAAGAGTGCGGCAGTCCTTTGTAAACCGACCGCGAACACGTGCCATCCATAGGTGCACGTAACTTAATTTTCAAGGCAATATATGCCCTACAATATTTTAAAAATCATTTATTATACACGTAACACCGTTTTGTACACTTATTAAATAGTTATTAAATAATAAATTATGTCTGAAAGTGGTGAAATGAAGGTAGGTATATTAGTGGAAAACAATAAATGAAAACAATTACAGATGCAGTGGGGAATAGAGATGGTAGCGGGAATGCCTTTTCTATCATATCACGCCTTACGTCTTTTATGTCGCGTGCATTAAAATGAGAGAGAAGATCATACTCATGTTGTCTCGTAGCGTTTCACCTCGCACCTCCCTTCTCGATTAAAACTTTCCGCTACTATATATGTATATTTATTGTATGTTCCTTTGTATAAAGCGGGATGAATTTTGTGAGATATTTTTTCAAATAATAAAAAATAAATTATGATCTTCACCTATACTGGTACATTATAACCCTAATTTGCCTGTGCAGTTAACGGTGGATGCATCTGCATTTTCCGTTGGGGCTTTTATATCTCATACCATTGATGGTATAAAACGTACTACATAAAGGATTATAATATAATAATACTTTTTTATAAACTAACAACACACTTTACTCACTTAGTCAACGAAATTTTCTACAGAACGTAAAAATTTCATTAACTCTTAATGTAGGGGACTAGAAAGACCTCGATATTATAGAAAATATCACCGTCTAACAAAAACCAACGGGTAGGTGTGAGTAGTTTTTACCAGGATGGGAAGGGGAAATGCATATACTGTTAGTAAGGTAGGATGTTAGAATAAAATTAACAAACCTGATAACAGTGATAACATTAATAGCATAATTATAATATCTAAGTCTTGTTAAAAAAAGATAAAAATAAAATAAAACATAATTCTTCAACAAAACAGAATTATTTATGTTGTTTTACTTCAATTAAAATAAAACTTCTATTAAAGTAAGAAAGTTTAAATAATAATAATAAAGGAAATTCGTATAGTTTTGAAATCACATGGTAACAGAGTCATCAGTAAGCTCTTCTAGAATCATTCTCTCTCTGAATAACAATAGGCTCTGCGGGCGGCAAAATGGGATACTCTTTTTTTTGTTTATAACGTTATTCACGGATTATTTCCATATGTCGGTTTTGTCTGAATCGGATATTACGGTTTTTATATTATCTATAATTACAGCGTTTAAGTCGGATTCTGATTGCATTTTCTCAACTCGTGTTTTACACTGCTCCAAATCAATTTTAATGGATTAAATATGCAGTAATATGGCGGTAAACGTAACATACTATAGCCATGTATTTCGCAGATATGGCCTACAACGCATTCTTTTTTAAAATTATGTTCTCTGATAGTTTTTAATAAATATGTTTTTACTGAAATTTTTTCATGACTATTCATATTTTTAGATCTCATAAATTTTATTATATTGTCCTTTTTCGTATTATTATTTGGTACTTTATTTAATAGTCGTGAATGATAAGAAGCGTTATAACTGAATTTAGGAGAATATTTGGTAACAGCTGTTAAGCGAACTATTTTTCAAACAAATCCGCAATCTTGTCTTCGTGATAGTGAGCAGAATACTGTGTTATATTTTTGGCTGACCAGAGCAGTGCGTTGGTTACGAACCCATTTTTACTTCCGCCATGCAGAATTATAATACATTTTCCCCTTAAACATGACGCATTTAAAGTACAATTTTGAGTCATGTCAACCCAACCGTAACTAACAGTATCACGCGTATCAGACCACATCCCGTCAAAATATATTACCATCCTATTGGATTCGCGGTACTCTTTTATTTTACATAATAATATACCTGTCTAATTCCCACAATATGACGTGATTCCATGACGATTGAACGGTTATTAATTTCCTTATATTTAAATCCGCACTCTAATAAAATACTTCTTAAAGTTTCCAAATATTGATAATTATAATCAGGGTATTCACGCTATTTCTTCGAAATCATTTCTAAAGTAGGGACTTCATTTCTTTAATAAAAATTATAAACTATTTTTGGGATAACGTCTTTTAAAGCATCGTTAATTATTATTCAAGATTTTTGATTTTCCGTCTTCTTTTAACAGAGTGATCTACAATAACCCGTTTTAATGACAAGATTAGTAGAAATTGAAATCCTAGTTAATTCAAACATTCTTGTTATAATGCCTATATCGCTCATTTGATTATTTTCTCTCTTTAAGCAATTATAAATATTTTAAAGAAGACGTTGGGTTTGCACATGTAAATCTTGGTTCTTAAACTGCTAACTCGATTCGATCGACTCCATTACCTCGTCTTCAACATTTTCATTATGTAAATTTTTTTCTGTATCAAATAGTCGCCAAAGTACCATTTTAAAAATACTTTTCGCAAGAAATATTGTTACATGGCCTATGTCCATTTAACAGTTTTATATAAAAACTAGTATTTTGTTTATGTTTAGCACGATCTGTGTAACATTCTGATTCAGTTTTTGTAAGTGAAACTGTTTTCAACTAACAGAATTTACTTGTATAACTGCTAAATCTTTTCACACTGTTTTATGTACATATTTTAATATCTTAGGAACTCGGTCATGTTTTTTCTACACTATTATGTATTTCCGTTCTATACAGCATCCCAGGAAACAATTAACAATTGCCTACAAAACATTTATTTGCATCAGATATCTATATTTCAATTTTTATATTTTTGTTTACTATGTAAGTACATATAGTTATTTTCCTTACCTTTTCTCATTCTATATATAGTATATCCTGTAAGATGTAATATATTTACTGAGTTCTCACGAGTCACAATACGTTTTACTATTTATTTACAGCTGTTCATATTGTTGGTTATGTACAAAATAGAAATTACAAACTGAGGCAAAGGCAAATCAGCTGTGGTATGAAAGTAATAAAAACATTTATTATAGATTCTTTTTATCGATTATATGCCACTATTTTAGTTGCGAGTAAAGGACATTGTAGAATTTGACCTGCAGGTTGTTGCGCTTAACTGAACAATTGACAGACGGCCATACCTGTACTATTTTTATATTTTATAGCTTTCAATTTAATTAGGGAATTAGATTTCTTAAGTTTATTTGGAAGCATTATTTTCCAGTAAGTAGGACAAAAAAAGTTTACCTTATCAGTAAAACTCAACAGGAAATCATTTGCTTGCAGCCTTTGTACTGATTCGAACGTATATAAATTTTAACTGTGGACTTCAGTAATTGATATTACATTTTTATATCCGCGTTGACAAGTGTTTAACATACAGGTAAAATTTCATTTATTACTCATTTAAAATTTAAGTAATCTGTAATTTTTGTCTTTGAAGTAATTTCAATTATTTTTAAAATAAATTTAAATTCAAGGTCAATTCATTTTAATTTAATAAGTAGTTAAAATACTATATGTACCACATGGTTTTAAAATATTTTTTCCTTTCTTTTCCTTTTTTTGGCAATTTATAGTTTATGAAATCAGCTTAGATATTTAAATTCTTATATACTTAGATACTTAAATTCTTAGATATTTAAATTCTTAAATACTTATATATTTCTATATATTTATATGTACTTATGTACTTATATGTTTATGCACGTATATACTTATACATTTCTGTATACGTTTCTGCATAGCTTCTTCATTCCTGCATAGGTTTTTCACAGCTTTCATATAGATAAAATTTCGTTAACTTTTCATAAACCACCTAGTCGGTTAATTTTCCTACGGTTTTCACTCCATTTCATTAAGAGACGTGAATTGCCAAGGAAGCTTTAGAATCCATTCCCGCAACAAGAGACAATTGTGGGCCTGGATTGCTGTCCCAGAACCAGTCACCTCAACAATAATCAATCTAGGATCCTGGTATAAATTTGTTATATATATATATATATATATATATATATATATTTTTTAAATTTCAATTCGTTTTTATAAACCGATTTGTCTATTATTCATGTAATATATTTTAACATTCATTTTAAACTATCTTTTTATTTCTCTTACCAACAATTTCAATCTGATCTATAGTAGACTGGTTATTCGAGAAAAAGAAACAATTCTACTTATTTTCACTATAGATGGTGCCCAATTTAACATCAATTTTTCTTTGTCTCCTTTTCTCGAACTAAACAGAAATCTGTCAATTGTGCTGTACATTTCAGAAAGGGTAAGTTTCTCCACTCTTACGAATATTCTGGATCCACGGCTCTCTGCTTCGACTTAAACCAGCTAGTTGTCGGCATATGTTGCCTCAATTCTTTCCCAAAAATAAATAATAAGGGATATAGTTAATAATTATTATTATAGGTAAATATGACACAAGAAATTTACGTTTTTTTTTTGTCATGAGAAAAGCACCACGCAAGGTTAAATAAACGTATGTTTCCGACAGCACTCTCGGACATCCCTGCAGAGACACTGAATTTATAGTATTTCAAACTGACATTGGATCAACTATACCACAAAAATTAACTCCACTACAGAAAAGACGCAGTTCTGTCTCCTAAAGCGATTATATGATTATTTTGTTTCGGTTTGTATTTTATTTTAATAGAAAATAAGCATATATTGCCGCCTTAAAAGACTAACCCATTTTTCTGAAAGTTACATTATGTGATATTTTATGACTTAAAAAGGCAGCTGAATATTCGATTTAATTATTTAAATTATAGACAGAAAATTAAAAGTCATAAACTTTTTACAAAGCAGAATCATCGAAAACCGTTATAGTCGGTTCAGTACTCTATATTAGATTATATAGATTAGCAAATTTAAAAAAACAAATGACTTAATAAGATATCTACCAGCGAGTATCTAATGGAGATAATAAAACACATGTAGCAAAGAACAACAATGTTGGGCAATAAAAACAAAACACTACAGCGTGTGAAATTATCTTTAACGGTTTATATAACAATGCTAAAGAACAGAAATAAACTCGAGAAGAAACGGACAAGGAGCAAACGTATAGGATATTTGATTAAGTATCAATTATTTATCGTTTATTAGTAATATATGACTTTAAAGTGTCTAAAATCCAGTTATAGTAGAAACATCTTTTAATATATGATTCCTTCTGTCAGGTTACGAGCAACCGTTATTTAGATAATACACTGTTGCCTTGCAGTTATTATTTCCTTTGCAAGTATTTTCAATTTTTATTCATAGCAAATTAATTATTAATCAAGAGACGTCATGTGAACGTATTTCATGTAGAAATTTATTTTGATCAGATTAGATATTTTTACTTTCATGTAACATGTAGCGATAATGCAAATATATAGATAGATAAAAATGAAAAAGCTGGCTTATTGGCCTTGATCATCACCATCTTTTCAGATCCATTATAGCGTTGCTAAATGAGTTCATTAGAGTACCTTGTCCATGTTTGTCCTTTGCACCAAACTCCACAGTTGTGTAGCTACCCGCCCTTATTTTTTTCCCCATGTAATTGGAATTTCAGCCTTACTATGGTCTCAGAAGGCACAGTAATTAATATATTGATATTATCTGCATGCTGTCATTTGCCAGGCGCTTTAGACTGACGTGTCTATTAAGCCATATGCAGTTAATAGACTTAGTAAGTTATAGCAGCTCACTTGCTCACTCACCTCAAGTTCCTACAATAAGAATTTTTTTTTGAAGTTACCCGTAATGGTAATCACGAGAAGAAAAATAATAATTTTGATATGCCATATTTCTTATGTTCCCAATTCTGTATTTAAAAATTTATACAATAAAATATGATGACCCCATCTCGGAACACATTTGGTGATTCATATAGTTAATATTGATGACCCCGACGTGATGAAGTCAGCCGTGAAAATTTCAGGAATTGTTTTAGATAATATAAATTGGTTCAGTGTGGCCGTTAGAACAGCAAAGAAGGCGTCTACCGCTGTTGCAAAGATATATTTTGGCTGATATTTTATGGTGAGTTGTTTATTCATCACCTCTTGTAAAACAAAAAGGAACAGTCAATCATTCGCGATGGCACAACCTACAAATGAAATTTTAATTGATAATCCTATATTTGCGGCTCACGATCAATAAGTCACGACCGTTAGGCTTTAATCTTTTTGGATCCCAAAACTCGAGATTTGGTTTCGCTCAAGTTGAGTCCCAACTTGCCCTAGCTCGAATTAGCAACGATCGTAGGAAACATGACCAGGTAATCGCTAGTTTGACTTGGGAAGTTATAAATAATATTGATGGTATTATAGCTATCCTTCCTGAAGGGAATTTGTATATTAATTTGAAACATACATTAATTTCCTGCCCAACTTCTAGTGAGGAGAAGCGTTTGGATGACTTGCTTGTTCCCAGATGGGAGACTTCAAACCTTCCGATTTTTAGTTTTTTTTTATGGTGGAGGAAAAATCCTACATGGACACCCGGCGCTAGGGTCTGCCGCGCCGGGCAGTGTCGGACTCCTACCGACTAAAACCTCTCCTGGATTAGTGTTTCCACGTAACCTGGAACTGCTTTCACTTTCCATCAGGTCACGGGTCATTCGTCTTTTATTGGTGTTAGTAAAACTTTCAACTTGTTCCCTTACATCCCCCCCGAGGCTCGATTTCTTCTATCTTCTCCCGTTGTCCTCATTATTCGATTTAGAGCATGTGCTGCATTTTCCCAGTTCTCCTCCTATTCCAGCATACACCTAATTAGGCAGCAGACTACCCTCTTCCCCACGCTCTATTCCATTCAGTGCTTTCCGGCGGACATTCCGCTGAATCCGCACGAAGCCCACTTTTATCGCATTTAGGGCAGTATGCCGTGCTTTCGGACTTGATGTCCCTCCTTCCCACATCTAAGGCAGGTCTTCGTCCTGTCTGGGCCCTTGCAGTTCACTTTAGTGTACCCATACTCCCAACACTTATAGCACATATGTACATCGACTCTCTCACGTACTCTACACCTAATCCATCCCACTCTCACACTTCCTTTTTGGAGCAGCTCTATCGCGGCTTTCTCCGGCAGTCTCACATCAGCGGTCTGGTTTTCTCCAAATGTTGCTCTCAGTCTTTCCACGACTATTTGTTTTTCCTTTAGCTTCGTTTCTTCTGCTATCACCTTCCCAACTTCCTCTCTACTGGTGGTGGCGTCCAGATCTCCTATGGTTACAACCCTTCCTGCTTTTTCATTCTTACCATCACCCCGCCTACTTTTTCAATTGCATCCTTTAGTGGGTTTGCGGCACCACTACCACCTTTTGCTTCAATTAACATGTCGCCATTCCGTGTTTTCCTCAGGGCTGTCACGTCCACTCCCGTGGCCCTTAGGTCTACCCCTTTGATTTTCATTAGGAGGTCTTTATATGATACTCCTTCTTCCCTAAGAAATAGAACATCCTTATCTTTTCTTGCTCTATTTTCTCCGGTATTTCTGACCCTTGCAATGGGAGCATCTTGTACCCCTCCCGTTTTGTGCGGCATTTCCTCCTTGTTACTTCCTCCCTTATTTTGAGGGGAGTACACCACCACGTTTATCTCCGTGCCATTCATGGCAACTTCTGCCATCTTCTTTACCCTTTCCCAGTTCTTTTCTGTTCTAGGAAGCGCTACTCTGTTTCGGTTGTTCGCCACCAACCATTCTTTCCATTTCTTTATATTTTTGTAGGTGCCTTTTTCTGCATCTTCCATCGTTATTGGATAAACAAAGCGTTTAACTACTTCACTCGTCTTCCCTGCCATTTCAGAGCTTGTCTCGTACTTAACATACGTGAAGCCTTCCTTATTTCCTCTGTCATGCTCGATGTTGACCAGCTCAGGAAATCTTAGTTTAAATTGCCTACCTATCCCCTTTTCCAGGAGATCACTTCCATCGGCGCATAATGCCAAATCTTTTTCCTCCGTTTCCCAAACCGGATTTCCTACTTTATCTGACACCCTCTCATAGACCTGTGGGGGCCATTCTCGATCAGCCAGATTTTTGTACTCATTATAATCCTTAATTTCGCCGATAACATAACTAATCTCTTTGATCGAGGGAATCTGACGAGGGTGCGGGGTAGGACAGAGATTCTGTTCCCTACCTGCTTGTGTTGCCACATCGACCCTAGTGACCTGTCTGTCAGCATTTACCTTATCCGTTTGACATTCTGTGTCATACGTCTGTTTTTCTATCGTCTCCCATTTATTTTCATCTAACCATTCTCTAACGGTTTCTCTATTAATAGTCTCTATATTACTCATTAGCCTGCTTACAGCCTCTTTAATCTCCTTGTTGATGTTAGGATTGTTCTCCACAAGCTTCCCATATTTTGGTTTTTCGTTATACAGTCCAGTGCCTCCAGTAAAACAAACACTACCGGGTTCTCCTTTTTCTTGTAAGGATTTGCACTATCATCTGTAAACTCTATCGAAGTGTCAAATTGCTTCCTCTTTCTGAGGGTGTCTTCTGACACAAAGTTACTCCTTCTTATTTGACTATTGGTCACCAACCGCAAGGCACCCCTTGTTGTATTGTTGATACTAATCTGCCCTAATGCATTTTGTTTCAATTTACTACTCATAGCAATTCTCACGAGTCGGGACGTATTCTCGGTCGGTCCTCGGGTGACGCCCGTTCTGAGGACAAGGCTACTTACTGTGAAGGTCGCCTTGTATTCACAGGTTTTAACGACTTCGCTGTCGATTTGTTATAGAGGTTTTCTCCTCGTGGTCCGGCCAGTTAAGATAAGTCCCCCGGTCACAGTTTCGACACGACATTTCCCTGTGGCGCCATTTTTTGTCATTTCCACAAAGGTCGTTGAAGTGTGAGCTGTAATTACGGTATTTAGCGAGTAAGTGGCACAGCTCACTCGTAGCGAGGATTAACCCCGCGTGCGCCATTTCCCGTTACTCCCCTTCTCAGTGTGGATCCTGAGGTTGAGCTGTCCTTAGTTTTCACTGCTCTCCTTCGACCTTACCGGCTTGGGTGACCCTACTGGGAGCCATATGCAAGACTCCCGCCGGCATTGCTCTCACGGTCATCGCAGCTACTTGAGCCCCTCCGCCAACGACAAGGTCCCAGAGCTCCCTGGAGGGGCGATTTTTAGGGTTAGCCAAGAGTTGTTTATTAAGTTATGGAAAAGATGCTTACTCAAAACTATTTTTATTGTGATTACCGCCTCTCGTAAGGCTGACATTAAGGAAATAATAGATATTGCGAATTCGCCAGAATTCGATGGTGGTGTCTGTATGTTCCCAAGGTCCCATTGGAAGTTCATCGGTATCCCCTTTTAACGTGGAACCTATACCTTCTGTATCGGATTTGGTAACGATATACTTTTCAGAGTACTTTGGATCAGGTCTTGCAGCGGCAAGAAGTTTTTAATTCACAACTACATGCTATTCAGTCTAGAGTCACATCTGCAAGTTCTAATCCACCATCCTCTTTTTTATTTTGTATTGATTGTAGAAGTCGAAACACCTCTAGGGCCCGTTCTTCAAACTGTAATAATGCCCGTAATAACTTCGATTTTACAAATACCACAGTTTGTTATTGGGATCAACCCTACAAAGGCAAAACTTTTCGTTGTGGTGGAGCCTGGTGCACTTACAATAAAGGTACACGTAGCGCTATTATTAATAATTCGAAATGACTAGAAGTTGCTAATGTTTTGGCATCTGATGTAAGCATATCTGACAGTAAACGTCGACTTTTTGTCTATGACCGGTCAAATAACCTGCGTTTACTAATAGATACTGATTTATCTGTTATACCTCGCAATCTTTTTGTGGATTTCAATAAATATTCAGGCGTAATTTTGACCGTTCTGTTATACACATATATGGCAAAAAATTGTTAAGAATTAATTGGAACCTACGCAGGATTTTCCTTTTGTTTTTAATACTGCTGACATTGAATTGCCCATCATTGGGGCCGATTTTTTATCCCATTTTGGTTTAGTAGTAGATTTAAAAAATGCATGTTTAATTGATAACACAACTAGTTTATCGTTAAATCATTTTCTACAAGAAGGGCCATTAGATTATCCTAAATTATTTCCTCTGGTGAGCAGGTACAACAAATTGCTTTTAGAATTTCCCAGTTTAATAAGTTCACCAAATTACAATTTACCGGTAAAATATTCAGTTGTTTACAGAAGGTCACGTAGACTAGACAATGTTAAGTTCAAATTAGCTCAAGATAAATTTAACCGTATGTTAGAATTGGGTATATGTAAACATTCATCCTCTTATCTGGTATTAAGATTTGAAAGTTCTTGTTGAAGTTATACCCTGCAACTGTTATGTCTGCACAATGAGATCTGTCTTCAACTCTGGTTATACCACTATTTACACTAACTACTTAGAGTATACACCACCACCACAGAGTCATTTTAGAGTTAGACGGTAATGTAAACATCAAGAACAGCAGTCATCAATTTAGCACTTGACTTGCGTAACAAGATCGTCATAGCTCCTGTTTATCTACATTAGTTTATATTTTGAGCTATTATAGAAATGAAGAAGGTTGTGTAGTGTGGAAAACTATAATTTGAGATTTCAGTGTTTCGTATTATTTTCAAGTTTTGACGCAATTGTTTCTGTGAGTTCTCTGCTTTTTATAAATGAAGTATATTCAGCAAGTTTGATGGATATCCTAAAAATAAATATAACATGTTCTGTATTCATGAATTAAGTCCACATTGCAAGATAAACTCAAATTATACTGTCCTGTTAGTTTGACTTTCATAGCCAGAGCATTTGGTGGTAAAGAAACTTAATTTTTTTGTTTCCCGGCTACCTTCGTGATTATTTGTTAGCGCGACTTTTTCTATAAGTAATTGTGGTAGTTGTTCTGTCAATTTTTGTCAATTGGTAAAAGCATTTGAATTTGATGGATGAATATTTGCAAGTAGAATGAGAAATACTTACAGCTATATACAGGCTGTCCATTTTATCAGGGCACACGATATCGGTCATACAAAAAAAAAATATTTTTATGAAAATTGTGCCGATTTATATAACCGACAAAATGGTTTAAAGACATTTGAAATCCATGGCCTACTTTAAGAGTTATGGCGAGAAATATCGAAAATGCGGAAAACGTCTAGGCCAAATATCTCCCTTATTTGAAGAGATATGAGAAAAATTCTAAGGCGAAAATTTTTTGTAAAACAGAGTGTTTCAACGAGGTTTTATCTATTTTTTTTCAAAGCCGCTGTATTTTGAGATTTAAAAAATTATTTTGAAACGGGCGGGAAATAGCGCCATTAAATAGAGTATTTTCCTCCCTTTTCAACGATATAACACATGCCATATTTATTCATTGGTACTACGTTAGTAATTATAAAAACCTTTTTTTTAAAACCAATAATTTTTTTTAATAAGCATTATATTTGCCGTGGAGAAGTATGATTAAATAAAACGAAAAAATAATTCAATAATTTGTTCAAAACTTTGCTATAATAAAACATTAATACAATTAAGAAGAATAAAGTAAATTCAAGTAACAAAACCAAATAAGAGTTCTTCTAAACAAAGCTTTAAAAACGGAAAGAGATTCCTTTCCGAAACGTCAGCAAAATACATTATTTCGGTGTTTATTCCGATTTATATTATTTGCAAAACATAACCTCTGACTGTTTCTTTGGCGTAAACGTCACGGGCGCAGAGGCTTTTTTCCAATAATTCTATTATTTTGTAGATTCCATGAAGAGAATAATACATGTGGTAGAAAACCCAAATAATAGGAAAGAATACAAAAACAAATTAATAATAAAAAGAATATAGCACACAGAACATTAACATTTAGCTAATCCTCAAAATAATTTTTAAGATATCATATCAAGTGTTCAAAATGTCCACCGCGATTTCTTATACACAATCGAGCGCGGCGAGGCATTGCATTTAAAACATTATTCAGCATTTCGGGGGTATTGTAATACATGTCTGTTGAATTCGAGCTTTTTGGTCCGCATTTTGCGGTGTCGTGGAAAACACCTTATCTTTAATATACCCCCATAGAAATCCATTGGGGTTATATCTGGAGAACGAGGGGGCCATCGAATAAATCCACTGATACCTATCCAATGTTGAGGCAAAATTTCGTCTAAATAATCTAGGCAAATCTGGGAATTGTGGGAAATTCGAGACACTTCAAAAATGTTTCAGCTATCATTCTATTATTTAGCGCTTTTATTAGACCTAAGTTAGAATATGCTTCAGTCATCTGGAATCCGAATCCAGTTATTGGCACCCCTCAATGTGAGCTGTTAGCTAGGTTTAACTTTAATGACTTGGCGTCACGAAGACTACTTTGCTGTGTTATTTTTACATAAACTTTTAACGAACACAATTGACTGTCCCGAGTTATTTAACTATATTCACTTCAATATACCATCTTTTCAAACTCGGTCGTATTCTCTATTTTACTTATCAACTCCTCGTACAAATTTATTAAAACTTTCACCTATTTACTTCATGTTCTCACATTATAACCAATATCAGCCTAACTTGGATATTTTTAAATATGATATTTGTAACATCAGAAGATGAATTTTGGGTAATTAAGTAATATATGTATGTATATATGTGTGTATATGTATATGAATATATGGTCTATATTTTGTGTATATATGTAAATATGTTAGTATTTGGTATTGTTTTTCTGATATTCTCAATTGCTGTTAGGGATTATATTGTAAATTTTTGAATACGTACACAATTAGTTAACTTACATATTTGACTGACAAATTGATGTGATTGATAATATTATTGCTATTTTTAAATCAGTAAGTTAAAAGAAAGTTTATCGGTTTGTTGTAAATATCACTTTCTTTGTTGTTTCACAATTGCTATATATGTAAGGATACATATTATTCCTATCTTTATTACTTGTGTCTTCCTGCTCGATTTTTATCTGTCTGGGTAGTTGTACATTTAAATAAATAAATAAACTTGCTTCCATTTACAAAATTGTTAACGACTTAAGAAATTTCGACTTTTAACTAGAAACATTGGAGACATTAACCTTATCGAAAATAAAATGGGGAAACGTTACAGAGATATCGAGCAAGATATTAATTTAGAGAAATTATGGATAACGTAGAAGACCTAAGACAACTTTCTAACGCTATAAAAACAAAAAAAGTTTTCATTATTAATTATCATTATAATTTTATTCTGTTTTTATAACACTATATGTCATATTATATACGCAAAATACATGTATTTACACTAAATTTGTGTTGCTCCACTACAATTTGACAACGCTGTGTACACCTGATTTAAACTGGGCGATCTGACCTCTTTGACGTCAGCCTGTCCACTGATTGCTCTTCCGGGTGACCTTGAATGGGTCTTCATCTCGGCTGGCTTCTTCTGGCAGCCGTCAACGGGTGTTTAGGGATATAATTTATGATAGGGAGTAGAGTTATCGTGCCAAAAATCAATTAGTTTTCTATGTTATTTTTTTAATAATTACTATGTGTGAGGAAGTAGAACGACCGCATTTCTGATGATAAATGAATGGTTTTATTATTATAGACTGTTGTACCTACGAGGCCTTTTTTGCAGCGAATATAGTGTTGAATATTGAATACTTAGCTACTAATTTAAAAATAATTACTACCAAGTCCTGTTCACCATTGGTTAACCCTAATACCTTTTTGGATATGCTTATTGAGTACATTAAATATACCGGCCATTCATGTGTTGAGTAATGTATATACAGGGGCCTCCGGTGAAAATTTAACAACATTAATTTCTCAGGAGCTGTGGAAAATAGTTGAAGATCCGAAAGATCCGAATGAAAACTCCGTTAGAGGTCACCTGACAGTATCATACGTGCATACTGTCACAGAAAACAGGAAGCAATTCCATCTGCTGTTGAACACCAATATGAAATAAGGACATATACGATGCCACTTTACAGCAAAAATGTTTCTCAAAAATGCATTAAATGCCTACAACGGAATCGCTTACTTAAAAGCGATTCAGAATAGAACCAAAAAAAAATGTATTCACAATTACACTGTAATAGTGAAACCTCTACCGCATTTAATAAATATTATCATAGAAAAAGGCGTTTGCCCTGCACCATTTGCAGTAGGTGTAATAGAACGTTTACACAAAAAGCGAATATCATCAACTACAGGCCAATGTCGTGAATATCTAACTTGGCAAAAATTTTTGAAAAAATAATTAAAAACATATTTGTATAAATATTCCTTAGATAAGTATTAATTAATATCCAATATGCTTTGGCTTAAAAAAATGTGGTGTTTATTCAAGATGCGATTGCCTCTCTTGAAAAAGTTTCTCTTAATGATAACCAGCTTATATGCGCTCGTTACCTTGCCCAAAGTATTTGACAGGGTAAGCCACGATCTATTACTGAATAAATTAGATTATGTTTCAGTGGAAATGCTCTTAAACTAATGGAAAGTTATCTGACAAACATAAAACAATATCCCAGCGAATCAAAATCATTCGCTTTTGAAGTTCCCCAGGGTACGGTTCCGAGACCGATCCTATTCAACATATACACCAATGACTATTTAAACATGCCATCTGAAGGTCAGATGCTTAGCTTTGATGACGATACAGTTATTATTTACAAGGAAAATAGTTGAGATGAACTAGGAAGTGTAGTCCAAACAAACTTTAATAATATAAATAAACTTATCAACAATCAACTATGGAAAGACAGAGTATAATTTCGAGCTTGTGAGGAAGTAATTGAAGTGGTTATGGAAATTAATTATCTGGGAGTAATCATAGATGATCATGTGTCTATGTCAATTATGTACGTAAAAAGATAACTAAAAAGATTGGCGTTTTAAAAAGAGTTAGTTGGTATTTGTCTATCAAAAGTGGAGAATTATTTTTTTAATTATTGTAGTACTATTCTATATCTCGCTAATTAGAGCGACATAGGTCGATTGCAAAAGTCACAGAATACAGCTATGATTGAATTATATTAAAGTGTAGAACTTATACTGTGGTAAATGACATACTGGAAGTATTAGGATGGATGAATGTGTACGATTAAGTTCAGTTCAATGTACCGATTTTCATACATAAAATTAGTACCTTCCTATCTCCAAAAAAATGTACAAACTTTTGAGAATTGTCACTATTATAACACTAGAGGTAGAATTAATTTTGTCCTGCAACGAGTAACCACAACTTCCGCACAGAGATTCATTTTTTAGGGGGTCTAAACATATATCTTGTTAAAAACTGCAGCAATATCTACTATCTGAGCTATCGGTTTCCTTTATTAAATCATATCTAGCCAATCGGACCCAAAATATTGTATTTGATAATAACTGTTTAGATAGTATTTCAGTTCCATCAGACGAACCTCAGGCATTTTATTGTTTTCTAGATACACCACTGACATTCCGCTCTGCAAACACATGAAAATTTCAGTCATATGCTGATGATACTCAGGTTTACTTAAGTTTTTCGCAGCGAGACTCGGCCGCTGCCCAGAAATAACTTAACTACGACCGTAATATTTTAAAACCGAAGCCCTAGAGTATAATCTGAAATTAAATCTAAGCGAATGTATTGTATTTGGCTCAAACAAAAACCTGGACAATTTTGAAATAGAAATTGATGAGAAACGTTTAGCACCTGAGAATTGTGCAAAAAATCTAGGTCTCTATGTTGATAATAGACTAAAATTTTCTCAGCATGTTAGTTCTGTGATGTCTAAGGTATACGGTGCATTAAAACTACGCATTGAAAGGTTACAAAATTCGTGCTGTCGGATTATCTGTAACCGGAGAAAATCTGATAATATACCGCATACATTCAATAGTCTTAACTGGTTGAACATGGAAAACCGCAGTAAGTTACATTTTCATCTTTATGTTCATCGAATACTTTTATCCTGTGTAGCGTACTTTCCCACAATTAAGCACGAATATACCATAATCATAAAACTAACAAAGGTTATACCTTGAAGGCAAAAATACCGACAGGCTGGAGGCAGTAATGGCCAACTACCATAGCCTACCGTGAAACCGTAATTTGAAAATTACGCTCATTTACCCATCCCTCGAGAGGTATACGAGAGACCGCCGAAATGCAGGCAAAACAGGTCAGTCTTATTTCTGTTCTCAAACAATTCACTTCGTAACCAATTTAACCACCACTTTAAGATTCGCAACCACTTTTTGTTAAGTTTTGTTTAATAAATAACTCCTTCTGAAGAACATTTAATTAGTTGTACCCACACAATATCCTGCACTACTCCCTATCGTTTTTGACCGACTTAAGCCTAGATCCTCTATTAATGCAAGAAATAAGTCTGTATTGTTCAAAAAAGTTTTTCTTATTGTGCTGCTGATCTTTATGATAAATTTTCGGATGAAATGAAAAATCTATCAGCTAGTAGTTTAGTGATTTTTTATAAGGCAGTTCAAACCACTCGTTATTCAACCGTTATATTTTTAATTTAATATATAGTAAATTATGATAGGAAATGAGTAATTGTGTCTGTGCATGCCTATAAATGTTTTGTATTTCCTGCTGTAAATTAACCTTATAAATTTGTTAGCGCTAACTAATTAAATTGTAAGTAGTTTCAAGTGTTTTTAGGCAATTAGCAAGAAGGTAATGAAGGAAAGCAATTTTTTAAACAAAAACAGTTATTAGACTAAAATGCCGAAAGGAAGGCTGCTTTATTTTAATGTGAAAATTTGCTAATTTTAAAGTTCCATTTTAATGTAGTTTTTGTAAAATTAGAGAACTTACACTGAAGATAGGATTATATTAAAACATTTTTTGCAAAACATTTTTTTGGGATCCTCGGATTTTTTTGCTTTAAATTGTAGCATTTTGGGGAGTCATAAGAAGAAAACAGTTCCAGCAAATGTCTTTGAGGGTTATTTCATTCTGAAATTCAAGTTTTCTCACTATTTATAATTTCTCAAATCAACTTTCTCACTTACTCAAATTTCAATATTTTCATTTTCTCTAATAATTTTATTTAAAATTCACTTGCACCAAAATTCAAAAATTAAATTGAACTTTCTTTTCAAACATAATCATTCTGTTCACCATCACTTTCAAAATACAATAGTATATATTAGGAGATACCTTTTATAGCGATAAAAGACTTTGGAATTTTTTTGATGAGATATTTAAAAAAATTAGCTTTTTACTTCTAACACCTCTATATGGCACACTAACTGTTATCTGTCTGGATATGGTTGTGCTTTAAGACAAACATTATTAGTAGTCTTTATTCTCTGCCGGATTAATGCCAACATCAGCACTGATAAGACATGATATATATCTACTACATTAGGCGAAGTTTGGGAACATCTCATGTGAAAGTGGATATAAACTATACATGCGCTTATAACATATTTTATATAAAAATTACAGCTCGTAAAGTTTTCGGATTCTCAGTTATATTTTTACTTAGTAAAATTAATGTTACCAGATTTTTGTAAAAACTTCAAATTTTTGTCGATTGTGATACCTTGCATATTAAATAAGTAATTATTGGTCAATTTGCAAAGTAAAATCAATATAGTTAGAAAATCTATAAAAGTATTTGCCACGTATTATAGTTCTTTAGTTCAAATTATTTTATATTTTAACAATCTATAAATACATTTTATAACAACAAACGAAACTTCTTTATTCTTAAAACTTAATACCAAGATCCTTGAAGGTCTCAATTCTTTGAAGGTCCGCTTTGTCTATATCATGACTTTATGCAATATATATATGACTATATGTATACATTTGGACAACGTATTTCGAAATGTTGGAAAGGCTATTTTGTATTACTAAATTATAAACCGCTTTGGCTTCAATAGCTTCAAAAAGTTTGTGATTGTCAGCGTAAGGCAGACAGTCAGCTTGAATGATTTCCACAGTATCATTTACAAAGAGCTTAAAAATAGAGGGCCCGATAATTGATCCTTGCGGAACATCAGATGCTACCAGATCCTCGACAGACCGAAATCCACTTTAAGCGACATATTGTTTTTTGCCTAGAGTCTAAGTCTTAAAAAATGCCAACAACGAATGAAGGAAACTATAGTATGACGTTTTTGCAGTAATACATCGTAGTCGAGGGTGTTAAACACCGTAGAAAAATTGCTGTATATTATATTCAAGGGTTAATCAGTGACTTCAGGAATGGACTGAGTCATGCATAATCGGTAGTAGAGCAAATTTTACAAAACCACGATGATTTTGAATGCTAAGGTGTCATGCAATAAGGTTTCAATACCATCGAAATAATTGCATGTTGTCGATATAGTTCTTAAATTGACAATATAGCTTTCATCACTGTTCTTAAAAACAGAGCATATTTTTGAAATTGTTCAACGTTACAGTTACAGTTTTCCTTAATTCTTTCTTTCTTTTCTTGTTGGCGTTTCCTTTCTTTTTCTTCTTCATGCCTGTCTTGTTTTTCTTTTTCTTCCTGACGCTTTCTTTCTTGTTCGTCCTCTTCTTCTTGACGTTTTCTCTTTTCCATTTTTACGTCTCTCTTGTTCTTCTTGATGTTTTCTTTATTTTTCTTCTTCACATCTCACTTCTTCTTTTTCTTCCTGACATCAACTTTCTTCTTCGTATTTTTCTTTTTGACGTTTCCTTTCTTTTTCTTCTTCGCGTCTCCCTTATTCTTTTTTTTTTCTTGGCGTCGTTTCTTTTGTTCTTCTTTCGGGTCCAGCATCATTTTCCTTAATTCCGCGAACATGGTTTGCATTTGCTTTTCGGCAGCCATGCTTTTTGTTTCCATCAAAAACTTCTCTTGCCAATACATAAATTAAAAAGTTTAGATAGTGCTTATAGAAAGTAGAGCAACATAGTACTTTATAAAATAAGACGTAATGTCGTCTGGCCCAATCATTAATTTAAGTTTCAGCTTTTTTACAGCATTCTATATTTCATTCTTAATCAAACATAAGATAGCAATAGATGGCGTGATCTTCCATATTATATACCATGGATTCTTGGAAAGAAATGAATTTATAACTGATGTTAAATTATATCAGTTACATTTTTTTTGCTCTAACGACACTTCACCCGTTTTTAGAATTACGCTGTTGTTTACTTACCTAGAAGGGATATTGAATATGAGATTTTTTAATGTTTAATAACTTTTCTACCATTCATGGATTTGTTGAATTTGTATTTTAGTATTTATAGTTACAAGCTCTATTTTAGCTTCACAGAGTAACAGGGATGTATCATCAGCACGAAATATAGAATAATTAAATTAAAAATCATTTACGTACATTATATATAAAAGTGGTCCAAGAATGGAACCTTAAAAATAAACATGGTCCGTCTTACAGTCATTCACAAATGCATAATGCCCTCTACTATCCATGTAACGAGCCACTCCATAATTTCACTTTTGATGCCACGATATTCTAACTTATGAACTTATACATAAGTTAGAATATTATGGCACCAAAGGTGAAACCTTGGAGTGGTTCAAATATTACAGGAATAATAGAAAACATTTGTGCAATCTTTCATAATTTGCTAAGTCAAAAATTTTACTTAAATTTAAAAATATGCCTACACATTTACGACGTTGATAAAGATTTGTAAACAGCAGATTAAGAAGATGAGGAATAGCTGTTGTAGTAGATGAAACACTTCGAAATTAAAAATGTTACTATTCGATTTTTGCAAAAGGACATAGAATAGAAGTAGACCTATAATTTTCCAATGTCCTACTATCGGCTTTTATACAGATGTTATTTTGGTCAATTTTAGTTTATCTGGGAAAATGCTTTGATCAAAAACTATTTACTAAGTAGTCTAATGGTTTATTAATTTAATTTTATACAATTCTACATCACATTGTTACTAATATTAATTAATCTTTTAAATCTGCAAATGTGATAGAGCAGAAACATAAAAACAAGAAAGAAAGATAGCAAGCCGGTCTTTCGAATTTAAAGAAACTCGTTACAACAGGCAAAAACATATTAATTTTTGCCTAGCTATAAATGCAAATAAATAGTGAGCTATCACAAGTTATGATATACTGTAGAAAAGTTTTTCGCTATTTTCTTTCCAATGACGCAAAATTATTTGACAGGTGATTAAAATCGTGGTAAAATCTGACTCCGATTTTGGAGACATAGTATGCAGTTACATCGGATAAGCTACTAAGCTTCAACATTTTTATCATTTTCAGTTAACAATGCAATGGCATTTTTAAAAAAGTGCATTGTTAAGGTATCTTTTAAGTTTAGGAAACATTCTCTGAACTGTAAGTCTGATACCTGCTTTGGTTTCAGAATATCCAAACATTCATGAGAATATGATGGTTAGGTTAGTAGTATATGGTATTTTTTCTATGTGCACCTTTTTATTTATACTTCGCCGTTATTTTCAAAATGAACTCGAGCACTGTGTGGAAAACAATAGCTGCGTTCGCATATTTGTATACAACATCTCTCTCTCTCTCTCTCTCTCTCCAACGACAAATTTTTCGTACAAATAAATATTTATTCGATAAAATCTAAACCTGTATTACTTATAACAAGACTCTTATTATACTGCAACAATAGGCACTAATATTTTGATAAATCAAACAAGTTCTTAACTATTTGTCTAAGTGTTCCCAACTATGATCTCCAACAGTGAGTATCGGTAAATATATTAAATTATAAAACATATGATACATCTACACATGTTCAATCTATGATTCGTACATTTAATCATCAAAAGAAAAATAATGGAATAAAATTTCAATTATTTTATGTTTAACATAAGATCCAAGTTCAAACCGCATACCTCAAAATTGTATGCTCGTTGCTATAACAATGCCGACCATTTGTCGGAGGAACATGGTCTATTTATTTTCAACGTCAGTCGTATGTTTACAAGTCGCGGTACCGATGTACCCTTACGCGGGTCCCTCCCGTGGTTCAAAGCCGGACCGCAACACGCGAAGAGCGCAGAACAACGCGAACAACAATAACAGACAATGGTAAAAAAGTCCACGGACATATCTCACTCGGCATGGCGCACAAGCATAGATACATCACGAGCTCATAGCGCAGCTAATCGGCCCCCCCGATAAGAGATTAATATTTTTAAAATTATTGTTCTGGGGGAAAGCTGGACATAGTGATGTAAAACAGGGATAATGTTATCGAGATAATATATACGAAAAAGATACTTTACTACTATGATATAAGAAAAACGTAAATGTTTTCTCAACATATTGCAAGTTAAATATCTCTAACAAAAAATGATCTGATATTAAAATTCTTCATCATTAGACATGGAAAACGTTGCAAATGTTTAACTCTCTCATCAATGTCATGTCATAATCTCTATTTCTTATCATAAAATGTATCAGAATACATGACATATTCGACATTAGGTAATCGATCACAGGCTATAAAGAATGCAACACTCAGAGTCCATATCTCTTAACATTTGATTCGAAATCTTGTATTTTGATATGCTTTCAGAGTTCATAATACGATTTAAGGTTCATGAAAACGGTGATGTATATTTAACCTCTCCACAATAAAATTGTGAGTGGTTACTAAAATTGGTTCAAAAACGAAAATTGAGATAACATCAAATCTTTACGTTTTGAGGTCCTAGGAACCTAAAAAAGTGGTTTTTGAAAAATGTCTGTGTGTGTATGTGTGTTAGCACGCTAGCGCCGAAACTACTGAACGGATTTGAATGAAACATTGCATGTGCGTTTCTTTAGTGCCCCAGAATATCTTTTGGTTGAGATCGGATTGCGTTTAGTGCCATTTTGACGCAACAAGTTGCTTATTTTATAATTACTTTCAATTTGGAATGGAACCATTGAAAAGCAGCTAAAATTCTGATTTCAACGATATATCACACTTCCAGCATTTCGATTTGGTTTCCGTGAAAAAAATTAAAAACAAAGCAAATATGAAACATAGATCGCATTTCGCATGACATGATTGATGCGCGTAGCCGTTACGTCGTGAAACTCGTCACATCACGTGTCAATTCACGTGTGAGGGTTTCTTCACTGCTCTAGAAGTAGAGCGGATTACGTTTAGTGACATTTTTAAATATATATATACAGACAAATCGAAGAATTAAACTACTAATATTCTACTACTAAAATCTGGTAAAATTACTGAAATTATAATGTTTCATTTAACAAAGACAGCCGCGAGCGATCGGATTGCAATGAGTAAATTTTGACGATTGTCATTGTCATCGTCATCGTTTGTCATCCGATAACGTTGGTGTCATGTCACGTTAATAAGATTTCGGCATATTTGTAACTTTTAGTTAAACTTTAAAGGTAGATGTAACAATATCAATATCATATGCTTTCTGTACTTTCGTTGGTGAATTAATTATAGATTATCACTTTACCAATTTTCAGTTTGTTGCTTTACAAATCTGTAGTATTTAGGATAACTAGATTTTCTTAGTCGTTCAAGTGATGTTAAAGTTGTTAATATCCTAATAGTATATTATTCAACCAGCGATAATGTAGGTAATAACTCGCATATATGATTGTATATCATAAAAAAATAAATGATTGGGGTTTTTTTAGTGCCCCAGAAAATCTGAAAAGGTTTTGGATGAGATCGGATTACGTTTAGTGCCGTTTTGTCACACAATTTAGTGCTCTTTTCGGCTTCAAAGATCCACCGAGTGGGGAGGTTCCAGCAGCTTCCAGTAGCTGCCGATTTTTTTTATTATAAAGAATGACCCTATCTTACTATCGTGATTATCGTGTTTTGTCAAAGAATTTTAAGTTCATTTGCTGCATTTGAAACATCGTATCAACGTGATTAAAATGTAGGTTGTTGAAACAGCAATATACCAATTATATACAAAATTAACTCAACTACAAATAAGTCGTGTATTCCTTAAATGTACAAATATCGAACAAGCCCGTGTCAACGTGTTTGTTAAAAAATGTGTAAAGGATATCAATAATTCGTACTGGAATCGCCCCTGATTTATTTATTGCATTTTATTTCTTCACCAAAGTTCATCCCCATCAGCTGAACGGTCCAGAGGTAATTCATGGCAAACCTCCCTAGACCTAGATGTTGAAAGCATAAATATAATTTTCATTTTGCTGTAATTTAAACTTTATACACCTAAGGCTGGAAGAGTCTATGTCTTTTATACTGAACACAATGGAAAAATGACTAGATAAACGTATTGGGAACTGTGTATTGATCCAAGGCAATAATTTACAAAGCATTAACATATTCTGCAGAAACAGCACTCCATCGTCTAATTTAAAGAATAGTGGAAAAGCTGCTGGGAAAGGAAATTTAAGATCGATTCCACCTGCCTGCAATCGATTCCATCTGCTGTAGATTGATAGATAGCTTGCTCAAAGGTAGGGGGTATTCACATGAGTGCTAGGTAAGGCTTTATGAGCGAAAGTGGTGCTCTCTCTTGTCTTGTAGAATCTTGTAGTGGACGAGCTTCTCAAGACACTTAGTAGGAATAGACTCACCATAAAAGCCTATGTTGATGAAAATAGTACGAGAAAGAGGTAAATTCAATAATACAATTAGTGAATTCATGTAATAAGCCTTAAACCTTACCCACACATTGGTGGAGAAGCAAAGATTTAAGATACACTCTGTCATCTCATTCATTAACAGGCAAAACCTAACTGGACTAGTCTCTATAATACCCTCAGGTAAAGAGATAACAACCCCGGAAGTGTCCAACTAATTTCAAGATTAAGATTACTCCATGCGGACCTCATCCTTAAGATGGCCGCGGACAACATAGACCACATACACTATCTTCATACAAATTTTGAGCTGGTTATACCTGATCGAGAGCAATGGAAGGGAGAACACCAGAATTTCTGCATAAAGGACTGACAGGGGGTTAAGAACTGACACAGCAACAGGATCTGGAATATATGGAAAAATCCAACAACAGACCTTAACTTTGCTCTTGGGAAATACAGTACTGTATTCCAGGCAGAAATTCATGCAATACGAATGTATTCATCAAGTTAGAAGGAGGGTTTATGTAAACAAGCAGAATCACATCATCCCAGACAGTCAGGCGGCACTGAAGGCACTAATGGGCCACAAAGTGATGGGAACAAAAGACACTGGCGGAGTAGAATTCAGTAAAACTGATCTAGATGCCAGGACATAGTAGGGTCCTAGGAATTGAAAAAGCCGAGGAACTTGTCAAACTAGGATCGGCTTCAAAATTCTTTGGCCCAGAACCGATCCTCGCAGTGCCAAAGTGCAATGCAAGGAGGTGCTTAACAAACTGAGTCAAGGAGGAACATATTAGATACTGGCAGAACATGCCAGGACTTAGACACTGTAAGACCTTCATAACTAAACCGTGTACAAAACCAACTCAGCAACTGCTTATATCAAGCAGACATTAGCTCAGAATTATCAACAGGGTTACTCACAGGGCGCGCACCTGTGAAAGAACACCTGCACAAAATGTATAAGGGCAACCTAAAGTGTAGGCTCTGCGGAGAGGTGCCTGAGGCAGTAAACCGTATACTCTGTCAATGCGAGGCATTAAATCTCAAGAGGCAAAATATTTTTGAGATCACAAAAGTGGACTCAAAGCACTGGAACATCTGCTATTGATAAAATTGCTTCGGCTTGTTAGCGATACAGGAAACACCGGCAGAATCACAATAAGCCAATTCTGGCTGCAGTACCAACTGGAACCGATTTCGGCAAATAGCCCTGAACGCTACGACAAAAAAATATGAAGATTATCTCCAAACTAGCATGGAACCAACACATGGTCCTTTCCGAAGACCCATTCGATACAAATTTCAAAACGATATTTTAATTCAGTTCTGGGATACGTCTAGGATTGGAAATAAACACACTAAATAACAAGGAAGTCAATAGATGTATTACTTTTTAGTTTTTTTTTCATTCATAAAATCCGACTACGAGTCGATATAAGGGACCTTTTCATGTCCACTGATACATGTACGTTGAAGTGTTTTCCGAAAATTTTCAGGGATAAGTTAAATTTCTTCAATTAATAATTTATTTTGTAGCAGAACTACGTACTTGTAAGGAGTTAACATGATGATAAACAAAGGAGAACAAGAGACAGAGACAAGAATTGTGAAACTTTAGATTAGATCTGTCGATTTTTGCAATCTAATAGGAACAGCCAGGTATAATAAAATAACTCGACTTTCCCCTATCCAAACCGCATACATAGTGACGTACCCTGACCTGGTACCTGCTGGGAGCCCCGCCGTTCATCTCTTGGTACACTCAACAAACGCGTATGTACACACGCTCATCTTACGTCCGTCACGTCGGACAGCTTACACAGATCATCAGATTTGATTAGTTTCATTATGTTACTCTCACGAGAGTCGGGAGTTACGAAAAAAAATATTACAGATGATCACGGAAGGTTTGTACATTTTAATCGTTGTGAAGGCGTTATAGCACTTAAAAAATGGCAACAATACAAACCGACACAGAAATGTTATTTCTTGACATTCGATACCTGAATCTAAAAATGAACGTGTCTGAAGGTATCGTTCTTACTTGTGTTAATAAAATAATAATTCAGTAAGTATGCGTTATGGGATTATTAGTTGGGGAGAAGTTGCAAAGACGATATTAAACCTATTACAAGAGATTCAAAATAGTATAAATATTGTTAATTAAACCAGCCCGTTTTGCTACAGAGAGATTATAGGACAATTGTTCTTTATTCGATATGAGATAACTGCATTCCGAAAGTGCCTTAACATATATAAAAGCAAACCAGATCATTTCTCTCGTCATTATAAGATAAGAAGCAAACAAAAACAAGAACCAAGAACTACAAAAGCGATAGGTCAAAAATATTATTGCTAATATTTGTTGCCCACAACAATAAGTGAATAACAAAGTATGTTTCAAAAAATTGTCTATCGTCTGGATACAAGGAAATATATATATAAAGTACATAATATATTTGATTACTCGTAAGATAAATGAGACTACAGGTCTCCCAGTTGGTCCCTTATTAAGGACTTGGTCCTTATTTTAGAGAAAGTCCCTGAAAAGTCCGTAATTTCTCAGTTTGGTCACTAAAGTCCCTATTTTCAATGAACTCCATTGATAATTACGTTTGAGCACAGATCATTTGTTAAAAAACTGTAGTGAGCATTTTAAAACACGCCCATTGTCCCTAAATGTCCCTAGCTGAGCTCTGCGCTTGCTAGCGCTCTCAGCGGCAACAACCACAAGATTTGTGGTCATCTTTAATTACAGATTTTTTTGGTTTGTGAGTGTGTGAATAGGCAAGTAAATTTATTGACTGGCGTCTGTGATGACAAACTCGCTGATCAGACGTACGCAAAGTAATACAAAACACCCTTATTTCCTTTCTGTATAAGTAATGCTGTCTGATCATTATGCGTTTGTTATTTATTGTTTCTTTTTTAATACAGAAGAAGATAGATTATGTTTCCTTTTAAGTGCACAAGCACACTATGCAGCTGCCGGGAGTTATCTTCTAGAAAAGTCTTCCCTTCTCAAAAATGAAGTCTTCTGCAGACTGAAATTAATATTGAGACAAAGGATAGAGTTGACCAATATTTGGCTCAGTTTTGAAAAAGGAGAGATCGTTCAGGTGATTTAAAGCACCCTAGGTTACGCCAAGTTGTAAATACTGCTCTCGTCCTTTCTCATGCAACGCTTTTGTCGAGTGTGTTTTCTAGCTCCGGGCAGACACTCACACGGAAGGTAGGGCATGAAGGGGTGAGCGTATGCTGAATACTACAAATGCAGTTAAATCTTAAATTGTTCGACAATAAACTATCTCTTGTTCCAGTAACACCACAGGTAATTACGACCCCCTTTATCCCGGAAGGCTCTAGAAGAGCCTTGTATGGGAAGGGGCTACACATTTAGAGACAAGGAACACACGCCCAATATCCGTGCATAATTGAAAAATCCATCTCACAGTATTTTCCACTTCCACGACCGGGGATCGAACCCGGAACTTTTGGGTGAGAGGCAAGTGCGCTCACCTCTCGACCACCAGTCATACAAAGGAACTCTTGACTTTGGCCCATGGTGCTTCCAAAAAGTCCGTTGCTGCACTTTCGGTTGACCTACCAGGGCAAAATCCATTTTGAGATCTGGAAATTATTTGATATTTCGTTAGATAGGGAAATATTAGGGGAATATTTTGTTGTATATAGCTCTTTCAATTATTTTGCACATTGAGTATAGTGATGGGTCTGTAGTTATCTATTACCTGTGGATCATTGCTTTCGTAGACTGGAATTACTTCCCCTATTTTCAACTCATCTGGAAATTTCCCCAATTTTACAGATAAGTTGACAATATGGGCTAGTGGCTCAGCGATAAATTGAGCAATCGATTTAATAATTTTTGTTGACACAATCTACTCCTACAGAATTGGTATTTTTTAATTCACTTATTATGTTTATTATATCCTCACTAGTAAGTGGTGTGAAAAAGAAGGTATTGTAGTTCATTTATTTGACATTTGGTTACCAAAATGATGTTTGATCTTATTTGGGACTTCGGTAGAATAGTGCTTAGCAAATGATATTATTAGTATCATTTACAATTTCGTTGTTAATTTGAATTTTTATTGGCTGTGTGGCCTTAATATTGCCAGTGCGCTTACGCACTAAATTCCAGACTAGTTTTTGTCTAGCTTGAATGCTATTTTTACTACTTAACGTATTTTGATAGTAATTAAGTTTGGCCTTACGTATATTTTTTTTATGTTCCTTTTTCATATCATTATATCTAATTGCCAAGTCACCATTCATTGAATTTTTCATCAAGCAAAACATATCCTTCAATTTCTCTACCTTTTTCTTTTATATTTCTAGTGGAATCGTTTGGTTACCCCATCGTCGCAGTCTCCTTCTGTGCCATGGGACCACACCACTCGCCTTCCGCAACCGAGCTGGTCAGTTGCATACCTGCTCCAGCTAAAACTTCAAATGCAGCTTCGTTTTCAGTCGATTAAGGCTTTAAAAAATGATGGAGCGTTCAAGTGGGACAAAATCATCCGGAGGTAAAATACCCTCCCGATCGGATCTCCGGGGGAGGGTGCCCACAGGGTCACCTCATCGAATGTCGAAAAAACACCGACAAGTTAAATCCAACAAAACTAATTCTTTCATCTACGGCGCTTGGAATGTTCGTACTTTGAACGACAGCACTCGCACCGATCGGCCTGAAAGAAGAACTGCTCTAATAGATAGAGAACTTCACCGACTCAATGTTGACGTTGCAGCTCTCAGCGAAACTCGATTTTTGGAGGAAGGTTCTCTCACAGAAAAGTACTACACCTTCTATTGGAAAGGTCTTCCCACCAATTCAAGAAGACAACATGGAGTAGGATTTGCCGTTCGGAATCAACTTGTATCCAACTTAACACAAGTACCACAAGGCATATCCGAGCGACTAATGCTGCTACGCTATGAGCTATCAGATGGCAACGCGGTAAATCTAATAAGCGCCTACGCTCCCACTCTGGATGCAAGTCACGAAACCAAGGAAAGCTTCTATCAACAGCTGGAAGAAACCCTCTGTAGAATACCTAAAACGGAACGACTCGTTATTCTTGGCGATTTTAACGCTAGAGTAGGGAGAGATGCAGACACCTGGCCAGGCATCATAGGCAAGAACGGTTTGGGCAACATGAACGCTAACGGTCAACTACTCCTAACTAAATGCGCCGAACATGATCTAGTTATAACAAACACCATTTTCCGACAAAAGGATAAATTTAAAGGCACCTGGCGTCACCCCAGATCAGGTCACTGGCATCTACTGGACTATGTTATCGTACGTAGGAAGCATCTCAAGGACGTCCAAATTACAAAGGCGCGCATTGATAGCGAATGTTGGACCGATCATCGTCCTGTTGTCTCTAAAATGAAAATTGTTATGAGACCCAAACACCGAAGAACTCAAGTAAAACGTAGACTCCGTCTCTGTATTAGTAAATTGCGTGACCAACAAACCGCCGAACAGCTAAAGCAAAAAGTTCAAGAGAATTTGAGTGCACTAGAAGAAACCAATTCTGTAGATGTCGCTGCTACCTGGACACAAATTAAAGACAGTTTAAAAAGTGCGAGTGAGGAAATTCTTGGCACTGCAGCAAGTAAAAAACAGGAGGACTGGTTCAATGATAATGAAGCGTTTATACAAGAACTTCTTGACCGCAAACATATTGCCTTCCAAAACGCTATCAACCACCCCAACGACTCATCAAAAGCAGAAGCTTTTACCCAATCTAAGTATGAAACGCAACGCGAAATCAGAAGAATAAAGAACGAGTGGTGGGCAAGCAAGGCCAGAGAAATTCAAAGGTACGCCGATTCACACGACTACAGGAATTTCTTTCAAGGAGTAAAAGCAGTGTACGGCCCCAGTCGGAAAAATATGTGCCCTATTAAAGATTTAAATGGAAATCTCCTCAAAGAAGACCAGGAAATAAGAGCCCGATGGAAAGAACACTACTCTAGCATTCTTAACCAGCAAAGTCAAGCCGATCACGATATTATAAATCTTATCCCTCAGTATGACACCTTCCAAGACTTAGATAAACCACTAACAACGGAAGAGATCTTAACCGCCATTGGGCAGCTAAAAAATAACAAATCTCCCGGCGCCGACTCACTCCCAGCTGAGATCTTTAAAGCTGTGTCGTCAGAGGTCATACCCTACCTCAAAAAACTGTTTGATGTCGTGTGGGAAAGTGGTCAAGCTCCGCAGGAGTTTCGTGATACACTTTTAATCAACCTCTTCAAAAACAAAGGGAGCGCTGCAGACTGTGGAAATTACAGGGGTATAGCTCTCCTGGCTGTTGGAGGGAAGATACTCACTAAAGCGATGGCAAATAGGCTAACACCTGTTATGGAAAAGTTACTTCCTGAAACACAGAGTGGCTTTAGACCAAACCGAGGCACATCGGATTTAATCTTCACACTTAAACAGCTTCAAGAAAAAGCACTCGAACATCAAGGAGAAATTCACATGGCCTTCATTGATTTAACCAAGGCGTTTGACTCGGTGGACAGGGAAGTGCTCTGGAAAATTATGTTCCGCTTAGGTATCCCTAGAAAATTTGTGGAAGTATGTCGCAGTCTACATACAAACAACAACGCCCAGGTTATGTATAATAATGAGGCAACCGAACCTTTCCAAACCCTCACTGGAGTTAGGCAGGGATGTGTCCTGGCACCCCTACTTTTTAATTTGTTTACCACTGCTCTAACAATTATTGTTGACAACAAACTGACAGTCAGAGGAATAGGTCTCAGATACCGTTTTGATGGCGGTCTCTTTAACATAGGGCGCTTTAGAGCTTTCACGAAGACACGCACACGATTCATTTGTGATCTCCAGTATGCGGATGACTGTGCACTTTTAGCCTCTACGCCGGAAGAGCTTCAAGAACTTTTAGATGTGTATGCCCAGAGCTATGATTCCTTGGGACTTAAAATCAACATTGGAAAGACTAAGATTATGTCAACTCCTCATCAAGTGAACCAAATAGACATTACACTTAACGGAAATCCTCTTGAAGTGGTGGATCAGTTCAATTACTTAGGCAACGTTGTTAATGACAAAGCAAACATGGACAGCGAGATTCGCAATAGAATTAACGCTGCATCTAGAGCACTCTGGGGACTTAGAGAGAGAGTATTTGACAACCACGACCTTGCTTTGTCAACGAAAATGGCTGTCTACAGAGCAGTTGTCATTCCAACACTGCTATATGGATGTGAAAGCTGGGTCACTTACCGTCGTCATGTGAAAGAATTAGAACGTTTTCAGCAAAGACACCTCAGAAGTATGATGAAAATCCGTTGGTTCCATCACATATCAAACGTGGAAGTACTCAGGAGGGCAAACAGCCTTCCAATTGAGGTGCTTATTTCAAGAGCACGCCTAAGATGGGCAGGTCACGTTCATCGTATGCATGATAACCGCCTTCCTAAATGTACACTTTATGGTGAATTGCTAAGCGGTAGAAGAAGGCGTGGCGGTCAACGAAAGAGGTTCAAAGACGCTCTCCATGAAAATCTAAAATCCTGCGGTGTTGCAGACGAGCAATAGGAACAACTTGCAGCGGACAGAACCGAATGGCGAGGGGTTGTGGCCAGCTATCAAGGAAATGTTGCTGCAAGAAGGCCAGATCCAAGACCTAACCAGGTCTATGTTTGTCCTGACTGCGGTCGACATGTGCTCTCCCGAATTGGCCTCTATAGCCATAGTCGTGTGCACCGTAGATGAATGGGAATTACAATAGACTACACCTTTTACTTGTTTTTTATTGCACAATTTATCGACTGTAACATTTTTATACTCGGACTCGAGTAACGGCTAATAATATTTCTAGTGATCCACATATTATCAGTTTTTTTTAATTTTCAGTCGAAATTTTAATTAACTAAATAAGAACACAATTAGGCAAGTGTCAATCGTCAGTGGAGAAAAGGGAGTCAGTAATGATTTCTGGGCCTCTAAACAGGAAATCCAAGATATCTTAGGAAATGTCTAATGTACATTTTTTTATATATTTCGTTTCTAATTAAGAGACTAGTCAAAGTCGTATCAGTACAGCAAATTTTATTTAATGTTAATAACAAATTAAATATATTTTTGTGTTTATTGCCTAAAGTATTAATGTATGAGTCAAAGTCATATTAGTTATAAGGCAAATTTTACTTTGTTAATGACAAATAGAACTTATGTTTTTGTTTATTATGTTGCGTTAAAGCATTAATGCATGTATTGCATTTAAAAAAAGAAACATGGAAAATTATACATCTTTGGCCCTTATTTGGTCCCTATTTGGTCCTTTTTTTTATTTTGATCTAGGTCCCTAAGTCCTTAATTTGAGGTCCAATAGCCCTGGGAGCCCTGATGAGACTACCTGTACATGTTTTAACCGCCTCTTCCAGATCACCTGAATGACCCTTTTAAGCCTAGGAAACTTAGATTTGTATAAGTAAGAAGACGCGGAGCTACAATTTATAATGGCATCTTAACCACTTCTTAGGGTAATTTACAATTGAATATTACTTTTTAGTAGGTGGGGCTTGAACCCATCATGCGACCACCAGGCGAAGCGTGGCGGCAATTGCAGGATCAGGCAGAGCAGATCTGGTTCGGCAAGAAAAAAATTGACAATAAAAGGAACCTGAACTTCCTTTGAACATAAAATCAAAGTGAAACAAGTAGAGTTTACCTAATATCAATTGGAACGCCGGCGTTTGATGTTTACCATCTTCACAGTAGTCGGTACTTTGAAGCCTTTTGTCGGCATTTTTATAGTTTTCCAAGTGATATCTGAATTGAGGCCGTATAGACTCTAGTAATATTAAAAAATTGTTTTAAAAATTAAAAACTCTGTAAAAACGAGCATTTATTAACTGAGAAAATGAATTTAGAAAAAGAATAGAATTACAAACAGACTTGAACAGAAAATGACAAAGGGAGAAGGGGATAAGACACAATTAAAGAATAAAATATATGATAATTCAGTAAAGATGATAGTTTCATGAGAAGGTATGGTAGGTGAAAGTTTGGCTATAGAGATTGCCGGAAATTGGGAAGCATTTGATAAATTGGGTGTGTTTTATTTGAAATTGTACATTATGCTGTCTGACTTGTGTAATATTTGAAATGTTTCTCGTTAGCGGACCATCATCCAGTTGGAAAGCTTAGAACTTCTGTGAGATTTCCTGGATATAGTCCACTATTGGGGTTATGTCGTGACAACATGCGTAGGATATGTATCTGTTAGAATTATGAGGCGCATAAATTTGTGTTCTAAAACTTTGAATTTCTTTCATTGCCGTAGTCATTGTGCTGCTGCACCACGTTGGTACTGCGTACCTAATGGCTGACCTGATCACCGTCGTATATATTAATTTTTTATTTTGCCTGTTAATTCTGCTACCCCTGTTACCATGAGCGAATGCAGACTCCTGGACAGGGAGTAGACCGACCGCCGTACGGTCTCATTTATGTGCCTGATGAAGGTTAGTTGGTCTAGACTTACCCCCAAGTATTTCACGCCCTTTTGATTATTTGGCTACCCTTTATCCTGTTCTTGGTAAAGCGGCATATTAGCGGCTTGTGCGTTATGAGAATGCACGTACATGGCCATGCCATTACCATACTTGGCCAACTTGGCATTCGGGAACTCCAGGAAGTGAGAGACGTACAAGTTGCATAACTTAGGTGATATGCTTGACCCCTGTGTTGATAGATTGTTATTCGCACGTACCTGCAGGGATCTATCAGACAGGAATTCAATGCATTTCGTAAAGTCGGCCAGCGCTTCAGACATTATAGGCTTTCTTAGTATTAAGGAGCCCTATCGCAGTGCTCCTTTCAAGGTTGTATTGTATTTTTCCGTCGTTAACTATTATGATGAGTTTGTGTTCAATATCGTCCTCACCTGGTGCTATTTCTAACGGTTTGACCATTATTTCAAGAAACTCACGGGTCGCGTCAGTTGTAATGGGTAATCACTTCGTTAATGTCTTTTCTATGCGGTCATGTTTTAAATTGTTAGTTATGTTATTATATATTTCTTGAGTGCAGCTAAGTTGATAGCTTTCTGTGGATCTGTCATCGCAGTATGTCCGTTCGCGGGTGTCAATGCAGGTATGGCTTCCCGTGCACTTCGCAAAGCTCTCGCCATCTTCCACAGAGAGTTGTTAACGCTTCCAGTTTATCCTCACATTTTTGATTCTTTACAATATGGGTGGCGGTCCTGATTTGCCCTTGCAGTCTGGCCTGATTATCTCTACCTACCGTTTCAGTCTATATTTCTCCTGAATGTCTTGTATGACCGCTGCGTTTTTGTATATGTTTATTGTCATAGTGTTGTTAATAGTGCTTGGCAACCTAGACGCGCTGCGCTAAATGCTTGTGCTACCATTCCCGCAATAAAAACGTCCGTAAATCTTTGGTAAAATAATCGATGTTATTGTAGTATTTTTATTATTAATAGTACTATTTAGATTGTTATTAAATTTATGTGTGTATGTTTATTGTATGTGGGAGAACGTCTGTATATGTGTTTCAATATAATTTTTCACGATAAAATTGTTAAAACTTCCATAACTTTCCATTGTATATTTATAAGCTTTGTAGACAGTTTTATCAATGTGGAAAAATGTGTTGGTAAAAAGCAAGTGGTATGTTCTCTTTTTCAACTTTGCCGCATATTTGAGACAAAAAATACTTATGTATCATTCTTAACATACACAGCGACAGTAGTGACAGGTAGTGGCAGTAGAAGGAAAAACGGACATACGGACAAACAGCTATCGCTGTGTTATCCACATATCCCTCAACCCGCCTCCATAAAATCAGGTTAGTGTCAAAACATAAACAATACCATTAAACATAGGAGTAGGAGATGTATACAAGTTGCCTTATTTGTTTCACATTGTATATCAGTTAACGTCTGTAGTTGAAAACAATCGCGATTACTATACATTCTGATTTCGGTTTAAGAAAGTAAAATATGTAATAAAAGTGCCCGTAGTAAGAGTGGGGACCGTAAAGGTTGACTTTTAAATTACACACATTAGCAGCTTGTTTATTACGACGTGCTAAATCTTTAATAAGCCGTGTGTAACTTGATAAGTAGGTATATTAAATCGTTGAGCATCACCGAAAAAATATTTAAAAAGCTAGTCCGTTATTACAATAAAAACCGCTTTTATAAAATACCTGCAACTGCAAATGTATTAATAACCTCTACTTAGCAGCATATTAAATTTCTCAAATTAATATTCCCCATACGACGACCTGGTATACCAGTTTACATTAATTCTAGAGGTAAACACACAGTACAGCATACTCAACTACAAAAACCACAAAAACGCACATCCGCTCGCATTCTGAAGCAATCGATGCTGCATCAAAAAACAATAGAAAATCTGCGATGTAGGCAGTTGCGCTATCATACATAATGCATTTAGTAACGTGGCTCTTTAAAGAAGAATTGCATCAAGTCCGACCGGAACAGTAAGATTATTGGATTGCCATCCAATCGCCAGATCGTGACGAGAATGATCCAGACTTACCTTGCCCTTAGATACGAAAGTCTCGATGCCAATGAAGTAAGAACATGCGAGAGTGTCGCAGATACAAACATTGTCGGTACTGAATTGAATAAATGCATAAATAATAGGCGTTATATTTTCAGTTTCTGCAACTAGATTGGTTATACTTTCCCACATACTTAGTATATAGTAAATTACGGCATCGTGCAAAAATCTATTTTGAATTTTTGATGAATTTCAGATCCCCGAAGCAACAAAAGTGGTTTTAAAAAAATTATTTCTGCCGTCTGTGGTTTGTAGTCGCACCTAGAGCCTATAAACTACTGAATCGATCTTTCGATCGAATTTTATATGCGTTATCAGAATGGTCACACATTGAGTGAAATTTTATAATCGAACCTAACTCAAATACCTTTACAGCCCATACAGATCACATAACTGCTAATGTATACAGATATCTAGACTTTATTATGCGAAACTCAAGGTAAAATATATTTCCACACTGTCTCTTCTATTTAATGCTTTTGTACAACCAAAGCTGGAATACGGTCTCGATTTCACGATACATTATTCATATCTTTAATTTGGATTCAAAGAAGGCACATAAAATACCTTTCATTCAAAAATAACGGATTTTATCCTCCCAGGGGCACGCCGACTTATTAGACAGATTTAATCTAAACGACTTAGCAACACGTAGGGTCTACTCTTCTGTGTTGTTCCTATACAAACTATTAACAAATCAGCGAGATTGCCCGGATATTCTTGGTACCGTACATTTCAACGTTCCTTTTTCTCAAACTCACTCATAAGCCTTGTCTACTTAGCTACACTATCTTCTAGCTTCTATCTTCTATCTTCTATCTTCTATCTTCTATCTTCTATCTTCTATCTTCTATCTTCTATCTTCTATCTTCTATCTTCTATCTTCTATCTTCTATCTTCTATCTTCTATCTTCTATCTTCTATCTTCTATCTTCTATCTTCTATCTTCTATCTTCTATCTTCTATCTTCTATCTTCTATCTTCTATCTTCTATCTTCTATCTTCTATCTTCTATCTTCTATCTTCTATCTTCTATCTTCTATCTTCTATCTTCTATCTTCTATCTTCTATCTTCCATCTTCTATCTTCTATCTTACAGGTCCTGCGGCGCCCTCTATGATATAACGTGATGTAATATATAAATTATTGTTTCTTAAAATAAAAAAAGTTCCTCTAGCAAATTTGGCGAAAATCAGTCAAGAGCCTGTTGAGTTATTACAAAAAAAAACCGAAAAATAATTTGAACTTTGACACCCTGTATCTTTTTCCACAGCAACATTTTACTGAAGCATAATTGATTATATCCTCATATTTTGGCTCACAGAATCTACCCCTGAACTATGGCCTATTATTAATGGTCCACCCTGTATAGTACAATATGGCATAGCCTGCATTAACTCCGAAAGAATAATCTATCGAAAAGTCAAGTTTTATTTTCGAGTTTTGCGCGTACACGCAGCGTTTGGCCTATTGTTTGAATGTGTAAATTTTTGTGAGTATATAATTTACAATAAATACATTGGTCTCCCTCAATAAGTTCTATTTGAAAATCGTCTAACAAAACTTGCTGTTAGGGGCGAGCGTAGGTGCGTCTTTACTATGTACATACTTCGGTATGCGATGTAAAGCAAGACAGGCGCAGTTAGTACTTGGATGGGTGACCATTCCAACGGAAACCGCGTTCTCGCCTCACACATCTTCTAGCGGCTTGTATATCAGTGTATGCGCGGAAGCTATACAACCTTAGGCGAGGATTTTGTAGGAGATTACCATCCTTCGGAGGGGATGTAAAGCCGTCGGTCCCTTGTCTATTAAATGTTAGGCAAGTAAAAGATCCCTACTCTTCTTAATGGAAGAGGTTCGGCAAAATTCCTGGTTGGGGGTAGCTCGTCTACAGGCGTCGGTGTTAGGCCTTAGTAGCGGAAATAGGCCGACGTTAAATAAATGTATAAAAAAAAACTTGCTGTTACTATTGTATTTTATATGAACTATAATTATTGAAAATTGATTTTTAAAAATTGTAATGTAGTAGTGAGAGGTTATTAGCAAACGCTGAGAAAGCAGAACAATTAGTAGTTATACCAACTCTTTGCTTTTTGTGTGCAATTAACAGTGAGTGGATCAGTTCATCTAAGTAATAACGATAAAAAATTGTTTACCGTTCACATATGAATATAATGTAATATAATTGAAAATTCTCCTTTTGTCGGTCGTCCAAATATAGAATGTGCCCGGTTATGATAAATATACCGTCACTTAGTATTACTTCTGCGCGTTCTTACTTCATTGGACGACCGTGTACCATGTATGTTGCTAATAAACGTAACCGATATCGGATTTATCTATCTGCACGTTGGAACGGTTCTACGGACCCCAACTTAATCCATTACAACCTAGTCTATTTTATCAATTTTAAAGATCTTTCTTAGATAGCTTCTTTATAACAGTTATTCTTCTTTACATTCCATAGATGATTATTTTATTTTTAGGTAATGGTTAGCTGCCGTGTAACCATTGGAAAAAATGCATAGCTACCTGTTTACAAAACATATTAAAATAAAAATATATACCGATTTTATGACATTTTGTTCTGGTTTTTACTTAATTCTTTAAGTAAACGTTACAACAATTCTTCATATAATTGGAATCTGTGTGTCGTCTCTATATGCTGAATAGAAAACTGTTTAATATTATTTCTTTTATTTGGGTTTTCTCCACATGTATTATTCTCTTCAAAAACAAATCACCGAATCTACAAAATAATAGAATTACAGGAAAAAAGCCTCTGCGCCTGTGACGTTTAGGTCAAAGGAACAGTCAGAAGTTATGTTTTACAAATAATATAAAGCGGAATAAACACAGAAATAATTTATTTTACTGACGTTTCGGAAAGTAGTCTCTTTCCGTTTTCAAAGCTTTTTTCGAAGAACTCTTATTTGCTGTGTATGTCAAGTACACAGCTTTAAGATTCTGTTTATGTTATTTCCATGGATACTTACTACTTACACAGAACTGATGATATTTTCTTTTAGATAATGTTGAGTTTGTTAAGTTCTTGCTGATTCTTTAATTTTTCTTTTTTTGTTATCTGCCTCTTTTGTTAAAATTTTTGCCGAGTCCCAGTTTATTCTATGTCCGTTTTCCCAAGCATGTTCACAAATCTTTGATTTTTGAGTTTCATTATTTCTAATGTAATTCTTGTGCTCATTTAACCTCACACTGAAAGGTTTGGATGACTCACACAAATAGCATTTATCACATTCGCACGGGATATTGTAAATACAGTTTTTTGAATTCTGCTCCCTGTTTATCGGTTTTGTTTTTGTTAAAATAAATCTCAAAATATTTCCGGTTTGAAATACCGTCCATCAAATTTGTCACCTACCCGGCGTAGCTTCTTCGATAGTCCGTATATATAAGGAATTATTGCTGTATAATGAATTCATTTCATAGATTACAGATGTCTCTTTTCTCTCACAAGAGTATTCTAAAGCACTCGCAATGCTTCCTAATGTCTGTTGATGAAGGTCGAGATAGCGTATATTAGACAACAGATGCATAGGTGTCTCCAGCTCTCTTCGGCAGACCTTCATACCCAAGACTTGTCTTGGATTGATGAAGGTATGAAATAGATCATTTTGACAAGTAATAATTCCTTTCGTGTCAGACCTCAGTCCGACTGGTCTTAGGGTAAGCCCTGGCTGTCAGTGTTCTTATAGATGACTCTATGCAATCTTATCTTGTAGTATAGTTCCGTTGTCTTGTCTGCAGCTTCTGTACGAGGTTTCAACTGAGCTGTTATTAATATTATTATTAAATTTTGAATAGCTATCTTTTTTTAAAAAAATAATATTTATTGTAGTCATATAGTTATTACATACAAATATAAATAACAATAGACGTTTAAATTATGACTACAACGGGACTGAGAAACAATATAATATTGATTTGGCCTAAAAGGATATGCCCAATGAACTCAACAATTTAAAATGTAAGGTCCTATTATTCTATTTTATTTACGAGGATAAAAGAAATTGTATATTACCTTGAACTTAGCTATTTCAACGCTTTTATAATCAATAAGTATATTATTACATAGCTAAAAAATGTTATAAGAAAGGCTCCTGCGATATGAAGCAGTTTTATGGGGTAGGGGTGATATAAGCCCGCTTAAACGCAAATTCAAGGTATGAACATCACTACGAAATTTAATTTAATGGTATGGAGGACATTTATTTAGTATTACCCGGTCTTTACATTTGCCGAAAATAAGAACTGGTGACTTTATTGGATTGATAGACAATTTATGACGTGTAGACACTTCGACTAGTCCTTGCAGATCATTTTTGATAATATCATTTGCTTGGTGCAAATAACTGTGAAAAAATGAATACATTTGAGTATCATCAGAATACAAATGTACTTTACAATCATTTAGGCAGTTTATTATATTATGTATATATACAGAACAGTAGCGGACCAAGAATTGACCCTTGTGGTACTCCACACAGTATTTTTCCATAATTAGACTTGCCATTACTTGTTTCTACACACTGTGATCTATTATCTAGGTAATTCATGATGAAATTAGTAGCATTCTTGGAAAATCCAACATACTGTAAAACAGCAAATAGAATTTCATGGCTAATAGTTTCAAACGCATTTGAATAGTCTAATAAAATTAGAGCAGTTATTTTTTCTGAGTCTATATCGCCAATGAAGTCATCCATGACACTTAATAATGCCAGCTGTGACCTGAGCACAGTATATGAGTAAATATTATATTCATTAATGTGTTCAAGAATTTGAAAATTCATTGTATTTTCTAACGCTTTAGATACTACCGGTAGAATGCAAATAAGTCGAAGCTCAGTAAAATTTAAGATGACTGTTACACTTTTTGGGACACTTGATTATCAGTATAACTAGATTTAAAAGGAAACCTATTATTTTATAAGTATGTATAATAATTATCGTATGCTGTCATATGGATTTGTACTCTGAAAAACAGTTTATTTTAATAACATATTGTTAACTATTGGACGTAATGCTTTACCAAAATTGAGAAATGGCACACAGTGTATGTCAAGAGGATAAATAATATGATTTGACTGCACCAATAAATTACACCATCTGGATTATTTAGGAATAAGAACCTCTTACTTATTTTACAAAATTGTAGTGAAGTCTTTAGTAGGATTCTTTTTGCAATATTAAATTTGATTTATAAGTTTCACGGTTGAGAGACCTAAGGAATCTTCGCTACTAATGCGATTTCTGGAACTATATGTCTCTTCACATTTTCTTGCTTTAAAACATACACAAATTCCAGAGTAATTATAATGCAAATTTCAAGAATTTTAATTACATTTTTAATAAAGCGGGAAACAATAAAAAACCAATTTTATTTGATTCATACAAGAAGATTATATTTAGGTCTGAGCACATAGAATGCCGAAGTCGTAAAACTTTATAGCTTACAATGGCTTAAATTTATGTCAAATAATTTATGAAATTATCTTCTATCATGATAACTTTAAAACTTGTTACATCGTTTGGATTCAAATTGTATCTACTTATCTATTCGAAATGCAGAGTGTTCATTTACTATATAATAATATTATGCATATGTGTGTACATACAACAACTGTCCGAGTAATAATCTAGTAATTTATCTACGGATTATTTTGAAAGAGCAAGTCGGGTACTTTCACGGAAGAGCGCTAAGTGTGTAAAATACGCGCGCCGGTACGACAAGAATTACATACATTACTGAGATTAAAGAGCGTGTGGTACGCAGTATATTCTCACTTGAATGTAATTTTGTATTTGTTTTTTTTCTTCTTGTTTTTCTGCTGCTGCTGCCTCGAAAGAGAAATTGGATTCCCGACGACTGTAATTATAGGAAGTTGCAATATTGCATATGACGTTTTTATTTTCAACTATGCAATTATTGTTTATTATATGCAAAAGATATTGCTGTTGCTGGAAAATTTTTCATCGTGGGATTGTTAATTATCCTTACGCCGTCTCCTGGCCGCGTCATATTTTATGGAAATATATTTTTCGAAACATTATTTATGTTCGTCTCACGGGACCGTCGGCGCATCTTTTGCTTCTTTTTACTAATTATCAATCTATATTATCGTCGAGCTATGACAATGATTTTATAATAATAATAATGTTTATTAATATTCCGAACAACAAGAACAATAAATAATAATAAGACTTTACACACAGTGGTAATGTGAACGATTCATCTTTTCGTGTCTGAAGGACTTCTACTATATTTTCCAAAAATGAATATTAACGTTCACAAAGAAGGGTTCAAAACGACTGTTTCAGATGGAAAATAATACAAAAATTTATACTTACTGTTCGTTTATGCTTAACTGCTTCACTGATGGTACCAATTGGACGTCGTAACACTATAAATCTAACACAGTAAGTACTAACACTTTCTTAAAATTAAACCTGAAAGGGAATTTTGAAAATACAAGAAAAATACACTATAAAGTTCAAAAAATGTATATTAAATCTCTTTAAAGAATCATATTTTACAAAAAACGTTAAAGAAAATGTATTGACATACTAACTATAGTCTGGTCCGTGTACAACACCTGGTGAGGAGCGGACGACATATTATAATGTACCAACTACCATCGAATATGCGGTTTATAGCTAACGATTACACAAAAAGATTCAAGAAAAGTTAAATGTTTAAAAATTTTTGGTGGGTTTTTGCTTGCCTGTCTATTGACGTATTTTCATTTCAATATCAATTTTGATTGCTCCTCGGAGCTTAAAAATGCTTGAATCGCAACGACTTTGAATTATATTTTGCAATTACAATTTCATACGTTCAGGCAAGGCGGTCCCATGCACATATGAGTACATGGTAACTATACTTCTCTAACACCGAATCACTGAGGAACCGGTTTAGGGCAAATCCCATTAAAACCCATCACTTTCCCGTCAAAATCGACTGCTAGGAAATGATAGGGGACCCTTGTCGCTAAAGGCTATTTTCGCTAAAATTTTCGATATACTTTGAATAGAGACTGGATTAACTTGTCCTCGTATTTAACACAACGCATGATATGAAGTGCTTAACAACGTGGATTCGTAAAAGGGTTTTTAATAATAATAATAATAATAATAATAAACGTCTTTTTTATCTCCAACAATAAATTCACATTCAACATATTACACACATTCTTCTACTAAGAAATAAATGGCGAAGTTCAGTTCCGAGTAATCAAGCTGTTAACAGAATTACCCGATCTATTCTTCCACTTAACCAAATGTGGCTCTAGAAAAAATAAAATGATATAGATAATATTAGGTACAATAGGAGATTGAAAAGTTTCAACTACAAATAGGGTATATATACAATATACATACATACATATTACAAGGGGTTAATAATATATTTTTTTAGTTATAAGCATAAGTAATTTGTATTTTCTAATGCATATAGGGAGTAGAAATAAAAGATTTTAAACATGCTATACTTATTGTAAGCACTGAATTTGGAATAGATGTAATTTATACTTTATTTTTAATTGACATTTACTAGTGTTTGAAGGTATCGTCAATATTATTATATACTTTGCAAATTTGGTAACTAAAACTACGTTTAAATAGTTCTGTTCTGTGGGCTGGTGTGGTTAGAAGACCCTTAAATCTAAGATTTAGTTTATGAACATCTGCCCTAAATTTTATTTTTTGATATAATTAGACTGGGGCTTATCTATTATTATGTTATGAAAGAGACATGCTGAATGATGAAGTCTTCTATTTTTCATATTTAGCCAATTAATCTCTTTTAATTTATGAGATATTCTCTGGTTCCGACGTATTCCATAAATTAGCCTTAGACAAGAATTTTGTAATTTTTGTATTTTCTTGACGTATATTGAGTCCAAACAAGGGCCATACAAACTATCTGCATAATTTAAAATTGATAAAACCAACGTTTCACAGAGTAAAATTTTTGTTTTCTGAGGAAGAAATAGGCTATTACTATATATTAATTTTAGAGATGAGTAGGTCTTTTGTAATAATTTGTTGATATTTTCTTTAAATCGTAAGTCCGTGTCAATTATTACCACTAGACTTTTAATTTTCTCTTTTCTTTCTATGGATTATTTTCTATTAGTATATTTACACTATCTACAATGCTGTTTCTTTGCATTTTCGGACCAAAGACAATAATATTAGATTTTGATGGATTAATAACTAAACAATGGTCTTTTGCTATTTTTAGGAAGTTATCAAGGTCTTCATTTAAACGTGCACAAGCTACATTTACATCGTTAGCAGAAAAGACTGGTAAAGTTGTGTATCATCAGCATATAAATGAGTTCTTGAATGTTTTAGCTGGGTTAGATTACTTGTGTATATGGTAAAAAGCAAATTTTGAAATTTTCGAAATTAAAGTCGATTTTTGTTACACTTTTTAAATCTTGGTGGTCGGGGCGACATTACGACCCAGTGCAGCGACGTTTACTACACTTTCTAAAATTACACTCCTTGATGAGTTTCTGAAATTTTTGCATTAAAAACGCTCCGTAGAGCGAAAATATGATTTAAAATATAAAAACCTCTTCCAGCGGTATTTTTACGTGAAGCACGCTTTTCATGTGAATTGTTTCGGATTTTGTTACAGTTTCGAAAAGTTTATCGAGGGTTTTGACGTGTTTAACAGTAACAGTAATAAATTTATATACACGAATATGGTACTTATGGTCTCTAAAAAGTATATAGTAACAGCAATGTGTAAGATACAGTATAAGTAGTAATAAAATGGCGAAATATAATAATAAACATAATGCTCACATAAGTCATCTAAACTTGAGAGTGAGGCAAAGTACAAGTAGTGTACTTAAAATAAATCAAAAATATAACAAATAAAAATGTACATTAACAAAAATGAAGTCACGTTTCCAAGCTTATTAATACATGTAACAGTGTTAAATTAACTTAATTTTGCGTGTTATTAGGTGAATAATCTATAATGTTGTTTTATAGGGCCGCTAATTTTATACATTTCCTATTACCAATTGATTATTTCAGATACCTTACTTGTAGTATCTTGAAAGAGATTTTTTTTGAGTAGGTATTTTGATCTTCTCTTCTTTTTCTTTAGCAAGTGTATTTGTGATCGGCTGGTGTTAGATTATTTCTCTCTGAATGAGCGTTTATTGCAGTTTCCAAGTAAAGTAGTTGCCTAATATCCAGAACATGTAGCTCTTTGTATAATGCATCTGAAGGATAGATAGTCCTCTTATTAGTCATTGTTTTCAATATTCTTTTTTGTGATACACTAATGTCATGTAGGCGTATTTTATTTGCAGCAATTTCCTTTTTAGTGTCACAATATGTTTGTCCCATGTTAAATGTCTGTCTATTACTACCCCTAGATAAGTAATTCTTTCCACAGATTTAATGTTGGTATCTTGATCACCTATTTTTATATTTAGATGTCGAAAATCTGACAAGGTATTACAATACGAAGAGAAACTTAAGTATACTGTCTTGTATTTATTGATGGTGAGTATGTTTCAAGAATATCAGCTAACTATTTTCCTCATATCTTTTTCTACTTTTCGTTTCAGGCGTGCCCAAGATTTGTCTCTATAGTAGATCTGCTTCTGCGAATGCGATTATAGTCCCTTCTGTTTCTATTTCAAAAATCATATATATATATATATATATATATATATATATATATATATATTGTTATTATACATGATTTGCAGGAAACAACTACTCAGCGGGCAAATACCCCGACCTGCATTGAATTATACCTTACAAATCATGAAAGATTGGTAGCCAATGTCATTTGTCAATTCCCCGACCAGACATATACCGATTTCGAACTTATTAGTTCTCATCAGTATGCCATAGGTCGTGGAACAGACAAATGACAGTGGCCAACCTGTTAGTTTTATACAAACTTAAGTAAATGATGTACCGGTGAGAGGTAAGTGAATACCCTCATGTGGTCAAATGCTACTATACACCAGACATCATAGATGTCTCCATGGTGTATAGCGACTTGCTATTTTGCAAGTACCGAGAGCGGTGACCTTCAGCCCTTGGTGGACTTAACCCAAATACTGTTATTATACATGATTTGCAGGAAACAACTACTCAGCGGGCAAATACCCCGACCTGCATTGAATTATACCTTACAAATCATGAAAGATTGGTAGCCAATGTCATTTGTCAATTGGGTATTCACTTACCTCTCACCGGTACATCATTTACTTAAGTTTGTATAAAACTAACAGGTTGGCCACTGTCATTTGTCTGTTCCACGACCTATGGCATACTGATGAGAACTAATAAGTTCGAAACCGGTCTATGTCTGGTCGGGGAATTGACAAATGACATATAAACTGTTGCGTACCAAGGAACTGTGTTGGGACCAGTGCCATTCAACGTATATATATATATATATATATATATATATATATATATATATACGTTGAATGGCACTGGTCCCAACACAGTTTATATATTAGTAGTTGCTTGTGAGTCATTTACCTGTACACACTGCTTACTCATAGTAAGGTAAGTCGTCATCAATTTCTGGTATGTTCCCCTAATTCCAATTTTATTAAATTTTTCTAGTAGTAGATCCATAAACAAATAATAAATGAAGATATTAGTAAATTTATAATGGCAGCTGAAGATCACTGTTTATTAATTAATCCAAACAAGTCTGAAGTAATAATCTTCGGATCCAAGAAACAAAGAAATACTGTTAGATCTATTTTAAATATTACTGTAGAGAATACCGTACTGGGAGAAAAGATAGTCAAAAGTCTTGGCGTTATTATTGATACTGATTTAAGATTTAAGAAACACGTTAATAAGGTACTCGAAAAAGGTTATCTGCCCCTGAAATTAATAAATGGAAATGGGCATTGTCTTCCTCAAAAAACTAAGGTAATATTTTGCGAATCACTAGTTTTATCTCTCTAAACTACATGTCTTAGATTGATATATGGAATACCAATAAAGAATATCGCGAAGTAAAATGGCTTAATATGCAAAATAGAAGGACTCACCATGCTGGGTGTTTATTTCATGCATTAATACTGAATAAATCACCACCATGGGGCGAGCGTAGGTGCGTCTTTACTATGTACATACTTCGGTATGCGATGTAAAGCAACGACAGGCGCAGTTAGTACTTGGATGGGTGACCATTCCAACGGAAACCGCGTTCTCGCCTCACACATCTTCCAGCGGCTTGTATATCAGTGTATGCGCGGAAGCTATACAACCTTAGGCGAGGGTTGTATAGGAGATATACCATCCTTCGGAGGGGATGTAAAGCCGTCGGTCCCTTGTCTATTAAATGTTAGGCAAGTAAAAGATCCCTACTCTTCATAAGGGAAGAGGTTCGACAAAATTCCTGGTTGGGGGTAGCTCGTCTACAGGCGTCGGTGTTAGGCCTCAGTAGCGGAAATAGGCCGACGTTAAATAAATGAATAAAAAAAAATCACCACCATATTTATATAGGAAAATTAAATTCAGAACACACGTACATAAGTAGATATTAGGATTAAGAGTATCCTAACTCATCCAATACATCGTTCTCAGTTGTTCAAGAGGTCATACAGTTACCAAATTTGTAAAATATATAACGGTATCAGTAACGAACTTAAAAGCAAAATAATGTGCAATTTTAAGCACAAATATAATCTCTTGTATTTGAGCGTCAAATTTGTAATTTATAGCACCCATTTTATACCTACACCATTATTATTGTTGTTGTTTTAAGTTAAGCATTGCCTTATGCCATCTCATTTAAAGCCTTTATTAGCTAAAAAATAATTAAAATAAATACTGTTTGCCTAATTTTATACATTTTGATTCTCTTTTTGAATCAATACGAGTTTAATCATGTCAAATTTATAAATGAATTATTCAAGCAAGCAGTTTCACTAAGGTTATTAAACTTTACCTTTTATATGCCACGAGATATGCCACAAAATAAATTTGTAATATGTATTTCTTTTTATAATGGTCATAGGTCAAAGACGTTTATTATTATTATTTACTTATACTTCTAATGTTCTGGTGTAAGATGGAAATGATTGAAACTATTTATTGCTAATTTAGTAATGTAGATGAAACGCGATTTACCATAAAGTATCTCCAATAATGTCAACAAAAATCAATAAACAAAAGGGCCGTTCTTCTATAATTTGCTTGCTACGTGTGCATTAGAGTGCGACGTAGGTATTGCAAGGGTGGCACAATATCCGGTCAGATAATCAGATCAGCGGTCTGAAAATTTGCTTCAATTTTATATGATATCCGCCGGTTATAGCGCGTGGTCTGCATTTTGAAGATTTCTGTAAGAAAACATTAGCGTATCGGTATGGTTCAAGTATTATCAAAATTATATAACTCAGATTGTAAATTCAACAGAGCGGGATATATAAAAAGCAAATATTTCACAAATTATTGAGGCTGAAACTTGTTTTGGAAATTACAGTTTGATCGAACAAGAGTAAGTCACTCATGTGGGATATGATTAATAGAATTTGTGATAGTTTCGCACTGTCGATTGAAAAATTACATTAAAACTTAAACACTTCCTAGAGTACGAACCATAAAAAAGTAAACCAAAATAATAAATATTTAATATTTCAGAAAAATAGTTTTAATTTTCTGTAAAATAATGAGAGAACTAATAAAAACAGTGATAAAATTTCTAAGTAGTTCACACTGACTGATTTTATGCCCTTGCTCACATGATATTCAACATAAAATATGTCGCTCATTGTCAATTGATGGTTTGAAAAAGGGAACAACAAATGCTTCATTTAAATATCTTACAATGTTTTAATATAAATATTCAGTTATGCAGATTGTAAATTGCTTCAGTCAGAAGCCGCTTGGCTCTGAGTAGCCTTATTTCATTTCGACCTTAAAGTTATTTTGTGATTTACCCTGCATGTAATTGTTGCCCAGGATTCCAAGACTTTTTACAATGCCTGTGATTTTCCTGAGGGCTAATTTCACTATGTCTTCAGGCGTTAATTTCGCATGCTCTAGGGACATTAGCCTAGTGCGGATTAATACCTTGCATTCGCAAAGTATATGTTCCGCAATTTCAGTTGCAGTATCACAATATCTGCATTTCTCGTCTACTGCCTTGCCCATATTCTAGAGATGATATCTCAAGGGGCAGTGGCCAGTTAGAAGGCCTGTTATTAGCCTTAATTCGGACTTTTCAAGTTCGAATAGCCTTGTGGTATTCTTTGCTGAATAAGTTATAAACTTTTTCGCTTGTCTTTGGCCTGGAGTATTCTTCGACTTGGACTTTTTCTGATCATTTTCCCATTTCTGGATCTTCTCCGTTATGTGTCCCTTGGCCAAGCCACAAACGGCTCAGGTCCAATGGATAGTGGTTCAGTTCCTTTTTTCGCAAGGCTATCAGCAAGTTTATTGTGTACTCACTCATGACTGGAAGTTTTAAGATCTCAGAGCTTTTAGTACTGCCTGGCTATCTGATTACCCTTCAAATGCCTTTATTTTGGTATTCCTGGGCACACAGATCTATGGCATGAATTTCTGCCTGAAAATGGTTGGCGTGTTACGGAGAGCTCTAGATAGCCAACATTTAGCTGCTACGCCCACTCCTATATCTTCAGCCATCTTAAATCCATCTATACCAGATGAGTGGTCCTTGTTCCAATCGCAGTGCTTCCATCTTGCTCGTCTGAGGGCTTTCGACCAACACATCAAACGGACAATCAAAGTCCTGCTTGAGCGGCATTGAGTCAGTGAGTTTGGTCATGGACTGCAAATGAACTAATTGACAGAATCCTTAAGTTACCAACCAGATCGCCTGGTTTAAATTTATATGCCTAATTCAGTCGTAGGGCACTAAGTGCAGCCTTCTTCCTCATATGCAAGTGCAAAGGAAGTGGGCCAAACATTGCTTCCATAGCTTCTGTGGGACAGTTACAGTTATTGCAACTTTCCTTGTGCTATTTTTTCTCTGTTTCTGGCCACCATACATATGATGCGTAGGTCACCATAGGTCTCACAACCGAAAGGTAAGACCAATGTGTCATTTTCGGCCTCGGGCCCCAAGTCTTATCAAACAGCCCACGGCACAATTATAATAATAATAAAATAATAGCCAGCACAGGATAATACGACATCTATTATCCCTGAATGTTCTCGAGGAGTTTTACGTAGAAGAGAGATACACAATACACATTCATAGATTAGAGACACACCTCAATATCCCAGTAGAGTGGGATTAATTTCTTCTTTAAAAAATTCCCATTACCGCAGTGGGAATCGAGGCCGGGACTCAATCCAAATCAACTTTATTTAAATTCAATTATAATGCCCCTCCCTGGGATCTTATCCCGAGCCAGGCGGTCAACCATTATGTGAAGCGCCGCGCTAGGTTAGGAGCTGGACGAGACAGGGCCGGTTATCTCTCCAATCTAAATCATGGGTCTGAATCATAAGAAGGAAACAGCAGATGTATCGTGCGGGGTCCCACAATACACTGTTTTGGGTCCGGTTTTGTTCGTATCTGGTATAAATGATCTTTATAAGAATCTGTGCATTTGGTAATATTACTAGTATTGTTGATATACAGCAATATTTTTTAAATGTAAAGTATGGGATTCACTAGAAACTTGAAATTGTTGACTTAAATAACAGCAAGTTACTAACTATAAATAAAAGAAGACCCATATTGCTTACCATTTTTTATGAAATCATAAAATATCTTAGGATTAGCATAGACAACCACCTAAAAATTCAAATATTGATGTATTTAAAACAATTTTTTGATATTAGGTCAGGAGCCGACGTGCTACACCAAGCTGGTGCTTCGTATGCTAACTGGCCTGATCATTATAGTTACAGTAAAACAATTTATTTTATCACTTAAGTCTGCTACTCCTGAACAAGAGCAGATGCAGACCCCTGGACATAGAATATACACTATCGTCATCTTATTTTTGTGTGCCTTGAACCAAGTAAGTATACTACAGTGCTTAACAAACCATGAAAAACTAGAAAACAGAAATTCATAAAATGTTTTATTTGATAAAATTTCAGTGTTTAAACAGGTGAAAAATAAATTTATGTCAGTGACATCTTTATAACACTAGATTAAATGAATAATTTATGATAAATAAAGTAATTTGTGTAGGGTTAGCGTACAAAAATTGACAAATATATTAAAATACCTAGGAAATTATAAATAGGAAGCAATGGAAACTTACCTTTTACAATGTAAGGAGATTCCATACCATCAGCCTTGTGCAAGTTTTACAATTATCCGAGATTTCATCTTCATATTCTTCCGAAGTTTTAGAAGAAGACCACGTGAAACACTCAAAACACACAAAGATTAATAAAATTCGGAAACGCCATATTAATTTTATAAACCATCATCAGCTTCACAAAAATATTATAACAAAAAACTACAACAACAAGTACAAAGTGAAGAGCACGTTTTCAGTTTATAGTGAGTTACACAGTAATTTCTGGAAAAATCTCCTCATGTCTGAAATCTAAATAAATATTTATGTATGCTGCATTATGACCAAAATATAAACTAAAATCATGATAGTAGTTATCTGCTAACCAAAAATTATTCCCAAAGCAAATGTTAAGCCAAAGTCGAAATCTTCTACGATATCACGTTAAGACTTGTGGTTATTTTGTTTATTTCAGAAAATCCTCGAGCAAATCTATGGTTCAATTTTCTTGCTCTCAAAAGGCTGATAATAACCAGCAATTTCGAAACGCCGGTATTCTGTAATTTTGTTAAATATTTTGATTGTATATGGTCCAAATTTCCTTTTACTTAAGATGGGCATGGAGAGAGAGATCTGATAAGGAAATATTTATTATTTTTGGCCATAACTTTTTTTAAACACATATATTGGTAAAAAATTTATAAGACTCCCTAAGCAGAACTATTAGCGGGTGCAGTGATATAAATTATCGCTCAATAATTTCTGTTGCTTACAAAATTTAAAAAAATATATATGGTAAAAGTTATGGCCAAAAATAATAAATATTTGCTTATCAGATCTCTCTTTTGGATATGCCCACCTTAAAATAAATGTTTTCAGAATATGTGACCTCTAAGCTACGCGATATAACACCTCAAATGTCTAGATATTTCACCACCTGACTATTAATAATAGTTTTATTCAATAAATGCAATTATAAATAACTATGCTTCAATGCAATCTTTTTTAAAACCAATAAAAATGAAAGGTTTTTGGAATATCCCAAATTTATTCATTTATGAATAATTTAAGTAGTTTTGATTGTGTAGACCATATGGCTTGATGTAATTTTTGACAAAATAAAAGAGTTCAGTTTGCTGGAACAATGCGCATCGAAATGTAACATTTTCAGGGATGTCTCATTAATGATCTTTTTACATGAAATCAACAACAAAAATAACTAATATCAAAAAATGTATTTAGTATCTAGTTAATTTTGGCTAATAAGAAGTGAACGGCTAATTCATTTTTAATTTTACGCCTCCCTGTAAACTTCTAAGAACGCCAATGAAAAAGGGCTCCTGCTGGTCGATCTTTTTAGGTCTGTTCACTTAGCCAGGTTTTATAATGCACCTTACTTATTCATTGCACACAATCGCATAAAAAATTAATGAACATGGGGTCAGACTGGCCTTTTAAAAAGACCCTACTTTATTGACTTCTCCCAGCAAATAGCTTGTTTTTGTTTGATAACCTTGTTTGATGGTTTTTTTACAGTAACTGGAACACATAAATTTAAAATTATCTTTCTGTATTCGTGCGGCTTTTCGGGCAATTTTCAAAATTAAATCCAGGTATCTTTAAGTAATTGACAAAATATTGAATCATTTAGTTGAAACCTGAATTTGTTGCCGTTATTGATATACATACATGTATTTCTTACAAGAAATTGTTCGTTACGTTCAATAATATTTTTGTAGTCTAGATAATTCATCTTCTAATTAACCACGCGACGTTTTGATGAACATATTTTATTCGATTTTCTCTGCTGAAAGGTATGTCGAACGGCATTATACCCCTCTGCCTTGGTTGCTTGTTAGGTGTACAGCATTTCATTAAAATTTTTGTAATGTTCAATTATATTTATTTTTACTCAGATTTATATTATTTGTCAAAAAACAACTTTTAACTTGACGTAAAAGTTACAAGCACGCAAGCAAGTTACATATTTTCGTGTTATTATTAATAATAACAATATGTTGGAATCGTCAAAATACACTGAGTAGTAGAACGAAGTATAAAGCAAAAAAACGAAAGAAAAACACATATTAACATTCACACAATCACAGGTATTGGAATTAAGTAAAAAAAATCGGCAGCTACTGGAAGCGGCTGGAACCTCCCCACACGGTGGATCTTTGAAGCCGAAAAGAGCATTAAATTGTGTGACAAAACGGCACTAAACGTAATCCGATCTCATCCAAAACCTTTTCATATCTTCTGGGGCACTAAAAATACCCTCAACTTAATGAATTTACAATCATGTATGCGAGTTATTACCTACATTATCGCTCGTTGAATAATATACTATTAGGATATTAACAACTTTAACATCACTTGAACGACTAAGAAAGTCTAGTTATCCTAAATACTACAGATTTGTAAAGCAACAAACTGAAAATTGGTAAAGTGATAATCTACAATAAATTCACCAACGAAGGTACAGAAAGCATATGATATTGATATTGTTACATCTACCTTTAAAGTTTGTGACAATCCACTAAAAGTTACAAATATGCATCTTATTAACATGACATGACATCAACGTTATCGGATAACAAACGATGACAATGACAATCGTCAAAATTTGCTTATTGCAATCCGATCGCTCGCGGCTGTCTTTGTTAAATGTAATATTGGCATTTCAATAATTTTACTAAATTTTAGAGAAATATTTGTAGTTTAATTCTTCGATTTGTCTGTATATATATTTAAAAACGGCACTAAACGTAATCCGCTCTACTTCTAGAGCAGTGAAGAAACCCTCACTCGTGAATTGACACGTGATGTGACGAGTTTCACGATGTAACGGCTACGCACATCGATCATGTCATGAGAAATGCGATCTATGCCATATTTGCTTTGTTTTTAATTTTTTTCACGGAAACCAAATCGAAAGGGTGGAAGTGTGATATATCGTTGAAATCAGAATTTTAACTGCTTTCCAATGGTTCCATTGCAAATTGAAAGTAATTATAAAATAAACAACTGGTTGCATCAAAATGGCACTAAACGTAATCAGATATCAACCAAAAACCTTTTCAGATCTTCTGGGGCACTAAAGAAACGCACACGCAAAGTTTCATTCAAATCTATTCAGTAGTTTCGACGCTATCGTGCTAACACACATACACACACACAGACATTTTTCAAAAACCACTTTTTTGGGTTCCTAATACCTCAAAACGTAAAGATTTGATATTATATTTTCGTTTTTGAACCAATTTTAGTAACCTCTCACAATTTTATTGTGGAGAGGTTAATAAAGTATTTAAAATGAATTATAACAGAAATCGAACTTATATCAACGCCATATGCATACTTATATACATGTAAATATTAAAGTTCAAACAAACATTGTATACAATCAGCTACAGTATAAAAGACAGATTCCAGCAATAGTTATTTATTTGTCTTTGAAATTTTTGTATATTATTGATTTGTTTGATGCATTCTAGAAGCTTATTGTATAACTTTACAACGGTATATGTGGGACTTTTAGGATAAGTATAAAATGTAGGGGTCCCAGAATCGAACCTTGAGGGACACCACGCGATACAAATAATTTTCCAAATTTTAAATTGCCTATTTCTACCAGCTGGGTATGATTAGAAAGGTCGGACTCAAGCCACTCCTCAAAGTTCCCTCGAAATCCATATTTATAGATTTTACTTGATTACTAGGTCAGTCACTTTACTCAGATCCATAACGATTCCAAACTACTTTTTATTTTTAGCTAAATGTTTGTACAATTTGTTAAGAAAGCAATGTTTGGCGGACTGAGTCGATTTTTTCACACAAAACCATGCTGCTCTTTGCTGAGTATATTATGTCTATCACAAAACTTCAACAAATTGTTACATACCGGGTAAGTTCTATTATTCTGTATATTCTTTGAATACTATTTATAATAAAGTATGCGTACACCTCACACATCTTCCAGCGGCTTGTATAGTCTAGTATACTTTAACTTGGCGTGTGTATGTATGAGTTAATATTTCCGTACGATTTCATTTTCTCCCATATTGTACACAAAGTTAAAGCAATAGCCCAGAAACATTGTCTACGTGGACAATATTTCTGGATCTTTGTGTACAAGAGAAAATGAAATCATATGGAAATATTAACTCATACATACGCCAAGTTAAAGTATACTAGGGTATATATCAGTTTATGCGCGGAAGCTATACAACCTTAGGCGAGGGTTGTATAGGAGATATATATTCTTCGGAGAGGATGTAAAGCCGTCGGTCCCTTGCCTATTAAATGTTAGGCAAGTAAAAGATCCCTACTGAAGGGAAGAAGAGGTTCGGAAAAATTTCTGGTTGGCGGTAGCTCGTCTACAGGCGCCGGTATTAGGCCTCAGTAGCGGAAATAGGCCGACGTTAAATAAATGTATAAAAAAAAAAGGATTCGTACTCAATAGAAAATAGCAAACAGACAGAAACAGGCAGCATCACAATTTTTACACCATAATTTATATGATATAACATGTTCATATTTATTTTTCCACAAATGTTTACAGGAACCACATTCCAACGAATAAAAAATTGTACTTACATTAATCACAGACATTAGACAAGTAAGTACTCAATTCTGTTGGCAACATTCAGTGGCTTAGTCAGAATTTAGGCATGATATACGAGAGATAGTCTTTCACAGTCTCATCACATGACAGAGCACTTCGTTCTTCAATCAAGATCTCCCTACATTTACATACAATTGTGCAGTTAAGATTGGAGTTACTAGATGAGTAGATCTAGAGGTAGGTTTCTTGAAGTGCACCTGTTTGGTTTTTATTATTGCTTCTTTAACTGCCCTCCAAGTCTCCAAATCTGGGAGATCTAGATTTGTCTAGTAAATATGGTAAATAGGTCTCCTTTTCGAATTTCATTCATTACCGTTCAGTTGCCAAACCTGTAGGGAGACAGGGTGTGAATCAGTATGCTGCATCAGTAGATGTGAAGAACTGAAACACTTTGCCGACGGCTTGTTTGGAGATCAAATGATTGTATGTATAGTATTGTAATCTTTTAAGAGAGTCCTTTTCGGTAGTCTCTGTTAAGTAAAAATTCTTCTTCTGCAGAACACACCTTCTTTTTGATTGAAAGATTGTTAAACATCTTCAGTATACGACCTTTTTGTAGTAGCGTTAGTGTCACAGGCTATTTTAGAAGGATCCCGCTAGTATCTTCCACGTATACACAATATATATTTTTATGTTTTAGAACCAAAACATAGAAACCAAATATTATCAGTTTATATCCTGAAAGGACTGGAACATTTGGTGTGACACTGCTCCTGAAGCAATTTCCACAAATAAGATTACAATTACTACAATAAAGGTCTTCGTGGATTTTGAATGAAGTTCATTGGCGTTTATCATGGCTTGTATTTTAAGCACATATTTTAATTGAAAGGCGATTTACATTAGATTTCTCGGCTAAAATATTTATTATTCATACACGTCGTATTACGATGTGAATTATTACAAAGTAGCATCAACCTCGATAGTAAATAGTGGACAATGAACTAATTTTTTGCAAGTCGGGTTTAAGTATTTTACATATAAGGACTTGAGGTATTGTAGATGGTTCCCTTGAGGCGACGACCCACAGTACGTGTAAGAAATGCGGTAAAAGTAACATGACGTATACGCGATTGTTCGAAATGAAAGTATTTCCTTTATTTATGTGTTGCAATATAAGCTATAACTAACATTTATTTCTAGCATACATTTTGATTTTGATTTTTATGTACCAATTACGAACATCAGCTGATGTTAATATAGAAAACCTGTTACATACATTAAATCGATAAACGTTTCTTCTTAGTTTAAAGTTATAATTATTGTAATACAATCAGTATTCAGTGAATATCACTCCATATCAAACGTGCTAGTTGTTATTACTGAAAAAAAACAGGAAACACACGTAAACATATATTTATTGTTGGAATGTACGTTTTCGCAATCCGTAAATGGTGAATAATTTATACATACATCGAAAACAATTTGTACCGACTACTGACCCAAATTATATAATAAAATAATGCAACAATAATGACATGATATAACAAGAAAACACAGTGGCAGGTTGCTATTATATATTGCATTGAATTAATGATGCATAGAAAACGACATTTTGTTTCAATAATTATGAGTTTTTGTTCATAACAAGAGATTCAAAACATTTTAACAAGTACCACCTATGGGATGCATAAAAGAAAGGCAAAAACACAAAGAGGATGCAGGCACAATGCGAGCAAGGAAAGTGCTGATGTAAAATGCAACATCGTTATTGTCAGATGTGGAGACAACAAAGACAGTCATTGTGATCCTTTAATGACTATCTCAAGCGGCTGCATTCTTCATAATGCGCCTAGATGAGGCTATAGTTTCCAGTAAACAGGCTTCGCACTTTTACACAATTGAAGCCTTGCTTAAAAATGACACACAATTCTAATATACACACAACCAGGTCGAGTTAAAATTTACAAATTTATATACCGTGTTGGAATGAAGTTATACCCACTTATAATGTAGTAATCACTTACTGAAATGATTTTATATATTATAATACCGTAGTTATACGATAAAGCAGATTTAAAGTTTAAAATCATATACAAATTATTTGGCTTTTTCTATAATACATTGTGCATAAAAAATTAAGGATATTTCATATTTTCATGAAAGTATTGTGCTGAAAAGGATTGGCAACTGCCTCATTAACCATTTTGCATAATTTGGCTATGAAAGAATAGGAAGAACAATATTACCCTTAGGAAATAAATAATATTCTAAACCTACCATCACTAAGATAGAAAACTAAAGCAGGCGTATAAGCAATGTCGCAGGACCATGGAGATGTAGTCTGCAGGCCTAATTGCAAACAAGCTACAGCTAAGGTCAAACGCAGCCAAGGGCAGAGAGTTGCCTACCTAAAAAACAAAACCGAAGCTATATGAAAAACACCAACAAGACCTATAGAGGTAATGCTGTGTCTGCCACCACTAGATATATATCTAGAAGAAGTGACTCTAACAACAATAATACGCCTCAATCTGTTGGCATACAACCAAATGCAAACTGTGAAGAGGCCGGAAGCCAACAGCCTTCTTCAGGATCATAGCTCTGGTTCGTGTTAGTTCTTCATACATGGAAATCCCTGTATTCTTGAATGCTTCTTTCTGTACAAACACTGTTTGTTTCATTTTATATGAAAACATATTTATGATAATCGGTCTAGGTTTTTTTGGATCTTTTTCCGCATTCTATAGCAATACTCGATATCATTTAATTGCATATTTACTGTTAATTTAAATTACACGAACGTTCCCTTCAAGCTACAACTTTTACTAGACTATAAAAAATATAGCACAATGAAAACACCAGCGTAAACAATCAGTTTTACTTCTATGCACTCCAACGGGCAGGAGATTAAAAATAAGCAAAAGGTCGTCTCAAAGAAGCAAGGTAACCTCCCTGAATCACAAAGTGATGACAATATGTCAAAGAAAATAATGGTGTTTGAAACTCAAAATTGCCATACAAATTTAGTAATTAAACTATACTACGCATGCGAAACCATTGACGAGGCAGCCTTTAGAGGGGACTACTATTTTCAAATTATAGACTGCGTTCAAACTTATTCAGCCTCTATAAAAGAAATTGCCATCACATATCTACTTTGGGGCGAGCGTAGGTGCGTCTTTACTATGTACATACTTCGGCATGCGATGTAAAGCAACGACAGGCGCAGTTAGTACTTGGATGGTGACCATTCCAACGGAAACCGTGTTCTCGCCTCACACATCTTCCAGCGGCTTGTATATCAGTGTATGCGCGGAAGCTATACAACCTTAGACGAGGGTTGTATAGGAGATATACCATCCTTCGGAGGGGATGTAAAGCCGTCGGTCCCTTGTCTATTAAATGTTAGGCAAGTAAAAGATCCCTACTCTTCTACATGTATACATATAACTCAAAAATGCGTACTGCGCATCGATACAACCTAAAAAGGCCTACTGCTCATCTAAGAAACTCGATGATTCCTGCTGCGTATTCATACAACTCAAGTACACTAAACAAATTTCGTTAAAAATTAGTTTTTACAATAATTGTTTATACTGAAAAATACAACAATAATTTATATGTTAATTATTATTTATGTGATTTTTGTGATTCATAATAATTCTGTACCATAATCATAAATGAATTACCAATTGTTAATTAAAAATTATGCTTCGGTTCATCTCCACGACACCAGGATGTTCTAAGGTAAATGATGCCATTAAATCATAACAATTCGGTGTTTAGTAGAAAATAGAGTCAATATAAAATCGGAGTGGGGTAATTCACCGTTTCTCTCAAAGAAAAAGGCGTCCTATGCTCCAGTTTTCAAAACTTCAATTTACTAGTTTTTTACTACGCCAGCGTAATACCGATGGAACTGGCGGGCACATCAAAAGAGATTGTCTATGGACAAACTATGAGCAAAATAGTCAAGATCTACACAGATTGTACACAATCACTACTAACCCTGAGAAGTTACAAAATTACCACATGAGTACCATGGGAATGTCACCAAGGGCTTGTGGGTGTCTCCAGTATGAATAACATATCGGTATGCTGGTTGTGGCACAGTGCAATGGCAACAAGGAAGCCGACAGACTAGCCAAGAAGGCAGTAGGCCCAAATATCTTTGGACCAGACCTGATCAGTCTGTTGCTGATCATGGCGATAACACAAATAATTAAAGAGAACACCCACAACGAATTTAAGAAGCTGTGGAATGAAACAAGCAGCTGCCAGCTTGCTAAGGAACTACTAAAATATCCCAACAAGAACACAACAATGGACTACTTGGCAGTGTCCAGAAGAAACCTACGTTTTATAACGGGAATCCAGACTGGACACTGCCCGTTAAGGAAATATCTATACAGCATGAGGTTAAGTGAAACATCTCTCTGCACAAATTGTGAACAAGAAGATGAGGCGGTCCAACATGTGCTCTGTGACTGTTCGGCCATCTCATCATTAAGAGAATCCATTTTGGGAGAACGTTGGTCCACTTTTGTCAATGTAAGAGAGATGTCCCTGGAAGCATCACCACCTACTTCTTAAGAATATAGATTGGCAGGAGGCCTAGGCGAGGGTATGCCTACAGGGAGGAAGTACAAGGCGCCCAATGGGGCCTAAGCGCTGTGGTTTAATATTTTCATTTTACCACCCTCCAAACCATCAGTCTGAATCCTCTCTCTAATTATTTTAAGTATACCTTTGGACGTACTTTTGAAGATGTGTCCGTGATCCTAAAATGGGAAGAATATCTGAGAGTAATGTACATGGTTTCGCAAAGGTTTCCCATAGTAGTGGTTTGTTGTTAACACAATAACGCCGACATCAAACACATGTACTGACAAATTATCAAATATTTTAAAAGAATTCTGTAGTGATTTTGTCCTGATGAATCTCTACATAGATTAAAAAATACTGTCACAAATATGGATTTAGTTCTGCTCAATATCTTCGAATCCTTCTGCATATTAGCAATTGAGGAAAACTTAAACTCTCCTTTAGCTGCCTAAGTTGTGGTGGATTTGAAAGAGATGTGTAGTGTATACGACCAGAATTGAAACCGTATAAAAACTAAAAGCCGGCAAAAACAGCCGGCATATCTTTATTGTTTTTCATATGACAAGCATTTCTGTTTACCTCCGCAACAGATGCCGACAGTTTTTGCCGGCTTTTAGTTTTTATACGGTTTCAATTCTGGTCGTATATACTGTACCTATTAGAATTCAAAATGAGGCGTATAAATTTGTGTGCACCACGTTATTGCTGTCAATGCTGTAAACCGAAATATAAAGTAGTGACTTGTGTGCATTAGGGACAAAGGTGGACATTTAGAACAATTTTTTTAAGGCTAAAATATGAATAAGATATTTTAAGGGAGTGGAAAGATATTGCAGAAAAACTGAAATTTATTATCCCCTTTTAAGAGGTATATCTCCCTTATTATTCATTTTTGGAAATAGAATAAATTTTTATTTAGCATAAACTATTTACAATACTAACATAATATTGCACATAGTTATTATTGGGCTCTAGTATCTGTATATACTTTTGTAATATTCTTAATAAACAGTTTTAAACTACCAGAGGATTTAATTTCAGTGGCTAAAACGTTGTATGCGCGTAAACCATCACTAAATGTTGACTTTTTTAAAAATGATATTTTTGGATGGATTACAGTGGAGGAAAGCACTGAAAGAGCAAATTTAATTTTAATATATAAAATAGACAAAAATCTAGTACCAATCCATCCAAAACTTACAACATTGATATGATCAATGTTGTAATTTGTACAATTTAGCTCTTTTAACTAAGAAAAGTTTTGGATAGATTGGTACTAGATTTTTATATATTAAAATTAAATTTGCTCTTTCAATGCTTTCCTCCACTGTAATCCACCTCGGTTGATTTAACATATTCGAAATAGGTGTATATCGGTCACAATTTAATATTACACGCATTCCTATATTATGTAACATTTGTAATCTCTTAATATCTGATACGCTGCATGGTATTAATAATAAGAAACAATAATTGAAATGTGGATTGTTGTGTGGGAACAACTAATTAGACGTTCTTCAGAAGGAGTTATTTATTAAACAAAACTTTAACAAAAAGTGGTTACGAATCTTAAGTTTAAATATGCGAAGTGAATTGTTTGAGAACAGAAATATGACTGCCTGCATTGTATCTCTCGTATACCTCTCGAGGGATGGGTAAATGAGCGTAATTTCCAAATTACCGTTGGCTATTGTAGTTGGTCATTACTGCCTCTAGCCTGTCGGCGCGCCAATATCCATTGGCTGGATGTCGGTCTCGATAACTAGGGCCGAGTAGGACTATTACTCTTTGCACCTAGATTATCTCTGTAGACCTGGACCGGCCTTCGTAATAGGTGGGCCCGCGTACTTCTACCAGACCCAGCTCACAAATGTGAGATGTGTCGTGGTATTTTCTGCCGACCTCCCCTGGTCCTGGCTGTTGAACCTCGCTGGCTGAGGTCTCTTCTGGCGCTCTTCTTGTCTTGATGTTTTCTTTCTTCGCCAGCTTGTCACCCCCGGGGGTAGTCATCGGTCGAGTTGGGTTTAGGAAGGTTTGGCTGGGACTGACTGCCGGTACGTAGGACATCAATTGATATCCTAACCCGGATCGTCGGAAAGGTAAGGATGAGCTGTGTAGCTCGGGAGTGTGGAGACCTAAGTGCTTCTTTTAGCACTTTCGGTCTCCACGGAGCAGGTAGGACAACGGGCGTTGGAGGGTATGTTGTCCGACGCCCGCAAGGAGGTTGGGTTAGGGTTGAAAACGTCATGTCTCTGGTAGTGGTGGTCCGTCCTGGCGTATCTGAAACAGATCTGTTAGCGGGAAATAAAGGTTATACTTACCCGTTGTCCAGTTGCTGAACCCTCGGTCGCTTGTGCCTCGGGGCGTCGGCGGGGTCGTAATCAGTGGCCTGTCTGATCAGCGGGTTCCCATGCTCCTCGGCTTGGGCGTACAGCTTCTTCGCTCGTTCCCGGATGACTTCAGTGACCGTGGTGTACTCCAGGTCTCTGACGATGTCTGCGGTTCTCACGTACCATGGGGCGTCAACTACCGTCCTGAGGGCGATGTTCTCTCTAGCCTGTCGGCATTTTTGCCTTAAAGGTATAACCTTTGTTTATTTTACTCTATATAATTATGTTTCTTGTTTTCTGTACTGCCTTAAGCGATTTACTGTATATTATTCGAAAATATTCACTATTTGAATACCTGAATATTTATCTAAAGCGGCAAACATTTGTAAACAAAATTATTGTTTATAATTTGACGTAATTAATTCAATAATTAGTTATCTGTGGTCGATTAAATCCGTTTCTTTTTCGTAGTTGGTTACAATAATTATTTGAAACCGATTTCATACATTACAAAAGTCAGAATACTTTATTTATACTAACCAACGCATGTAATAATAATTTACCAGTACGTTTAATAACTTAATATAACCGTCTTCGCTGGCTTGTATTCAACACAGTGGGCCATGCGCGATAATAAAGCACGTGGGGTTCCTCGCGATACCCTGAGTGGGAATCTGGCTATAAAACTGACCGTAAAGTCCTGTAAAAGGAGAATTTGTTCCAATTCTCGAAGCTACCAGACGTCTACCATCTGCCCAGGGTCCACCGCTGCGATTGTAAAGAGTAAGACAACATAGATATATATTTGGCTAGTGCATTCATTATTCCGTATTTACTGATTGAAATTTTTATCCTGTCTGAATATTTTTGGTATTTATTTCATATTTACTGATTGATAATTTTATACTTAGTTACCGAAATTTTACTGCCTTTATTCTGATTGAAATTTTTACACTGTTTGAACATTCTTGGTATTTATTTCATATTTACTGATTGATAATTTTATACTTATTTACCGAAATTTTACTGCCCATATTCTGATTGAAATTTTTATACTGTTTGATTATTCTTGATATTTATTTTATTACTTCATACTTACTGACTGAAATTTTTATACTTAGCTTGTAAATTTCACTGTTTATTTTTCGATATCTTTTTGCCATTTTTTTACATAAACAATCAACATGTTTTTGAAAACGTTAACTGTTGGTCTAAAATAATTTCCAAGTATTTAATTTCATTTACAAATTCAACTTTTGTATTATTTACGTGCAGAAACTGTTGACTTTTTATATATTTCTGGCAATTAGCTCTAGTTCCGAGAACCATACATTTAGTTCTTTCATTATTGAGTTTTAATTTATTTGTACATAGCCATCTATATAATACACAAAGCTCCCTGTTCATTATATCCGTGATTACAACATGATTTTTTCCAAATACATAAATTAATGTGTCATCCGCAAAAAGATTTACATATGAATTTTTTAGAACACAACTTATGTCATTCACATATATAATGAATAGAAGGGGCGCCAACACACTACCCTGTGGCACCCCATATAAGCTAGGGCCTTTAATAGATGTCTTATGGTATGTCCTATGTTCTAAATAATGTTCAATCCATGTTAAGGCTGTTTCCGTCACACCATACTCACACCATACAAGTGTATATTCTTCAAAGAACTTCCACAATTGTTCTGCCACTACGATTTCTAATATTTTATTCACTATCGGAATTATATTGGTCTATATTCGCTTGCTTGTTACGGGTTTTGAACTTTTGGAACTGGTACCATAACGTTTCTTTTTAGTTCAGTCGGTATTTCTCCGGTGGTAAGCGATGTCTTTATTAAATTTAACCCACTCTGCCAAATATTTCTTTCAATAAGTTAATATTTAATAATAATATATCGTCTCCAGTAGATTTATTATTCAAACTAAAAACAACTTCTCTTAACTTGTTTAATCTTATTGTCTTAAATTCAGATAGTTTAGTCGTTTCTGGCACCTTATTTTGTATTTCATCGTCTTCATCTTCAGATATATCATCAATACTATTGGCGATGGATTCAATACTATCAGCATAATATTTGTTAAAGTTGTCTTCAATAAGCCCTATGTGGTTTTCAAAAATTGTATTGGTTCCTTCAAAATTTTAAAAAATAGATTATACAAAAGATTACCATTATTTTTTTATGCACTATCAGCCGCAGACATATCGGGAGACAATTTTGGACCACCTTCTATAAAAATATGAGTGTGATTTCCGATTCAAATCCGTCTTAGGCTTTTTGTCAATTTAGACAAATGAGACGTAAATTAAAGATAAAATTAATATAAGATAATTCTTCGAAAATGTAATACCAAAATAACTTGTATAATGTAATTCAAAGTCGATGGAATTTGTAAGTACGCCACCCGGTATGATCGTGAATTTAGCAACATCGGATGTATTATTCTGCGCATAATTTTAAAAATTTGCAGATCCAACATTCTCTTTTTCAGCGAGGTCGTCGTACTCATTGATAGTATAATTAGCTGAAAAAGTCATTGTATAATAATTTTAAAGTACAAAACTATTAATCAAGAGTGAATGGGTGTATTTAGCTTAGCAGCACAGCTTATTGTCCAATTACATAACAGGTAGCCAATTACGTTGGGAGCATGCATTATTAGAAGTTGTTCGAAATGTTGTTGGAACGTTGTCCCAAGGCATTCATTCTTCTTGCTACATCTGGTCATGTTACGCTTAAAATTGCAATCTAATATCGTATATTGCACGATCAATAATCAATACACGTGTCTAATGTATTTTTCGTATTCGTAAAATGTTAATGAGTATAGAGTGTTATAATAAGATACTTTATAGGCGATATACACCAAATTATTGTTACAATTAACTTTTGCTTGTGGCAAATTTTCATTAGTACTTCATTTATTATTTACGGAAAATTACAGATATTTTATTTCTTTTTATTTTTTACTTTTTAGTACGACTTTTTCCAGAAAAGCAAGCTTTTAAAAAATTTTGTAAAAAAATTTATTTTCTACTTTATCATACTTTTTGGGGGGCTCAATTAAAATTCATCTCTTAACGATTTGTTTTGATTTCTCGCTCATTCGTTTTGCATATTTTTCAACTCTCACCTCCGCGCCCCCTATGTGCGGATATTTGCAAAATTAAGGTGGAATACTATATTGTCATCCAGTATTCGTAACTGTGCAAAATGATCAATTGATTATATCAGGAAGTGTTTTAAATAAGGATGCGAGATTTGAAGACAATGTTCACCCCCACACCCCCTATCTGCAGATATTTGCAATAATAACGATGGAATACTTTATTGTCATCCGATCTTAGTAACTGTGCAAAATTTCATCATTTGATTATGTCAGGAAGTGTGTTAAATAAGGGATGCAAAATTTGAAGACAATTTTCGCCCCCGCAACACCTACGTGCAGGTATTTGCAAAAGTAACTATGGAATACTGCATTTTCATCCGATCTTAGTAACTGCAGTAACTGTACAAAATTTCATCAATTGATTGACAAGAAGTGTGTTAAATAAAGGATGCAAGATTTGACTAGAAAACATTGTGCATGACATTGTGAGTTAAAGAAAATCAAGTAAAAAAACAGCAAACCTCAAAACGATTTCAGGGTATGGTCGTGAGCAAAAAAAATAGGACAAGTCTTATAAGGGTATTTTGCTAAAATCTAATTATGTACATCTAACTTTAATTTTTGTGACATTGTCAGTTAGCTGTCATAATTTATTGCAAGTGTGCAAAAAACTAATATGCCTCAAAAAAGCGATTTAGTTAAATCTGGAGTTATTGCTAAAGCAGAAGATGGATGGTCAATGAGACAAATTGCGTTATAATATTGACAAAAATTCGTTGTGTAACATTTTAAGAAAGTGGAGAATAAACGGTACGATTAGTAAATATCCTGGATCAGGGCGACGAAGGATTTCAACTCAACAACAAGATTTGCAATTGGTAAATGCTTTAGTAGAAAATCCATTTTGCTCAGTTATTCAGGCTGCCGAAGAAACTAATTTTCCTGGATCGAGTAGCAGAAAAAAATAGGACAACTTTTTTTTTCTAATGTAAATCTGTCTCTATTTCAATATGTAATGAGTAGCCGAAATAAAACAGATATCACATTTAATTTATTTTTTATTTTTATGCTGTAGTTATTGCTATAGTAAATGATGGATGGTTAATGAGACAAATTGCACTGCGTTATAACATTAACAAAAATATGGTGTGTAACATTTTAAGAAAGTGGAGAATAAACGGTACGATTAGTAGAAATCCTGGATCAAAGGACAAAGGATATCTTACTTAACAAGGAACTAACTATTAATATTTCGTTATTGCACCATTTCTATTTATAACTTCCGTAAGTCTGTTTGGCTTGGCATAGAATTAAATAACTTTATACAATAATCACATCATCAATGTTCTTAACTGGCCCAGTCATATTCCAGATCTTAACCCTGTGGAAGAAGTATGGGGAGTACTCGTAAGAAGTATCCAAAAACGAAACGTGAGACCACGGAATGCCGAAGAATTACTAGAAATAGTAAATAATGCATGGGAAAATATTATTACTAATGATCATTGTATAAGGTTATTTAATTCTATGCCAAACAGACTTATTGAAGTTATAAATAGAAATGGTGCAATAACGAAATATTAATAGTTAGTTTCTTATTAAGTAGGATATCCTTTGTCCTTTGATCCAGGATTTCTACTAATCGTACCGTTTATTCTCCACTTTCTTAAAATGTTACACACCAAATTTTTAATAATGTTATAACGCAGTGCAATTTGTCTCATTAACCATCCATCATTTACTATAGCAATAACTACAGCATTAAAATAAAAAATAAATTAAAAGTGATATCTGTTTTATTTCGGCTACCTACTCATTACATATTCAAATAGAGACAGATTTACATTAGAAAAATAAAGTTGTCCTATTTTTTCTGCTCACGACAGTACAATGAAAATTGAGCAATTTAAATCATCTCTATGACATTGCTAAAAACTTTGGCTAAAAACTGATGAGTTCATTTAGAAATCATCAGAAATACATTAATAATAAAATACATAATACAAGAAGAGAAATAAATACGAATAAAATTGAGAATTCAAATAATAAAAATAAAACTTTATGGCAAATAGTTAATAATGGATTAGAGTGGCAAAAAGTGAAAATGAGAACTGGCATAAAAATAAATGATGAAATAATAAACGATGAAAGAAAAACATTTGAAACATTGGCTGTCTATTTCTACACATGTGTAAAACCCCCCATACACACTCGAGCATGTTGAACCAGCATGCTGGTAAAAGTAGTTGGAAGCTGGCTCGGCGAACATCCTTGAAGGTGTGTGAGAACGACGAACATAGTCGGCGGTTGGAATGCTTTGCTCATTGTGCGGTTTGCCGATCCCCACCAACACGAACCGAGCATCGAACATGTTGGCACATTTATGGTGATTTCGCGAACATGTTGGTGATTAGCAACAGTTTCTGGTAGTTGCATGAGAGTTGTGCATCAATTCATCAGTGCCGGATTAACCCTAGGGCAATGAGGCATTGACTTGAGATCCCCACCAAATTGCATTGAAAATTTATTTTATTAAAAATAAAAAATTAATGATTTCTGACACTTTTCGAAATTTGGAATGATAAATCAAACTCGCAGTCCCTACTGTAACGACCATGTGTAATATACTAACACGTTCTGAAGATGATGATTAGCAAAAACATATTAGCTGTGAAGTTCGCTTGTATCAGCTGTTGGTAGATAGAAATTTAAAAGATACCTTCCTCAATGTGGAGACACTACTAAAAATTTAACTTGTAATAAAGACCACAAATTGTACTGATGAGAGATCATTTTCAAAACCAAAATTGATGAGCCAAGGTAGGCTCCACCATTTAATTAATAACTGAATTTAGTGTAGGATATATATTGGGATATTCGTTTATAAGTTTAATGGAAAATGTTAAACTTTTCTACGTTTGTTACCCTGTAATTACCAAAAATTATAAATATAAAAACGTTATTAAACAATATGTAAATAAAAGGTCCTCATGATTTACACCCCACATTTCAGAAAGCTTTGGAAGGCCACCCCCCCCCCCCAAGCTATGTTCATCCGGCCCTGCATCAATTTCTCGTATTCGGTTGTCACTTTTTTGGTACGTACATGTGTGGAAACCGCCGAGCATGTCCGATTTGAAGTTGGGTTCGCGAGGTGATTTCTTCAAGCCGAGCATGCTTGAGCGTGCATGGGGTGGGTTTTAAAAGACAAACTGAACGCTCATTTTGGAAATAGTATACCAAATAATTGTATGTTATCAAAAAAATTTATTAATTCAACAATTTTCCTTGAACCTGTGACCGGAGACGAAATGGTTAAATAATAATAATAAATAAATAATAAACACCATAGAAATTAGACAACCCCCCCAATTCCAGAAGCTAGAGGCTTATGCGGAAGAGGGTTATACATCGCAAAACGCGGACATACAACCATATCCTCCAACAGTGCCAGTACCGGAGCCGGAGCTCGAACCCGGTAGCACAATATCCGTTTTGATTAATCGCAATTGCCACCTTGCGCCTTAACCAAAGCAGCTATCGGCTAGATTAACATAATAGATAATATGAAAAACAAAAATTCAACGGCTGTTGATCAAATACCTATCCGTCTATTAAAATATAGTAACTGCGTTATAGCAGATTCTCTGGTACACCTCATTAATTTGTCGTTAAATTTTGGACAGTTCCCGGATACATTCTATGGATCTAGTGGCCGGTAGACTACACAGAATGGAGGTAACGTATGAAACATTTCATGTAATTAATTTTAAGGGTAATATAGTACCTACTACACGAACGTTTCCTTCAAGCTACAATATGCTAACCTATAAAAACTATAGTAAAATGAAAACACTACCTTAAACAATAAGTTTTACATTTATACACCTCACAATGTAGGAAATTAAAAACAAGCAAAAAGCCGTCTCTAAGAAGCTAATATCTCTGAATCATAAAGTGATGACAAAATGTCAAAGAAAATAATGGTGAAATTTGTAACTCTGCCATACAAATTTAATATTTAAGCTATACTGCGTATGCGAAACCACTTACGTTACAGCCTTTGGAGGAACTACTATTCTTAAATTATAAATTTAATTTAAAATTATTCAGCCTCTATAAAAAAAAATTCCATCACATATACTTAGGTGTTACTAGTCCTAGAATGCAAATTTAATGAAAATACAAATTGTGAAATAACCCCATTGCTGAAAATTTGTAAATTTTTGAAAATCTGAAATTTTTTGAAAATTTGTAAATTTTTGAAAATGTGAAAATGCTTGAAAATTTTATAAATTTTGGAAGACACATCCATTTAACTCAAAAACATTTGCCCTGCATTCATACGACTTTAAAATACTCGCTGCACATTTATATAAACTTAAAATCCACTGCGTATGTATTGGAAGTGGCAGATATTAACTGTGGTGTGCCACAAGGATCTGTACTAGGGCCCATTTTATTTTTGTTATACGTAAACGCCTTAGCATAGTAGCAATGTTAATAGTCTACGAGATATTATAAAGTCAGATATCTGTAAAGTAAAAAAATGGTGTGATTCTAATTAGCTTGTATTCAATATAAACAAAACGAATATACTTACTTTCAAGTTTACCTATGCTGACCTTTTCTTTAGTTACATATTTATGAGAAGCTAAAATTTGATGTACCTGGATGCTGGATGTCTCTAATTTAAGTAAGTAAGTTCTGGTTGTTATGCAGTAAAAAAACTTCAAATGAACTGGATTTCAGGGCTGCAAAAACGGTTTACTTTTCTTACTATTGTATTGTTTTTTTTATTTATGTACCCTTGTATATATCAATGTATGTAACTTTTACTGTACCTACACACATATTACCTACCTTATTTTATTTTAATTTAAATTTAAAATTAACTATGGTTATATATGTAAGATTATATTTTCTACATATAGCTTTGTCAATAAGAGTATTTAATTTTTAGACAATAAAGCAACTCAAAAATGCGTACTGCTCATCTTTGCGCCCTAAAGAAACCTACTGCGCATCTAAGAAACAGGACGATTCCTGCTGCGCATCCATACAACTCAAGTACGTTAAAAATTGCTTATTACAATAATTGTTTATACTGAAAAATACAACAATAATTTCTATGTTAATTATTTATGTGATTTTTATGAATTCATGATAATTCTGTATCATAAATCAATTATTATTAATTGCTTTTTAAAACTTACTACTATACTTCAGTTCATCTCCGCAACATCAACATCATCTCTTGGCGGTCATAAAAGTTGCGACGTCGAATGCCGTTACATTAGCACCTATGTAGCAACAGCCACTCGGCAGACGTGGAGGAAAACAAAGTTACACAAACGTGCATCATCAACTATAGAACTCGATATTTAATGAAATAACTTTAACTGCGGATATTATGAAAGATTCGCAAAGTAAATGATGCCATGCTGCCAATCATAGTAATTCGGTTCTTAATAGAAAATAAAGCCGATATAAAATCGGAGTGGGATAATTCGCCGTTTCTCTCAAATAAAAATGCGCCCTATGCTCCAGTTTTCAAAACTTCAATTTACTATTTTTTTAACTACGCCCTCTGATGTCTGACATGTTTATTAACTTTTCAGTATTGGGTGGATATTTCTCAATTTCAAGGGCGTAAAGAAATAATATGGAAAATTTAATAAAACATAGATTTTTTATGTTTTTAGTGTGACATAAATACCGTATCATATCATTCGCATCGAATAAAATAACAATTAATTAGGGATTATTAAACCATTAATATTAAAAAATTATAAGTATTTGCTGATTAGCCACACTAACTTTCGCCTGACTTTTTTATATTTTAGCCCTTCTTGGGGGGGGGGGGGGGTAATTACCACCTCTATCCCTCCCTTATCTGTTGGTATTTATCATACACTACTTACATTCGCTTTTAATTTATTTCAGCTCACCAATATTTTACTAGACAGCAGTAAGTGATCGAATATTACGTAAAAATTTGCCGCCAATATTATTGCTGGTCGAACAATATTTGTAGCAACACTACTACAATAGGACCATCCCTTTGCACAAGAAGTGTGACACTAATTTTGAGTGACTGAGGTGGCATCAATGTGGATATCATAAGTTAAAGAGAGACAAATTTACGCCAGTACAACTTAGTACTACATTTTTAGTGCAAATGAATATATGAGAGGATGTTGCGAGTGTAAGGTGTAACAATGTTCTCGGAAATAAACAGTAATAACTACAATTTAGAATAAGGCAAATATAATAATTTAGTTAATTATTCGGTATAACAGGAAGAGTGGTGTTACAAAAACAATAATCACCAAAAAAGCGTGAAGATAGCAGACTAACAGGCGATAAGTAAAAACAATGTAGCTTCGGGTTACCAGTAAATAGGTAAACAGATTAAATATCCACACGTTTGCCTCGTCCGTTTACTAACATAAACAGTAATAAGGTTAAAAAAGTGATTATTAAGTGAAGAATATTTATAGACGTTAAGTGCAAGTGAAAGTTGCAATTCAAGTGCAAGTAACGGACGTTAAATTACTAATCGGTAAGCCAAAAAATACCTACAAGATCTTTGTTAATAAAGCGAGCAGCATGCCTATAAACTTGAGTCTGATAGATTAAACAGCGTTTTATATATATAGTTAACGCTGTCTAGAAGATAATATCCATATCTTCGCTGAACACTTATCCTCTAGTTACAAGTTATTCTTGCATTGATAAACTGCCTTTAGAAAGGATAGTAAGCAAGGGCGTAGATTGTTATAGTACATTCCCTGTACTATAACAAATTGAATCAGAAAAAATCCTAAAAATCACTTTTCAATCTAGTCTATCACGTCACATCGTCAAACTATGAAAAAAATTAAATTTAAATTTTAAATTAAATTGTTTCATAAAAAACCGCTTTTTCCAAAGATAAATTCTGAAAAAATTCATAGACACTCCATAATTCTCAAATAATCACATTCCATCAGCAAAGTCACCAAAAAGTTGCAAACAGTAATTTTATAGCCCCAACATTAAAATTCCACCGCCTTAAAAAATACCAGTCCTATATATCATAGGATCAACTTCAATACACTCTCCAATCCGCCATTCAGAATATATTTAGTTCCTTTCATAAATACTTTACTTTCTCATCACCCCTCGTATATAACAGTCGCCACTTTATTTTCATAAGTCATACTTTCTCGTCGTCCCCCGTATATGACATTCGCCGCTTTTCTCAATTTTCAGGCAACGCCTCTTTTAGGAACTTTCTCATCATCCCCTGTATATCGCATCCATTCGCAAATTCTAATTAATCTTTATTGTCTTTAACTCTCTCATCGCCCCTGTATACGGCAATCATGGTCAATTCTTGTTATTCTTACTTTCTCTTCGCCCCCCCGTATACACTTAATACTACGTGCGTGGACTTAACGCTACACTACGGGGTTATGCGATATGTTCTCCAATTTATTCACATTAAAACCTTCAATAACTTTTTACTCCAAATCGATTCGGGTATAAACTATATATCAAACAATTCGTCTTTTTATGCCCTACACTGTCATATAGGTTTCAATTCAAAATTTTAATTATTTCATAAGATCGCACAATGTTGCGCAACATTGTATGACTGGTGGTCGAGAGGTGAGCGCACTTGCCTCTCGCCTAAAAGTTCCGGGTTCGATCCCCGGCCGTGGCAGTGGAAAATACTGTGAGAGGGATTTTTTCAATATACACGGATATTGGGTGTGTGTCCCTTGTCTCTAAATGTGTAGCCCCCTCCCACACAAGGCTCTTTTAGAGCCTTCCGGGATAAAGGGGGTCGTAATTACCTGTGGTGTTATTATTATTATTATTGCGCAATCGATGACTCATCCTCGCCCGCACGGAGCGATTTCCAGCCTTTTCTAGACCTTAAAATGGGATGCGAGACTCGCAGGGCGCGAAAAACGCAACCATTCTGAACTACATAAAAGCTCCCTCGTAACAAGCGAATGCAAGTTCTGTTCCTGAAGTGATTTAAGTGTCTAAAAACTATCGCGAGTGAAATAGTCTCTCTTTGAACAAAGTAGTGTTTAAAAAGTTGTGATTAGTGACTACGCGCGGTATCTACGGATAGCGTTCTATTTTCCGAGCTTTATCCCAAAATTCTCAGAACACCTTCCTTGGCGACACCAAGTCAAAAACCGAATTTCTTTCTCGCACCTAGTGCCCCTTTCTTTTAATTATATTTTCATCTACTCTGCCCTCCACATCAAATCAAATCCGCACCTATTGCCCAAATTTTACACTGAGGGAAATATGTAAGAAGCCTTAGTTTTTTCAATTTAGTAAATATTTATTATCCTTTATTATATTTAATACAGACAAATAATTATTTTAAAAAAAATTGTTCCGACAAGAATATACCAAATATTCAATTACTTGACAAAACTAAATAATTTATTTCCGCCGTATTTGTTCTTCCTAAGTAAATTACTGTACGAAAATGACAGATTTAGTTGAGAGAAAGATATTTGCTTCTCCCAAATCTATTGCAATATTACATTTATTTCCTAGAAATAAATATATCAGCAAAGAGTTAATCATAATACGTGAAGTAAATATTTAGTTCTGTATAGTAAATATTTTCTACTCATTAATAAATTTACTTATGAAAACTAAATGTTCAAATGTCGCCCTCTGCCGTCGAAAAATTATACTGTGTACTTTATCGTTTTCGTTATAGACGCCATTAAGTGATCCCAGTTTTCTTCGCGATTTGTGGTGTTTTTAGTAAGTTTACGGTGTTGATTTTTGAGAATGGATAATAGTGATTGAATTGAGTAAATTTAATGTAATCTTGAGGCCTTGGATGCATCCAGCAAATCTTTAAAGGTATGAACTAGGCTAGCTCGACTATTTGTGAGGCCGCCATTGTATTCATTCTACTATTAGTAAAAGTAAAGTTATCATGCACGTGCATTATTAAATTTTCTATATTATATGTGCATTATATCACATCTGATTGTCCTAGAATGCGAATATGCATAATTTTATTTAAGATGATAAGTACGTTTACAAAAATCTTCCTACTTTGGTAAATTCTATCGCAGTTTTGGGACACAATGGAGTATACTAAAAAAGTTAAAAGTTAATAAGTACTATGTGTCAGTATACATTTTAGATAACCTCAGTCTACTTATGTGATTATATATTTTCTTGTTCTGTAATTTTACAATAAATCATTGTAATATATTATATTGTTTAATTGTTTGTTTAATGCTTTATTTTAGTATTATTAAATCCAAAATTTTACTCGGTACTTATTGTATATTTATTGCATTTTCTAACGTCATGCTATATTTATAATTGATTTAAATAAACGGTGAAACGTAACTCGTTACATATTAGACTTACAAAAAAACACTTTATACAAAAAATGTGAGGAATTGTGTCTTCTTTAACTTTGTTCAAGACATTTTCGTCGTTGAATCAACCGCTTCGGAGTTATTTTCAAAAGACGAATTTTATCACGGCCCAGCCCTTAACAACATGTTAAAAAATTGTTACTACTCCACCATTTGCGAGGCAAAACTCCGTATTGACTGCACTAAAATACGTACAAGAGATTTTTCTCGTAGGTTAAGTATGCATTTGTTCTAAGTTGCTACATATATTCGCTGAGATGCAAATTTATTGATTTTATGTATAAAAAAATTATGCTCGTGAACAAAAATAATACCTAAATTAAGTATTTTTATCGCATGTGTCTCTTCAAATACTCACACGTTCCTTGTTTAAAAATAATTTACTTTTCCATTTACAAATAGTATTAACTATTAAATAATAAGTATTACCATTCCTATTTGCAATTAATATCTACACCTATGTTACGCTTTTCTTGTTTTAAACATTCATTACAAGTTTGTAAATTAATAGTTTTTTTAACAAAAGGAACAGAACACTAATGTTCAGTAATAATTGTTTCCGGCGTAATTTATCAATCACTTTCCTGTTGGCCAACCAATAATATAACATTATTTATATGAGCAATTCCGATGGGAACTAATCATATTAATCGGTTTATTAATGCTACGTTTAATTAGCATCAGGTAAATTTATATGAATTTGGGTTTAATGTAAAGGTAATTTTATACGAGAAATATACGTGAGGGTTTTGTGTATAAGTTGCCTTTTAAATTAAACTCGCATTTTATTAGACAAGGGCGAATAAAACATTTTTTGAGTAATAAAAAAATAAACATTAAAGGGGTGGAAAGTAGAACACTACTTTGGAAAAAGCAAACCCCCAAGTATGGTAATAAAATACAATGTGTCCCACTTTTAATGGAGCCACCCTCATATCTCGCTCACCTCATATCCGAATATTTTGGAATTTTGGTGGTGAATATATTCCTATAAAGTGAGTCTTTAGACGTAACCACAATCGTCTGTAGTCAGAGGCGTTCGATTCTATGATGGAAAAACGGGGGTCGAATTTTGAAAAAGAGTATTAGTGATTCTTTTAGAGAAAAGCTAGTAAGATATTCTTAATCAGCGCCTTTAGAAATCCCTTTGTACAAGATTACATCATCGTGGGTTCAAAGGTGTTTGAGATATGGGCTGTGAAAAAACAATATTTCCAACTTAAAATAATAAAATAATAAAAAATGTATTCTTTATATTTTTGTTTAGAATAATGTATTGTACTAGTATGAAATGATTCCACAACAAAATTACTATTTATTTGAAAAGGTAAAAATTCTAATTTGTACATACCCTACCATATTTCTAACAAATAATCTTCAATAAAGACCTAAGTAAGCCATGAAAACAAAAGTTATAGCAAGTGTCAATGTAGTATTATTGAACGTCAATAAGTTAATACGTTAAAAATTAATTTGAATGCTGGTTTTATGTTACATAATAAGTGAACTGATTTTTTTAAGATAATGGCTCGACGTTTAACAATGAAAGAAAAAATGGAATTGATTCGTTTAGTCGGAGATACTGCTAGATCATTTAGAAAAGCTGCTGATGAATTTAATTTACGGAATCCTGGCCGTCAGCCTCCCATTCATAAATTGGTAGCAACCATCAATAAAAATTTTGCAAGTTAAGACCAAAGAAATATAATTTACAAAATCGGCAGATTTAAAACGAGGAACTCATTTTATAATATTTTAGAGAACATCCAGCCAAGTAAGATTAAATCTAAATATTAGTAAGAACATCGTTTGGCGTTGCTTGAAAAACATAGATAAAAAGCATTCAAGCCAAAATTTCTAATACCCTAGAAGATGGTGATACAGGCAGAAGATTGGATTTTTATTTTTGGGCCCAGGGTGAATTTTTAAACAATGTAAATTTCGCTACCAATGGGGGAGTATGCTCTCAGAATTTCCGTTTTTGGGCTGACGAAAATCCTCACGGATTTATCAGTGCTAAAATGCAATATGTGTCAAAAGTTAACGTTTGGTGTGGTTTATGGAATGATCAGATTATTTTGGGCCTTTTTTCATTCCGAGATTGAATGGAGAAACGTATTTAAACTCTTTCTCAATAATATGCTTTAAGATGTCAGAAGAGATTTGTATTATCAACTTGATGGTGGCCCGGCTCATAACGTTGCAAGGGGTTGGCTAGAAGATAATTTTCCAGGTAGATGGATAGGTTTAAGAAGTCAAGTGCATGAGTTTCCCCGAGGTCTCCGGACCTGATACCACTTGATTTCTATTTGTGGGGTCGTCTAAAAAATATAATGTATAAGAATAGACCACGTAGCCAAGATGAGTTAATGATCAGAATTAGACAGGCATGTGTTGAACTCACCACTCCAGCTGAAATTAGAAAAGTTGTATGCCATGTAAGAAAACGGATTGAGCAATGTATTCGGAATGATGGTAATTATATAGAAATGCAAAAAATTATATAACTAAATTATTTGTATAGATTATTTGTTAGAAACATGGTAGGTATTAAATAAATAGTAATTTTGTTGTAGAATCACTTCATGCTAGTACAATACATTATTCTGAACAAAAAATAAAGAACACATTTTTTTCATATAAGAATTCGTTTTACAGATACAATTTATTTTAAATTAAAAAAATTGTTTCCTTGACGGCCCATACCTCAAACACTTTTGAACCCACAATGATGTAATCTTGTACAAAGGGGTTTCTAAATGTGCCGATTAAAAATATCTTACTAGTTTACTACTAAAAAATCGCTAATATATATTTTTTTAAAATCGAGCCCTTTTTTCCATCATAGAATCGAACACCCCTGATTACAGTCGAATGTGGTAACGTCTAACGACTCACTATATAGGTATATATTCACCACCAAAATTTCAAAATATTTGGTTAACAGGTGAGCGAGATATGAGGGTGGCTCCATGAAAGTGGGACACATTGTATATAAGACACCTTCACCTTTTTAATACAATTTTTCCGCTGAAACAGACAAATAATACGATGTTCTTAGGTCCCGTATCTGAAAACATTGTATTTAACGCAATAATGAATTTAAAAAATTCAAATGCAATTGGGACAGATATGATTTCCTCTAATCTTTTAAAAGTTCCTGTGAAATACATTACGTTTTCTTTAACTTTTCTTATTAATTTGTCCTTTGAAAAGGGTATTTTTCCACAAACATTTAAAACAGCACGAATTGTTCCGCTGCATAAAAAAGGAGATAAGGCCAACATTGAAAATTATCATCCTATTTCGCTGTTTAGTTCCATCTCCAAGGTACTGGAAAAAATTATGTCTGACCAAATAGTACATTTTTTAACATATAATAATATATTACATAACGCGCAACATGGCTTTAGGAAAAGCAGAAATACAGACAGCTATAACACGGTTCATCGAAAAATTATATTCATTTTTAGATGATAATAAAAAATGCATAGGATTATTTATGGACGAGCAAGGCATTTGACTTAGTCAACCATGACTTGCTTAAGGGAAAACTTCTGAACTATGGCCTTAGGGGAAGGGTATATGATTGGTTAACTTCTTATCTTCGATAGTTCAAGTACAAAACACTAAATTTCTTGGATTGGACATAGACAACATGTTAAATTGGGATATACATATCGAAAATCTTTGCAGTAAACTTTCTTCCTTATGTAGATACTCACTAAAGCGATGGCAAATAGGCTAGCACCTGTTATGGAAAAGTTACTTCCTGGCGTTTGACTCGGTGGACAGGGAAGTGCTCTGGAAAATTATGTTCCGCTTAGGTATGCCTAGAAAATTTGTGGAAGTATGTCGCAGTCTACATACAAACAACAACGCCCAGGTTATGTATAATAATGAGGCAACCGAACCTTTCCAAACCCTCACTGGAGTTAGGCAGGGATGTGTCCTGGCACCCCTACTTTTTAATTTGTTTACCGCTGCTCTAACAATTATTGTTGACAACAAACTGACAGTCAGAGGAATAGGTCTCAGATACCGTTTTGATGGCGGTCTCTTTAACATAGGGCGCTTTAGAGCTTTCACGAAGACACGCACGCGATTCATTTGTGATCTCCAGTATGCGGATGACTGTGCACTTTTAGCCTCTACGCCGGAAGAGCTTCAAGAACTTTTAGATGTGTATGCCCAGAGCTATGATTCCTTGGGACTTAAAATTAACATTGGAAAGACTAAGATTATGTCAACTCCTCATCAAGTGAACCAAATAGACATTACACTAAATGGAAATTCTCTTGAAGTGGTGGATCAGTTCAATTACTTAGGCAACGTTGTTAATGACAAAGCAAACATGGACAGCGAGATTCGCAATAGAATTAACGCTGCATCTAGAGCACTCTGGGGACTTAGAGAGAGAGTATTTGACAACCACGACCTTGCTTGCGCACAGAACCGAATGGCGAGGGGTTGTGGCCAGCTATCAAGGAAATGTTGCTGCAAGAAGGCCGAATCCAAGACCTAACCAGGTCTATGTTTGTCCTGACTGCGGTCGACATGTGCTCTCCCGAATTGGCCTCTATAGCCATAGTCGTGTGCACCGTAGATGAATGGGAATTACAATAGACTACACCTTTTACTTGTTTTTATATTGTACACAATCTGTCGACTGTAACATTTTTATACTCGGACTCGAGTAACGGCTAATAATAATAATAATGCACTTCTAAGGCTAAAATATATTAGCAATGAGTCAACTTTGTTGTCATTTTATCATGCTTAATCCGTATCAGGTTTACGGCATGGTTTATTGTTTTGGGGCGCATCTAGTCATTTAAACAGAGTTTTTAAAATACAGAAAAGAGCACTTAGAATTTAGGTCGGTATATCCCAGAGAATGTCATGTAAACCATTTTTTAAAAAGTTAAAACTTCTAACTCTGCCGTCTATATTTATCTATGAAATATTGATTTATGTAAAGAGTAATCTAGATGAATTCGCACTGAACAGTAATTTCCAAAGCTATGAAACAAGATCGGGATGCTTATTGTCAATTCCAGGTCATAACTTGTCATTATACGAAAAAAGTCCCAGTTATGTAAAGATTTAGAGAATATTAAATTGTTTCAGAAAAAACTGCAAATATTTTTACAGGAGAATGTTTTTTATAGTATTTTTTTATCTAATAATTTCATAATGCTCTTTCTTGCTGTTTTCTATTATTATAATGAGCTTGCTTTGACTTCCTTATACATTTTAATTTTATTTTCTTCACTTGTCATTTATGTTTTATACCTTTACTTTTCCATTTAAGACAAAACTGAAAATAGTTTTGTGAGATATATTTTCTATAATATTATGAACATCTTAATAATACACCTACCTCATACATTTTATTTTTAGCTTTTATGTAACACTATATAGTGTGCTTTTTGTTGTATTTTATATTTATTTTGGGTTATTACTTTGTCACTATTGAATATTTTAATTTTATTTGTTTGTTTGTCATTTATGATTCATATGTTTGCTATATTGTGGAATGTTACAAATTGTTAACTTATTGTACCCTGTATTTTCTTTTCTCTGACTTTTCCTATACTATGTACATAGTCTACTGGAATGAATAAACATTATTATTATTATTATTGTTGTTATCTTTCCCAAATATTACATATTTTGAACATTGAAATAAGTAACTGTATTATTTATAGTTTATTACAGGACAAAGCTACCACAAAAGCTTCTTTGTGTTAGCTCTGTCTATAATAAATAGCCTTGCATTATTTTTATCCAAAATAAAAAAAAATGTTCTTTCATCAAATTTTAGAAATTAAAATTGTTTAGACTTATAAATCGTCCAACGTCTTGAAAATATTTTTTGTTTCATCCTCAATATTAAATTTTTGGAGATGATTACTCATCAAGAAACAAGTAGTAAAGTTTTCTTAACTTTTAGCCGTTTAGCGTTTTAGTCCTTCATAAAGGGAACACGAAGGAAACCTCCTCACAGAAGAAGCATTGTCTGCAATAAAACCGAAAGTATAGTCATTAATTTCTAGTTACTTGTGACAAAATTTAATTTCTATCATTCATTATTTTTTATGGTAGAGATTTCCCGTCTATTTTTTTACATGTTTCCGGAAAGTGATTATTATTCTATTGATCTATGAATACACTAAAATTAGCTGATTTTAAAGGAAAATAAATTTACTTATGGTAGACAGAATAGCACTTTGTGTACATTTTGTAGTCCTACTCAAACGAAAAAGCTTAGGGAGAATTACATCCAACCAAAGCTTCACATTAACTGCCAAAAGACTTCTAATCATCATTTATTTATTTCGTACACGTATCCATTATACAAAATTTAATTTAACATTTCGACATTGGCATACATCACAAAGTTACCATGGTTACTTACTTCTTTTTAGGTTTCCGCATCTACGGTCTTTCGCTTTGGGGCTGGTTAATAATAGGGTAAAAAAATCATCAATCACAATAATATAATTTTAACTAAGTAAAATTAATAGGGACAATTAAGAGGGGCTTCTCATTGGCCAAATTTTATACAGCATTGCCAATGGCCGGCAATAAAGTAGTATTTTCTTTTGCCATTGCTCATACCTTTATTGCCAATATACAGGCTTTCCATTTTTTCAGGGCACTCGAGAATATCTCACTTAATATCGGTCGTACAAAAAAAAAATATTTTTACGAAAATTGTGCCGATTTATATAACCTACAAAATGGTTTAAAGACATTTAAAATCCATGGCTTACTTTAAGAGTTATGGCGGAAATTATCGAAAATGCGGAAAACGTCTAGGCCAAATATCTCCGTTATTTGAAGAGATACGAGAAAAATTCTAAAGCGAACATTTTTTGCAAAACAGAGTGTTTCAACGAGATTTTATCTAGTTTTATTCAAAACCGCTGTATTTTAAGATTTACTCTTCAGGCTGTTAAAAAAATTGTTTTGAAACGGGCGGGAAATGGCGCCATTAAATAGAGTATTTTCCTCCCTTTTCAAAGATATATTACATGCCATATTTATTGATTGGTACTACGTTAGTAATTATAAAAACATTTTTTTAAAACCAATAATTTTTTTTTTAACAAGCATTATACTTGCCGTGGAAAAGTATGATTAAATAAAACGATAAAATAATTCAATTCAAAGTTGTTCAAATCTTTGCTATAATAAAACATTAACACAATTAAGAAGAATAAAGTAAATTCAGGTAACAAAAACAAAATAATAATCAAGAAGGCAACATAGAGCAATTATGGAAAGAGTATTCGCAGTTATGCCAATGTATAGAGGTCCTCCATAAGAGCGTCACTCCTTGCTCAGAAAGTTAAAATGTCTTTACCAATTAATTTAAGTATAATACCCACTTGTTTGTATTTCATGATTTTACTATTATTTCAATTATTTTAAAATAGTTGGCTATGAAAACTTGACAATTAAATTTTTTGACAGATTATCTCAGTTAATACTTAAACTCTCACTCAATCACACTCGTTTAAGAATTTAGAATTTTCAAAAATGATTTTCACTCACATTGATCGTTATAATATGTTCGTTACATATTGCCAATGCAATTTTAACCCTGGATTAGCTCAAGTAGAATATAGAAACAGATTTTCACAAGCGCTACAGCTGAATAAAACTCTTTTCAGAAAATTAGCTACGAAACTGAAAAATAATGGTTCATTTTTAAGAAAGAAGACAAGGTTGAACAGTGTTACTGATAATGTAAATAAGGTAAACCGAGTTATTAATTATGTAAGAAATAAAAATACAGAAAATTTTGAAACATCATTAAGAGAAATTCAAATTGCTTGTCATATAAATAAAACAAGTGCTAGAAAAATTTTAAAGAAAAATGGTTACCGGTGTTATAAACCAAAAAAAGTTCACAATTTACAAGCGGGGGACAAACCAAGGAGGTCGACATTTTGTAGGTGGCTGTTGGAAAAGAAGCGTGCCGATCCATTAATATGTAGTAAAATACTTTGGTACGACGAGGCAAATTTTTCCAATAATGGATTTTTTAATCGCAATATTCATTACAAATGGACTTCTGAAAATACACACTGGCATACACCGACTGGGTTTCAAAATCGTTTTTCAATAAATGTGTAGATAGGTATGTTAGGCGCCAATTTAATAGGTCCGTATTTTTATGATGGTCAAAGGCACCGAAACTTTTTGAGAAATGAATTTAATGAATTCTTAGATGACCTATCTTTAGAGAATCGACACAACTTTCAATGTTTTCTACAAGATGGAGCTCCTCCCCACAATTCCCAGATTTGCCTAGATTATTTAGACGAAATTTTGCCTCAACATTGGATAGGTACCAATGGATTTATTCGATGGCCCCCTCGTTCTCCAGATATAACCCCAATGAATTTTTTTCTATGGGGGTATATTAAAGATAAGGTGTTTTCGACGACACCGCAAAATGTAGAGGACCTAAAAGCTCAAATTCAACAGACATGTATTACAGTTACCCCAGAAATGCTGAGTAATGTTTTAAATGCAGTGCATCGCCGCGCTCGATTGTGCATAAGAAATCGCGGTGAATACTTTGAACACTTGATATGATATCTTAAAAATCATTTTGAGGATTAGATAAATATGATATGTTCTGTGTGCTATATTCTTTTTATTATTAATTTGTCTTTGTTACCTGAATTTACTTTATTCATCTTAATTCTGTTAATGTTTTATTATAGCAAAGATTTGAACAACTTATTGAATTGTTTTATCGTTTTATTTAATCATACTTCTCCACGGCAAGTATAATGCTTGTTAAAAAAAAATTATTGGTTTTAAAAAAATGTTTTTATAATTACTAACGTAGTACCAATGAATAAATATGGCATGTGATATATCGTTGAAAAGGGAGGAAAATACTCTATTTAATGGCACCATTTCCCGCCTGTTTCAAAATATTTTTTTTAGCAGCCTGAAAAGTAAATCTTAGAATACAGCGGTTTTGAAAAATATTAGATAAAATCTCGTTGAAACACTCTGTTTTGCAAAAAATTTTCGCATTAGAATTTTTCTCATATCTCTTCAAATAACGGAGATATTTGGCCTAAACGTTTTCCGCATTTTCGATATTTTCCGCCATAACCCTTAAAGTAGGCCATGGATTTCAAATGTCTTTAAACCATTTTGTAAGTTATATAAATCGGCACAATTTTCGTAAAGATAATTTTTTTTTGTACGACCGATATTAAGTGTGATATTCTCGAGGGCCCTGATAAAATGGACAGCCTGTATTTCCATCTTATTACCGTTAATGCCTCTTTATTCCTAGTAATGCTTTGGTATAGCCGTAGTTGAAAAATATTACCAAGCTTATTTCCAATATTCTATAAAATTGTATCTTTTTTGCATTTACAACTTGTGTGACGCCCTAGGAGCGGTTTAATAATAAAAAAAATAATAAACACCACAGAAATTAGACAACCCCCATTTCCAGAAGCCAAGGCTTGTACGGAAGGACACACATTGGAAAAATGCGGACATACAACCATTTCCTCCGACAGTGAGAGATTAATGACTACCTATACAGAGATAACTTGTTGCTTTATGTCTGAAAATCACATTGTTATAGTTTAAAGTTTATAAAAATTATTCCAAAACTATCAGTGTTATTCAGTTCATAATAGAATCTACTACAGTCCAGATTAATATCATAAATACTCAAAAGCGTTTAAAATTTTGAAATAACAAGCAATAAAATAATTTTGTTGTAATTTATTTTTATTTATTCTTTATAACAAATTCCAAAGAATCATATCTTGTCCCCTTTTTAAAATTCCTTAATTTTTTTTTTTTAATCTCTAATCTATTAGTGTATACTGTGTACACCCGTGAGTTTCATGCGACCATATATGTCGGATTTATGTACTTCCTGAGTGTTTTCTTTAGGCGGCCAGACAAATTCATCCAAATTTTCTTGCAAAAATTTCACCGAGTAAGTTTCATTTTTTATTTTTGTAATCCTCCCCAAATACGATCTTTTGTCATAAAGAAATCGAATAATATTTTTCTATTTCGATAATACTTCCGTTATCTACACGGTCTTCAACATTATCATTATATTCAATCTCGCATTCAATCTCATCTTCAACATGATTTTCAACTTCACTTTGGCTTGTCTATTCCTCCATTGTCCATTTGTTTGTTTGTGTTCGTGGATGATTGGATTTATTTCGTGATAATGACATTCCTTCCTTTACCTCTTTGTAATCTGTCATAACTAAATCGTCCGATTTTTTCAAAAAACACCAACATAACGCGGACTTTCGAATAAGCATTTGTCGGCATTTTATAATTAGAGGAATTATCTTCTACATTTTTGTTCGTATAGTCTTTTAAGTTTAAATTGTCCAAATCTTTGAAAATGATACATTTTAGAGCCTTTTTTCGTTATATTCACTTTCTGAAAGTTAATTTTGGCCCTCGTCCTGACCATTATTTCATGTTACATTGGATGGCTTAGTAGGGGTCTGATTTCTTCTTTTTTTTTTTGTTTCTGTAATTGTTGTGCAACTTTTTCCAATAATTCCTAAAAATTGTGCTTTCTGTATAGAGTCCTTCCTTGAATTTTATAATATTTTTCTAATTTGTTGTTGTGTTGGCATGGACAAAATTTTCATAGAAGATTCATTTCCCAATTTTCTATTTTCTTCGCGAGGGGTTAATTCAACAAAATTAGAAAAACTTATTCAAATCAGTGCTGATTTCATGCAGACATTAGACTCTACTAATCATTCCATGAATGTCTAATAAAGAAAAGTTAACCATTATTGAGAAGATCGACGTCGTTGTTCATGTTTGTCCGAAAAATGTTTCGCAGGGTTGGCTGCTGTAGAATCATGGCAGAAACATAAGTCTATTTCGACACTTTTGCATTGCTAAAGTAATGCTATAGCCATTTAGATCAATACAAGAGAATTTATTAGAGGTGATGCTGTTTTTTACTTGGCTATACTTAGGTTATACGTAGTTGTGCTTTTAGAGGGCGGAATATTAAACATAATATTTTTAGTCGCAAACTCCTCTATAAAATCCTTATTTTACTATAAAGAACGTAACCAGACTGCAACCAAAAGCTACTCTCCGGGCTATGTGCCCCGCCGAGCGCTGAATTATAAGTTACAAGTCTGGCACGTTAAGTGTAATAATTGCATTTACCATCAAAACGCTAATGCTTCGATTGCAACAAACACCAGCCGAAAGACTCGACTCGAAAGACTTCGATTGCAAGAGACACTGGAATGCTACAGTTGAATATATCAAGCTGATTTTGCAGTAGATTATAATTTCTACACATAAAATATAGAGGAGAAAATTGTAATAAATTAGTTCGAGGTGTAGGAAGGTAAAATGTTTCACAATTCCGACTTGCTGTACGGCGTATATGAAAATTCAGTTGCTCCAAAATGAGAGGGCAATCAAACATGTTATGCATAATTTTGTAAAGAAAAATTATTGAATGTACTATTCTACTATTTTCCAAATTAGACATGTGAAATCTTTCCAACATAACATTTTACGGATATCCAATTATTGGATAAATATTATCTTCCATAAAGCACAAATATTTAACAAAACGGCGCTGAATATTCTCAACACTATTTATGTAAATAGCATATCCTGGGGACCATATCAACGAGCAGTATTCCAATTTTGAGCATACAGTATAGCAGCTTCATAATATCAGTATTAAGAAGAAAGAAGAAATTAATATGTTCCTTAAAACTTAGACACTTATCAAATATAACTCCAAGATCCTTTACTGTATCCGGTCTCTGCAAAATTTGATCGTTTATATGATAATCGTAATTGATAGGGTTACGCATTTTAGAGAAGGTAAATGAGTTACATTTAGATATGTTAAGAGGTAGATTATTAGATTGGCACCAGTCATTTACCAAGTTTAGGTTATTCTGAAGATTTTCACAATCTTGTTCGTTTTCTATTACACAATATATTTTCAAATCATCGGCATATAAGAGACTCTCTATATTAAGATTATCTACAATATCATTTATAAAAACAACAAACATAAGCGGGCCCAGTACAGAACCCTGGGGTACACCGGAGGTGGCTAGGATGTCAAACGACTTGTAACCGCGGTATTCAACATACTGACGCCTGTTCTCTAGATATGAAGAGGAGAATTCTAACTGCATCCCTGACAATCCAAACTTACCCAATTTTTCTAATAGAGTACAGTGATCTAGACGATCAAAGATCTTGGACAAATCAGTGTAGATAATATCGACTTGCCTGTTTCCAATTCCTTAGAAATGAATTGAGTGATACATGCAAGGTTAGTTTCAGTAGATCTACCGGGGACAAATCCATGTTGGTTACAACTAATTTGGCCATGTACGTGACTGGATAATGACATATGCAAAGTGATCTCAAAGACTGTAGCAAAATTACAGATAATTATAATGGGCCTATAATTTTCGGCCATGCACTTGTTGTCGTTTTTAAAAACGGGACATAAGCGCGAATATTTCCACACATCTGGAAATGTACGCGTTTTTAGTGATAAATTGAATATCGTTGTGAGAGGACTGGCGAAGATGGTTGCGCAGTCTTTGACGATAAATGCGGGAATATTATCAGGTCCTTTAGTAAGCTTAGGCTTGATTTTCTTCAATGACTTAAATACTTCTGTTTCAGAAAAAGAAGTTAGAGACAAATTTATGCTATTACTACTGGCGTTTTCGTAGGAGTGATATTTATCTTCATTATTGTTAGGTTTTAAATATGAAGTTTGGAAAAAGGTAGCGAAGGCATTAACAATATCTTGGCGATTCGTACATTGAGTACCATTATATGTAATATTATCGGGAATGGAACTGCTACCTCTTTTACCGTTAATGTAAGACCAGAATTTTTGCGGATCGCTTTTTATGTTTTCTTGTATTTTCAGCAGATAGTTTTCATGCGCTTGTCTTAACTCATCCTTTATCTTTCTTCTTATGTCACTAAACTGCCTGTAGATATTGGTGTTCTATGTTTGTTTATATCTTTTCCAGATAATACGTTTTTTCTTTATGTCTCGTACTATGTTATTTGTGTACCATGGTGGATATTTAGATTGTCTGGGAACATGTTTGGGAACAGTTTTATCAAAAATTTCAGTCAATTTTGCGTAAAATTTAGAACATGCTATGTTAACATCTTTTAGTTCATTTAAGAAGGATCAGTCTGTTTTGAATAAAATCTCGTACAGTTGAGGAAAATCTGCTTTTTTAAAATTGTCATTCAAAATCATTCAAATGCACCTTCATTTATCAATTTAACCACATCCGAGATCACATCTCTTGAAGAAAAATAACTTCATAACCACACAAAATCTACAAAGGAATACACAAGACTGCATTAACCTTATCTGACCGGCTATATGAACGATTACAGCCTCGAGAGTTGTTTGGCGTAGTTAAGCCAATGGAATTATTTGCAATTTTAGGTCAGAATAAAGGGACCTTCTATCTCATTAAAATCGATTTGTCCGAGTTATTTTAAGTCAAAATCAGGGCCAAACATTAATTTTACTGTGCTAGTATCATATATTAAAATGTGATTAGTATTACAATCATATTAAACTCGATATGAGACATTTTCTAGTATCTTTAAATCTTGGGATTATTTCCCACAACAATAAAATATATTTATCTACTGCTACTGCGTAATCTGTTTTTTAAATTTCCGGTTAATCCCCAAATAAATTAAAGTGGGAGGAGTTTATATTATTATCAAGAGAATTACGGCTATTTATTACTGGGCGATTCTGCTGAAAACGTCAATTTTCACACCATTTGTTTTTGTTTCCTTACATAAATAATATTAACATGCATATTAAATAATTTCATAGTGGCCTAAATTTCAAAACAATATTTTCCAAGAAATATTGACTTTTCATTGAAGGAAGTGACGAAACTGAGATACACTTGAACACGGAGCTGACAAACTAAGGATAGACTAAAGAAATGATGCATGGATTTTTTTATAAAACTCATTCGTTTAACCTGCATGCAGTATTTGCGTTATTCCAATAGTTTTTTGCTACGAGATCATCTACGTTATTCAGTAAGTTTTTTAATAAAACAGGATATACCAATGCCGCCTCCTTTTTTCTTGAGAAGCAGCTAATACATAGACTCCTTTCTTCTAGCTTTACAATTTTTTCTCGATCCTGTTTTGCAGATGTGGAGACAGATGATATTGTTTCCTTTTTAGTTGGCTTTGCCTAAGTTCGATTGTTTTCTTTATTTCATCTACTTGTATCTGTTGTGTACTCATTATTTTTTTTTTCGAATCCTTCACATTTTTATCGGCCATTAAAATTCAAATTTTGAGGTTAGAAATTTGGTAATTGGAGACATTAGGAGACCAGAGCATCATCAAAGAAAGTTTTAATATAACAAGATCCAAGAATTATTATTAACATTCTTACCTTTTTAATAGAAAGTCACTGAATTATCAAGCACTTGAGGATAATAAGAATAATAATAATAATAATAATAATAAAATGTATTTATTCATGTAAGCTATACAAAAACAGATGTGACAAGTCATAATGTGAACACACAGTTTGATTAAGTAAATAAAGTAATATAATAAGTAATAAAAACAAATAGTGGGGTAACATAAATTAGTAAAAAGTTAATAAATAAATCATTACATACATAAATACAAATACAATGAACATTTTAAAATATTTTAGATTAAAGACTGCAACAAAATTGTACGTTGCACATTTTCGTAAAACTCCCGTATAGTGTAAAAACATCCGTCAATTAAGAACTGTCTTAGTTTTTTTTTAAATACATGTGTACAATTATTTTTTACAGTTTGAGGCAATTTGTTATATATATTTGCGCTAGAGTAGTAAGGGCTCCTTTGAAATGTGGTTAAGTTAAAATTTTGGATTGATATATTATTTGCATTTCGCGTATTGTGACTGTGTATGCTTGCGGCACGTGTGAAAAGATTTGCTGTATGTTGGTGGGCAAATAATGCTGCTTCGTAAATAAATATGGATTGAACCGTTATCTGGTTATAGGTATCTGTTTCCTTCTAAAATGGTGCAACAAATTTATATTTGGTTCACATAACTGTCGAACGTTTTATTACGGTTGCCCTCAAATATTTTATTTATTTTTTACTTTTAACGGGGACAACAATTTTCCAATATATAAATAACATCAATGTTTACAAACTTGAAACAAATAAAGTTTAGAACAGATACATTTTGAGTTTTTAAGTACATATATTTAACTAAATAACAATTTTGAAACATTATTATTTTTAAACAAGTATTTAATTTAATTTCAAGTATGAATACTTTGTGCAAGGGGACATGCCATGGAGCTGAAATAGTATATTCCGTACCTAAAATTTTTTGCACAATTATTTATTTTTATGTTACTCGTAAATGTAACTAATGTATAGTCGGGTACAGTTTTGCTGCTCAGTCAAAACATCCAACAGAAACTTTACGACCTCATTAAAATACCGTTACTCTCTGTACTATCTCCTCTGCGAAGTGAATCACTTATCTTTATAGGTACATTGGCTTGTTTGATGAGACCATGCTGAGGATCACCGGCGTTAATAACTAGCTCGTAAAGTTTTTGTTGCGTTTTTTGACTACACAGCAAAACTGTACTCGACTATACTTGTTATAATAAATGTTTAATTTTTCCATTTTATGTCCAAGTATAGATGACTAACTCTCATTATTCGACGTTTCATTTGCTTGACAAGAATTAAACTGCAGTTAATGATATTGACTTGCCAAGGATAAATTTTTTAAGTTCTAGTTCTAGTAGCTATATTTGGATAGTCTTTGTATATTTCACTCTTTAAAAAAAATCGCATTCTCCAAATTACTTTCAGTCATGCATTACACATTTCTGAAAAAAACACGGCATAACTATTTTATAGCCGAAAAGCATACTTACTAATTATGTGGCTTGTTCACATTTAAAATATTTAAAACGATTTGAAATGCCAGATTAACAATTCAAACAACAAAAATCATAGCATTGAGTGTCGGTGAGCTTTTTTTATCGTGTTATCGAGGTATGTTATCTAGTGTAACAAGTAAATGCGAATAATATTGTGAACGATGCTGATAAGGAAGCAAATAGTATATAATAGGAATATTCAAGTAGCTGGCTAATATGTGTATACCGGGGTTGCTTATTTTTAGAGAAAGAAAATTGGCAAAAATTGTTTTCCAGTCTTAAGTAATTTCAAAATTAATTTAATAACTGAGCCCTACGACTTGCATAAAGTTCTTATTTTTACTGTTAAAACGAAACTTTCAAATCATTTGGAAAAGTTCAATTTCTAAAGATATATATTTCAAAAAAGATAATGTAAAACCAATAGAAGCTAATAGCTTTAATATTTTCTTCACAAACACCTCAAATATAAAATGTCTTACACAATTTTAACTTGTTAGAATCCAATGTGCCCCACTTTCATAAATTTTTGTGTATATCTCCTGTTTCTACTACTAATACTGAACTATTTGTAAATAAATGAAAAATCTTCAAATTTTAGCATTTATGACAAATTTGGCAGATGGTACAAACATTTTGATTACATTAAACAACTCAATAGAACTAAAAATAACCACTAAAAAAATGTATCAAGAAACTGTATACTGATCACATAAAAATAATCTAAATGCAAATAAAACTATTCTCATACAATTTGCATTAAATAACAATTTCGAAGGCCTAGCTGGTTTTAACTGTAGTGGCTTTGAACTAAAACTTGTGATGTTAATATAGTGATTGGTGTTATTTTGGTAAATAATTTCAGTACACGTACCATATTGAGAAGACGCTATGACAAAGTTGTTATGCTCTATATAAATAGATCATAAGTCCAAGCAGTGCAGTTAGGAAATTTATTATATACTAATCTTCATTCTTATCTTAGGGTGGAATTGTAGCCTAGCGTAGTGATTTTGTTGCAAAAATATGCAATTCGTATTCTGTTACATTTGAATAACAGAGACTTGCAGGGACTTTGACTATTGCTAATCTATACATTATAGAAATATGTTCATGTGTTAATTAACAAAAATTTATATTTCTTTAAGAAATCAAGTCCGATATACATGAGACTACACCCAGATATCTTCTACTGACATTTTTACAGAACTTTTATATGCCACCGAAGTTTTATTTATCAAATTATAAAAAATAGATGATGGTAAACTAGATATTGAGTTCCCTGGTAGTATATATCTTTTTAAACGGAAACTTAAAAATTGGTTGTTGGACAAAAACTATTACATAGTTACTTAATGATTTTTTCAAATGTGCTTTTAGAGGGCGAAATATTAAACATAATATTTTTAATCGCAAACTCCTCTATAAATCTTTATTTTACTATAAGGAAAGTAGCCAGACTGCAACCAAAGTTACAAATCTGGTGCGTTAAGTGTAATAATTGCATATTACCATCAAAACGCTAATGCTTCGATTGCAACAAACACCAACCGAAAGACTGATCCTACTTAAAGGAGCTCCCTTGCCAGTCGTCACACACCACTTGCAGACTGCAGTTTCGAGCTGTTGGCTCTCGTCAGTGCAAGGTAAGTATGCGACGACCGACATGAGAATCCTTTGACTATAGTACATCCCGGTATTTTTACAATAGCGACATGTAAAATAGCCAGCAGGCGCCATCCAGCGGTCCAGTGTCTGTTGCAATCGAAAAATAAATAGCCTGACTTGGTTTAGCATAGTTCAAATGTGCTTTTAGAGGGCGGAATATTAAACATAATATTTTTAGTCGCAAACTCCTCTATAAATCCTTATTTTACTATAAGGAAAGTAACCAGACTGCAACCAAAATTACAAATCTGGTGCGTTAAGTGTAATAATTGCATATTACCATCAAAACGCTAATGCTTCGATTGCAACAAACACCAACCGAAAGACTGATCCTACTTAAAGGAGCTCCCTTGCCAGTCGTCACACACCACTTGCAGACTGCAGTTTCGAGCTGTTGGCTCTCGTCAGTGCAAGGTAAGTATGCGACGACCGACATGAGAATCCTTTGACTATAGTACATCCCGGTATTTTTACAATAGCGACATGTAAAACAGCCAGCAGGCGCCATCAAGCGGTCCAGTGTCTGTTGCAATCGAAAAATAAATAGCCTGACTTGGCTTAGCATAGTTCAAATGTGCTTTTAGAGGGCGGAATATTAAACATAATATTTTTTTTTTAGTCGCAAACTCCTCTATAAATCCTTATTTTTCTATAAGGAAAGTAACCAGACTGCAACCAAAGTTACAAATCTGGTGCGTTAAGTGTAATAATTGCATATTACTATCAAAACGCTAATGCTTCGATTGCAACAAACACCAACCGAAAGACTGATCCTACTTAAAGGAGCTCCCCGCATACTTACCTTGCACTGACGAGAGCCAACAGCTCGAAACTGCAGTCTGCAAGTGGTGTGTGACGACTGGCAAGGGAGCTCCTTTAAGTAGGATCAGTCTTTCGGTTGGTGTTTGTTGCAATCGAAGCATTAGCGTTTTGATGGTAATATGCAATTATTACACTTAACGCACCAGATTTGTAACTTTGGTTGCAGTCTGGCTACTTTCCTTATAGTAAAATAAAGATTTATAGAGGAGTTTGCGATTAAAAATATTATGTTTAATGATTTTTTATTCAACAATTTCTCATTATGATTTTTTCTAAATTAAATGTGTCTTTATAATTTTTGTGACATATCTAATGTGTTTGTGTGATTCCTTATTTTGTTCAGAATGTATTGTTTGTTTTAGGTATATTATTTATAATTTCTGTTTTTGACGCTGGGTTTTAAATAGTTCTTGTGACGTTTTCGTCATCGACCTTAAGTACACCTCTGTGCGTATGCAGAAATAAATATTATGACTACTATTAAAATATTTAGGGGAATGGTAGCTCAGTGTGTTAAAGCGACTGGCTAGCAAACTGAGTTGCGTAACGAAGTGGGTTCGATTCCCGCAAGGCGAAACAATTTTTCATAAAAAACATTGCTCCAAGAGTGGTTCGGAGTCCACATTAAACTGTAGGGCCTCGTCTCTCGTTGCCTAGCACAAGATCCTTGAGATCTTCCAGGGAGTTAAGAAAACATGTTAAGAAAACAAACATCTCAGATTCGATTTCTGCATTATTAATCTGGCCGATAGGCGCCTGGGTTAAGGCGCGAGGTGGCAATCGCGATTAATCACACGAGTATCACGCTACCAGTTTCGAATCCTGGCTCCAGCACTATCTGAGGAAATGATTGTTGTCCGCGTTTTTTCAATGTGTAACCCCCTTCCGCACAAGCCTCTGACTTCTGGAATTGGGGGTTGTCTAATTTCTGTGGTGTTTATTTATTTATTTATTTATTATATATCATTATTTCAATTCTCAATACACTTTCTAGTACCTACCAGTATATATTTTTCTTAATGAAGGCTGCCTACACACAATGTAAAATATTCCCAAACAACAAAGTTAGTTACGTTTTCATATGTTTCAATAGAACTACATCTTTCATTTGCTCCCCCATGTGAAAACTCATTTCCGACAGAGAATAGCTGATTTAATTTCTGTTATCGACAAACAATATTTGCGATGAAAGGGTGGTTGATACAGAAGACTCAATATTCTTGCAATCAGTACAAAACACTTCTCCATCCACTGGAAAAAATGATTGAAATTGCCTACAAAAAATCACAGTAGGAATCGGAAATAAGGCAGGAAAATGATGATTACGTAGTCGAAGCTTTTTAACTAGCCTATATTCTTCTCGTATATGCTGTTTTGAAGTAAGTAATAAACAGCGATGGCTAATATATTTCGATGGAATTGGAAACAGAAACAGACATTTTCGATGTATTAATTTCTCCAGAGCAAATTACCTTTATATCTGAGTAACTTCAATCACAAAACATACTTGATGTACAGTTATGTACGATAATAGTAATAATAATAATAATAATATTTTTATTTGGCGAATAAGCTATTAAGGATATACATTTGTAGAGCATACTATAACAAAGATTATCAACAACATGAAGTATATTAACTTGATAATAAATTACTCTTTTACATATAAAACAATTTTTATTTTGCTCGATTTCGAAGACATACAATTAATTATTGTTTAAATTTTAAGTAATTATTATATTATTTGATATTTTCGAGAAGTTGATTGAATAAAATGAAACCTTTATAAAATAAAATTTTAACTAATCCGTTTGATTGAGGAGTACCGTTTAAAAAAATATTTACATTTTTCGTATTTTTTGTATAATCTGGAGTCAATTCGTTTTTATTTATTGTTTTTATCTGATATTCTGAAAAGAATCCACTCATTTGTGACCCTCTTTTTCTCGTACAGTGCGAGAACTAAGGCTGTTACTTTAACACTCGAGCTTTCTTACTTGTTATTCGGGCGCCAGTTCAAGTTTTAAGTGGTTGAACAACACTATCCGATAAGCGAGACTGAGCAGCTCAGCGAAGAATCGGTTGATTCCAGTGGGTCAATAAGGCAAATTAAACTTTCACAAACATAACAGTAAAACGCAGAAATTCACTAATATTTAAGTATATTACAGTAATCCTATGGTTAACAGTATAAAAGAGAAAATCAAAATTAGCACAAATTTATATACATAGGTTTAGGCGGTAGAGGGAGAGTAGCAAGCAATATTGTAATATTAGCGGCAAAAGCGTATAAGCAGTGAAATTAGCAGGTTTATGATAAGTCGATTGTTAAGCAGACAGTGTACAGATACCAGGAAATGCGAAGCAGGCAGAATTATTTGCAGTAATAAAAACAGGTCATAAAACAGACTACAAACAGAGCAAATATTCTTGTCATGAACTTAGTATACTGTGCAAACAAAATCTTAATTAAATCTATCCTTTTAGTAAGGTTCAGCCCGAAACAAACAAATATGTGACTTAATAAAAAAAAGGTGAGAAAACCCTGTAGGGACACAGGTCCTAAAATACAGCGGGAAAGTAGAAACTTGTAGGGACATGACTCCTAAATACAAGCAAGGGAACAGCCGGACATAGGTCCTAATGTAAAGTATGAACTTGTAGGGACCCAGGTCCTTAATAAATACAAGTAAGAGTAAGAGGTAATCGAGTTGAAAATATTAAAGTAAAAAATTCAAACAGTTAAATATGAATTGAAAGCGAATTATATGTAACAGACTTCTGGACGTACAGTATATAATTTTCAACCAGAAAATAAGCAGTGAAATTTAATAAGCTAAATATAGAAATTTCAATCAGTAAATATGAAGTAATAAAATAAATATCAAGAATATTCAAACAGTGTAAAAATTTTAATCAGAATATAGACAGTAAAATTTCGGTAACTAAGTATAAAATTATCAATCAGTTAATATGAAATAAATACCAAAAATATTCAGACAGGATAAAAATTTCAACCAGTAAATACGGAATAATAAATGCACTAGCCAAATATATATCTAAGTTTTTTTACTCTTTACAATCGCAGCGGTGGACCCTGGGCAGATGGTAGTCGATTGGTGGCTTCGAGAATTGGAACGAATTATGATTTTACAGACCGTTACGGTCAGATTTATAGCCACGTTCCCACTCACAGTATCGCGAGAATCCCCACGTGCTTTAGAATCGCGCATGGCCCAATGTATTGAATACAAGACAGCGGGAACGGCTGTATCGACTTATTAAAAGTACTGGTAAATTATTATTACGCGCGTCAGTTAGTATAAACAAAGTATTTTAAATTTTGTAAGGCATAAAATCGGTTTCAAATGATTATTCTAACCAACTGCGAGAAGAAACGGATTTAATCGGCCATAGATAACTAATTATTGAGTTAATTACTTCAAAGTATAAACAATAATTCTGTTTACAAATATTTGCTGCTTTGAAAAAATATTCAGGTATTCAAATATTGAATATTTTCGGATAGTATACAGTAAGTTGCTTAAGGCGGTACAGAAAACAAGAAACGTAATTATATGGAGTACAATTAAATATAAATTTTATGCAGATTTCCGTATCGAAAAATGCTTCGTTACAGATTAACGTTCATGAAGTGAAGTACCTCAAGCTTTTATACAGGGTGTCCCATAGGTTAACGATCAAACAATGTGGGGTGATGGGGGAGGTTATTTCCAATCAAAATAACCATATATTTATGACTTTTTTGATGTTTTCGTTTTTAATTGGATTTTAAATAGGTGTATCTGCATAGTGAATAGAAGCCTCATCACACTGTAACCACATTTCTGGGCGTGTTTCCCGGGACACGTCTTCAAGTAAGCCACCCAATTCATTTTGTAAAAAATTTAGGTACCCTTCACTATTGAGCTAATCAATTTCCTTTCAACTATTTCCGCCCACATATTAACCCCAAATTGGTGTTGAAAATAATAATTTTTTACAGCTCTGGGATTTACACAGTATCGATAATGTTAATTGCGGATATTGAATATCCCCATATGACAAAGGTAGATTCGTCGCTCCACAAGATTTTGTTAAAAAAATTGAAGGTCTTCATGGCAAAATTGCTATCTTTTGTTGTAGTGCTTGGAACTCCTGAACATCTTGACATGCGACCAACACTTGTAGATGGATCTTCAGCCACTATTTCAATTATTTCGTCTTCGTCTATGTCAATTCTAGGCCTTCTTTCTTTCCGTGGATGTCCAGTGATTTCGCCTTCACAGTACCACCTATGTACATTTTGAAACACCCTATAGTCAGGGTGACGTTCTCCATCGGGGTATCGTATTCGATACTCTCTATGAGCAGCCCGATCATTTCCGTTACAAAACGCGTACGATAGTGTATACCTGCATATTCTCGACGGGAATAAAATATAATTATATAATGCTCCGTATCATTTTGTTAAAAAATGATTAAGATTATGGACAATGTTTTGAAGGTTTTCAACTTCAACTTTGACGGTTTTCTAGTAATATAGTTTTATTATTTATGCATGACCAGAATTTTTGTCATACTTTTAATGCTTTTTGCTACATTTATGTTATAATTTTATATTTCTTTATTATTTCAACCATACTTACACCATTTTAGATTTTTTTATTATAATATATCGGAACATGCCATCAATTGAATAGAGTTTAGTATAGAAGTTATCACAGTATTTACATCTTTCGAGTCAGTGTGAAGTAATGAATCATATAAAGCTGGATAACTGACTTTAAAATTTAATATGTGGAGGGAAAACGCTACACATCGCATCACATCTTAAGGCTCGTTTAGATTGGCCACAAGTATCTAGATTTGTATCAAGATTCGTCCATATACACGTATCAAAAAATACTTTGTTTAAAAAACTTGTATAAACATATATGTCTGAGATATGATAAAGTGTTCACATTTAAAAAGAAGTTAGTCAATGTCTCACAAAATTGCGAACAATTTTCACTTTTTGCACGCTTTATATTAGCTTCACCTGTTTGTTTGTTTGTTTGTATGTAACGGAATCTTTGAACGGGATTCTCATCCACTTCAAAACGTCAGATTAAACTGAAACTTTGCACACTTATCAAGAACCAATGACAATACAATAATTTGACAACTTTGTCCTGATGTCCTCACCAGGATCATCAGGATAAAATAAAATAAAAAAATGACTAATCTATTGTCGATATTTTGCCAGAGGCGTCGTTGTTATTAATATAAAATATTTGCCGTTGTATAAGCCTTTGTTAAACGCTAGTTCCAACTTTAATATATACATTATGATGTAATATTAATTATGTACTGCTAGCTGATACTCAGCGGTTTCGAATAGCAGGATGAATGGCAAGAGGGTGACTAAAAAAAATTATAGTTTAAAAAACTAAAAAACACGCTTTAATAGCAAACCGAATTAAAAAGTAAAAAATAAAAATGAAACGATTGACAAAAAAAAATCATTTTATTGTAGAAAGCGTGGGGTACTTTTTTTATATCCACCGCACGCGCAACAAATGTTATGCAAACTTTTCACTTTTTTCATGTTAATTTGTTTTATACTATATCGTATTATATTTTATTTGAATATTTGAGTCCTTTTGTAGAATATAAAACAATTTATAGTGAATTTGGGACGAATGAAAACCTATTCATTAATATTTATAGTCGAAAACATCATCAGTTCGTTACTTTCTGAAAATAACAAAGAAATTTTTCTTTGATTTGATATTCATTCGGCATTATCTGTTAGTTTAACAAAGTGACTATTTTTGGAACTCCTTTCATAGATTTAATTAGTATATTTTCTTCTTCCTATTTTTCCTGATATCAAGTCCTGCTTCAACTAAACAGTGCAATTTACTTTGATGTATGATTTGGAGGAATATTCATATGCTTTTACATTTCAATATACAATTTATTAGCGATATGAGGCTTTTACACACATACCAAATTATCAGATTTTGAGAATTTTTCTCGTGTATTTTAGATATGTATGAATATAAGATACGCAGGAAAGGCCTACAATAGGCCTATAACTGTTACTAAACTAATTTTTTGTTAAACGACAACTCTAAATATTTTATTGTTTCTAGAACATCTTCTGACAAAAAAATATTTTGATATTATATGTGATATAATGTGATAAAATTTAATATAATATTGTATACGGTATGCGATATATAATATGATATACAAATTTAGTTTTTCTTATTTAGTTTCCAAATTCAAGTAATTATTGCAGTTAATTCATTTCATTTTTACATTTATTTAGTCATTTAATATTAAACACAATAAAGTTGCCAGAATGCATTTTAAAATTATATTCTTTTAAAGCAAAGTCTTTTTTTATACATTTATTTAACGTCGGCCTATTTCCGCTACTGAGCCTAACACCGACGCCTGTAGACGAGCTACCATCAACCAGAATTTTTTTTTTTTTTCCGAACCTCTTCCCTTATGAAGAGTAGGAATCTTTTACTCGCCTAACATTTAATAGACAAGGGACCGACGGCTTTACATCCCCTCCGAAGGATGGTACATCCCCTATACAACCCTCGCCTAAGGTTGTATAGCTTCCGTGCATACACTGATATATAAGCCGCTGGAAGATGTTTGAGGCGAGGACGCGGTCTTCGTTTAAAGCAAAGTTAAACGCTACAGTTTTAACTAAAAGACAGACTTGGAGGACGGAAAATCGAGTCGAGCCACAGGGTTTGTTTACAATGGACCCGATAAGCGTCAAGCACTTCGGTTACTTCCCAGAGTGTGAAATCGCCTACCCTTTTCTATCTTCTGAACCGTAGGTGGAGATAGAGAGTGGAGTTTTCAATCTAAAACGCTGCACAAAACTATGCCGTATCAAATATTAATGTTGTTAACGTAAACAATTCCCACGTCAGACTTGGGGGACGTGTAAATCCGGGTAAATTGTGACGTCATGTTTACCATATAAAATAAACTGCAGTGCCCATGCAAAAGGGTAATCAGACTCGAGCTACATCGCAGAACATTGGGTTCGCTGTTACTCCTTGGAGATTACAATTGCATCACACCTTAGGTACAAAGCTGGACATTGAGTTCGCTGTACTGACGCCGCAGACAACCATTCTTTGGCGTACTATTTATGAAGTGCCATTTTAAACTCTCTGTTATGCTCGACGAGTACGTTAAATATGAAGAAGCTGGGGAAGAGCACTCACGGGCGATATAACGCTATACAGGGCGCACGAAAATTCTGCAGGCATAAATTTCTAAAGGTGATCGCTTGCTTATTTCGAGACTCTATTTTATTATTGGCAATTGCATTTATATTCTGGTTTCGTCGGTGTGTAATGGGGAAAATTGACGCATTTGTGGCACTAAAAGAATATTAGATTTTTTTATGAACGATTAGCTTTAATTTTTAACTATCATAATATTATATTGCCAGTTATTCAGTTATGATTTCATTCACGATTTTAATTCATAAAATTTCATTTTCTGAATATTTTACTAGGGAAGTTTGCGTTTGCAACATAGCAACTTTATATTCAAGAACTATATATTTTCTGCGTTTATGCAATGACAAGAAATTTTCACTTCCATTATTTTTCATTTGATGTACTTATTAAGGCTACTGTGTGCCTAATTTTGGACATGTCAAATGTCATAGTAATGTTTATCTTTCAAATGATTATCTGAGATTTCTCACCAGCGATCTATTGGGTTTTCTATGATTGTTTAATAACGATCCATCCACATAATTACCTTGCGCTCACAAACTGTACAGGCCATCGGTCAGTGCTGGATTAATTAGCCCGTAAACTTGTTCGTATTAAGAAGGGTTTACTTTTCATCGAGTACTGAACCGGGACGTCTCGTCTGTTTGATTTACATCTACCTACCTTGTTTTACGTTGTTGGACAGCCATACAAAATTTGGTAGACTGCTTGTTTTAATTATAATCAAAGGATTTTTCCTCAACATTCTATGATCTTTTACATGAATAGTTAATGCTCATTTCTCAACTTAATTTTGATAATGTATAAACATGACATGATTCTTGTCCTCTGTTTTGCATTCGATTCATTATTTGGCTATTGCTAACAACTCTGATTATAAATTATTATTACTTAGCAATTGCTAACAACTTTCTTTAATTATAAACCATTATTACCTAGCGATTGCTAACAGCTCTATTATAGATTATCATTATCAGGCCATTGCATACAGCATACTTTTGTATAAGTTTTGTTATTGCATCAAAACACTCAGCATATCTATATTATGGTCACTACTATAGCAGAGAAAATTTTCCTATTATAATATTTAAAAAATTGTCTCAAATATTTGAATTACTTTTGATTTCATGTTCAACTATTGTTGCATCAATTTATATAATATAAAATGTTTTTTTTTTTTACTATTTTTACCCATCAATTATTGTCTTTTCTTTCACCTTTACCTTTTTCATTTATACAGTTAACAAACTAAATAAATGGTTTAATTTCAAATCAAAATAGCAAACAGACTTCAACTATAAATATACAGTGCAATCTTGAGTAATAAAATACTACCTAAATAATATATCAAATTAACTAGGTCTCTCAATTAATAGACAGTGTGTTCAAGTTTACCAGGTATTTAAATTAACAGAGTGATTAATTTTCTAAGTTATATAGTATCAGACAGAAACAAGTAATATTAAACTTTATATAAAGGAACCTAGGATAATTGAAAAGAGTTACTATACACACAACAAGGTTTGAGTCCTACACTAACAAAACTAGACGATCACGCAAATGGCCAATCTTATTTGTTTATCCTTCAGATAAATAAATAGTAATTAATATACTGGTGACATAATTACCAGGATTTCATTAGTTATTAATACAACCTCTTCAGTAACAATACAATAATTTATTATTTTTCGCATTTTAGCCTTGTGAGAGATAGCCATTTGGCAGTAATAGGGGGATAATTAAGCGAAATCTACATTTAAACTGTTAATCAATTATCTTAACACTCGGAAATAAATTATATTAGGTCGCACTCTTATTCTTTCAGTGAATGTCAAAAACACCTTATGTTTACATAATTTAAACAACTTTTCGATAAGAATTATTTAGCGGGCAAATAGATAAGGCGATTTTTTGTCATTTATATGTTATTTGCAAAACCGAAACAACTCGACAGTCCACAATTCTTAATATTACAAAAGAGGATACAAATATTTTATCAAATAATATTTTAATGTTTATAATTTGATAAGCGCACCCAATTTCTGCATTATCAAATAAATATTGTATTTTTACAATTATTCTTAAGATCACACTGGTATTATACAAACAAGATTACGATAGTTTTATGTATTTATTTTATATTACATTGGGTTAATCTAGCAACAGTGAAATTGTATTGCAATTATTCGCCACAATGAAAATGTGTTAGTTTGTGTAGTGCATCACAGGTTTTTACTGTTGCAGAATTTGGTTGAGCCAGTAAAGGATTCCTGATGCCATGAATGCACGGTGAGTTTTCTTTTTATATTCGTCTAATCCACGTTTCCTTTTGGGTCATTGTAAAGTCTTTTGAAATATTTATTTCAATAAGAGTGTTGTATTCAATTTGGTAATGGCATATTCAATTTTTTGTTTTTGCCTACCATTAGACGTTATTATTAAATGTGCACAGTAATGATTTCTATCTTTTAAGTGTTTTTAAGTTGTCTTTCAATGAGCATTTTTTTATAGAAACTAAATATTATAAAATTATCCAAACTAAATATAACATGCTTGTTTATAAAAATTTGATAAGACTAAGAAAAAATCATATGATGCAATTATAATTAGATGTTAATTTATATTTTTTGTAAAATTTTTACAATTAAATTGAGAAGTATAATAATTATTTACAATTTTGATACCTGGAAATAAGCCGGAATACTGAGAATAATCGAGCATTCTAAATAAAGTACAATATGAAACGGGTTGCCTTTAAATTTTTACAGAATCGAATACTTAATTATTTATTTGTTTTGTAACCATTTTTAGGTAAAATGTTATATGTTTGGGATCCGTGACTATTTTTTATATAAACTTGTATATTAATATGATATTGTTAAAAAATTGTTCTTAAAATGGTGAATGAAACAATTTATGCATTAATGATGTTTAAAGTTTTTGTATAAGCTTATTTTATTTTATTTATTTTAACTTGCCTCGACTGCATGTGGCCATTGGCACATAGATACAAAAGTATGTACAAAGGTAGTAACTGTAAAGGGTTTATATAAGATGGTACATTTTGATATCATATAAGTAGTTAATTATATTACTGAAGTCGTTAGGCGGGCTAAGGTCTTCTTTGAGGTTTCCTTTAAGGTTGTGGCGTTGACGGGCTTCGGTATACAGGGGGCATTCCGAGAGAATATGCTTCACTGTAAGGTGATTATTACAACGGTCGCATAGTGTCGGGTTACTTGATTCCATCAGATAGCCCTGTGTGGCACGGGTGTGTCCAATTCTTAATCTTCGGATTATTATTTTGTCATTTCGGTCCATGGCTGGTAAATTGTCTGAATTTATTCTTGGTTGTATCATATGTAACTTAGTATTAGACTGGTTCCACATATTTTTCCATTTAGTTGTGATCAAGCGTTTCATATAATTTATTATATCTTTAGGAAGTTGGACCTTCTCGATGGGTAAATCGGACTCTAAGGCTGCCTTAGCGGCTTGGTCGGCTCTCTCATATTTTTCCATTTAGTTGTGATCAAACGTTTCATATAATTTATTAGATCTTTAGGAAGTTGAACCTCCTCGCTGGGTAAATCGGACTCCAAGGCTGCCTTAGCAGCTTGGTCGGCTCTCTCATTGCCAGTGATCCCGACATGTGATGGTACCCAGACGATAGTAATAGAAGTACCTTGAGCGGCGAGTAGGTGACAGGTCTCATGAATGTTTTGGGCAAGAGGATTTTGGGTATACAAGTTCTTTATAGAATGGATACATGTTAGTAAATCAGTGCAGATTGCCACTGTCTCGTTAGCAGATGCTACTGTCTTAAGTGCCATTAAAATTCCGTATAATTCTCCGGTGTGAACACTCCAATGGTTGGGGAGTAGATGTTTCGGTATAGTAGAATTTAGTGTGGTAACTGAGCAGCTGACACCGTTTTCGGCTTTTGATGCGTCGGTATATAAGATGTTATCGAACTTTTCTCTGTTGGTAATTTTTGAGAAGGTTTGTTTCAGGATGATGTGAGGAGTTTTGTGCTTCATATATTTACTTAGAGTAGTGCGATGGTACCCAGATGATAACGATTGAAATACCTTGAGCGGCGAGTAGTTGATAAGTCTCATGTATGTTTTGCGCAAGGGGATTTTTGGTATACCAGTTCTTTATAGAGTGGATAGATGCAAGTGAATCAGTCTGAATTACCACTATCTCTTTCGCAGCTGCTACTGTCTTAAGCGCCATTAAAATTCCGTTTAATTCACTGATGTGAACAATGCAATGGCTGGGGAGTAGATATTTTGCTATAGTAGAATATAATGTGGTAACTGAGAGGCTGACACCATTTTCGGCTATTGATGCATCGGTATATAAGATGCTATCGAACTGTTCTCTATTGGTAATTTTTGAGAAGGTTTGTTTCAGGATGATGTGAGGAGTTTTGTGCTTCATATATTTACTTAGAGTAGTATTGATGGAAGGTAGCGTTTTAACCCATGGCGGTATAGCTGAGATGGGGTTAGCAGATGTCTTGATGAGATTAATGTCGCCTAATAGCGGTTTTAAAATTTGTGGGATTGAGTGGAGTCTTTTTGGAAAGTAGAGTGGTTGTATTTGGGTAGAGTTGAAAATATCAAAAACTGGATTGTTAGGGTTAGCAGATACCCTGGCCGAATATGACAGGAGGAGTTGTGAGCGACGTAACGAAAGAGGGAGCTTATGTGACTCACAGAGAAGAGATTCAATAGGACTAGATCTAAAGGCTCCAAGACATATGCGAAGTGCGGGGGTGTGCACTGTATCCAGGCTTTTTAAATTAGATTTACTAGCAGAAGCATAGATTATACTGCCATAATCTAGTTTTGAGCCAACTAAAGCTCTGTATATCCTAAGGAGAGCGTTTTGTTCGGCTCCCCAATGGTGATGCGATAATGTTTTTAGTATATTTATACACTTTGCACAGTTTACCTTAACATCTTGTATGTGTTGTCTCCAGGTTAGTTTGCTGTCGAAGGTTGGGCCCAAAAATTTGTGTTGGTTTACCACTTGTAGCGGTGTACCGGTTAGGATTATATGTGGCACTTGGTTACATCTCCTTCTGCTAAATTTGATGACTTTGGATTTTGAGGTAGAAAAATTAAAGCGAGTATATCTCGACCAATCAATTAGATCATTTACAGAATATTGGAGTAGGTTGCACGTGGTTGTGGTGCTTTCCCTGAGCAGTAAAGAATAAGGTCGTCTGCGTAGAGAGCGTGCTTAACAGGCGGCCGAATAGTAGAGCACATATCGTTTACAGCTAGGATAAACAAAGTGGTACTCAGGACGGAGCCCTGGGGTACTCCATTCTCCAGGATGAACGAATGAGAGACTTTTCTGCCGGCTGCCACTTTAGATGACCTAACTGTTAGGAAATTCTTCAGAAAAGATAACATGTTTCCTGATAGGTTAATTTTCTTTAATTTATTGTCGATGACAGGACTCCAGACACTGTCGAAGGCACTTTCTATATCGAAAATTACAGCAGCCACATCTTGTTTGATGGAAAAAGTGTCAGCTATTTCAGTTTGAAGAGTTACTAAATTATCTGTTGTGCTACGATAATGTCTAAATCCAGACTGTGCCTGGTCCAATAACTTGTGTTTTTCGAGATACCAGAGCAAGCGCTTGTTGATCATTTTTTCCAGCAATTTGCACATCGAGCAGGTCAGAGAAATGGGCCGATATGATTTTGAATGGACCTAGGTGAGATCGTTTTTCTTGAATGGTAATATAATGGACTGTCGCTACAGGGCCGGAAATTCTTGGTTTATCCAAATATTGCTGTATAATTCAAGAAGTCTGTTTAGGCTAGCTACAGGGAGCTTTTTTTAGAAAAATGAAGGGAATATTACTCGGACCTGCGGCAGAATTTTTACAGGAGGAAAGAGCGCATGTGACATATGTTTTCTGACCTCAACATCTACACATTCCCATAAAAAAATCTTAGAGTAAAAAAGTTTGCTTATTTCGTCTTTGTACGACTAACTTTCCTGTACTATAAGTATTTTTAGCAGTTTGAAACGTTGCTACAGTAACACGCTCACCACGTCATCACTATCCTCCTATAACGGATTGAGTATACTGTAGATGGATTTTCTTTAATACCTCTCTAGGTTTTGTTCGAATTTTACCTAAGACGTGAGACTAATTATTTTTTGGTGAAATCATTATATCAGTAATTTTCGTTGAATCTAGAATTTTAAATAAATCATTTTTTAAGAAAAATTGAATTTTGGTAGTTAAAGTTATGTGTGTCAGAAAGGGGATTACTTTTTAAGCTGTTAGCCATTTTTTTCGTCCACTGAGGAAAATAAATAATCATTTGGCTTTTCTTGGATATACTAATATTAGTTTGCAATTTTTTCAAATTATAATGTTTTCGTTTCAGTATTTTTTTAGTAACTTCCTTTATCTCCTTTTTGTTTTTTATTATTACTGTTTTAATTTTATTGCTTAACAGTTATTTTTTAACATAAACACACCATGCACATATAGTAGACAACCCCCTAATCCAAAGGTAAATACTGTCCGGAAGGGTTACGCATTTGATAAAACGCAGACAACATCCACCTACCGATATTGCCGGTGTCAGTGCCGGGGATCGAACTCTGAACACAGCACTGTACTACCAAAGCGAATTTGCCACATAAAGCGCTCTAACCAACTGAGCTACCGTGCTGGCTATATCTAGTTATACCTATTTGTAATAATTTAGTTAAACAATGATACTTTTTATACTCCTCCCAGATCTTGATTACTTTTATCTTTCAAACATTTTCCTGTATATAAAACATTTTAAATTAAAAATAGAAATATATCTACCTCTCAACAATTAGTAGTTGATAAAGCAGTTTGTATTGAATTTATCACGCACAAATGGGGTGTAAGCTGCGATATGTTGCAACTGTACTTGATGAAAGCATCGCTGGGAGCCGTTTTCAGTTGATTATTTGACCAAGTTCTTTTCGCTAAAATAGCTTCGACTACGGGAATTAAGATCTTCTAATTCCATGTCTGTTCGGATGTCTGCTTGTCTGTATGTATATATGTCTGTCTGGCGTTCGCCTTTTGGCGCTAAATCCAAAAATAATATTTAGCAGGCAGTTGATGCTACATTCAGTGTGAATACCTTAAAAAAATGATAAATGAAAAATTGCGACAAATGACAATGACATTTGACATGTAGCTAACACAATTACCAAAGAAAAATGTTGCTATACTCTTAGTGAAAATATGCAGGACGCTATTTTTAAAAAATAGTTAAGATACGACGAAAGAGAGTAATATTTGGACACTAGTGACAGGAGAACCTGATATATTTTTATTAAAAAATATATCTAATAGGAAATATAAATAACTAAATGTGGCCAAATGGAAATATTGCCAGGCTTTAAATGGAAAATTAAACGTGTAATTTATATATTTCTGTATTCTTCGTGCTCAAACGACATAGCCGGACGGACGAGGACGACCGACACGAGGAATCGAAGCATTAGCGTTTTGATGGTAATATGCAATTATTACACTTAACGCGCCAGGCTTGTAACTTGTAATTCAGCGCTCGGCGGGGCACATAGCCCGGAGAGTAGCTGTTGGTTGCAGTCTGGTTACGTTCCTTATAGTAAAATAAGGATTTTATAGAGGAGTTTGCGACTAAAAATATTATGTTTTAATATTCCGCCCTCTAAAAGCACATTTGAACTATGCTAAGTCCAGTCAGGCTATTTATTTTTCGATTGCAACAGACACTGGACCGCTAGATGGTGCCTGCTGACTATTTTACATGTAGTTATCCCGAAGATACCGAAATGTACTAAATAGTCAAGTGATCCTCGTATCGGTCGTCACATGCCTACCTTGCACTGACGAGAGCCAATAGCTCGAAACTGCAGTCTGTAAGTGGTGTGTGACGACTGGCACGAGAGCTCCTTTAAGTAGGAGCAGTCTTTCGGCTGGTGTTTGTTGCAACCGAAGCATTAGCATTTTGATGGTAATATGCAATTATTACACTTAATGCGCCAGGCTTGTAACTTGTAATTCAGCGCTCGGCGGGGCACATAGCCCGGAGAGTAGCTGTTGGTTGCAGTCTGGTTACGTTCCTTATAGTAAAGTAAGGATAGAGGAGTATACGACTAAAAATGTTATGTTTTAATTATACCTTTCCTTTCGGTTTATCAGAACTCCATAAATAAGTTTGCCCAGGGCCGGGCTTGCTCAGATTTTTTAAACTCTTGAAGTTTACATCTTCTTTAATACTGAGGTACTTATAAAAAGTTATTAGTTTGCTCAGTCCTATAAACAGTTTGAAAAATTATCAGCTTATTCGCCAGGTTTGTAACGCGTTTTTCTCCACCCCAGCTGGTGACGAGGAGAAAAAGGGCCACTTTTCTGGCACTCAGTTCCTGGAAACGAGTTTTTGGCGTAAGCTCGGGCGCCAGTCCTAGTTTAAGTGATAGGACACGCTACCCACATGCCGGAATTACGCGAGGCTGAGTAGCTCAAGTGGAGAAATAGTACTTCAGTGGGTCAGTTTGGAAAATTAGACGTTCACACGCAAATAATAAAACTCGGAAGTTTCTAAAAAAATGTTAGTTTATTCAACTTAACCTGTAACAGGTACACGGCTCATTAGGCCCGCAACGTACACAAAAAGGTACTTTCAAAAGGTATATCTGCAGTAAACGTAATAATTTATCGTGAAAATCACCAGTATTTTGATATGACGCCGCCGTATTCGCCATTCGGTCGAACACATCCTCTATAAATTGAAAAGCAGTGTTAAATAAATATAATTTAATATGTTGGAATTTCTCAGAAGTGCAACCATTTTGGCGTATCAGTATTACACCTACGTGTTATGTTAAAATAATTGACAAAATTTAATTGAAAACTGACAGGTAATTACAACCATTGATGCTGAGTGCAAAGCGATGTGCGGTATTGGTGCTATTGAGCTCCGTTTATTTGACGAGCGTATAACCTCGTTATGCGCCGCATTAAAGAAAATTGCTCGAATAAACCCAGAAGTAACATAAGTAAAGATTTTAAATGACCACGTGAAGGCTGATTTCAGTCGAGGATTTTATATCTTTCTACTCTACTAAATAAATTCCGAATTTAAGATAGTGCTCGCCTGTGTATTTAATTTTATGAGCTTTTTATTACAGCTATTAAATATAAAAGTGTTAATTGAAGAAATGGCAGAGATTTAAAATAGTTAATTAAACTCCACATCCACTTCAGGGTTTTTCATTTCTCCTATATACTATCAATTACAATTGTTAGGTCACAGCTAATTTCAGAAATCGAAGACCTTTGGGTTGGTTTAGTTTTGTCTTTTATATTGCCTGAAATTTATTGTGCTTTGTTTCCTGATATTTGGGCCATCACATCCGTGTTCTTAAAACTCGTACTAAAACCACTGCCAATTTGGAATTTGTTTAATAACGGACAGGAAGAAGATGCCACTATATTATGAGGTATTGTCAGTGTTTGAAATAACTTGAATTAACCAATAATGTAATTTAGAAAAATAATACTACCAGCTCTCTTTTTATTACTTCGGTTCAAGAAATGAACTAAGTTATTTTTGAATAATAGTGTCTTTTGAAATCATGCACATATTTGCCTAATTTTTGTGCCAATGAATAAATGTTCTATAGTCCAGGGAGGCTATATGAAGAAACTGAAACTTTTATTTTATCAAATATTGTAGGGTGAAATAAGATTACACACCTAGCTCAAAACTATATTGAATAAGTAACAATGAAATACTATATATATAAACATAATTTAGTGAATTGAGAACAAAACGCGTACGACGCGGTGCACGCACTAGCCAGACATATGTCACTCACTCTCATGACATATGTCATTACACGCTCAACTACTTGTATTGCTTCATAATATTTTATAAAAAGTTGCAGACCATGAAGTAATAGATTATTCAGGAATTATTCAAATGAAACTTCTACATTAACGAGAAACTATGTAATTCCTTTATAAAATATTGAATATAGTCGATAAAACATATTAGCTATAGGCCTGGGTCTTCCTAGAGCATTCGATAAAGTATCGCATAAAAAGACTTAAATTAATTTATGATTTATCTAGAAAACAGATCATAGCTAAATAATATAGTGAGCTCAGAAACTACTAGTGTTCCTCAAGGATCCATATTAAGGCGTAAACTATGAGCTGATTTCCTTCGTCGACGACTCTGGAGTTACATGTACTGGAAAAGATACGTATCAAACAGCAGAACACAGTATTTAAATAAAACTAAGCATATTGCCTTTACACCTATACGTACTAGTTTTCTTGCTGTTCCTAAGGTTACCAAAATCAATAAGAATGTTGAAATTATTACCGTAACAGAGCGGGTTACTTACAGGAGTGGTATTTAACCAGCACATGACATGGTAAAATCACATAAAATACGGTACTGTCAGGTACAAAATTTGAATCGATCACTGTAATAAGATAGGAAATATAAATAGCAAAATAATGTAAGTATATATTAACATTGAGGCCAGCAGCTCAGTAAGTATGTTAGACTTTAGCCTGCTAAAGAAAAAAATGGCAACTGTTTCTTTTCAGCATATTATTTGGCCATTTTTCTTCTATCTTACATTTGATAGGTGTAATATACCGAGTGTCACGGATCATGGTAGACTCATCTTTTGATTTTTAAATGGAACGACTTGTATATTTTTGGAAACCTTGAAAAATTCTGAAAAAATTCCCTCGAAATTTGTTCTTACATCTAGGATGCCATAACCAGAAAATATTGCTTTTGGGAGCATCCACAGATTCCTTAAAATATCCGCTATATTTTATGGTAGTACATTACCATGATAGTTCCATTTGAAAAAATTAAGTTTTGTTGAAAAACTGCTTAGGCCAAATTTGATAACCCACAAAATACACATTTTCAAATTTTTATGCTCGATAGGATTTTTCTGATACCACATCGGTCCATTACAAACAATTTTTTTTGGTCATAGCACTCTGGATGCAACAACAAATTTCGAGTACATTTTTTTTTCATGGAGTTGAAATGCCACTCATAGTTTTTCAAGGATTTCAACAATATAATAATATACAGGGTGTTTCATTTAAAAATCAAAAGTTAGAGTCATTTCCGGGGAAACCGGAAGGGGGGAAAATGGCAGTTATGCCACAAAGTGTCTTCTTCATCATTTAATACATCTGCCGATTTCATTCTGACTTTCTAAAAAATAAGGAAAAAAAGGGGGTCCACCATGAACCGTTGACACCCGGTATACCAAAAGCTGCAAATTTTTCATTATTTGACAGTTTTCCGTCACTTTAGGCTTCTCCGGAAATAATTCCAACTTTTAAATTGTATATTTTTACATCTTTGGATTGCGGAGACGATTTTAAGTACGATTGCACAGTTCTAAATATTTTTTTGAGATTACTTGAATTTTTAGGATAATGTTTTTGCAACTAAGAGAAAAAGGTAAACGTGACATTTTTCGAATTGGTTTAGTGCCTACCATCAATCGAAATTTCCGAAATAACTAATGAGTAATTAAGCCAACTTTTTCAAATGGCAAAATCTCTTAGACACCCAGAAGTTAAATACTAATTTAGACATTCCATTGATCCCCCCAAATCCATTGATAACCTTAAATCGGTTTAATTTTAACACAAATACACAAGTTTTTTGGTGGGTAATAATTAAAATATCTATAAAATATGCGTATCTAGTAAGTAATTTATAACAGCAATGATTTTGGATATTAAAATGCTAAAATATTGTATATTAATTATTTAATTGGAACACTTATTACCTATCCTTGGCATTGGCATTAAGAAGAAGAAGAAGAAGAAGAAACCATGAAAATAAATAACAAAAGCTATAAAAATATATTGATTTCACCATAATATTGATAATAACAAATAGATGATTATAAGAAAGGAAAACTTTACAAGAGCTAAGTAATTTTTCAACTATAATATTAATAACACACAATAGCATTATTATTATAGTGGTCAAAGGTTGAGTCAACCTATGATTATTATTTTTGGAAATTTCTTGTATCATAAAAATTGATCAAGTATCCTGAAAGATACGAATGTTATTAGTTATTATTAGTTAATGAACGTCGAAGTAGTGAACGTGAATTTTGCTAGTAAATAAAAAAAACATATTTTATTGGCCACCCTGTAGATGTAATATGCACAATACTCAATTATTTTTTGTTACATCCTGTAAAACTCGTATGACATTTTTTTGTCTATTCGTTACAGAATCAGTTTCACGTTTGTCGGACTTTCACCACATATCCAACAATAAACAACGAATATTTGTTCCACTTCAGTATTAATAATACTTTCTTCTAATTCTGTGTCTCATCAGCGCGTCTAATTAGTTGTAGGGTATCAGTAGATTCATCTATTATCTGACTTGACAGTTCGGCACATTTTAACATCGGGATTCTCAAGAAGTAATTTGTTACGAATATTGAAGAAAGTACACAAAAAGTTGATGGTATTCAAGTATTGGTGTAATTTTCCCGAAACCGTCGTTCCCTCTCTTTCTTGCCAAGGCAATCTTTATCAGTTAACGTTGAGTTATAGTCTGTCAAATGAGCATCCGAATTTCAATTTTCAATAACACCAAGTGCTTCTGCCTGAAACTTTACATACGGTTCGATACAAGAGTTATGTTCTAGATTGTTAGAACAAAACGATGTAAAACAAGACGGAAGTGGTCCCCGAGGGCTCGTCCTGGCGCTGTGCCTGCCGGGATACTTCTTTTCCTACAAAATACGAGTGTTTCGGGAATGCGCATAGCAGAGAAATGATGCACTAAGGGACGGCAATTTTTTAATAATTGACTGGAGTCCGGTGGAAAATGAATTACAGTTTGAAACCCCTATAATGTAGATGATGTTATGCTTATGTAAGATGCAGGAGTTGCTCTGGGAATCAGCGTGTCAAATTCGGACGAAGCTTTATGTTGTCATGCATTATGCATGGGGCATATACACGACTATCGCTGAACGATATAATAAACCAAAGCGATAGCCTGGCAATATATGTAACTGCTGCAATCGCCGTCGTCCGCTTCTAACAGGTGCCTCTCTATTTAGTTTGCTTTCTCCTCTTGCGTATATCTTCGATTATTTATTGATTAACAGGTTCATAAGCGAAAGGAGCGTCAGCGTGGACTGGCCGGCAGGTACAGCCACAGCTAAAGAACACGTGTGGTATTGCCGACAAGAAAGAGTTTGTCACAACTCATTAAAATTTTAATTCAATCATCGAATTGATTGACTAATCAACGAAATATTGTAGTGCTTTGGTTAAAGATATGACAATTAAAAAAAAATCTATATACATACATGGTGTCCAATAAGTTCTGTGCAAAACTTAAATGCGACATGGCAAACCAATTATTTAATAGCACTACATAGAATGAAACTAAATGTCGTTGTCTGTCTGTCTAATTCATGGCGCTAATCTTGAGAACCAGTGAACTGATTTTGATGAGAACTTCGCCATTCTAAAACTTTTCTTTGAGGAAGGTTTTGGTGTATAAAAATTTCCGCTATGCCTAGACAGGGTGGCCAAAAATGATTTTTCACTTTGTAATTTTTTTAATTCAATTTTCGCCATTTTTTCAAATGGAATATCCTGAATATCTTTCGACTATATGAAATAAAAATGAAAAACCAAGATTTTCTGTATGTATCTCTCTATGGTTATTTGTAACCATTTTCGGTTCATCGAGCTTATTATTGCCAAATTCAAAAATAAACATAAAACATTAGAGATTTTTTTCAAATAATTGAACAGAAAAAATTAAAATAAGAGCTTCACATTTCGGTTGGCACATAATTCTATGCGTTTTTGAAATTAAGTTTCTACTATTCTACAATCCAAAATAGAAAGAAAGAATAATAACGGCTTCTCGATTAATCACATTGACAATTTTAAAAACAGTAGAAGCTTAATGTCAAGATGTTAGAGTTTCTTATATGAAATGCTCGAGACTTTTCAGAATACAAGCACAGACTAGATCAACGAGACGTTTCACTTAATATAATTCCCTATAGTAACTTCATTTTTGGTACGTCACGTGACCGGTCACGATTCTGCGCAGAAAAAGCGACACGGTTGGCTTCAGCTACAAAGTGACTTCAGACAGGGGTGGACTTAGCAAGTTATTCACAGGATATACGAATATGAAACATATCTCTTGACAAATTGTGCTCAAATATATAAACAATCTAAATTAACCAAAACAGAGGCACTTGCTACAGGCGAATATGCGATTTGTTCTTTGAGAAGGGTAAGAACAACTGATTCCTAAGTTGTGCAGAACACATCAAAAACCCGAAGTACCATAAAAACTCTATATATAACACCCTGGTGCGACCCACACTAGAATACGCGAACGAGATATGGAATCCCCACTGCGACGTGCATATTAACAATGTTGTAGGCATTCAAAGACGTTTCTTAAAATTCCTGGCATTAATCAATCATCAGTCCTTGAAACAATAGACAATTTTGTATACCTGGGATCTCTGGTTACCAAAGAAAACAAAACCTCTGAAGAAATCGATAAAAGAACAACATCAGCTAATCGGTGCTACTAAGGCCTAAGTAAGCAGCTAAAGAGTCGCTATATATCGCAAAAGACCAAATTGAGGATATATAGAACGCTAATTATACCAGTGCTGATTTATGGCCCCGAAACTTTGACCTTGAGCAAATCAGATGAAAACCTGGCCTTCGAAAGAAAGATTTTGAAGAAAATATTTGAAGCAGTGTGCTCACCTCTCGACCATCAGTCATACTATATGATGAATATGATCACTGATCACTACTGAACCGTTTTTCATACAATTCTATTAAGCAGCGGAGAGAGATACAAAATGTGATGCTTTTATACAAACTTCTAAACAACATGATTGACTGTCCACAATTATTTGAACAAATCGACTTTAGAGCACCTACCAGGTCGACCAGATCTACATCTTTGTTTTACTTCCCTAATACATACACAAATGTTTTAATGTTTTCCCCACTATATTCTATCTGTCGTAATTACGAAACTATTGAAAATAATGTCGATATTTTTAACATTATATTAAGTCAAATTAAGTCAAAATTCTCTTAGATTAGCTTTCGTTTATTTCTTTTTTCTTAAATAATACTTTTCCTTTCTTAATGTATATACTTGTATATGTCGGTATATAGATATATGTATGTATATGTAAACAGGCATATGTATATATAAATAGTCTTCCATCTAATTCGTTTGTAGAATTTTACAATAATTATATTAGTAGGTATCTATTAAGATTTAAGTTATATCAAGCCATATTATGCAATAATAAGATATATTCTATTTTTATTACTTTATATCATAAGTTATTCTAATCAATCTTTTTCAGACCCTATAAATGGAACGTACATTCTGTTGGTTTTGTGTATGAAATAAATAAATAAATGTTAAAGACGCATAGAGATGCGTGCCAATCAAAATAGGCAACATGTGGAGCACTGATTATAATTTTCTCTATTCAGTTATTTGAAAGGACTTCTAATTTTTTTATCAATAAATTGAATGTAATAATATATGATTTGCAGGAAACAACTACTCAGTGGGCAAATACCCCGACCTGCATTGAATTATACCTTACAAATCATGAAATAATGGCAACCAAAATCATTTGTCAATTCCCTGACCAGACATAGACCGGTTTCGAAGTTGTTAGTTCTCATCAGTATGCCATAGGTCATGGAACAGACAAATGGTAATGGCCAACCTGCTAGTTTTATACAAACTATAGTAAATTGAGTAGTGGTGTGAGGTAAGTGAAACCTCTCAAATGGTCAATTGCTACTATACACCATAGATATCTCCATGGGCGTATAGCGACTTGCGATTCTGCAAGTACCTGAGAGCGGCGACCTTTCAGTAATAGGTGGACTTAACCTACTGTTATAATATATGATTTGCAGGAAACAACTACTCAGCGGGCAAATACCCCGACCTGCATTGAGTTACATTGGTTACCATTCTTTCATGATTTGTAAGGTGTAATTCCAATTAATGAGATACCTATATAAATTTAACAGTAAGGACTTAATTGTAAGCAACTAGCGACTAGCAGAAAGTTATTGGCACATGAAGATCTTATTAAAATCTCATAAGTTTAATTTGAACTCACTTGTTTTACATCCCATTAAAAATGAAATGCAATAAAAGATTTTACATATCAATAAATAATAAAAGAACCACAGCAGATTCTTTCCCACTTCGCTATAATTATTAGGTTGTAGAGATACTAAGATACTAGATAATATATTTGTCATTACCTGTGGTGTATTTATAACTGTATTACTGTAATATTAACAAAATAATTTGAAATATATCTAATTCAAATAAAATAGAAATTGTCTTACACAAGTCAGACATACAAATATCAAAACATATTACATGGAAAGTGTAAAAAAACAAAAAAAAATTATTTTGTCATAAAAAAATGAACTATAACATATACTAAAACATAATATTTTTAGTCGCAAGCTCCTCTATAAAATCCATATTTTACAATAAGGAACGTAACCAGACTGCAACCAACAGCTACTCTCCGGGCTATGAGCCCCGCCGACTAGAAATATTATATTTTAATATTTGAACTATGCTAAACCCAGTCGGGCTATTTATTTTTCTATTGCAATAGACACTGAACCGCTAGATGGCGCCTGCTGACTATTTTACATGTCGGTATCTTAAAGATACCGAAATGTACCAAATAGACAAGGGATCCTCGTGTCAGTCGTCACAAGCCTACCTTGCACTGACGAGAGCCAACAGCTCGAAACTGCAGTCTGCAAGTGGTGTGGGACGACTGGTACGAGAGCTCCTTTAATTAGGATCAGTCTTTCGGCTGGTGTTTGTTGCAATCGAAGCATTAGCGTTTTGATAGTAATATGCAATTATTAACGCGCCAGGCTTGTCACTTGTAATTCAGCGCTCGGAGGGGCACATAGCCCGGAGAGTAGCTGTTGCAGTCTGGTTACGTTCCTTATAATAGTAACATAAGGATTTTATAGAGGAGCTTTCGACTAAAAATATTGTTTTAATATAGACTTAAAAAATTATGTAAAATATAGGTAAAAAGTTCAAAACTGCAAGTGCAGTGAAGTCTTAATAAATAACACATAAAATTGAAGGTACCTAATCGAACCGGTACTTATTAAAACAAAAAAATCATCAACCTCATAACAATTTTTGTCCAGAAATAATTTGTTATTGGTTTATGCAATTATTAGCAGTAAAAATATTTTTATTAGACATACTCGTAAATATCATAATTTCTTAGGAAAGTGAAACAACTAAGATACTATGTAAAATATATGTTCGAGAAAGGGAAAGCTCAGTCTTGCGGAACATGGGAATGCGTCGAAGTGAAATAATGAGCAGACAAACGACATTGACACCACTAGACTCGACTCCCGATGTAGAGCTGCACGTTGCTGAACGACCTCTAAATCTGTCCGCTGCTACACCGAAACATGGGCCCATAATGAGACCCTCCGGCCTTCCCAGCTCGGCCCTCTCATTAACCTTACACATATGTGTACTCTTAGGCTTCGATTTCAACGACCCCACACATGCATACCGTAACCAGCTTCTTTTTTACATTAAACAAAACTGAACAAAACTGTAAATTAATATAAACAGGTAAACTTTGTTCTATGTATTGTTTACTTGTACAGGGTGAGTCGTGAAGAATGGAATATAAAGTAACTGGAGCTTCTTTGGCAGAAAATATGAATACTTAAGTATCATATCTCCAGTTAAAAGGTCGATTGTATTAAATTATTTTTTTATGATACTTTGTGCATAATTCAGAAACTACGTGACGTGTCGAAACTCAACATCGGTAATAGAAGGTTTTTTGTTATAAGTTATGGTTTCATATTAGTTTAAACCAGAGTTATACAGGGAGTTATATATTACGTTGCATATAAAACAAAAACACCTCGAACTCTTAGTTATTTTGAGTACTGCCATTTTACTTCCATGTCCAACGGAAGTAAAGTAAAGAAAAATTTTTTTTTGTTGAAATAGGTTTAAAATGTCATGAAACGTCGAGATTTTAAAATTGAGCGAAAAAATTTTTCTGTCTGTCGGTCCGTAACTTTTATTTTGTGCGCACGTTTACTCTGGAACCGTTTCTAATTCTGTTGAAGGGTTTGGAGGTAAATGGGGTAAATAGGCAAAGCAAGCAGGTAAGAGTCCATAAAATTGCAATTTAGGGCATGTACCAAAAAATTAAGATCTCAAAATTTTTTTTGGCATCAGCCGCCCCCCACTATTACCCCCAATACCACCTCCATATTATTATGAAAAAGAGTAAAAAAGAATGCGATTTAGTGTGAATACGAGAACGAAACGTCTCAAAATAAATTTTTGGCGTTAGCTACCCCTCTCTACCACCACCATTGCCACACCCACCATATTATTGAAGGGTCCAAAAAATTATATTTGGTTTTAGTGTGCATACGAGAACCATACCATAAAAAAATTTTGGCATTAGCCACCCCTTCTACCACCCCCATTACCGCCCCCACCCTGTTATTAAAGAAAGTAAAAAATTAAATTGGGGTTTAGTGTGTACGAGAATAAAGGGCCTCTAAAATTTTTTTGACATTAGCTACTTTTTAGAGAAACTATAATACCAATACAGAATTACATTAAAACATGTAGGAATAAAATTTGTTTTTACTCACCGAATTCCAATTTCTTTGATCAATTTGTCCAAAGTACTTCGTTTAAATCGAGGTAGATATTACTTTTCATCGATCGCCGTTAACATTTTATCTAGAATTGGTGGTTCATTTCTTTCAGAAAGAGAATGAATACATCGATATTGCTTTTAGTTTGATCATCGATGTTGTCCAAAATTGCTCACTGTTGGTGATACACTTTCGGCGTCTGCAATATGTATGTTTCCCGATATTCACGATGAATTTTTAGAACACTGTGGACACTCACGCCTGAATTAAAATGCGTAATTAATATAAATAATAATAATAAACTCAAACATAAACTATAATAAATATACATAGTTAAACTAAAAATGCCTCAGAAAAAAGTACTTTGACGTACTAATTAGCATGCCTGTCTAATGCAAAAATGAAAATTGCCTGTTGAATTTGCAATAAACTTGACGTCTTGTCTTGTTGTTGTACAAAATTATGGAATAATATGCTGGGTGTTTCATTTAAAAAAAAAGAAGTTTCAAGATTCGCAAGTTGATTCCCCTGTACATAATAAATTTTCGTACTCTTTTTGCACTTACCAAATGCTTTACTTTGACTGGCATTAACAACAAATTTTTGATGTTTATTATTTTCATACTTTGGCAATAATATTACTGAATGTAAAATTACCCCCCTCCCCCCAGCACTGCCAATGTATACTATGAGCTAATTTTCTATGTGGCTTCTCTGCACCCCCTGACCATCCATCATGTTTACCTTTTTGACTATATACTTTACGACGAGCAACATAACCTTTGCTTAAACCAAACTGGAAGGCAATAACTAAAAGCGCTTTACCGTTAGCGTAGTCCCTTGCACCTTCTGACCAGCTTTACTTTCTGATACAGATTAGAAATTCATCTAATCGTGTAAAGCTCGTTTTTACCTTTTTCTTCTTAGCGGTGCAACTATAAATCGCGGCACTCAGGCCTTGTGGCACATTGTCCATCCGCTAACTGATCAGTGGATGACCCCATCTGGACCAGACTCCACACCAAAGGCCAGAATCCTTCCCAACGGAGCATCACTTACTTCCTCCGGCATAGGGAAGCCAATACCAAAGTGTTTATGCCTCAAGTTCATGAGACTGGGGCAGGAGGTTAGGAGGTGGATAGAAGTTTCCTCCTCCTTTCCACAAAACCTGCACTCGGCGTTATTAACTACTCCGATGGTATGCAGATGTTTCCTGAAAGAGCCGTGGACTAACCATGACCCTAACTTGCTTTCTGCCTAGACGCAGTAATTGTTCCGCCCTTTTCGGCAAGGGACCTGGGATGAGGAGTTTTGTTTGTCGAAGTCCCGGGTGGGAGTTCCGGAGGCCAACGAACTGGGAATGAGATCAGTCCACTATTGACCTACTGGCGTTTGCTTTAGGGTAAACCAGTCATTTTTATCTTTATTTATTTTATTTTCTCCTATTAATGTGCATTGATGGTAGAGAATAAAATGTAACAAAAATCGCTTTACTGTTACCATAACAAAATACATATTAGAAACTTAAGAAATCGTGTAGAGCTAATTTATATCCTTATTCATGTTAACAGAGTAAGTTTCTTTCTATTTGCCCTATTAATATACACTGATTAATGGTAAGGAATAAAATATTTCCGATCAGAAATTTGTAAAAGCTGGATAATTGTGAAATATATATTTTTAAGTACATAGTAATAGCTATAAAAACAAAATATTACTTTGATTTGTTAATTCTCTGCACACAATTTCATTATCCATATTGACAATGCAAAAGAAATCCGAATGTGAAAAGAACTGTACCTTTACATTTACGCAAATATCCGGTGCAAACCTAAACTCTATCGACGATCCCCGTCGTAGAACAAACAATATGTGTAATATTTAGAAAATATCCATTTCACAACGTATCCGGCACGTAATCCGACACGACACTTAATGCTATTAAACATTTCCATTTTTTATATCAGATAATTACAAATTTGTTATTTTGGATATTTTTAAAGTTAACATAATTCATATTTTGGTGTTTGATTGAGCCAATAATCCGAAATCAACACTGCACAAATGTGACTAATACTCCGTATTATTTTGACAGAACTCAAAATTCAAAAATCAGTAGCAATGCCGTGATAAGATGACAAGTTAAATACAGGTATTTATTTGAAAGATGAAAGGATAAACAACTCATTTACCAACGCTAAATTATTATATTTTTTTAATAAAAGAAAAGATATATCCAGATGGCGCAGAAAGCAATATCTTGCTGTATATGAAGCCCTGTCTCATTTCGCTTTCGCATGAGAGAGAGAAAATTAGCTGCGAAACCAGACCGGGTTTCTTGATTTTGCGCCAAAATCAATGGTGCAAAAATATACCTTTAAGATGTCCCGCTTTAAAGAAATATCCTGTCTATTTCAAAATATTTTAGAAATAAGCAATAATGTACGAATTATATCTTTTAAAAATTTGGTTCATATTACTTATCATAGTCCAAATATTCTTCGTCGAACGAATAGTCCGCCCTGTATATAATCTGTCGTATTTTCATCCCTTTTAACTTCATTGTAAGACCAGTATATTCTAAACGCTTTGAGAATTATTTTTTTATGTGGATTTTGTCAAAATGCGTATAGTTAAAAATGAATAAAAATTCAACCTCAGATTAAAACACATACTTAATTGAACTCAAGTTCATTGGACTGAATCTGTATTATTTCAAACGTTATTAATTTTTATGTGAACGTTCTGTTAAGCCTGCTCGAGTCATCATCAGTTAAATTAAAACCTTCTTAATACACGTATCATGAGTGTCACACGGCCCGTCAAGAAGATCTGGATTAAACTCGGTGTCAATGAAGATGAGTTCTTTGTGACCGGTTATTGTTGAGGTCTTTTCATTGTGTTAGATGCGACAGCCTGATCGATCTGCCTGGACTGGTTTGGTTAAGTTGCAAGATAATTTAATACAGACTCATTTAAATCCAACAAAAATGCGGAGGCCAGACTTGTACGTCTTAAATTACAGCACAATTGCATGAGATTGGAGAATACATCTGCATAACTTAGCATCCGATCGACGGACGATATCATTGTCGCGTTTTTACTTTTTATTTGTTTTTATTTTTTTCATGCGAGTGAAACAGGAACGGAGGAGCTAAGTTATCATTGCTGTTGATTTAATGAAGATTTTAATTTATAGAGCAGTAACATTGCTGCTGTATTAGTTTTCTAGAAGCGCGGTTAAGTTATTGTTATGGTAAAATATGATTTTTTCGTACAACTTTCCTTATTAAGAAAAATGAAATTTCTTTTAGGACTGGCCAAAAAACTGGCATTTTTTTCAGAAAACAACTTTTATAATCAGAACTTATTCCCTTTACTTGTTTTTGCAAATGGTTAAAAAATTAAGCTGTAAATACTGTAAAATATCAGACGTATCTTATAATTTTTGTTAAATTCCCATCAACTCGAAAGTTGGCGAGCTTACTTTCCAAAATAGATCAATATACAGTGTCTTGAAATTGAATCGGTTAAGTCAGAAAGTAAATACGCCTGCAGCAATATATACTTACATTCACGATGCCATCTACAAATTGAAACAACAAACAAAAATATCTTTTATACTTTAACAATAATTATTAAGTACAGTAAATTATCGAATTGGCCACCTTCAGCAATAATACATTGAGGTAGACTTCAAACAAGTTCTTAATGAACTTTTGCTATCTTTTCTGGAGTTATTTGTGAAATCTCCACATTTATTCGTTCCTTTAAAGCCTTTAGACTTTCCGGTCTATTTACATAAACTTTAATTTTGTATATCCCTATAGAAAAATCGAGAGTAGTTAAATTTGGACACCTAGGTGGCCATTAAATTGACTCTCTACGACCTATCATCGATCACGAAAAACATTTAGGTAAACAAAAGGTGGCACCCCATCTTGCTGAAACCATAGGTTATTTCTATTTGGACATAGTCTGCTTACAGTTGGTAATAGAAATTCTTGTAGAAATTGTAGTTAACGAGATCCCGTCAAGTATGGTCTTATAATTAAGTTACCGATAGTTCCAGCCGAAACGTGGACTTTGGGGGTACTGAGTGTGGTGTTATTGCATCCAGCGGGGATTTTCACTTGTCCAATATCGACAGGTCTGACGATTGATGTGACCAATGACCTTTTATATTAAATGTATATATTTCTACAAACGATGGGTCCCTATTACATTTCTCCATTATATTTTCACAATACTCGACTTTACGATCAAAATCATCCTCTACAAATTCTTGAACGAGATGCACTTTGCACAAATGCCACTTATATTTTTTTAAGATTTTTATAACCGTTGTATGATCCATATTATTGTTTAAACCTACGTACCTTGAGCCGGTGTGAAAATTCTCCTAAAATGTAACTAAAACCTCCAGTTTATTATCATCAGAGGTTTGTTCTCTTCCAATTTTAAGAAGATCTTTAACACTACCAGTCTCTTTAAGCGTTCTCTCTGTTTCGCTCACCGTGAACCGAGAAATCGGATACTTTTTAAAAAATCACACACTTGTTCTTGTATTCGCATTTTATCTCTACATCCAATCATAATGAGAATTTCAATTCTCTCTCTCTCTCTCTCTCTGTAAGCCCCATTTTACTAGATTATTATTACTGTATTATTGCTGAAAGTCAACAATTTGAACGTTTATTTTAACGGTTACCGTTATAGCATTAAAATAAATTTTTGGCAACCCCATATATTGTATTTAATTAATATTAGCATATGGTTAGATGACAATTTAGAGATAGAGATTTTTGTGGATTTTTGCAAAGCATATAAGAGTATTGATAGAAACAAACTGTATGAAATTCTGACAGATTTTGGACTACCAATCAAATTGGAAAACCTAATCAAGGCAACGATGGCAGATACCACAGCATCGTTACGCATTCAGAACCAACTGACGAATCCGTTCCTGGTAATACGGGGTCGCGAGGACTGAAACAGGGTGACGGGCTAGCCCATACACCCTTTGACATATGCCTTGAGTATGTTATAAGGCAACTGTCAACAGTCACCCCAACCAATCTGCTAATAAAATAAATCCATCCATATAGCAGCATATTCAGATGGCATTAACATCATGGGCAGATCATATACAGTGGTTGAGGAGGCCTACGCAGACCTCAAAAGAATAAGACTGCATGTCTGAATGTCAACACCAACAAAACGAAGATAATGACACAAACAGGAATGAACTCAAACGTACAAAACTTCATAACAGAAGAGGATGATTTAGAAGTGGTCACACAGTTTAAATACTTAGGCGTAACCCTGTCAAAAAATGGTAGTGAAGACGCACAAATAAGAAGGAGGATTACCCTGGGAAACATGGCATATTGTGCCATGACAAAAATTTTCAATTCAAACGATATCCACAGAAAGACAATAATGAGACTATACTCAACAATTATACAACCAACTATAACCTATGGCTGTAAGACACGGGCCATAACACAAAAAATAGCAAATACCATCGATACTTTTTAAAGGAAAACACTGAGAAGAATTATTGGTGTAGACAACGACAACGGGGCGTGGCGAACACGATACAACTTTGAACCGTATCAGCAATATAAAAACTCCCTCAGCATTTGAGTTTGCCAAAATACAAAGGTTACGATGGGGAGGTCATGTCGTGAGGACGGACGACCACAGAACCCAAAAAACAATCCTCAATGAAAATATACAGGGAACCAGGAGAAGGGAAGAACCCGGGAAACGATGGGAAGATGGAGTGGCAGATGATGTAAAAAATCTCCTAAGGATACGAGTTTGGAGAAGAACAGCGGCAGATATAACAGTATGTAAGGGCAAACTGGAGGGGTTCAAGGATCGAAGTCGGACAGTAGTATCATAGGAGAGAGAGACAATTAACATACCTTCCGAACAAACAAAAATTGAAACGGCTATATTCCTACTTAAAAAGTCATCGGTGGTGTCATTACCTCAATACAGATAACGTAACAAATTATGTATGTGTCAAAAAATACACATTTAAATACAAAAATCAACCCGTCTTTGGATTAAAAAAAACCAGATCCACATGAAACAATGTACTTATTCCATACGACCTATAGTTAGATCAAGAAAGCGAGTTCCCAGATATTACGAATCCTTATAGTGAGAGTAAAACATTAAAAACAACCAGTAAAAAAAACAAATACAATTTATTATAACAATATGCAAAGTACAGCACATACAAAGAAAATTACAAGGTAAAAAATCTTACAATAATATAAATATTAATGTCTAGAATTTTCCTCAGCTAACGCTAGGAAAAGAATAAAAAATTTAAACAATTTTACAACAAAAGTAATATAAAGGAATTACTTAGTTTTTAGAAAACTGGAAATTTTCCAGGCGCTCCAGACATGAAGGTTTCTCTTGTTGATCGAGGTCTTTACTGGTTGTAGGGATTTTCACAAATAGTTAAATAGGGCTCTTCTCAAACGTAAAGTATAAATCGGGGCAAATTGGAATACCAAAAATTGTGTATCAAATAATAGCAAAATGATCCTGTCCAAGTACACAAATATCAAAAAAGAACAGTTCGTAAGTTCTAACTGTGTTCAAAGTCTAGTTGTATCAAATCCAAATCTAGCCGTACCAAATCGAAAATCTAGCCATACCAAATCGTCAAGAATACTTCTGGACGATACTCGCTAATTAAATCCGAAGTAATCGAAATTTCAATCAAAATAATACAAAATATTAATTGAAAATATATGAAATTTAGTTTTTGATCCGTTACCAAACCGAGTAACAACCACGTGCTTTTTAAACTAAATTAATCACTTGGAAAAGTTTTCAGCTTAATTTCTTGATGGAAAAAAAAGTTTGAAGGGACTTGAGTGATACTTATAACCATTCTAACTCACAAAAACAGAAGAGGATATAACTTAAACTGACAGTCTGACTATTCGGCAGTTATAGAGTACCAACTTATCACAAACAATCAGCAAATATCGGGGAATTTTTACTAAAATCCTGAAAAAGAAATGGTTTCAATACATTTTTTGAACGTTAATTTGTTTGGTAATAGGAAATATAAACGAAAAAAGTTAAGAGATAAATGAAATAATGGTAAATATGATAAATAAATCGATTTTTCTTTCTAAATTCGCAATTGTTTCACAAACAATGAATTCTATATCAAGAATATTTTATAAAATTATAGAGTTACCTAAAATTTGAGCACTGTTATATCTCTTTTCGGTATAAATATGACGAGGTATGGGTAAAAGCTTCAAAAAAATGCATAGTCATTAGTCATGTTAAGGTGCTCGTTTTTTTAATGAATCAAGTAAAAAAGAAACTAATAGGATTCTTCTTGATGCCGCCTGCAGCATTCATTTATCTCAATATCAACTTTGGAAACAGCCATTTGAATATATGTGATTCTTTAAAAAAAAAAATTTCATAATTTTGAAAAATGAGCCATATGAAGATATATTAATTTCAGGTATATGGTGTGAATACGAGAGAATTTTTCCCTGTACCCTGGGAAATGCGTATTTAAAATTAACCTCATCATGATAAGTCTGCAGCCCTTTGGGAGCTCTGACTTTCTGCAATTGCCTCTGCCATTCTGTTCTATTTTGTGCTACTGCTTTTCAGTTCCTTATAACGATTATATTGAGCATCTTGAGTAATTCTTTCCTTCCCTCTGAAATGCGTCCTTTCTCTTTTCCTACTTCCCCCAATTGCTCTTTTTCAAATATTCTCTTGACCATGTTATTGTTCTTCACCTTCAATCGCATGATCAACCTATCCGAACTTTCCCACCTGTATTATCGTTATTAGTTGTACCTGCGTCGCTATATGCCATTATCATTTATTCCACCAAGGATTTTCTGTAAAATTTTCCTTTCGAACATGTTGACTAGTTGCTCATCTTCTTAAATACAAGCACAACAAGTATCTTGTTTACCATTATCTTTGTAGCTTCTTGATGTCTTCCAATTTCTAAAGTATTTGGTGAGGTCAAAGTGGCACCTATTAGCCTAGTTTTTATAATTCATAATTCTCAAACGCGTCTAGTATAAATTAGAACTGATAAAATTGCCTTTATTTTGGTTTACATTTTTTAACGATTTGAGGCGGAAATTAAAAGCAGTGGAAGCAGTAGCAGTAAAAGTTTTTACATTTTTTACACATGAAAAAATTATTTCGAAAAATTGTCTTTTAGCTTGTTCTCATTGAATATTCGCACAATAAATAGAGAAAAATAATAGCAATTTTACAGAATCAACATCAAAGTTTGCGTACAAAATCAAGTCATAATATATTGGACTCAAAGAAGCCGTTTGAATAAAAATACTTAAATACTAAATTTTTCGATATTTTTGCGGAAATATTAAATGCAGTATTTAATATTGTTATGTTTGCTATTGAAATGAAAATAAAGATTCCAGAGACGTAACTTTTTCGTCGTATACTTGGGTCGCCCGCAGCTTGCATTGACATCGACGTACGTTCTGTCTGATCCTGCGTCGGCTTTCGGAAAACCGGAAAGTAATCCGTAACTTCCCTCGCGCATGTGTGCTTACATTCAAATGAGATACATTACAATTATTGAAGGAGGTACATATTATCCATAAGAAAATTGTTCTTTTGTCGTTTTCTAAAACTACACATACCACTAAATTTTTTATTATTGAAAAAGCAAACAAAATGGCCCCATTTATTTTTTTATTGGGAACTTTTAACAATATTTTAGCTAATTTCTATAATAAAAGAATATGATACCTAGGTCTTAAATACTGGAATAAACGTATAACTTTATAGAGTATATTTAATGTAAACACATTCTTTTGAGTAAATTTTGAGAATTTTGCATAAAAATTCCATTTCTTTAAAGTAGTAAAAAAGTCATCACTTTGAAATGTCTAAATTGAAAAATTGAAATCCAAAATGAATGGAAATTTTGGTAAATTTAAAACAAAAAGTTGATCACTTTCTCATTTTAGTGTAATGTTGAAATCGTAATTTATTTACTATCTTATGATTGCAGTATTTAGAAATTGATCTGAATTTTATTTGAAATAATCTTGGAAAACTTGGACAAGTCAAGGAATTTGACACTGAAAATTGCTGGGTCCCTGTATAGAACAGTAACTATGTAGTTAATTACAAATTGGTTTTTTGCCGCTAACCCAGATATTAATCTACCTTATTATCATAAAAGCAAATAACAGAATGACCCTCTATGAGTTCTGGAAACTTCATAAAGAGTGATGCTTATTTCTATTTTTCTTTTTATCAAAACGTATACGGAAAGAATAACAACAACAACGGTCGAAGCGAGAGGAATAGAGCGTATTCCATTGCAGAAATGAACATTCGCGTTTGATGTGAAAGGTCGTACATTAATTCATAATGAACGAGTAGTCTCCTAGCTCGCCACTTATATTTCCTTAATCCCTGAGAGCACACAAGCGGACCAGCGGCAGCCGCAATGGCCGGTATAGCATGATGAAAACCTAATGGTTATATCTCTTTATGCCAAGATCAAAGGGCAAACGGTGCTTGGTGTATAGTTTGTCCTTTTTTTTACGAAGTCATCATGTCTACGGACAGTATACTACGATGTTATATTGGTTTGTGTGGGACCCGAGTCTAATTAGTGCGCAAGTGAGCGCTCTTGTTGATGCAAGTCACCGTGACGGCACTGCGAGACGAACGCGTTACCGGATAATCGCGATGAGCTTCCGTAATTGCCCCTACATTTAAAAACGAAGGAGACGCCACTAATCTAAACCACTTACAAAGGACTACTGAGACTGCTAGTCTTTTTTAGACGAAATGCACTCATAGCGTAACTGTCCTTATGAACCAAAATTTTGCGAAGTAAAACGAACGAGCTTAGCGGTTTATTCAACACATAGAGTGTGAAGGAAGAGAATGAAAATTATACTATGCCCTAAATATTAATGGCGTCGAAGGGTCTCTGCTTTATTTCTTGCACGATCATTTTCTGCTAAGATCAGTTTTTCTTTACGTAAAGAGAAGAAAAGAAATTATATACCTATAGATGAAAATACTGAGCATGTTGAAAATAAAATAAAACTAGAAGGAAAATACTTCCATATGTGCAATAGCAAGGGAGCCCGCGGCCAGGATTTTCGACATATCGCAGCATGATGATTTTTTAGTAGTTCATATCTCTCCGAAGAAGAAGTCCTTTACGACTAACATCTCTGGGGCTGCTAAAGGGGTAAATTCTTTTATTGAACATGTAAGCCCCATCTTACACCCCCAATGAGAAAGTTGCATGTTTTCTTTTAATATCACAGAAAGATAGACGACAGAAAAATATGCTTCGCTTTTTTTTTCTCTTAAAATTGAGGGCAAAAAAAATTATTTATTTTGGCTGAATATAAAACCATTGAAACGCCGTGACGAGTGACGTCATACGTGCTAGGTGACGTCACGTAATTATTGTTGAAATGTTGAAACATCTAAAATGAATGTTGTGGCTATACATTAATACGCTAAATATCTTATCAAATCATTATCCGTCATATTAATCCAATAACAAGATTAAGGATAACAACATGAACTAGCAAATTCAGGGCAAATCAGTGACGTCAAAATGACGTCAAGGAAATATCATGACGTTTCAGTCACGTCGTTTCGTTTACATAAAAGGGTCTCTGGATACTTGTGAGCATAATGCTATATGTGCCATATCTCGGGTGCCATATTAACGATGCATATTCTAATTTAGACTTAACAAATGAGTTAAATAATAAAGTTAAAAAGTGAGTATCAGTAAAACCAAACAAGTTTCTGATAATAAAACCGAGACTTTTGTTGCAAACAAAACCGTGTCTTCAACGTGTTCATTAAATGTGAGTTTGTTGTCAAACAGAACGTCCACGTCTTTGAAGACTTCGACTGACTCCTTTTAGTGAAGTGAAGTAAGTTTATAGTCATAGAGAAACGTTTCTTTTTCCCTAGAGAAAGATATCACGTTGCATTTGTCGACGTTAAGAGGCAGATCATTATGGTAGCACCAAGTTTGTATTTTCAGAAGTATCTTGAAGTTTTTTACAGCCAACTGGAGTACTGAAGTGGTTATGGGGTACCCTATTTAATTACTAAAGAAAGTACTGGTAATTATGTAATCAATACATTTAATTACTATTTATTTTTCTGAAGGATAAACAAATAAGATTGGCCATTTGCGTGATTGTCTAGTTTTGTTAGTGTAGGACTCAAACTTTGTTGTGTGTGTAGTAACCCTTTTTAATTTACCCCAGGTTCTTTTATATAAAGTTTAATATTACTTGTTTCTGTCTGATACTGTATACCTTAGAAAATTAATCACTCTGTTAATTGAAATACCTGGTAAACTTGAACACACTGTCTATTAATTGAGAGACCTAGTTAACTGTATATGTTATTTATGTAGTATCTTATTACTCAAGATTGCACTGTACATTTATAGTTGAAGTTGTTTTCTATTTGCTTTTGAAATTAAAACATTTATTTAGTTTATTATTTATATGACGAAAAAGGTAAAGGTGAAAGAATAAGACAATAATTGATGGGAAAAAATAGTAAAAAAAACCCATTTTATTTTATATAAATTGATGCAACAATAGTCGAACAGGAAATCAAAAGTAATCCAAATATTTGAGACAATTGTCTAAACGTTATAACAGGAAAATATGCGTCGCTATAGTAATGACCATAGTATAGATATACTGAGTGTTTTGATGCAATAACAAGAACTTATACAAAAGTATGCTGTGTTATTTTAATAGTAATTAGAGTTGTGGAAATGGCCTCATAATGATAATCTATAATAAAGCTGTTAGAAATCGCCAGGTGATAATGGTTTATAATTAAATAAAGTTGTTAGCAATCGCTAGATAATAATGATTTATAATTAAAGTTGTTAGCAATAGCCAAATAATGAATCGAATGCAAAACAAAGGACAAGAATCATGTCATGTTTATACATTATCAAAATTAAGTTGAGAAATGAGCATTAAATATTCATGTAAAAGATCATAGAGTGTTGAGGAAATATTCTTTAATTATACACAGTTTAGTGATTGAAATTAGAGTAGGAACAATCGTTCAGATAATCATATTAATCTTGCAGAGGTGAGAATTTATACTCACATAAATTACTTTAGAATGCTGCTGGGGAAATCTCCCTATAATAATTAAATAGAAAAGCAACCAGAAGATTGCCTATGATTGTGAAACATACGAAGCCGCGAATCCGCGAAGGTAAGAAAGTGCGGTTGCATCACCCCTCAATCGAAACAAGTGACCAGACAACTGCCTGAAATATTGACATATCCCTCGTTGTAACTGAACCCAATTGGAGAACAGAACCAGCCAATTGACCGTAGTCAATGTTTCAAACCTTTGTGAACTCAAAGTACGCCGAATTCATATAACTATAATATTTTATTGTAGGTAAATGTCCAACAATCAGAAAACGTGTGGTTACAGTAGGAAAATATTCCTCGTGTACTTTAAATATAAAGCATTCTTGAAAAATCTTACATGAGATGTGTTGGAAACGAAAGTCCACTATTTGTTTTATAAAAACTGCAGAATAATGATATACATGAAGTTTGGCTAGTCTGTGATAAAGTACCTTGTTATTGCATAGCTCTAAATATATAGTCCTTGGATATAAACTTGTTACTTTGCAAACGCAAATTTTCCTAGTGATATTTAGAAAGTGAAATTTTGTGAATTAAAATCGTGAATGAAATCATAACTGAATAACTGGTAATATAATATTATATTTTCCTGTTGAAAAGCAAAGCTAATATAAAAAAAAAATCTAATATTCTTTTAGTACCACGCCATTTAAACCTTTTCTAAACACCCCGTAACCAGAATATGAATGCAATTGCAAATGATAAAGTAGAGTCTCGAAATAAGAAAGTAATCACCTTTAGAAATTTATGTCAGCTGAATTTCCGTGCGACCTGTATAGCGTTGTATCGCTTGTGAAAGCTCTCCCCCAGGTTCTATATATTTAACGTCGTCGTAGAGCATGTCGGTGGTTGAGAAGAATTCGTTAAAATAAGATGTAAGTTATAATATTGTTTGGCTAGTAGTTTAGACGGCTGATTTCGTGAAAAATATCCCAAATTAATTTGTTAGGCTCGGCGAGAAACTCGCAACGTAGCTTGGAATGACTTCAAAGGCAAATATAAAGTTCGGCGAAAATATCGCGACGTAACTTCGAGGTGTTTCCAATTTAATTTCCAAAGCTCGGCGAAAATATCGCGACGTAGCTTAAAAGGTGTTGTCTTCAGATGCCGTCTAATTTCTCCTCTTTCCAATACCACTCCATCTTCCTTTTATATGGTTCCTGATGTCACCCTTCTACCCGGATTATGCATCTATGCTTGTTTCTTGTGGGAATATGTTTATTTTAACGTTATTATAACATTCGACGCTCAACTTTCTTTCTTTTCCTATAGTTAAGGTAGAAAAGTGTAGGCGATTTCATACTCTGGGAATAAACGAAGTACTTGACACTTATCTGAATATACGATAAACAAACCCTGTGACTCGACTCGATTTTATGTAACTTTTTAGTTAAAAATGTAGATTTTAACTTTGCTTTAAAAGAATATAATTCTAAAATGCATTTTGGTAACTTTACTTTGTTCAAATTTAAATGAATAAATAAATGTAAAAATGAAATGAATTAACTGCTATAATTACTTGAATTTGGAAATATAAATAGGAAAAACTAAATTTATATATGGGGTATATACAGGGTACTTCAGTACTTACAGCTTAAAAAAGTTTGACATCATCGGCATATAGTAAGACATCAACATTCAGGTCCACGATGTTGTTAATAGATAGTACGAACAGCAGAAGTCCCAAGATGGAGCCCTGCGGTACTCTTGAGGGTGCATTAATTTCAACTGACCTATGACCACGGTATTCCAGATACTGTGTTCTGTGTTAAGATATGATTTAAAGAAGCTAATAAGTAACTGAGAGAAGCCCATAGTTTGAAGTTTATTTATTAATAAATGATGATCAAGCCTGTCAAAGGCTTTTGAGAAATCTGTATGTAGTACATCAACTTGAATGCCGGTGTCGAGATATTGTGAGATCTACTATGTCATGCATATTAAAATAGTAACAGTGGATTTATTTTTTACAAAACCATGCATAATATATAATGAACAAGTAGACAAATTGGCTAAAGAAAGTATCCACACAGGAGAAATTGTGGAAGGGTTATGTGTCTCCGATTGCCTAAACGCTAGAAAATTAATGATACGGAAAAAATGGACATACCTCTGGAATGAATACTGCCACACAAACCCTACTAGATATACACACATACAACCAATTATACCAGAAAAGCCCTGGTTTTCTGATTATAATATCCCAAGAAGATATAGTACAATTATTTGTAGAATTAGGTTTGGTCATGGATGTTACCCGGCTCACCTTTACAGAATAGGAATAGTACAGAGTGATGCATGCGAACATTGCAACGTTTTAGGGGATCTAGAACTCTAATAAAAATAATGAGCTATACAATAATTTAACAAAATTGGAAATTAAAACTCCTTTTAATATAATATACTTGTTATATCTACAAAATAAAAATATCATCGATTGTATGATACAATTTTGTATGAAAACCAAAATAAAACTTTAGATTAGATTAGGATAGTTTTGTTACCTTTGTTTTTAACCTCTATATGTTAAAAAACTTAACCGTGGTGTCCACCTGTGTGTTTACTTTTTAAAAGGCCCTGACCGACCCCTGGTCGAGAAGAGAGTGTCCCTGTTTCTTCCTATCGTTTGGTGCTATAACTGTATAAGGTTGTTTACGTTTGGTTCTATAACTGTATAAGGTTGTTTAAGGGCGTAGGTAGTAAAATAGGATCTGGCTGTGTGGACGCTGTCCTAATGCCAAAAAAAAAAATGTTGACTGGATATGATCTGTCCTTTAACGTGGGGTATATGATTTTATATAGCAATCTCCAAGACTTTAACGAAATTACATAAAATTGAAGTTGGGCGATGATTTTAAATTTCCTGTCTATCACCTTTTCTGTGAACGGGGCAAATTCGGGATCTCTTCCATATATTAGGAAATGTACTCAGTTTAATAGATAAATTATTTTAAGAGGTTCCACAGGAACAGCAGCGAAGTCTCTAATAATGAAGGGCGGTATATCATCTCAACCTTTTGTCGTAGGATAGTAAGAATATCGTTAGAGGAAAAGTTGAGATAAGGGGTATTTGTACAAAAAGTGTTTCTAATGTTTTGGGAGGGTGGTTTATAAGAGGATTTAAAAAATTCAGCAAAGCCATTTGCAATATGTGTTGCGTCATCGATGTATCAATCATGATAGGTTAGCGCATTCGGTATTGCCGTTGTCCTTTTTTTCCAATTGATATATGATGGATTTTACATTATTTTTTATATTATTTTGATACACTTTCATGGAACTGTCTGTATCCCGTTTTTACTTACTCTTTAATATAATACAGTTATATCACAAGCAAGGAGAAATTTACGTTAACGTTTATTTGTCACCTCCGCCAACTACAAAATGTCACACAATATTTGATTACTTTACTGACTGTTTCTAGTTCTTTAATGACGATTATAAGGATTTTTAGTGGCGACATAAATAAAAATTTTTAGTTATTTTGGATAGTATAATAAGCTCTCAAAGTTTGGTCTCAGTTATAGTTAGCATCCTGTATATTACTGTTTTCCTTAGTAAAATATGTTGGAGGAATATATTTCTCCAAGAAAATTACTAAAAATTAATACAAAGTTTTTCAGGGACATCCCATTCAGAAGCATAGTATAACAGTCGCTCCTACAATGTTATTCATACTCTTAATGAATTCACTAAAACAACACAAGACAATTTACAATATTCCGATAGGCCACTGAAAGTTGGCGATTACCTGATGGCATCTTGTACATGGACCTGGCGCTTTGCGGTTACTTTGTAACTCTACGGCTATTTCAATCGGGAGCATGTTCTCTCAGAACGATTGTATCTTTCAGTATTTATTCGGTAGTTGCATTGCTGGACTGTATCTCTATCAGAGCTGCGAGCTACGCGCTATCTCTATTACCAGCCCACTTGATTATTTTACATTTACACGCATTTCTCTCCAGCACTAGTCTTGTTGGCGTGCTCTTGTTGTTTGCCGTTGTTGTTTTTCCTTTACTTCGATGGAATAATTATAGCCATTACTCCTGAACAAAAGTAGATTAGATCACCGATAATAATTGGCTACTGTAATATATTCTACCGGATTAGCATGGGTTTCATTAATGAACAACCAAGAAAGTTTGCTTATATAAGGATCTGAAATTACTTGTTTGCATAGGAACGTGGCTTCGCAAATATAATTGAGTACAATAGGGCTTATTTGTTCTAGTCACTAATCAGTTCAGAATTAGAGAAAATTTTTAGTATAGTAATACTGAATAAAAATTTTAAATACCTCCAAAGGGCAAAATATCGTTAAACCGTTTCGAGACTGATTCACTTCTTTTTATTTATTTATTTATTTATAGATTGTATTGTTTTTGGACTGTATGCAGTTAAACAAAAAATATATACCGGGTGTTAGGAAAGTATGGGAACGGTGGAAAATCTCGAACAGTTTGCATCAAATCGAAAAATAAAAAAATATATATCAAAAATTTTTCTAAAAACTATCTACTGATACCAAAATGACCTCCTCACCCACCACCCTGTAGGTGGGGTAAGGGGCAACTTTAAAATTTCAAATGGAAACCCCTATTTTTTATTACGGAATCGGATTCTACGGCAAAAGCCCTAAACAAAATAAACAAGTGGCGCGAGGTCGGGAGATCTTGCTGGCCATTCAATAGTTCATCTTCGACCTATCCATCGATTTTTGAAAGTACCATTCAAATAGTCCCTAACAATATCCCTATAGTGTGGAGGAGCCCCATCTTGCTGGAACCAAACATTATCGAGCTAATCACCAGCAATCTCTTGTATTGCGGGAACTATTTGATTTGTCAACATTTCCAGGTATTTTTCTCCATTCAAATTTCCATCAATGAAGAACGGTCCTATGATTCGATCCCTGAAAGCTCCTGCCCAAGCATTTAATTTTTGTGGATACTGTATGTGTGTTTCAAGCATCCAGTGAGGGTTTTCGTCATTCCAATATCTGAAATTATGGCGATTAACTTTTTCACTGAGTTCGAAAGTTGCTTCATCTGAGATGACAAAAAATTTGGGTTTTGGTTACTCCTTTCCATCATTAATTCACTAAATTCAAGTCGCCGATCAAAATCATCTTCATTTACTCTTGGTGAAGGTGAATTTTGTAAGGATGAAATTTCAAGTTTCAAATTCTTATGAACTGAAAATGCACTCATATCAAGTTGTTGACTGGCTTTTCTGATTGATAACCTTCGATTTTCAACAAATGCCTGGGCCACTTCCATTTGTCGAGCTTCCGATGTTTCAGATTTTGATCTTCCAGATTTTGGGCGATTTATATTTGTCCTTGTGTCTAGGAATCGTTTGATGGTACGGGACACAGTGAATTTCGAAATTCCCACTTGATCTACACGGAAAGTTCCGTTGAATAAAATCACAACTTCATCATAGGACCTTTCTTTATCGCCCCACCCTCGCATCATTAAAAGAGAAACTCTCTCTTCCTCTGTTAAAGTAGCCATTATGCAGAAAAAAACGCGAGAACTAATGAAAAATGAAATAACTTTTTCCGTACAAAAGTGCGCTCCTGCCTCTACAAAAGTTGTAAGGAACTGAACGTTCTCGTAGAAATTTCACAAGACAAATACTGTTATTAAGAACACTTTAAAAAAAACATTCATAAAAACCTCGATAAAAACCAAGATATCACAGATATTGTTTTTTAAACTGAATGTTTTTTTGTCAACACGAGTAGCTAGAGTTTGTAAATATTTACAAACTTATGGACGCTTAAGGTTTATTTCAATTTTGTGCGATTGCAGCGACACCTTGCGAGAATCGAAAAAAATGCCCGATATAAAATTCACGTATTTTTGGCTGTAGAATCCGAATCCGCTATAAAAAATAGGGATTTCCATTACAAATTTCGAAGTTGCCCCTCGCCCTACCCACTGGGTTAGGGGTGGGAGAGTCGAATCCAATGTCATTGGATAGATTTCGTAAAAATAACAAATACGTGTTTTTCTGTTTTTGAATTGAACGTTTTTTATGGGCACAAGACGCTACTCTTGAAACAGTAATGTTTTCTTTTCATTTTTTGCGATTATAGCGACACCATGCAAGAATCGAAAAAAATATCCAATTCCGTAATATAAAATAGGGGTTTCCATTTAAAATTTTAAAGTTGCGCCTCGCCCCACCCACAGGGTGGTGGATAGAGGTCATTTTGGTATCAGTAGATAGTTTCTTGAAAAATTTTTTTTTCGATTTGATGCAAACTATTCGAGATTTTTCATCGTTCCCATACTTTTCTAACACCCGGTATATACAAATATAATACATATAGAAACACTTACCAAATTCAGCTGGTTGCTTGCTGCCTTTGTGTCGCGTGGAGAAAGGGGCAAGGTAAAAGGACGTTTAAGGATCTCGCTTTAACACCACACCAAATTTAATAAGCTGATTAGCTATTATATATTAAATAAAAAATCACGTTGTAATTAATGATTTTAATATGAGCGCGTCTTTTACTAATTTTAAGAAACTATGAACTATTTTAAAGAAAAATAACTATCTATCTATGTGAATATCACAGCAACTCACTATCTATCCAAAAAATTAGACAAAAAACGTTCAATATAAATGAATAAAATCTAGTACTTCTGATGCCCTCACTGCTATTTAGATCAATTTACCTATTTAAATTATATGTGGCCCAAGCATCCCCTGCCCCTGAAAGCTAATTTTCAAACCAAGCTACACGAGACTTCAGAGAGAAGGATATAATTATTAAGGCACAAAATGAAAGTAATTCTACAGTAAAATAATATAATTACACTACTATAATTTGATAGATTGCTATATGTATATTGAAACTAAGAAATATTCTATGATAATTAACTAGAGAAATTAAACCAATCATATTGAATAATAATAGTAGTAAAGCTATAGGTATAACTAAGGAGAATAAGTAAAATATAGCATAAGCTGAACTAACTTAAAAAAGTGCCTATTACGTAGGAAGTTGACAAACTTTTACAACAGGACGTTTGAAAAATCCTTGTTTGGTTCTAACAAAAACGACTCTAGTTACTCCATTTTTATTAGGAAAAGTTTCTTCTACAATCTCTAAAGGCCATTGTAAAGGTGGAGTTCCTTCCTATTTTATAACTAGAATCATGCCGGGTCCAATTTTTTAGACGGTGTGTTCCAATGGTCTCTTACTTGAAGAGAAGTTAAATACTCTAAGCGCCAACGACGCCAGTTATCCTGTATCATTCGATCTATTATCTGATATCGATTTAGGCTATTCAAAGGTTCTTTTGCCAAATCTGGAGTTGACAAACCTTGCAGAGGAGTTAAGTTTAGGAAATGCGCAGGTGTAAGAGCCATATGTTCTACAGGATCAGAACTAAGAAATTGAATCATGAAGTCATGAGAATTTACTAATTTATATAATTCGTTCAGAACATTTTTTGTGTCAACAAAATTTGTACCACAATCTGAATAGATTACAGAACATGGCCCCTGTGTGATAGAAATCGTTTTAAAGCTTGCATAAAATTGGCAGTAGTTAAATCTGAAACAAGTGGAGGCAAATAAAAAGACAAATATAAGCTTTGTGACCTTGCCCCTCTAGTGCGATTTAGGGTTATGTCTACCGGACCTGCATAATCTATCCCAGTAAAAGTAAAACATTTTGCTTCTTGTACCCTACAGGCCAGCCATTAAAGGATAAGTACATTTTGGTTGACTTCTAAAGCAAAGATTACAAGAATTTATTCGTTTTCGAACTATACCTCTCGCAGCTAAAATCCAGTAAAGTTGGCGCAATAAAGCTAATACTAAAGTGGAACTGGTATGTAAATTTTTACGATGGTAATGATCTATCAAGATATTAACAAAATGATCGCTTCTTGGCAACAAAAAGGGTATTATCGATTAAAATCTAATTGAGAATTACGTAATCTACCACCAACAGGTAATATTCCGTCTTTGAGAAATGGTCTTAATTTATGTAAAGAAAAAGAGCATTCTTCATTATTTTCTAATAAACTAATTGCGTTCGAAAAATGTCCAGCTTTAATTAATTTAATTAAATATTCTTCGGCCTTTTCTAAATCTATTGACCTTAGAGCAAATTTAACTCGCAAAATTTTACAGAATTTAAAAACATAAACCACTATATTGAGCATTTTGGTCCAGGAGGACCTATTAAGAAAGAAATCTGAAATGTATCTGAGATATTATTAATATTGTCAAAGTAACTAATTTCTTTTCAAGCTCTACACTATTATACGAAGTTGATTCTATTGGCCAGAATTTGTATTCAAGGGAAATACAAGCGGGGCCAGATGGACAAATAGAATTTTCTAAAAATTGAGCTGGCATTAAGTCTCTAATAATTTGATCTGCAGGATTTTCAACTCCACTGATATGAAACCAATGTGATGGCGCAATCAGTTCTTGAATTTTGTCCACACGATTGGCAACAAAAGTTACCATGGAATCGGTAAAAGCAAAAATATCTACATGGGACATATAATTATCTACTACAATGCGTAAAATTTTAGCTAATAAATGAGCAGCACATAGTTCTAATCATGATATTGAAATTGTTTTTAATGGTGATACTGTTGAATTGGGACTTTCTAAAGAAATTTTGGTATCATCATTAAAGTCTAGTTTCATATAAACTGCGGCCCCATAGGCCTTCTCCGAACTATCCGCGAATCCAATTAAACAAACAGAAAAATTATGCAAAATAATTTTAGACTCGAAAGTTCCTTTATTAACAATTTAGCACATAAAATTACTGGAGCTAAAATATCTAGAGGGTCAGAAATTCTAGCTATGGTTGAAAGAATATTTATTTTAGAACACTGATCTCCATCACATTTACCTTAAATGATAAAACATCTAGTTGTGGCAGCCATTGCATACCAAGAATTTTCAAATAATCCATACCAAATTCTACAACCTGAGTAATCGAATATCAGGAGGAATATCCGACAATAATTCAGGAGAGTTAGTAGACCATTTTACTAGATCAATTTCCCCTGAGTTAAATAAATTTATCATTTCATGAACTAATATATTGGCATCGTTTAAGTCAGAAACACTTGTGACGTAATCTATGTACATATCTCGAAAAACAGCTTTAGAAGCTACACACAAAGCTAAAAATTAACATTTTTAATACCAAAAGTTACTGTATATAACATAGATATAGTGGAGAAGTAAGAATATACATGTATATTACGCTGAGGCTTGCGATATTACGAAGAAGAAGCTAGATGTTCGTTAGATAAGCGGTTCTCTCCGAACAAATTACCCAACTCCTTGCTACACGACATAACGAATATCTGTACCTAATGGAATTAATCTACCTAGTCCGGGTTTAGAGACGATCCTCTGGCGTATTATTATTACCGAAACTGTTATCAGAATCATCTACAATATGTATTTACTTCGACTTTTTTCGATATTCAAACCGACGCTACCGTGCACTGTACAATGACAACGTACGCAAGCATCGATGAGGGCGCCGATAGAGTCCCGGAGACTTCCATAGATGTTTATATCGCCTCAGGTAAATTTGTTTCGGACTCTGCGTTATTATTTAAAAAAATGACTACATTCTAATGTCGGGTAGTAAATGTGTAATTTGCATATATATAATATTTAGATGATTGTCTTAAATGTTTGCATTGTTATAAAATAAAACAGGTTTTTTGTGGCTATTCTTCCAATGACAATATGTGTATTAAAGCAATTTATGCTTAACTTTCTGGAAATACCAACTAAATAAATGACAATGATTTAATATCAATCAAATAAAATCTGGCAACAGACTTTAACTATAGAATTCACAGTGCAATCTTGATTACTAAGAAAGAAGATAAATAAAATAAATGACTAACTAGTTTTCTCAATTAATAAACAGTGTTAACATTCACGAGCCATTTAAATTTAAAGAGTGATTAATTTTTTCAGGTAAATAGTATCAGATAGTAAACCGTAATATTAAACTTTATATAAAGATCTTCGGTAAATAAATATAAAAATACTACAAACACAACGTAATTTGGGTCCTAACTTTGTAAAACTAGTCGATCACGTAAATGGCCAACTTGTGTATTCATCTTGATATAAAATCGAGATAAGTAATTACTGGATGGGATTTAATATGTGCTTGATTGCGTCACGATCAAGGATTTTTGTCAGTAATTAATAGATGGGGGTGGGAGCCTCTTCAGTAAGAAGACTAAATGAATATTTTAAAAACCGTTGGATAGGGCGAAATAGTCCTTTTATAGGATGGCAACTGAGATACACAGACTTGACGCCACTTGGTTTTTCCTTTGGGTTTTAATGAAGCAAAAAGTTTACAAATCAAGGCCACAAACTATACAAGAAGTACGGGTAGGATGATGCAAGTCTGCGCAGAAATTACTCCAGAACAAATACGAAAGGTTACTATAAATTTGTGTAAAACCATTGACAAGTGTATTGAAATAAATGGTGGATTGGTAGAAGTGACGATAATCTTGTAGTATTTGTAACGAAATTATCTATTATTTTTTATTTCAGCTGTGTTATGTTTCTATTTCTTTCTAGATTTGTTAAAAATATGCATAAGAATAATAGTAATACCATATTACTAAAGCTTAATTTTTTTTCAATATCACCAATATGAATTATTCAAATATTACTCCTGAAACCTGATGTAGTAAGCCTTGGATTTTGTAGGAAGGAACCTTGCGCTTTTGCTCGAAAAATGCAGTTCAAAAAACTTCAAAATGTGAAAATCGCACACCAAATAAGGATTTTACAGGATGACTCCAAAACAAATGAGCCACACTGCGTGTTTGAAATCAGAGAAAAAGATCTAAAACATTATGTAAAAATATACAAGGTTTTCCATTTAAAAAAACAATCATTGATGCCATGTGATCGCTTCAAATAATTGTTCTTTAATTGCATTTAAAAAATATGTACAATGCTGCAACTCTTATGCTAATCTTTTTTTATCTCAAATAATAAAATAAATAAACGTGGGCCAAAATAATCCTGTACTTTACAACAGGCGAATTATACATTGAAACGAAAATTTGCAACAGCAGATTTTTTTATTAAGCTATATGCTATACACATATAGCATATAGCTTAATAAAAAAACCATCCAGTACAAAATAAACTCTAGCATCGATTAATACGTTCAACATAAAACTATTCAACGCGACAAATCCCCGAATGATACAAAGTCGACTTTATGAGAAAAACTTTTGGGTCAAAGGAATTATAAATATTTTAGTTTAAAAATCTGTTCTCAATTACCAGAATACATTAAAAATTCAAAAATGTAAAATTTCATATCGCAATTTTTTCCGCACTTTCCGCAACTAGTGTTAAAATATCACTTAGGTTCCATAACTCCGGCATTCGGGTTCTAAAATATGGCTAACATACATGTCAGTGGACGCCCCTGTTCCATTGAAACAAGTGGTTTCATATTCACAACAAATGACTCTTGTTTGTCTCATATGAGAGTAACGGTTAAAAGTAATAAACTAGCCATGGGGCAGTACATATATAGACAAATGGAGCAAATTAGATTTGCATTAAAAATTATTATATCTAATAGCAATCTTGTATTGTAAGATATCTATCTGGTAACAAATCTATTATTTGTACAGAACAGAAGTAACAAAACAAGGAGTCATGGCTAATAATCAGTTCCAGTTGGTTACAGAAAACGTATTGATGAGGATTACAAAAGTGTATGAATGAATTGTTGGGAAAACAATGATTCCTAGGTTTTTTTTTGAAAATTGCACCTATTTAAATACACATTAGAAAATACAAAGGCATCTCTTGGATGTATGATTCATTATCTACAGAATACGGAATAATAGTGTTTAATCGGCTATTTCAAATTGAAAAAAGTAATTTAGAACAGCAGAAAACCCTGTCAAGTGTTTTAAAAAAGTGAAATTTTTGGTCTAGAAAGTTATTTCGTTGTTATTATTTTTTTTTAAAGTATTATTAGTAGCATTATTTAAAATTACCTTATTTAATAAGTAATAAGTATAATGTGAGAACACTATTATGTAGACTAAAAAAATGGCAAAATATATTTCAACCTAATGGGGAAATAATCGGAAAGCTTTTGGCATGCTCGCCATCACAAAATACTTTTGTGTAATAAAAAGGAAACATAAGAAGCTCTTAAGTTAAAAATCTCTTTTTTACTAAATTTTTATAAATAGTTAATGTTGTCAGTAAATTTAAAATAATTGGAGATATTTAATTTTAATTTCAAAGTGCTGTAAATCGTACAAATAATCTGACACCAAATTACTCTAAAAAATATAATATAATAAACATGTCAGTCCTTTGAGTCAAAATGAATTTTGTTGGTCCAAAATTAAATAATTGGAAACAATTTTAAAATACATTAAGATGTCTATTCTCTGTAATTGAGAACTTGCGGTGTTTTTATTTATACTTTACAGGAGCAAAATAGCTCGTATAAAACAGAGTACAAAACCAACTACTGTTTATTAAAAGCGTTATGAATTATGTTTCCCGCATTGTGAATGTATTTTTACCTCGAGTTTTAAGCTCACTTAAACTTCTTCCAATGGTGGAGACACCGACAATGGAATTTCTAAAAGACATTAAAACAGAACGTCCGTTTTATAAATGATTAGCCTATTTTATATGGCATGATCATTACTGATTACGCTCTAGACAAAAGTAATATTTTGAACTGTGAACATCGAAGTTTACAACCTGTTATTACTCAGTCTAAAAGATACAAATAAGTGATAATTATGAAGTTATAAGTTCACTATTTATCAGGGCTGATAAAAATCAAGATTTTAAAAAATCAAAAATTGATGATTTATTTTAAACAATCATCATTTCTTTTGATTTTTTTTCAATGGAAACGTTTATTGACTTCTTAACGTTCCATATTTTATTTTCTTATTAAATAACACATAATTTTGTTAAAACTGAAAATTGGTTTTACTTTGCTCCAAAAGTCAAGAAGCTTACGAGTTTGTCGGAACTCGTTGAAACTTGAAAATCGCGGTAGACTATATAAAGAAAAGGATATAGTTTTCAACTTCATTTAATATTTAGTACTGACTGAATGTTGTCGCAATTATATTTTTTTCGTGACACCACAAAAAAAATTCAAGTGGAGTCATGTCAGGTGTTTGGGCGGGCCAATTAAGTTGTCCGTGTATCCTAGTACCCATTTGTCTAAAAATGACGTTTAAATCATTTTAAACAATTCTTGCAGTGTGCAGTGATGTGACTTTTGAAATATTATCATGTTATCACACTGTATATTAATGGAAATATCTTTTAATGAACCTGGAAGCTCGTTACGCAGAGAATTTAGGCTTAGTTGGTTGTTTAATTTACAATCATAGTTAATTCCAGCTCTACAAATAACTATTAAAATGATATGTCTCACGCACACATTCATACAAAAACAATGAATTATGGGATATTTTGTCAATTTTTGTGTCTTATTCGACTACTGTATATTTACCGCGCCATTATTATAAAAAATGAGTCTTAAGGTTCCGTATAAGATTTTACAGTAATAAAATATCTTATATAATACTAAAAAACAGGAGAACTCATTCTTGTAAATCTCCGGGATGCAAATTTTGAACACGATGCATTTTATAAGGTTGGAAGTTTATTGTCAGTATGAATTTTTTCGCGAATAAAAGAAGAAAACGAAATGCCGGTGACCTATTGAAATATAGGTATTACTTTCGCTAAACAACACTTCCGATGGCTTACGACTATTTCTAATTCCTTGCGCGCATTGACGTTTTCTTTTCTCGAAGCTCCATTTTATAGAAAATTTTATTTAAATAAAAAAAAATCTAGATGTCTTCGATCCCGGAATGTAACCTGCGGAAGCTTTCAGTCTCTCTTGATTTCTGCCACATTTATTACAAAAAATATTCATACTTAATTTTCTTTCATAACACAAGAATGTAATAAAATATAAACAAATTTCTACATGTGCATTGCGGTGATAGATTGTTGGCAATTATCAGACTGTAATAAAAGTCTACAATGTTTGTTTCAACGTGATTGTAAAAATTAGGGGCATTTGATATTGAGTAGGACTATAATTTATATAGGTAGATTGAAACGTATGCAATGTAAAATATCTTGGAATATAATAAAAGGTAATATTTGGCGCCCAACGTGGGGCACCAAAATATTTGATAGTCAATTTATCTCAGCATCACCTTGTCACTTAATCTGAGTTCTATTTATAAGCAACTTATATTAAGACAAATAATACAATTGTTATAGAGCTATATATTTCTCAGATAGAATCATGAATGTCACCATGTTTGCCAAACTAGAGTCATATAATTTGATGTGATTAATATGAAATTAATCGCAATTAAATCTATGACAAACGTTCCGACGTATTCTAATTAATGTCAGATTTATGAGTCATTACCAAGATACCGATGTACACAGGGAAGAAGCATTATTATTTCCTCGAGTTGCGGCACTTTTTGCATAAGCCACTATCTGAAGTTGACATGAACTGCGAAAATCTACTCGATGATTGCAACGATTCTGGTCAACCTTAGTTTGTGGTTATGCCGGCTAACATCTAGTTTAACTTTAGTTGATCTTTCAAGGTTTATAAAATTGTATAGATGCTTGTTCTTCCTATTTTGGTCCGTTTCGAAGTCATTCCATTTTCTACGAGCTCTCTGCACTCGATCGAGGCATTGAAATAAACCATTTATTTTGCGTCGCTTGCACCAATTTTTGGTTTAACTAACATCAAAGGTAAAGCTATGTTTCGCCTGGATAAACTGCCTGCATTGCTAGTACTTCTTTATAGGATCTCAAAAACTGCGCTTTTGACAATTCAGTTAATTCTTTCACCATTTCCTCTGGCATTTCACCGATATAGTCGAAGATTTAACGAGCTTCATCTGCTCAATATTCAGTTCTCGGAGGGAATCGATAGTGGTTTCTATTTCATGCGCAGTAAAGTCATGTTTTACGGGACAAGGTCAAAATCCAATATCCCGATAAGTCTAAGAAAATGCGCAACGGTGTTTCAGGCTGAAGTGATCGTCATACACTGTTGCGCAAGGAAGGTAATAGGACAAGGCACTGTTAACCAGTCGATTGTCATTTTATCTGATAGCCAAGCGGCAATAAAAGCAATGAGATCCATGCAAATCAACTCAAGATTGGTGTGGGACTGCTTGACGGCCCTTACAGAGCTGGAAAGTCAGAACAGAGTGACCCTAGCACGGGTACCAGGACACGAGGGACACAGAGGAAACGAAAAGACTGACCAACTGGCCAAGGAAGGCGCACTTGAAGCCCCAGTAGGACCCGAGCCCTTTTGTGGCGTGGCAAAGCCATGCATATGAGCAGCCATTAAGAAATGGGTGCAAAATAAATCTCTGGAATGGTGGAGGAATCTCCTAAAACAGGAAGAGGCCAAGGAGTTCATTAAAGAAAGTTCGGCCAAATTTACGGAAGATCTATTAAGCCAGAATAGGAAGGCCATCAGAGTAACAGTAGGCCTTCTAACTGGCCACTGCCGGCTCAATAGACACATGAGTCTAATGGGCCTGGCAGAGGACGGGACATGCAGATTCTGCCAAGAGGAAGAGGAAACCTCAGTTCACGTATTGTGCTACTGTGAAGGCTTGGTGAGGCTAAGATTCCAAGTACTCGGAGAAGAAAACTAAGGGCGGACAGCTATACAAAAGGGCCTTTATCAAAGCTGTTGAGTCTAGTACAAAGGACAAAGCTGGATGAGGTACTATAAGGAAGATATTCTGGGAGCATCACAATAGACCTGAAAAGGTCGCGGTGGTAAAGGCTAAACAACTAGCTCCTTTATTAATCTAATCTAATCTAAAGTCATGTTCTGCATTCTTTGTTATAACCTTATGCCAAAAAGGCCGGTTATATGCTGTACTCACCCTTGTACCGTGAAGAATAAAAAAATTTCCCGCCTAGCTTTGAATGTCAAACCAAGTTACGATATCTGATTTTGTGCGTTTCTACTAGAAGTTTCCGATTCTGAAAAGAGCCTAGATACATATTGAGGCATTGCAAAACGAGAGCCATTACAAGAAAATGACTTTCTAAGCTTATGTCTTCAGAACGCATCAACCAGTTTGGTTTAAATAGGCCTTCTTATTAATGTGATGTCAAATGTCTTGATCTAAGTAATATTCCAAAGGTGTACAGGGCTGGGCTTTTGTACTGTTCATGATACGGACTTTCTTCCGTGAGTTCGACTCACTCTTATTCAGGAATACCCTCATTTATTTGTTTTGGGGTACCTATACCACGTTATTGAAAGTTGAAACTATTTAATGGTACAATATTTGCCACTGCAATCGCTTTTTTCGCTCTGTTCCACATTTCACTCTTTTATTTTAAATTTAAAACGGTTATTTTTTAAAGTAATCAACTTTACTGAAAACAATTCAAATTTAAGGAATCACAGTTGTTATAAAATCAACACCGATTCCCATGTTACGACGCCGCTGGGCCCCACTCTCTTGTTTTAATACACATGTCGGATTCATATTTAGTATTTATGACTTTTGTATCCACTTAGTGTGTCTTGGGAAACAGCTGACAGTATCTCAGATTCGAATTTCATAAACGAAAATAAGGTTCAAACACGACCAATATTCCAGGCACATGTTTCCACTTCATTTGACATATTGATAAAATTAATGAACTTGTATAAAGTATTTGTTATCCCAAGGTAGTAAATAGTTAAATGATACAGGTTAAAAGAAGAGCGCCATGCATTTGAATAAATCTGTCTAATGGGTAATATGAAATATTCTTCATAATATTTGAAAGTCTTTATTGTATCTGAATCTAATTCTCGCATAGCTGACAGTAATTAGAAATTTTGTAGAAGGAATGTCGGATTAATTTCTGAAGTAATGAAATCTGACAGGAATGTGAAAAGGTCGGCTATAAACAACAAAGAAAATTAGTTATTTAATGAACAAAGTTATCCGTGAGAAAAAGCGAAATATATATGTATTTATATACAATCAAATACATTTAAAACGAAAAATGTTTTATTTTTACTTATTAGTACAGGAAAACTGTCGAAAGAAGCCTGAATTGAAAGAAATAAATATAAATGATCTGGTCTTTTGAGGAGTTGTTGTTTATAATGTATATAAACGCTTTTTGTCTAATCACCTGCCACTGGTGCCTGGAAAAATAGTTATAAACCGAAAAAAAAAAAAAAAAATTGTTCAGTGGAAATTCTACACAAATTTCATTACAGAAACATTTCCGTGGGAGCAAAAACAAGTACGGAAAATCTAAATGTTTATAACGTATAACCCTGGCGTGGTGGGGAGCAAGGCTAGCGAACGGAGTCACGCGCGCTTCTTTATAACATCATAACTCTTGTTTAAATTGGAACATTTTAATTAATAAAGTGCCTATCGAAAAATGATAGTTTCTTACATGCGACTATATATAATATGTTCCACAACAAATTTAACCTATACCCCAATGCAGAAGGAATATTTACAGATGGATCTAAAACAAATAATGGAGTTGGATGAGCAATTGTAACCGCAAATGAAACTTTTACATGGACCTTACCATCAATAACAAGCGTATACACTGCAGAAATACAAGCCATACGGGAAGCCCTTCATTATTGCGAAAGATCGTTAAAAGAATCGTTCCTTATTTGCAGCGACTCCATGAGTACATTAATAGCGATCGAAAACATATTTAACACGGACCAAGTCATAAAATCCAATCAAATCTTACTACACCGATTAAAATCCTTAGGTAAAAAGATTATATTTATATTTACACCTAGTCATATAGGCATACTCGGAAATGAGAAAGTAGATGCTGCACCACGTCTAGCAGCAGATCAAAATATAGAGCCGAGAATATCCCCATAAGATACCAAGACATAATCAATGAAGTAAGAAGAACAATCTTTCAAAAATGGCAAATTAACTAGAATAGATATGAAACAGCGTACCGATCTATCCAGCCACAACTAGATACACCGAAATGGCACACAAAGTTCACCAGGAGAGAACAAGCTATGATTACACGGCTAAGAATTGGGCACACCTATATGACCTCATTACACCTATTAAGAGATGAAAGACATCCTAGATGTCCAAATTGTGGAACAAGGATAACCGTAAAACATATTCTGGTCATATGTCCATTGTTCACTGAACAAAGAAGAAACTCTGGAATAGATAATGACGTAAGAAATATCCTAGCACCCAATATCGAAACACTGAAGAAATTGGTACAGTTCCTTAAATCTAGTGAACTCCACAAAAAAATGTAATTAATAATAGTTTACTGTATCATAAAGTACACGGACGGATAAAATAATTATGGAAGCATACTACATTGAAAACGGCCAATGACCTCAGCAGTCGACGCCGTTAATTAAATTTAAAAAAAAAATTTTATAATGAACTTCCCGTATAAGTTCATTTTCTGGACCCATTAGTTGATTACTAGGAAGAATACAAAAATTACAAAAACTTTAGTTTTTAAAATTCGGCATTTTTAAGATTCACTTTATTTAAAAAATCGGAAAAGTATTTGTAAACTTGTAGTGTATGGTCAAAAGCTATAGTTCTTGAATATAAACTTGTTATTTTACAAACGCAAACTTCCCTAGTAAAACATTCAGAAAATGAAATTTTATGAATTAAAATCGTGAATAAAATCATAACTGAATAACTGGTAATATAATATTATGATAGTTAAAAATCAAAGCTAATATTCCATTTAAAATATTAATCTAATATTCTTTTGGTACCACAAATGCGCCAATTTTCCCCATTATACCCCGACGAAACCAGAATATGAATGCAATTGCACATAATAAAGTAGAGTCTCGAAATAAGAAAGTAATCACCTTTTAGAAATTTATGCCTGTAGACTTTCTGTGCGCCCTGTATAGCGTTACGTCGCCCGTGAATGCTCTTCCCCAGCTTCTTCATGTTTAACGTACTCGTTGAGCATCGTAGAGACGTTGAAACGGCACTTCATAAAAAGTACGTTAAACCAGTGAATATCAGCGAGATGCATAGCAAAATTAAATGTAGATTTTCTTGGATCGTTTGACTTGTAGTTTAGATAATTAATCTCAACACTACCATAAGAACAGCTAGCCCAGAGGGTCAGCGATGTGACTTAGGTAAAATATCCACATAATAATACCATAAGAACAGCGAGCCCGAAGGGTCAGCGATGTGACTTAGGTATATTGAAATGCAATTACTCAGGATATTACACAGCGAATGATAGCATTCGGCGATGTAACTCGGGAGTGATAGAAGAGGCATCTCCCCGGTAAACAACCTGGTTTTCTTTTTATATGGTTCCTGATGTCACCCTTCTACCCGGATTATGCATCTCCGCTTGTTTCTTGTGGGAATATGTTTATTTTAACGCTATTATAATATTCGACGCTCAATTTTCTATCTTTTTCTATAGTTAAGGTAGGAAAGTGTAGGCGATTTCATACTCTGGGAATAAACGAAGTACTTGACACTTATCTTATAACTGATAAACAAACCCTGTGACTCGACTAGATTTTATGTAACTTTTTAGTAAAAACTGTAGCTTTTAACTTTGCTTTAAAAGAATATAATTTTAAAATGCATTCTGGTAACTTTACTTTGTTCAAATTTAAATGAATAAATAAATCTAAAAATGAAATGAATTAACTGCAATAATTATTTGAATTTGGAAATATAAATAGGAAAAAACTAAATTTATATATGGGGTATATATAGGATGTTTCAATTGCTTAGCTAAACTTTTACAGAATAGTTTTATAGGCGTTTGTCAATTGGCCAATAAGTGCTAGGGGTCAGTATTATAAATCAATTTTGTTCCGTGAGCTAAAACATCTTATAATAATTGCTGTATAAACGTTTATAAAACAGCGAAAAACAAATTCTACAAAATGTTTTATAATTTAGCTGTAAGAACATTTTTAGCACTTATTTATATGATAAATTAGTTGTGAAGACTAAATAATCACCTTGGCAGTTTTAAGAAAACAAAATAGCTTTTGCAGAATAGTAATGCAATAGAAATAAAATAAAATTATCCTATTATTTCAAACGTATAGAATAACTTTGTTAGTTGGGCCACCTACTCGAAGCAGAAAACTCTATTCTTAGTTTTACCAAAACAAACTTATTTTTCTATGTTGCATTAATCCATGTAAAATTTTTTCTACAAATCTATATTTACTCCACTACAAGGACATCCAAACGTCGTAGGAGGATAAGGTGTTTCACGGAAATACCCTAGAGCCCTAAACAGTTAACTAGAAGTCCCTGCTGATATGACTGTAGGAAGACAAGATCGTTTGTACTAGAAACTATGACAAACATATTTTTGAAAGTCTTCACAGTGAACGATATCTGTATGAATTGGGAGCTGGGCAACACTATTGAACATGTCATTGGAGGCTGCTGTGCACTAGCCGCAACATATATTTCGAAAGGTACAACGAGATAAAAATGATCATATACCAGAGTTTCTAATCCATCATATTTCTATAAATACGCACCCTCGGCCGCTGTTGAAAATGATGAAACATTGATATACTGGAACCGACCAGTCCAGTCTGAGAGAACCTTAGCCCACAACCACCATGATTTCCTGGCGATTAAGAAGCAACGTAAGAGGGTCACGATTATTGACATCAAATGCCTCTTGACAATCTGCACAAAATGTATAGGAAGGTAAGTGTAGAAGGGATATTAACATAGTTATTCTTGTCACAATAGTTAACTAGGGGTGTTGTGACAGAGAATTTCTTGAAGTTCTTGGAGCTCTTAACTGAGCTACATCAAATATTATCCAGAGATCAGTAATTAGTAAAATTGAACGGTGATAGGCACCTAAATCTTCTATTAGACTAATGGGATATGATCGGTGAATATTTACAGCTTGGGCTGATAAGGTGTGACGTTTAATAAGAAAAAACAAGAAGCATCAAAATTGCATTTTCAAGTGAAGAAAAATTATTTCAATTTGGTACCTATATGTTCTATTATTCTATTCACTAACATAAGAGAAAAATAGCAGAAAATATCAAGATCATCGGAATATATAAAATAATTATGCACATAAGATTTATTTTGCCCATCTCATATGAGTTTTTTCACTTGAATACATCTTATTTCAATCAAATTTTTGTACATTGCTCGTATTTTGATATTGTCATAGTTATTCAAATACATTGCTAAAACTTACAGAGACTAGTTTTATTGAAGTCCTTTGTCCTTGTTTTTATAGTAAGGATGTAGAGAATTCAAAATTAATAAGAATCTTACGTAACCGGAAATATTGTAGTAAACTCTGCATTAAAATTATAATTATAGTTATTACTATAAATAACTATATTATCATGTTATCGTATGTATTTATCTTTGTCTTCTTATCCTTGCACAAGATTTTGATTAATTAAAGAAAATAATCTCCTTATAACCGATATCTGGCAATATCTGTTCATAATTTATTTTTTCAAACATGCAAGGTTTTAATACCTAGATATAAACATCCTTTGACGTTTAAATTTCTTTCTTGACGTTTCTTTTAGCGTCAAGCGAGTATTCTATTAGTTCATCCTGACTAAAAAATTGCAACTAATTTCCTTAAGATCCGTAATAAGATATTTGAACATATTGGCTTAAACCGTGCCTTTTCGAACGCCATTTTTGACAGCCATTAAGATCAACTGGTTCTATTCAATCCTCTGTTAAATCATTCACAAAAATTAAAAGTAGTAAGGGTCCCAATGTGGACTTTTGTAGCATACCTGATTTTATTTTTCAATTATTAGAACTCAAAATAATGCTTCTCTACTAAGGTCAACATTAAATCATTTTATGTTACGTTAGATCCAAATAGAATTATTTTTTATTGCCCCATGATAGATAAATATTAAATGTTATCTACAAAAAGGTCCTTTAAGCCCCTCGCGGAGAGCCCACTCAAGCTGATCGATAATATATTATAATTAATGGGGTGTATAGTAAGAACTATAATTTTCAATATTTATTTTTTATTCTATTTTAAAAAGCGGTACGTTATGTAAACCGTAGGAAAGATTTGAGATGTCAAAGAAAAACTTATTAAGAACGTAAGTAGGTATATTTAGAAAAAATATTTGTTGATTATTAAAATGTAACATGAATGGTTACAAAATAACTAAGTATTTAAAAAACTACTATTGAATAATATTTTGCAAGTTATGTTATTTAAACTACCCCTTACCCCTAGACTACAGTTTTGCGTCTAAGTATAATAAAAAGTAATTAATTACGCGAGAATGGTGTCAGATGGATTTGACCACTCTGCAAAAAACAAAAAGAGCAAAAAACAAATTATGTACTAAGATAAATAGGCAGTTTATAGTAGGCGAAACATTCTTGTAGATTCTATTTTCGCCCACATAACTTTCTTAATCCTTTCATCATTGTGGAATATTTTGTTTTTGTGTTTTTTGAAATGCTGCATTTTCTGGCATACGTTCAACCTTGCCATATGAATGAACTTTGCTTTTACGTTTAGCTTGCACTGCTTGATTAATAATTTCATTCATTTTTATGGATATCGGTATATAACTGTTAGTAGTGGGTGAATGCATGCCTGAATCCTGAATTACCATTGATTTATGAAGTCAAGGTTATTAAACCTAAAATTCCTCTTATTTAGGATATAATGGAATAAACGTTCAGTGGCGTGCAATTCAAATCAATGTTTGGATCGGCTTTGTTTCTTCTGGGTGTTCTGAACTTTTAATTTTAGTATTTTTCTGTTTAGTTCTGTTGAAGTTGTATTATGATTCTATCCGATTCTATCATAGTAGAGGGAAAGAATTCAAAAAAGTGCATAAGTTCTTAATCGTTACTACTTCAATGTAAAGACTTGAAACCTTTTGCATTATGTTAAGTTTCGGCAACATATGACATATATACGGATATATATATGAGGATAACTTTAGGAATAAGAATTTCGTGTGAACATAAAAAAATCTTATACAGTCAATATAGAGAAGGACTTATTACAAGGGAATACTACTACAAATGCACAAATATTTTTAAAAAAGTTATGAGAAATGCGAAAATCATGCAAAATGAAAATATAACTAAAAAATCCACAAACAAAAACAAAATTACTTGGAAGGTCATAAAAACTATAACAAATAAAAATAAGAAAATTGAAAATTTTAATATAAATAAACTTAAAAACGAACAAGAAACTAGTATAGAGGCCTTAAACAGAATTAATGACTATTATATAAATATATGCAAAACAAACAAAACAAATATGCATATTGACATCAAGACATTAATAGTTTATATATTTTTGTCGGAAACAAGTGAGTCCGAAATCATAGAGATAATAAGTAATCCCAAAAATAGTAATGCTGTAGGAGAAGACAAAATACCTATACAAATTTTAAAATCGCTACAAACATATATTGCTGCACCTTTAATGCACATAGCCAATTTAATGTTACATAATCAAGTATTTCCTGAAAGACTGAAGAGATCTGTTGTAAGACCAATATTTAAAAAAGGAGAAAAAAATTAAATATAAAACTACAGACCAATTTCAATTTTAAATAACATTTCAAAATTTTTTGAGAAACTATTAGCGAGAAGGCTAATAACATTTTTCAACCGAAATAATATATTCTCATTAAATCAAAATGCTTACTTAAAAGAATGATCAACAGAACGAGCTGTTTTTCAGGCAATAGATACAATTTTAAAATCAATTAATGAAAGTAACAAAACTGAGGGTATATTTTTAGATTTATCGAAAGCTTTCGACGCATTAGATCATGGTCGATTAATTGCCAAATTAGAAAGACTTGGTATAAGAGATGTAGCTTATAATATTATAAAGTCATATTTAACGGATATGTTGCAAAAAGTTGAAGCAGTCAATTTAAATGGACAAAACCTTAGTTCTGAATGGAGATCTGTGCATCGCAGAATACCTCAGGGCTCAGTGTTGGGGCCGCTGCTGTTCATAATCTATGTAAATGACTTACCTGATGTCATTCCAGAGGCAGTGATAGCATTTGCTGATAATACCTCTGTCATTTTATCTGCAAAACTACTGAGGACCTAGAAAATAAAATATTACATTCTATCAACTTATTAAACATCTGGTATGATCAGAATTTACTCACCTTGAATTTGGAAAAAAACTGAGGTAATGCAGTTTCATTCATTATATGAAGCGGCAGAAGAAATCAATATAGAAACTGATAAAATGGTACTCAAAGATGCGAAAACCATAAAATTCCTTGGCTTACATCTTGACTCAAGATTAACTTGGAAGAAACATATTGAAGAAATAGCCCCAAAGCTAAGTTCATTATGTTACCAGTTTCGTACCCTACGAAACAACATCAGCATAAATATGTGTTTAAATGTATATCAGTCCTATTTCCAATCAACTATAAAATATGGAATTATTTTTTGAGGTATTTCAATGGAGGTAAAGAGATACAAGCTCTACAAAAAAAGTTTATACGTAACATATTTAGTTTAAATAGGACAGACTCTTGTAAATCATATTTTAAAAACTATAGCATACTAACCGTGATGTCTCTCTACACCGTTGAGTGTACAGTGTTCTACAAAAAAAACTACACATTTTTTGAACAATACAAACAAACACATTCGCATCAAACTCGCCACAGAGATCTCCTACTACCGTATAATACTAGTCTCACGGAACTTCAAAAAGGTGTACAGGTATCAGTGAATAAATTATATAATCACTTGCCGGACGCACTGAAAATGCTGCATTTATATACTTTTAAAAGGGGTTTTAAACAAATTTTAATTAAAAAATGTTACTATACATTAAATAAATATTTTTCTAACTTTGAATTTTAATGTGTTCTTATGTCTACTTTTCATATTTTTGTAAAATATTTTTTAGTTAAGGTGTTTCATATTACTACTATTCTTTAAAACGCGATGAAAGTATAAAAATATTGCCAGCAGACAAAGGTAATGCCACAGTCATTATAGATAAAGATATATATAACTCAAAAATCATGACTCTTGTAAATGAGGGACCCTACTCAAAACTAGACAAAGACCCAACAAAATCAATACAGAGCAACATTTGTAGAACTTTGTTTAAATACAAACATGAATTTAATGATTTTGAACGAAAGAACCTTACACCACATCATAGTAAGCCTCCATTTTTATGGCTTACCAAAGACACATAAACAAAATATTCCTTTAAGACCAATTGTTAGTTCTATTAATTCACCATGTCATAATTTGGCAAAATTTTTACTTAAAATTATTGATCCATTATCTGGAAACACCGATTCATATATTAAAAATAGTAAACATTTTATAGAAAAAATGTATGAAAACGATATTCATGAGTCACACGTGATGGTTAGTATTGATGTAGTTAGTCTTTTTACCAATGTTCCGGTAGATGAAACCGTAAAAATAATTAAAGACAGGTTGCTAAATTATAATAATTTGGAAACTAGAACTAAATTAAGTGTAAATAGCATAATGGAACTCTTAACAATGTGTATAAAAACAACCCATTTTCAATTGGACAATGAGTTCTATCAGCAGGATTTTGGTATGGCTATGGGGTCTGCATTATCACCAATTTTAAGCAACATATTTATGGAGAACTTTGAAAACACACATGTTCAAAATTGTATAAACAAACCGGTTGTCTGGTGGAGATATGTTGACGACATCCTTGTAATTTGGCCTCATGGTGTCAATTTACTAGATAGTTTTTTGGAAAATATAAATAGTAAGGAACCGTCTATTAAGTTCACATTAGAAGTAGAAAGTAGGAATGAACTACCGTTTTTAGATATTTTAATTAGAAAGGTAAATAATACAACTAAAATAAGCGTTTATAGAAAATCAACACATACTAATAGATATCTAAATTTTAACTCAAATCAGTCAATAAATGTTAAAAGGGTTCTTGTAAAATGTTTATACGATAACTCCAAAATAATTTCATCTAATAATGAAATATTAAATAACGAGAAAAAATGTATCAAAGAGGTTCTAGTACAAAATCAATATCCTGAAGCCTATGTTGATAGAGTTTTCATAAATGTTAGTTACCAAAAAAAGAAAAATTAAAGAATCTGCAATAATCTTATTAAATGAAATGAAATTTATTAAGTAGGTCATGCCTAATATACACAATACATAATAATATCAAATTAAATTACATAACAGATTATAAGTAGTTATACATACATACGTACATACATACATACATACGTACATACATACATACATAATAATAATAATAATTCATACACATAGTACGAGTATAATACAAATTATAGGGTCTACATAGTATTTTAATGTAAGTATTTTAATGTAAGTACACAAGAAGATAATTGCGTATCGAATTGTTCTGTAGATATTTGTACAACCTGGCTACCAATGTTAAAAGAAGAACTTAACAAGCTCAACATTATCTAAAAGAAAATATCATCAGTTATGTGTTCTGTGCAAGTAGTAAGTATCTATGGAAATAACATAAACAGAATCTTAAAGCTGTGTATTTGACATACACAGCAAAATAAGAGTTCTTCCAAAAAAAGCTTTGAAAACGGAAAGAGACTACTTTCCGAAACGTTAGCAAAGTATATTATTTCTGTGTTTATTCCGATTTATATTATTTGCAAAACATAACCTCTGACTATTCCTTTGACGTAAGCGTCACGTGCGCAGAGGCTTTTTCCAATAATTCTATTATTTTGTAGATTCGGTGATTTGCTTTTGAAGAGGATAATAATACATGAGGTAGAAAACCCAAATAATAGGAAAGAATATTACTACAGCAGATTGCATTTTGTTGTTATGACGTGTTTTATGCCTTTTATGGTTTTTACTGTTATTATTATTATTATTATAAAAATAACTCCAAGATTTTTAGCAATATCCGCAATTTGTAAATGCGTACCATTAATTGTGATATTAAAATGATTTCTTGGTTCGAACGTAGGTGCGTCTTTACTATGTACATACGTTGATATGCGATGTAAAGCAACGTCAGGCGCAGTTAGTAGTTGGATGGGTGACCGTTCCAACGAAGATCGCGTCCTCGCGTCACACATCTTCCAGCGGCTTGTATATCAATGTATGCGCGGAAGCTGTACAACCTTAGGCGAGGGTTGTATAGGGGATATACCATCCTTCGGAGGGGATGTAAAGCCGTCGGTCACTTGTCTATTAAATGTTAGGCAAGTAAAATATCCCTACTCTCCTTAAGGGAAGAGGTTCGGCAAAATTCCTAGTTGGGGGTAGCTCGTCTACAGGCGTCGGTGATAGGCCTCAGTAGCGGAAATAGGCCGACGTTAAATAAATGTATAAAAAAAAAAAGATTTCTTAATAACAAGCTATCAAGTTTTCTCCCAAATAACCGTAGAATAGACTTAGAAATTATACGGAAAAGTCGAATTTCAACTTCATATATCGGTTAAAAGGGGGTGTTAGCGGAAAATTAACTGGTTAAAAAAATGTTTATTGTCAAATTTGGTTTCAGCGCATCAAAATATATGAGTAGTAAGGTCTGTTCTTTGTGGCGGAACATTTTCTTTTTGTATGCCTGTGTAATTGGTGAAGAATCCTAAAACACCCTGTACCTTGAGGACCATTCACTTTCAAAAGATACACTGTACAGCAATCATAGAAGATGATAACTGCAACTAATAAGTTGCTAACGAAATTGAAATATTTTCAATTCTATAAGACATCCATTTAACGTTGTAAGAATTATTATATATTTAGTTGCAGCTTTAGCGGAAATAACTTAGGCAAAATTATAAAATTGTTTAATCATTGAATATACTTACAAAACGCATTATTTATTGTAGAGACTGTTAAGATTTACACAGCATGCGGCTAAAAATAAAATACGCACGGTTCCAAAACCAGCACGCTCTTAGGGAGGATAACCCTTCTTTATCTCACTATTTGAAACACTATATTTTTATTTTTTTAAAGGGTGGTTTAGACCACATATGCAAAATAAAAAAACAACCAATAAATCTGCAACGTGACACTAAACCCTTTTCCGGCGAAAGGGATAATTTATGGCTATTTTTAGATAAATATTTCAAAACATAATTTAATGGGTTACCTTCGCTATCAAGAGGGGGTTGCCTTTTAAAGAAATTTGTCTGGAAATTTGTCACTGCCATTTACGTCCCGAAAATATTCTTCGGCAACTGAATTTATTATTTCTTTAATTGCCAATAACTTCCATAATTTCAAATTTGAATCTAAGTCGTTAATACATTAAATAATGTTGTTCTTCATTGTCTACTTTTTGAAATGTCTAATTTCCCAAATTTTACCAAAATTTAAAAATCTGACAAATTAAAACGTACTTTTCCTAATTTTGCCTAAATCGGTTCACTTTAACATATAATTTATAATGGATTATGCCATTGGACTTTGTCTGTACGATATCAGGTATTCTTGAATAACATTTTTTTTAACGAAAATTCTTTCAGCTTGCCTTCACTTGTGTTTCCAGATCAATCAATTTCCAACTCAAAAGCAAGACAATATGGTTTGAGATGTGATCTTTTAGTAATGCATTCTCTCCTGTGAATTACTTCCTTTCTTTCCTTTCTGTGTGATAATACAATATTACGAATGTACACATAAATTAAATACTTATACCTTTATATGTTTTCAGTATATTAAAGTCCAGATATGATTTATCAGTCTTTGTTATTGTCATAGATCAGACCTATGTTGCATCATTCAATAGCAGTTTAATTCACTTATTAAATTTAGTATTACAAATTTCATATTTGCCAATACCTGTCAAACATTCCCTTTCAACAATTATAGGTGTTAAATCTTTTGAATTGAATTGTACTTGTTCTTCTGTTAAATCCATTTTAACAGGTTAATATTATTATGAGTGCAATAATACTTAAATTTTGTAAGCTACCTGAGACCTGAGCCCAATAGACTCTAGTAAATAATAAATAAATCCATAACATCGGCAATCGCAGCAGCGATTGGATCGCCCCACTCCAATCACATTTTTTAGATGAGATTCTCACCCGTATTGCACATATACATAATTGTATAGGATTTTCCTATACGGCTAGTTGCCGACACCAATCTATATCCAGGTAAGAAGAGAGCTCTCCGGAGTCTATTCGTCATTGATGCTTCCAATTTTAATTGTAAATGACTTCACGTCAATAAAATGACGCAGCCGAATGTACGGTCTGCTTGGAAAAAGAGAGATAGATGAAATAGAATATACAAATATAAAAATTTATTATACCTAATCTTTAAATCTATGTTTGTTCCTGAGGACATAATATAGGGCTAATTTTATTTTAGTTCTATAAAAGGGAAAATGTTTATTTTAATAATACCTATGTGGGATGATAAAAATTATTCTTGCAAATCGAAAATGGAAGAAAAAATTATATTTTTTTATATATACTTTTTTTTCTCTATATCATTCCACATTGTAACATGTTTTTAATTTCTTTTAGTGAAAGCCGTTTTTTAAAATAATGATTTATATGATAGTATATGGAAGCGTCTTGACTGCTTATAGCCGGAGCGCTCTGAATAAATAAATTCAAATATTTAAATAACTAAATTTTTTCAGGATTGGGTATGATTCCAGGTGGCGTTATCATACGATTTACATAAAGACTAAACTTGTTAAATGCTCAAATACCTATTTACGAAATAATGATTTAAAAGTAAAAAAAAATTAATTGCCTAAAATGATGAAATTGTAAAATTTTGATAGGTTACAGAATTACAGATATCTCGTAAAGGCATAAACTTGAAACCGGCTAAAAGCACCGTCAAATATTGAAGAAACTTGAAATGCTACCAACACACGGGTTAGTAATTTTAGCTAGTCAGTACAGCCAACCCATCACGCATATAATATTGGTCTAAAATATGATACAAGTTTTTTTATGTAAATACTATAGACTAAAAATGTGTTTTAGTTTTACCCTATATTTATTTATGCACTATGTAAACAATTTATATAAATGTCTACTATTTCATGTTTACTTTGAAAAATATTATTTTGTAATGAAGTGTTTTGTTTTATATATTTATTACATAAATTTGTCATAACTATTTCATATTAATAGGTTATATAACTACCATGTAAATATCACAAATATGACACTAAGCAAAACCGAGACCGGCCGTTAATTGCGTATGTTTCGTTGTTTGCCGACCTGTAAATTTACTGAAGCAGCTCTAGATTTTGTGCAGTTACTATTTAAATAATTTTTTAAATCGCTTCGTACGTCCTATGAATTATCCATACTATACTGAATGTAAATTACAGGTAAATTAAATGTAATGTAGGGTATTTTCTAAAATTTCCCTCCCCTATGTATTGCAGCTCTTATAGATGCACTGGTTAGAATTTACTGTCGTATATTTCCTTTGGGAATCCACTAGATTGCTTGCTCTTTGATCAGCTACAATCACAATGTTTTTGTTGTGAGAATTACCTTCATTCGATAACGAGGTTCTGTAAAAATTAATATATTCTACTTTTGATATTCCCACTCAAATTATTGGAGACGCAGGATAAGGAGATATATTTTTGATTACCTATTACTAATAATAATAATAATTGCATTGCAATTACATATTTAATTCAAGAGTACGTAATAATAAAGGATAATTTAATATTACCTACTTGTTTCAGAATATATAAAGCAAAGCAAACTGAAGGAAGTTTATCTATGTGAGATTCACAGCTGAGGGCATTGTCGATATATAAACCTGGATATTTGGTATCAGTCACTTGTTCGATAATTTTACCATTACATTTTAGAAGGTAGCTATTATCAAGATGTTATAGTCTAGGTGTAAATTGAATAAAAACAGTCTTAGTAGTATTTAAAAAAGTTTGTTGCAGCTAAACAATTCTACAAATTTTTCCAAAACAGTTGGCGTGTTCCTTACAGCATCTAAAATTTTGTTTCCACTACAAGTATAGCTATTATCATCAGCAAACATAACTAATTTTTATTATCATTGGCAATTGGAAGATCATTTACAGATAAAATTAATAAAAGTGGTCCAAACAACACAGAACCTTGTGGAACATCTTGCTTAACATCTTCTGAATGAGATTATTATTTAGGAATTCAAAAATAGCTGAGTTTGTAGATCTGTTTCTCCTAAAACCAAGTTGAGCCTTATTTAATATACTAAATCTTGATAAAAAGCAAATGATGTTATTACATAAAGATTTTTATAAAGTTTTAGATACTGTAGATAGTATAGATACTGGCCTGCAATTTCTAACGAGCTGAGAGTCTCCTTTTTTAAATAGTGGAAACACTTTTTCAATTTTTAGTTATCGGGAAATACTGTGTTCAAATGATAAGTTTACTAAATAAGTAATCGGTTTGACAACGTAATTTATAATAGCTTTCAAGATTCCGTCTACATCAACAGAGTGTAAATCCATTATGATATTATAGATTTTCATTTCGTATACTGGACCTAAAACATTACTGGATATTCCCCATTAATCTTAAATTGAGCACTAGATTCTTTGTCAGCTTGATCTACTAGATATATAGATAGATAAACAGAGGAGCTGGTTATTTAGCCTTTACCACCACGACCTCTTCAAATCTATTGTGGTGTTCCTAGAATACATTACTTATAGTACTTCATATAGCTTTGTCCCTTGTACTAGACTCCACAGCGATAAAGGCCCTTTTGTATAGCTGTTCGCTTTTGGTTTTTCTTCTCCGAGTACTTCGAATCTCAGTCTCGCCAGGCCTTCACAGTGGCCAATACCTGAACTGAGGTTTCCTCTTCCACTTGGCAGAACCTGCATGTTACGTCCTCTGCCAGGCCCATTAGACTCATATGTCTATTGAGCAGGCAGTGCCCAGTTAGAAGGCCTACTATTATTCTAATGGCCCTCCTGTTTTTCTGATGGCCCTCCTATTTTGGCTTAGTAGATCTTCCGTGAATATGGTAGAACGTTCTTTAATATTTATTATTTTTGGCCATATATTTTTTTTAATTTAATAGTTTTATTGGTAAAAAAATTATAAGACTACCTATGTAACGTTCGGGCACGTGGTGAAAAGTAAAGAGCAGTTTTCTTAGCGAGGACTTTATTACAACTTGTTTCAACGTACAGCAGGATTAAAAAGAGACTGCACACCAGCTCACATTCAATATATTTGGCAACACTACCAACCTTACAATACAAGTCTATTCTACCAACTTAATTATATTATATTGTTTATATTAAAGCATTATTATTTAATTTATGTTACATCCCCTCTTATAAGCATCCCCTCTTATAAGTTTAAATAACTAACCACATTTTAATTAAAAAGAAAACTACAATTTATAAATTTAAGATACCTTAACGTTCATTTTAAATCTAAAATTACATAATATACAATATATACAATTAAAGCTTAGTTCTGCCAAATCTAAAATTACATAATATACAATATATACAATTAAAGCTTAGTTCTACTATGTAAGTAGTATGGTTCTCTGTTATTATTCTTATCATTTTCTTTCTTTACAACAATTTGTTGCCTATTCCTCCTATACAATTTATTATAATTATTTTTAACTATATATGATCTTGGTTCTTTACATTTCTTTATTATTTCTCCCTTTTCCCACACATTTTTATGTTTAAAATATATTTTGTCTTTAGCCATTCCCCCTGCCAAGTTCTTCGTATTTTTATTATAATTACGTTTTTGTTTTAATTGCCTATTTTTTAAAGATTTTCTTAATTGATTTTGATTATTTAGACAAGGTTTGAGCAAGGAATCAACAGTAGGTAAATTGTCTTTTAACCTTCTATTAAATAACATTTGAGCTGGTGATAAACCTATATCAGGAATGGGGGTGTTACGATATTTTAAAAGATACATATCAATATTTCCATTTTCATAATAACATTTTTTAAGCATGTTCTTGCAGATATTTATTGCTTTTTCAGCTAGGCCATTACTTCTTGGGTAGTTTGGGCTGGATGTTATTAATTTCACATCAACTCCGTCTAAATAATTTTTAAATTCAAACGAGTTGAAAGGATTATTGTCTGAGATGATGCAATCGGGATACCCATGAAAAGAAAACACACCATCCAAAGTTTTTATAATTTCCTTTGCATTTTTAAACTTAATACTTTTTAACTCAATCCATTTACTAAAATAATCCATTATAACCAAAAACGAACATCCATTTAATTCTAAAATATCCATACCTAGCTTTTCCCAAGATCTACTAGGTATATCAGGCTGAATTATAGGCAGTTTAGCATTGTTGTTCCTAAATCTAGCACAAACCTCACAATTTGAAATGAATTTTTTTATATCATCATTAATATTTGGCCAAAAAATACTCTCCTTTGCCCTAGCTCTACATTTGTTTATACCTAGATGGCCTTTGTGTAACGATTGTAACATAAATTGTTTAAGTTTTTTTAGAATTATTACTCTGTGTAAAAAATTAAATCGTTACATATACACAATTCATCTCTAATATTAAAGTATTTCAACAATTCGGGATGCAATTTTTTTGGCCAACTATCGTTAATATATTTTTTTAACATCGACAATATCGGATCATTTTGTGTTTCGGTTATTAATTCTTGTTTTCGAGCTTCGGATAGAGGTAAATTTTTTGAAATATCATGAATTATAATATTATTGTCAAGAACACGATCAGTTATTTTTAAACTTGCTCTTGACAGTAAATCTGCAATATACATTTTTTTACCAGGTAAATAAGAAACTGAGAGGTCATATTTCATTAGTCTAAAAAGCATTCTTTGTAATCTACTAGGAACTTTATTAATTTCCTTTTTAAAAATATTTACCAGAGGTTTATGATCCGTGTGGACTTGTACATTTTTTCCGTAAATGAAATAATTAAAACGTTCTGCAGCAAACAGAATGGCACCCATTTCACGCTCGATTGTGGCATATCTTTTTTCACAGTCAGTTAAAGCTCTAGATGCAAATGCTATGGGTTTATTATTTTGCAATAAACAAGCTCCCATCCCTTCAGAAGAAGAATCACACTGTATAACTAAAGGTTTACTAACATCATAATGTGCTAGTACGGGTGGTGATGTTAAAATACTTCTTAATGTATTTATACTCTCAGTGTAACTTTTTTCCCACATCCATACCACATTATTATGCGTTAACTCTCGTAATGGGGCTGAGATTTTTGATAAATTTGGAATAAATTTGCCCAAATATTTAACTAACCCCAAGAATCTTAAAAGTTCTTTTTTATTTTTTGGATTTTCCATTTTTAAAATTGCTTGAACTCTATCACTATCAATTTCAATACCTTTTTTCGACACTTTAAAACCAAGCATTTTAATTTCTTTTTTTTTATATTGGAACTTTTCCTTGTTAAAAGTGATGCCATGTTGTTTAGCTGTATCCAACATCTGTTTTAATATTTTATCGTGTTCTATTTCATCATTGCCCGAAATAATTAAATCATCAATGTAAACTTTATTGCCAAGTATCCCTCCAAAAATTTTTATATTTTTTCTTTGAAATACCTCTGCTGCTGTATTAATGCCAAATGGCATTCTTAAAAATCTATATCTACCTAGTGGAGTAGCAAAAGTACATAATTTTGAAGACGTTTCATCTAATTCTATTTGATAAAATGAGTCTTTTAAGTCTAATATTGAAAAATATTTTTTACCAGCTAAATCTGACATAATTTCTTCAGGAGAAGGTATTTGAAAATGTTCTCTTTTTATATACTGATTTAGGACAGAAGGGTCAAGACAAATTCTTAATTTTTTATTAGGTTTTTCAGCAATTACTATATTATTAACCCAGTCAGTTGGCTCGGTTTGTTTACAAATTACCCCTGCATTTTCCATTTCTTTTAAGCAAAATTCAAATTGAGGTAATAGGGTTTTAGGAATCCTCCTAGCAGGATATACACAAGATTTGACACCATTCTTTAAAGAAAACTTATAAGGATCCCCTGGAAACCTACCTAATCCCGAAAAAGCTTTGTCATATTTTGTTAAAATTTCATTTTTAGAATTGAAACATACATTATTATCATTATGATTATTTACATTGTTATTATCAATGGAATTAACTTTCTTTATTAAATTAAATTTTAAACATGTTTCCAGGCCTAATATCGGCTTACCATCAGCTTTAACAATTATAAATTCTATTAAACAGTTCTCACCACGTATTTTACAATTTAATACTGCAGATCCTTGCACCTCAATCGTACTTCCCCCATGGGCTGTCAGATTAACATCTACCTCCATTATTTCTGTGTTAGGAGCCACTTTTTCAAAAATCTTGGCAGGAAGAATGTTGCATTCTGCTCCAGTATCCACCTTGAAACATATAAATTTTGTATTAATATAAATGCTTTCTATTATTTCTAATTTTTTGGTGTTTAAATCACACACCCTGTAATTCGTTTTAGTACCATCAGTTTTACTGTTATTCAGGAATAAACAATCTATAAAAAAATCATCACCAGAACTTTCCATATCAATATTATTTACATTTCTTTTATAATTTTTTTTAAATTTATTATTTTTATTCGAATTTTTTATTAAACAACCTGACTCAAAATGATTGGGTTTATTACAAAATCGACAAATCTTACCAAATGCAGGACAATTTCCAGCAGCATGCCTTGTGTTACACTTAAAACAATTATATAAAATGTTAGAATATTCATTTTTATTTTTACAACGTTTTTTGTCATGTTCAAATTTTTTACTAGCTGAAGGCATACTAAAATTATTATTGTAATTTTTACTTAGCTTTTTATAGGCAGGAGCTCTCCCTACGGTGTCCACAGCATGCTCAGGGTTTATTCCAGTATTTTCCATTTCAGCGGTATGCTTTTTATTTTGTTCATATATTTGACACATTTCTTCCACCTTGGCGAGGGTCAGACTATCATTTTGTAGCAGTTTGTCACGCAGCGTATTATCCAGGATGCCCATAACCACCTTGTCTCGGACCATGTTTTCAGACTCTTGATACTCACACGTCGAGGATAGCGATTTCAGCTCGGTTACGTACTGCAGTAGTGATTGATTTTGTTTCTGCGTGCATTGCAAAAACTTGTATCGCTCGTAGATTATGTTTTTTTTCGGTTCACAGTATTTGTCGAATTTTTTTATAACATCTTCCAGTTTGGGTTTTTCTTCCATTTTAAATGTGTTGAATATTTGAATTCCTTCATCGCCAATAATATTTAAAAATATTGCAACTTTAATATTATCATCAGCTTCATTTTGTCCAGATGCCTTTAAATAAATATTAAATTTCTGCAGCCACGTGGTCCAATTTCTTGCAACATTACCCGTAAAATGCATTTCGGGAGGAACTCGCAAATTATCCATTGCCATTATTCTTATAATTCTTTATATTATTTTCAATTTAATATACACCTGACACCATGTAATGTTCGGGCACGTGGTGAAAAGTAAAGAGCAGTTTTCTTAGCGAGGACTTTATTACAACTTGTTTCAACGTACAGCAGGATGTTTGTTTATATTAAAGCATTATTATTTAATTTATGTTACAACCTAAGTGGAACTATGGTAGGTGTAGTGATATGAATTTTTATTCAAAAATTTCAGTTGTTTGCAAAAGAGTTAATTTTCGTATTTCCTAAATTTAAATCTAAGTATTTCGCATATGTTTAAAATTATTGAGTAAAAATTTATAACACTACTCTTGTTACAGTTCTACTTAGGTAGTGTTATAGATTGTTTGCAATATGTGTTTTAAAATAAGAATTTATGGTCAAAAATAGTAAATATTTCCCTATCGGACATCTCTCGCTCTTGGATATTCTCACCTTAATAAACTCTTTGGCCGGTCTCTATCTTGGGAGATTCCTCCACCATTCCAGAGATTTACTTTGCACCCATTCCTTAGTGGCTGCTTGTATGCTTGACTTTGCCACGCCACAAAAGGGCTCAGGTCTTATTGGGGCTTTGAGTGCGCCTTCCTTAGCCAGTTTATCAGCCTCTTCGTTTCATCTGTGTCCTGGTACCCATGCTAAGGTCACTCTGTTATGACTTCCCAGCTGTATAAGGGCCGTCGAGGAGTCCCACACCAATCTTTAAGTTGATTTGCATGGAGTTGATTGCTTTTATTGCCGTTTGGCTATCAGAGAAAATGGCAATCGACTGGTTAATAGTATCTTGTCCTACTATATCCTTTGCCAATGTATGGCGATCAGTTCAGCCTGAAATACCGTTGCGTATTTCCCTAAACTTATCGGGATGCTGGCTTTTGACCTTGTCCCGTAAATCTCGGCTCCGACTCCTTGTTCTGTCTTGGAGCTGTCAGTGTACCAGACTGTTTGTGCTGTTATGGGAGGACCGTCTTTCCAGTCTTCAACTTGATCTACTAATTTTTTGGGTGTATTCACAAAATAATTATTTAAAAAATCAGCAACTTCTTAAAAGTCTGTTATTTTTCCATATAAATTCCAACGTATAAATTCCAACCACGCAAAACAGAAATATTTTAATTTATTTTTCAGTATGAGTAAGTAAACTTTTACTATATAGTAGATATATTATCAAGCTTACGTTATTTCTTCAAAATATAACAATATAAAGCCATATAAAATTTATTACCTAATCACTTTAAAACGTTTATAAATAGCCATTCATATAACCTATATATTGAATAGCCTAGTTTGTGATTCTGGCGTTGAAGAAATATGAAGAATTTAAATTTAGTTAGACCCACTCGACTGCAATTGCTAATTGTTTCAGCTGAGATAAACTACTCACTTGAGTAATGTTTTTTAGTTGAATTATGGATATAGAGTTGAATATAAAATGTGTTTATTTTCAGGCACCCGATTTTTTTAGATGTAATTTTATTTATTATAACGAATCTAAATACAACCAAAATGAGGGAGTTATCTTATATATTAAGAACAACATTTCTGCATGCGTTGCTAATATTGCTTTGTCTGAGACGAACTTACTGAGATTCTTAATAGAAATAAATAAAGTTAGCATAGGATTTGTTGCTTCTAGGCCTCCGTCTATAAAGATGAGCAATTATATAACTGAATTAGGACAATTTATTACCGATTTACATAAAAATAAAATATAAATATTAATTTGCTCGACAAAAATTCAATAGAGTTGACCAATTACGTAAATATGTTAGCAGATAATGGTTACATATCATTTATAAATTCCTGCACGAGAGTAACTGAAACTTCAGAAAGTATTATAGACCACATATTTATTAGACAAAATAAACATCCAAATTCCTGTACAAAAATCAAACCAATGATTATTGAAACAGATATTACCGATCATTACATTACTTCAATTATTTTAGAATTCAGAGAAAAAGATATATACCAAAATGAATCGAGGAAAAAAGTTAATACAACTGATGTTAAAAATTTGAATCATTTATTAGAGCAAGAAACCTGGGCAGAAGTAATAAATTGTACTCAAGTTCAAGATAGTTACAACAATTTATCAATAAAATTCACACATTAATAAGGAAATCATCAAAATGCATTTATATTAAAAACAAATTTTATAAATTGAAAGCATGAATCACCGATGGATTAATAAACTCCATAAGACATCGAGACTACTTGAAAAAAAAATTATTGAAAAACTACTCATCTGAACTTAAAAAACAATACACAGAATATAGAAACATGCTTAATAAACTAATAAGAGATGTCAAAAATCAATACTACAAAATAAACTCGCAGAAGCACAGGGTAACATTAAAAGAGTCTGGGAGGTAGTAAATAATGCTTCAAATTCAACAACAACTAATAAACAAATTAAAAATATTAATATAATAAATAACGAAAGACTAGAAGTGACACACCAAATTTTACTAAATCGACTTCAAAACGTTGATATACGTGGTCCTGCATTATGTCTCATAGAAAATTATCTCGCTAACAGAAAACAATGCGTAAGAATTGATGAGATATATAGTAACCCTCTCACTGTCACCATGGGCGTACCACAAAGGACAGATTGAATAGTATTACAAATTTAAAACAATTTAAAGACCTGCCCTGCACTGCTAATGTGTTTGTTGAAGATTCATGGGACTTAGTACATAGAAATGCAGAAGAAAGTTTAGCATTAATTTTCAAGTGGTTAAACTTTAGTTCATTAAGCTTAAACATACAAAAAAGCAAATTTTTAACGTTTACATTATTAGCTAATGATCAACCTTCTAAAAGAACACTATATATACATAATAATGTATGTTCGCAACAAAAAAAATTGTGGGTGCCCTATTATCGAAAAAACTAATAAAATAAAGTTATGCTTGACCATCATCTAAGATGGAATGAGCATGCATCTTATATCACAAAGAAAATTAGACAACTTACACATAAATTCTATATTTTAAGGGACATATTAAATAGAAAAAATTTAATGACTATTTATAAATCCCTAATTGAGTCTATAATTAGGTACTGTATTATTATCTGGGGAGGGCTTTACAACAATGCACTAAACGTTCTCCAAACAATTCAAAATTCTATTCTAAAGATAATTTTAAAGAAAAAAAACTATATTCCTCCACACTATTATACATAGAGGCAGAGGTATTTAATATAAAAAAATCTTTTTGTCTACCAGTGTTTAATACATATGTTTGACGAAAAGACTCCACCAACCCATCCTAGTTATATAACTAGATTTACTGAAAATATGTTTTGTTGCTTTACCGTTGGTTAGTAAAAGCCATACACAAAGATCTCTCTTTTATTGTGGCATAAAACTTTATAAGATTTTACCACTTCAAATAGGAAAATTTAATACAAAATTGAATTAAGAAAATTTATTACTCAGAATCAAGATTGTATAAAGAATATTCTCAATTAATAATGTAACTCCACCCGTACCTGTTTAATTAATTTTGAAATATATATAAAAAAGCATATAACAATAAAGCTGCAAAAATCAGTCTTTCCAACATGGATAGTTAGGGGCGAGCGTAGGTGCGTCTTTACTATGTACATACTTCGGTACGCGATGTAAAGCAACGACAGGCGCGGTTAGTACTTGGATTGGTGATCATTCCAACGGAAACCGCGTTCTCGCCTCACACATCTTCCAGCGGCTTGTATATCAGTGTATGCGCGGAAGCTATACAACCTTAGGCGAGGGTTGTATAGGAGATATACCATCCTTCGGAGGGGATGAAAAGCCGTCGGTCCCTTGTCTATTAAATGTTAGGCAAGTAAAAGATCCCTACTCTTCTTAAGGGAAGAGGTTCGGCAAAATTCCTGGTTGGGGGTAGCTCGTCTACAGGCGTCGGTGTTAGGCCTCAGTAGCGGAAATAGGCCGACGTTAAATAAATGTATAAAAAAAAAAAAAAAACATGGATAGTTTATTTACATCATCTCCTAATTTCTCACCTATACAAGCAGTTAGAATTTTGTGTTTATGTACTGCTATGTGTTACTATTTTAAAACCTCACTGTTTCTCTCGTTGTTCCATTTATTATTATACATAATTATTGTTTGTATTCTTATATTTAATTACTTTTTCATTCTTTTAATTAGTAAACGCAACAATTAAATAATGCATCAACTCAATAATCAAGTTAACATGAAATTCACAATACAAGCATTCTTTGCTTAGGTGTTTTCATATCAGTTTGGTGCTGTGCATCTTTATATTTATATATAAAAAAGTATATAACTAATTTGACATTAATTGTTCTTCTGTTACATTATACTTATACATAAATTATTGTAGACTTTACTATAGGATGAATCAACGTAAGAATTTGTATTCTTTTTGGTTTAATAATAAATTCATCGTATGATCCAGTGAAAAAGAAATGAACAGAAACAAAATTAATTTATTCAGTAAAATTCTGATAATTTCTTACCGTCCATAGTTTTGCCGTAACATAATCTTTGTGCAACTTGCCAGATTTCATTGCACATTTTTTACTTCTACTGTATTTCTTCGGTCTACTACAACGATGTTCTAGCACATCAAAGATTTGGATCTGTATTAGGAAGAACAAGTTAAACAAAGGTTTTTCCTCAGTACCCATATTCATAGAACTTTCTAACCAAACGAAAGTTGTTTAGTTCTGTGGATACATGCACCTAGCTAAAGAAGTTAAATTCTACAAATACAATTTTATTACGTAATAAATAGCGCGAAAACTTCCTTTATTTATTGCTTAAGTAATTTGGTGAATTGCAATTAAGCTTATTAAAAAGAATTTGTGTCAAGTGTTTTTTTTTACATTTTTCATCTAAAATTATAAACATTTTTATGGCTATTATAAAATATTTCATACATAACTTAGGAAATTATTTAATATCAAGTATTTTATAGTTCTTCTTCATATATCTGTCCGTGCCATGTTAATAATATATAAACTAAATAATTTATAAAGATGTTAGGTTCATAATCTTACACCTAGTTAACAATAACATGTGGATATCATAAAATATTAAAATGATTTTAAAAAATGGAAAAGTTCCAAGAGTTCATTTTATATTTAGAAAATGTTATTACCATTATCTGAAGCTGTTTATAGTTACAAATATTATTTGTGGTAAGAATATCGCTCCTTTGCCGGCGCGGCGTGCGTGAATTTATGATATCCCTTTTATTTTTTCGTTCTATTATTACTAAGGAGGACCAAAAAACACATACATTGTGCTGTGCAAATGGAACCGAGTTATTTGCGTTTATGTGCTAGATATTTATTATTTTCTAGATTTTGAATTTTCTAACTAAAATTTTAATTAATTCGAACTACTATTTTAATACAAATTATTCTAATTTGATTTTTGAAATACCTTTCATATGGTCTGCTAACACTGATAACCCGTCAACCTAGTGGGTATCATCTGGAACTGAATAAATCTGTTTACTAATCAACTTCGTCAGATCAGTTTATGAAATAAAAGATCAATTTGTGATATAGTTCAACACGAAATGATAAATAATTCCTAACAAGGATATTACACACATTACAGATCTTTGAAATAACAGCGGAGTATTTGAAAAATTTATCAGCACAATAACCTGTGCCATTGAAAGTATATTTCCGCTGAAATCCAAAATCATAAATAAAATGGGTGGTAAATTAAATATTAGATGGTTTACCGATGATTTGAAACAAACGAGAGAAACCCTGGATTTCTTGTACGATATCTACAAAACAAACCCATCCAATGATTTAAAAAATTTAATCAACTCGAAAAAAATTAGTTATAAACGTGATATAATTGAGGCCAAGAAAACTGCACATGATAGATACGTATCACAATCAAACAATCAAAATAAAGCCATGTGGCAAATCGTAAATAACTATAAAGTACACAATCAGGACAGTACAGGTGATATTTCACCAAATGAATTTAACAACTATTTCACAAACATTGCTACAGAATTAATAAAGGCACTACCGGTAAGTAACAGAGCCCCCGATGAATATTTGAAAAAAATAAACATTGATCAGACAACGAAAACGTTTAATTTCCACACGGTGTCGTATGTTCAGGTATTAGATATAATAAATAACTTAAAGAAAACAAACAGTAAAGATATTTTTAACATTGATATTAAAATTTTGAACTGCATCAAATATGTAATACTAATTCCCTTAACTAATTTAATAAATTATTGCATCATTAGTAATGTTTTTCCTGATGTTCTGAAATTAGCACGAGTGGTTCCAATTCACAAAAAAGGTAGTACTGATATTCCTGCTAATTTCAGACCCATATCCATTATCCCAATTTTTGCTAAAATTTTTGAAGCTGTAATTAAACAACAAATTACCAGTCACTTTGAATCGCATAACCTATTTAATTCCAACCAATTTGGATTTAGAAGCAATAAATCTACAACATGTGCTATCAACAAATTCACTGAGTTTGTAAATGAAGGATTTGAGAGAGGCCAATTTATTTATACACAATTTCTTGACTTAACAAAAGCAGTTGACTGCGTGTCGCATGAAATTTTATTAAAGAAATTAACTTACTACAATTTTAGCAGCAGTGGTATAGATTTAATTAAGTCATATCTCACAAACCGTTGTCAAATTGTCTCAATAAAACATAATAAATCTGAATGCCGTGAAATAGCTTACGGAGTTCCACAAGGTTCTGCATTGGGTCCCGTACTTTTCCTAATTTTCATTAATGATATCTATGCTATTTCACAAAATGCAAAATTTGTTTTATTTGCGGATGATTCTACAATTATATCTAGAAATAATAACAATAATGACTTATTGGCGGATGTTCGCGACACAGATTTATTAGTTCAAGAATGGTTCGCGACAAATAAACTAACTTTAAATGTGTCGAAGACGGAAAACATGATTTTTTCACTTAGAAAATTAAGCGATAATCATATTAATGGGACAAGTGACTGTGTAAAATTCTTAGAGGTTTACGTAGATAGTAAACTAACATGGGAAAAACATGCTATTGCTGTTTCTAGTAATGTGTCCAGGAGTATGTTTTTGTTACGTAAACTGGTGAATCAAGTTTCTCAAAAGACCCTAGTCACTGCCTACTATGGTCTTATACATTCCAAAATATCATATGCAATTTTAGCATGGGGTCATTCAACCCATAGTTCGTCAGTGTTTGCTATACAGAGAAAGGCAATAAGAATCATTGCTCGGATAAATTACAGAAGTGACTGCAAAGATTCTTTTAAAAAATTCAAAATTTTAACCCTGCCATGTATATATATTTTACAGTGTCTTTTATATATTAAAGCAAATATATCTCAGTACACCAAACATATAGAAGTTCACAGTTATTAAACAAGAAATAATGAAAATATTAACTTAGACTATTTACGTCTTAATAAACTACAAAATGGTATAAATTATCATGCTGTCAAGTTTTTTAATATTCTACCTCTTGAAGTTAGAAATCTGGATTTGAAAACATTTAAAAATACACTAAAACGTTTCTTATTAGACAATGCGTTCTATAACTATGACGATTTCCTACGTACAAAATTTGATAAATTAATTCTACCTACATGTCAGTAGTTTAATATTAGTGTAATATGTCTGTGTTTTATCTAGTTACAATTGTAATAACTTATGTATTATGTATATTGTTTCTATTTATGACTTGTGGAAATACTATTTTGTAGTATATAACACTAATAAATTATTGTTGTTATTATTTTTATTATTATATATTAGTGTTCATTGTATGATAGCGTTGACTGTTTTGTTTGTTTATTTATTTTGTATTGTAAATGTTTTATACTGTACATGTTATTTATTATTCTATTTTATTATATACATATATATATATTTTTAACTTAATGACAACTATTGTCATGTTTTGTTTATAATTGTTTTTTGTTTATAATTGTTATTTTCTTGTTCTGACCTGTCAAAACACAGTTTGTGTACTTATGGCCAATAAAGATCTATCTATCTATCTATTGTAATATATGATTTGTAGGAAACAACTACTCAACTGGCAAATACCCCGACCTGCATTGAATTATATCTTACAAATCATGAAAGGATGGTAGCCAATATCATTTGTCAATTCCCTGACCAGACATAGACCGGTTTCGAACTTATTAGTTCTTATCAGTATGCCATAGGTCATGGAACAGACAAATGATAGTGGCCAACCTGCTAGTTTTATACAAACTATAGTAAATGGAGTAGTGGTGAAAGGTAAGTGAATCCTCTCATGTGGTCAATTGCTACTGTACATCATATATGTCTCTATGGTGCATAGCGACTTGCGATACTGCAAATACGAGAGCGACAACCTTTTAGTCCTAGGTGGACGTAACCTACTGTTGTAATATATGACTTGCATTAAACAACTACTCAGCGGGCAAATACCCCGACCTGCATTGAATTATACCTTGCAAATCATGAAAGAATGGTAGCCAATATCATTTGTCAATTCGCTGATCAGACATAGACCGATTTTGAACTCATTAGTTCTCATCAGTATGCTATTAAGTATTTTTATTTGAATTAGTAGTAAAAGAACAATTGACTACACACTAATAATAACATTTTAATAGAGAATCAATCTGGATTCAGAGAAAGTCATTCTTGTGAAACGGCACTTCAATACATTATATCGGATTGGGTTAAGACAGAAAGTAAAGTTGCTGTTCTCTTAGACTTTAAACGTGCATTTGAGACGGTGAATCGGCAATTATTGGTATCAAAGTTGAAAAAACTTAGCATTGGGGGTGATTGTACCTAAATGATTTGAATCTTACCTAACTACAAGAAAACAAAGAACAAGATATGTAAATAGTGCATCTAACATAATAGACAATGACCTCGGAGTACCACAAGGATCAGCGCTAGGACCTTTATTATTTGTGCTGTTTATAAATGACATAATGAAATCAATAAAAAATTGTAAGGTAAATTTATTTGCAGACGACACGTTCATTTATTTTTATGGAGAAAGTGTAAATGGTGTCATTAATGTTATAAATCTAGATTTAAAAGATGTATATGTTTGGTTGTGTGAAATAGCTTAAAAGTAAGCACGGATAAATGCAAATGCATGCTTCTCGGTATAAAACATATACTGAATCATCAACAAGTTGGGCAAAGTATTGTATCAGATAATAAAAACTTATAGAGTCTCGTAAATTAAATACCTTGGGTTTATAATAGATGAATCCTTGACCTTCAAATTTAATACTGACTATATCATAAAAAAGGTTACAGAAAAATTTACGTTACATAGAATTTCAAATTATTTATCAATGTTCTCAAGAATATTAGTATATAAATCTATAATAGCTCTCCACATTTTTGAATATTGTGAAAGTCTACAGCTATATTTAATTATATATAAATGTTACAAAAAATGCAAAACAAAGCTATGAGGGTAATATTAAAATGTAACAAATATACACCCATAGACACAATGTTAAATGTTCTAAATTTTTTAAATGTTAGGCAACGTATAGTTTTAAAATCACTACAATTTATATTTAAAATAAAACATGGTATGGCTCCAAGATATTTCTGTGATAAATTGAGTTTTGTACGAGATACTCATGGATATAACACTCGTAGTGTAAATTAAATGACATAGTGGAGAGGCATGGCAATTTAATGGAATCGAAATCTTTGTTCTGTAAGGGTATTCAGTTATTCAACAGTTCACCAAATGAAATGAAATATTTTAAGAAATATAATACTTTCAGCAAATTATGTGTTAGTTATGTTAGAAAAGAATGTTTATTATTTTCTGATTAGGCTATGTTAGAATACAAAAGGATTGTTAATTGTTTTACAGTTATTGCCATATGTATAGATTTAAGATGAACTAGAGAATAGTTAAGGGACTTTTGTTCTATGTATTGTTAAGGTTCAACTGTAGATTTTTAAGCTAATAAATATTATTAATAATAATATATTTTGCGGAAAAGGACACGAAATGGCAACCAGAAGGATACTAGGTTTCCAACGAATACCCTATATTTTCTAGATTTGATTTATATTTTTTATAAGAAACCCTTTTTTATAAAAACGGTTTTGATTGTATTCTTCCCAAAGAAGAATTTGTGAGATTCTGGAAGCTCGTGTAATAAATCTCTGTCCTTAAAATAATATCGGTTGAAGAATTCAAAATTTACCACCAATTATTAACTATTTGCTCATGCGTCAGTGTAAAAAGATATCTATTTCAACTATGTATTAAACTTTTATTTAAAAATGTATTAAGAGAAACTGTTTTGTTGTATTGGACTTTGAATTAGATAAAAAAAATCACATGTATTGGTCGTGTTCAGTGAACCGTGCCATATTTAATTAATACCTGACATCAACCCAATTAGTATTTGATATTTATAGCTCACAGGCATCTGCAAAATAAATCTATAATTTTTTGTATCCTAGACAATATTTATTGTAGATTGGCTTATAACTTTGGCTGCAAACCAATATTGTGTATTATAATTAGTATATCACCACCATTATCTTATTTATTCAAATTATTTATTGCAACTACCACACCAAATTTGAACTTGAAATATGTATTGCAACAAAGGCTAAATTGTTTATTTACATTTGAAATTTCAACAATTAGAATTACGCAATTTGCTACAATATAGACGTTCTTTCTTTAAATTGTAGGTTTTTGAAAATAATTCACGACGGTTATAACAATTTTTTTCTCATTTTACACCATAATTTTTATCCTTTTTTAAATTTATGTAACCAAAACAATTTTCAACTAAAAATAACCATTTATAACAAAAATTTTTCTGATGAGTGAGAAGTACGATAAAGGACAATAAGTTAGGAAATAAAAAGTTTTTTGTACATTACATACAAATGAAGTTATTGTAGTTTAGCATTTATATCATTTGTTGATAAACCATTAAATATTTTACGTGCCTATTACGAAGTGTTCTTTGTTTGTCTGTAGAATGAATTGTTCTATTTCTGGGTGCTCTTCCGCGTAATTGGCAGGCCCCTGACGGAATCTTGGTTGTATGAACGACGTTTCGATAGAATCTCATCTGCCATCTTCAGGCTCTTGCTGGGGGTTGTTCCTCGTTCGAACTAAAGTTCAGTTCGATGAACGACCAAAGACCGATCCCTGTAGTATTCCCGCCCGCGAAAGGTTCGACTTCGACTGACGTCTACCAGCAAACATTTTGATTTAATTTAACATCGAGACTACCTAAATTGTGTATAATAAATTAGATTTAACCATATTTAAGTAAAATATATATTGACGCGATGTGGATTCCGTATAAGTGGAGAATAAGACGACGTCGAAATTTGGTTAAATTGACCAAAATAGGTAAAACTACATCTAAATTTGCATTGTTGTAGCCTTGTACGTTTAGTTAGTAATACCTGTGTAGGGAAATTTGACGTCAGTTTAACGTCAATTCGACGTTGATTTAACTAGCTTTAGGTAGAAACTACGAACATATTTGCAGATCACGTGGGACTTTAAAAGCACAAAAAGAAGTATTTTATACTTGTTGGGAATTGGGGGTTGTCTAATTTCTGTGGTGTTTATTTATTTATTTAAAGAATTATTAACTTGCAAGTTTCATCAAAAATTTACCTATAGGTAAATATAATTAGGTCATCCTGTTTTTGAAAATGCTACCTCATTTCACCTATTAAGTGTAAATTTTCATTTGACGTGTGTTGATAAGTGAATTAGAATGAACATTGAGTCAAAAGAGGTATAGAGGAAGTAAGGAGTAAATATATTTATACGATTTATTGTTTTTCGTACTAATTTCTTTACCTACACCACGAGTGAATTAGGTTTACAATTGTAATGTTTTTTTTTAAATAACCGAAATTCTTAAGAATAATGACGATGACAATAACTAAACAAGCTAATTGTCAAAATAATCTGAATAATATAAATTTTACAAATAGATTATGCATAACTAGTTTTCAAATTGGTGGTTTATAGTCAAATTTACTTTGTGGTAGATTTTTCAGGTAATTGCAACAAAAAAGTTAATAATTATTTATTCAGGATGACTTTCAGGTCAACTAAATGAGTAATCGACTATTTGGTTCAAATTAAGTAGATAAACAAGGTAGACTTTTTCTACGATATCGACATAATATTATAATATTACTTTAAAGGAGAGTAAATAAAGCCATCAAATAGGTTATCAGGGACATATGAAATTACGTACTATTTCCAACCAAATCTACCTAGTAGGATATTCTACTATAAAGACGATTCTTAGTTGCCAAAAAAGTAGATGTCACCTAATTATGATACCTAATTTTACTTCAAAGGAAATTTACCCTTGAGATAATTTTCGGTAATTTTTTTCAGTAGTTTTCCCTTTCTGATTTGATTAAAGTTATTTAATTTTTTATATTAATATAAAGTAATGATTTCTATATTTTATTTTTTTTCTCTAATAATAATGATAATATTTATTGACTTTAAGACCAAGAGTTACAAGGCATTAGTCTTGTCCAAGTGACAGACGTGATCGAAATAGTGTCATAGACACTAACTAATAATTTCTTATACAACAAATACTTAACACAAGAAACATAACTTGAATTGTTTCTTAAGAATTCAGTTATATTTTGTTTCAAAAACATACTGTTTCTAATACATATAAAGAAGCCAGAGTTAGCACTTGATATGATTTAAATAAATCTCTACAAGAAGTTCGACATTATATTACGGATGGCTATTTTCTGCATCTTAAAAACTCTTACAGCAAAATATGAAGAACCCCAAAAAATAATACCATATGTTATCCGAGAATAAAATTGAGCATAGTAATATGATAGCACAACATTTATGCTTGCAACCGGATTTAGTCTGTACAGTGCATAGCAAACGGATGAAAGTTTTTTACACAGATTGTCTATATGTATTTCCCAGTTTAATGTACTATCTATATAAATACCTAAAAACTTTGTCGAATGCATCTGTTCAATAGATTTCTTATTTATTTTAAGCAATACACACAACAATACAATAACAGCATACAATATACATACAACAATAATACAATACAACAACAATACACAATATCAAATCTGAAGATTTTGAGGAAAATTGCATAAACACGGTTAATTGGTATTTATCAGTAATTTACTATTAATAAATCATAGCACAAAACTGTTTAACTTCTCCTGCGTATCAGAAACCAAACCCTGTATTCTCAAATGCGTGCTCAGATACGAATTGTCGTCAGCAAACATGGTTAGGTCAGTGCAATAATTGACATTGTTAGGAAAATCATTTACAAATACAATAAAAAGTAACGGCCCCAAGATTGAACCTTGAGGTCCACCGCAGGTTACTTCTCGTACGTTTGATCTCGTGCCATTAATCTCGACTAATTTCTTTCGATCGGATAGATACGACAGCAACCAATCCCCAGCCTTCCTCTGAAGCTATAATTTTCAAGTTTGTTTATAAATAAAGCGTGATTAACAAGATCAAATGGTTTACTTAAGTCCATAAATAAACCCAAACATTTCTTGTTGTTATCTAAATGATCATATAGACTCTTCAGGAAGCCTAGTATAGCTGTCTGTGTTGATCTACCCTCTCGAATGTCGACATATTTTTAAAATATTCGATTCTAATAACGGTAAGAATAGCCTTTTGAGATTTTCGATAACATTTTCTGTGTCAGAAAATAATCTATTCCATAATTTGCTACACGCTGTATTATATCATTTCCTTAATTAACATTAGAAATATTTTTCTCCAGCTTTACACTCTCACTGAATCATTCTGTATTTCCTTTCCTTGGGAAAATATTATGTCAGGGTAGCTTGCGTTTACAATAATAAATTACGAATGTTCATTAGCGCCATTAATTCATTATAATTTTTACGACTACATAAAGATAATTTTATATGTGGATCTTATAATCTTAAACAGGCTACTCGGGAGAGGATTAACACGCGCCTCCTAACCTAACCCTCAATACCCAGCCCATAAAAAGACTTTGGCGAACTCCTGGCAGTTTTGTGCTACCCACATGTACTAAAGTATAGATTGGCTAACTTTGTAATGTCTTATCTCATTCAGACAGATCATAAAACTCACTTAATGGATGATATTTTCCGCGGATATTCTGCCCGTTAGGGATGAGCAACAGCAAGTATCCTATTACGAAATACAACTTTGCTTCCACATACTCGTAAACTCTGTAAGAAAAATGCACTTTTCAAGCGGATTTCGAATGGGATAACAACTTGGGAACTTTTATGTAGAAGATTAACTTTAAATGTATATGCCCGGAATGTTTTCTGTCGGGAATGCACACAAATACTTTAAGAATAAAAATATAAATATAGCGAGCAATTACTTGCTACATTTTATACTGTATTAAATGTTTGGTCCTTTAAATATTTAATGCTAGGCAATGATGCTAAACCTATTTAAGGAAAAACATACCGCTTTATTGTGAGAAATATGTAATACTATTATTTAAATATACAGGGTGTCCGGAAAGTAAAGGCACCCAACTTAACTGTAGTTCTCTGAGGTTAAACCAAACATACCTTAGTCCAAAAGCGGTTCCTTAATGAGTTATAGGGCCTTAAAACATTTTAAATTTTTTTTATAATGGGCATATTTCGGAAAAATAATGATTAATCAAGCTAAAAATTGGTACACATATAATTTAGGGGGGTCTGAATATTATGAGGGTATAAGTATTTCTGCATATCATAGATGGCGCTGTCTGTATATTTGTTGACATATTTTTTATCATAATTTTTATTATTATTATTATTATTTTATGTCCGAATGACTTCATATCATGATATAGAAACTAATTTGACGAAAATAAGGTCTACTAGTTTCATGACTATAAAATGCACCGTTTTCAATGCAATCGCACTAGTATTTCAGCGCATGTCAATAGCTATCATGCAACATGATATTCGATCAAGTTGGCGTTTATCAATTTGATGTTATTGAACCAGTTTAACAACTCAACCAAACGTATCTTAGTCCAAAGGTGCTTTCTTACGAAATTATGCATTTTTTAATAAAAAAAATTGTTTTGTTTTAGGTATATTTCAAAAACAGATTAGATTCTCATAACTATTTAAATCAAAACTGAATTGTTTAATTATTCTTGGTACAGTTGCAATTTAAAGAAGGTTTTCAAAATGTTCACCATTTTGTTCAATACATTTTTGATACTGTTTTACAATATTTTGTCTAAAACGAAAAAATTTGTAATATTAATTATATTATTTCTAATGTTATTTCCTTCCTCTCTGATTTTTCCTGACAATTCGTCCCTAGTGTGGCTTGAGTGTTGATATACATTAGATTTCATATTGCTCCAGATGAATAAATCTAGTTGATTAAGGTCTCGGCTTCGTAGTGGCCATAAATGATCAGATCCACGTCCAATCCACCGTTGCAGAAACTGATTATTTAAATAGTTTCGCACATTTAGTTAGCACAGGGGAGCCATCGTGCATAAGCCATAAATTCCTTCGCAGATTTAAAGAGATGTCTTCTAGCAAGGTTGGCAAAACGGAATTTCATAAGGTCCTAATAAGTAATCACCAACTATATCGCACCATACATTAACAGAAAATTCGTGTTGAAAATGTTTGGCTCGTGTTATATGGTTATTTTCTTCACTCCATATATGGGAATTCCGTGTATTAACAATAACACGATGGGTAAAAGTTGCCTCATCAGTGAAGAGCACACGGCCAAAAAAGTTGAGTCATTATTTTGTTTGTTGCGTAACCACCTGCAAAAATGTAATCTAAGTGGTAAATCATTTTGTAGCAAATCCTGTACTTTTGTACGCAGTAAATGGGTCCGAATGCTTGTCCGGGATACACCAGTAGCTGCAGATAAACGCCGTACACTAATCTCAGGATTTTCAGCTACTCGCTCTAAATATCCTCTTCCTCTTCAACTATTCAAATAGTTGATTGCCCGGCCTCATTCTAAAACCCCCATATTCTTTTTGCCGTTGAAATAGAATTTGAAACAGTTTTCTGTTTGGTTGGCGACGATTTTCGATTTTGATACAGTGCACTATACCCTCTTGCCGCAGCTCCTCCATTCAATTGCATTTGACAATAAACCGCAATCATATCCATCATCTCAAAGTTTGAAAATAAATTGTGTCCCGGCGTCTTCTCAAAATGTGATAAAATATCAAAGAAAATATTACACAACAGAAAAACAAAATCGCACATGTCTTAGTACTACAACAGTTATCACTAATCTGATTGAATAATGTCAATTTGACAAATTCTAACTTGATCGAATATCAATTTGTGTATTATAGCTATTAATTGACAAGCGCTGAAATATATAAGCGTGATTGTATTGAAATCGGTGCATTTTATTGACATGGAACAAGTAGACCTCATTTTGTATCATAATATGAAGTCATTCGGACCCAAAATAATAATAATAAAAAGTTATGATAAAAAATATGTCGACAGCGCCATCTATGATATACAGAAATACTTATACCCTCATAATATCCAGACTCCCGCAAATTCTAAGTGTACCAATTTTCAGCTTGATTACTCATTTGTTTTCTGAACTATACCCATTTAGAGTTTTAAAAAAATGTATGGCCCTATAACTCCTTAAGGAAGAATAAGGTAAGTTTGGTTTAAACGGCTCCATTTAACCACAAAAAGCTGCAGTTAAACCGGGTGCCTTTACTTTCCGGACACCCTGTATATAGGGTAGATAGTGTATTAGAAGTATATGGTGAACGGGCAAACATATCCTTTTGAAAATTTGGGTACCAAGATAACAAAAAAATACTCTGTGTCATCCTAAAATATTATTGACAGCGCTGCGTTGCTAATTGTGGGTAAAACTAGCAACATCTTCGTTATGTTAAATGGAACATCCTGTATATTCCAATTCTGAGTAACTTTTGTTATTATAATCCTCATACCTATCTTAAGCCGTTTCAGAGATATTAATTAATTTCTAGATTCATTGGGCAAAATCTGACTTCTAATAAATCGTGTTATTTGCCTACGAAAAAACAATCATAAGCCGACCTGTCGGTTATCATTAGACAAGGCCTGAGGACTTTTTGCGCTGTAGCCAAATCTTAGTAGTAATATACAGGGTAGATCAGAAATAATTTTCTTTAAACGACTTTCATTTCTTTTTAATGCAACGCCCTGTTTATTATTACTGATTCAGAAAGCTGACACATTTTGCTGTTCAGATATGTATAGTATACAGGTACCTAACTCGTAGCGTTCTAGATTTATAAATATGCCTAAGGAGTACGTATACTTTGTCTTCTTGGTTTTACAAGTATGCCGTGTTTCCATGGCATACTTGAGAAAAAAAAAAGAATCTTTCGGCAAGATAAAGCATTTCTTAATTTTTATTGAATAATTCAATAAAGGATGAAGTTAGGTAAATTGTAGATTGCCTCAGAGGTCGCTTGGCTCTGAGTAGCTTTACTTCACTTCGATCTAAAAGATCTTTTGTGATTTACCCTACATCTAGCTGTTGCCCAAGATTTCAAGACTTTTTACAAAGCTTGTGATTTTCCTGGGAGCTAATTTCCCTATCTTTCAGGTATTAAATTCCGCCTGCTCTAGGAACTATAGCCTAGTGAGGATTAATACCTTGAATTCACAAAGTATATGTTCTACAGTTTCAGTTGCAGTATCGCAATATCTGTATTTATCATCTACTGTTGTGCCCATATTCTTGAGATGATATCTCATGGAGCAATGACCAGTCAGATGGCCTGCTATCAGCTTTAATTCTGCCTTTTCAAGTTCGAGAAGCCCTATGACATTCTTTGCCGAATAAGTTATAAACTTTTTCGCTTGTCTTTGGCCTGGAGTATTCCCTCAGTAGGACTTTTTCTGATCCTTTTCCCATTTCTGGTTCTCCTCCATCATGTGTCCCTTGGCCAGGCCACAAAATGGCTCAGGTCCAATGAATTGTGCTTCAGCTCCTTTTTTCGCAAAGCTGTCAGCAATTTCATTACCTTGTACTCCCTCATGCCCTGGCACCCACATCAAGGTAATCTTGTTGTTGTTGTTGTCAGTTGCCTCGGGGATTGTCTGCACTCCCAGGTAATTTTAGACTCGAAAGTGTAGGACCTTAGAACCTTTAATAATGCCTGGCTATCTGACAGTATATAGATTTTTGCCTTTCGAATACTTTTATTTAGGCATTCCTGGGCACACTGATCTATAACATAAATTTCTGCCCGGAAGATAGTTGGGGTGTTACCGAGGGCTTTGGATAGCCTACATTTAGCCATCTTAGGTCCATCTGTATGCCAGATGAGTGACCCTTGTTCCAGCCGCAGTGGCTCCATTTTGCTCGTCTGACGGCTTTCGATCAGCACGTCAAACAGACAGTCAAAGTTCTGTTTAATTGGCATAGAATCAGTGGGTTTGGTCATGGACTCCAACTGGATTAAATCCAGAATGGTTAAGTGAGCAACCAGATCGTCTGGTTTTAATTTATGTGCCTGATGTAGTCATAGGGCAGTAAGTGCTGCCTCCTTCCTCACATGCAAATGCAAAGAAAGTAGATCAAGCATTGCCTCCATAGCTGCTGTGGGATATGAGTGCATTGCTCCTGTAGTACCAAAACAGGCAAGGCTTTGCAGTTTCTGCAATTTTCTTTGTGCTACTTTTCTCTACTGTTCTGTTTTTGGCCACCATACACATGATAAGACTTGGGACCATAGATCTGACAAACGGAAGGTAAGGCCAATATGTCATTTTCGGCCTCAGACTCCAAGTCTTATCAAACAACCTACGGCACGTCCATATTGCCGCTGTTGCTTTAGTAAGAATCCTTTCCAGGCGTGAGTTCCGGGTAAGTTTTTGATCCAGGATTACACCTGGATACTTGACTTCACTGGGAAAATTTACCATCGTTCCATTCAGCATAGGAGTTCTAAGATTAATTTTTTTCCTTTTGATGAATGGAGCAACTGTTTTGCCCCGATTGACATTAAGTCCCTCTGACATTATTTCTGCCTCTCACAGTCACGACCAAGCCATCTGCATAACCCTGGACGTTGAAGCCCGAATTACTCATTTTATGGAGGAGATCATCGATCACTATTGACCACAGAGCAAGGATGATAGGGCTCCACCTTGTGGACAATCTCTGACTGGAGTTACCGTAGCCGACCCATCCCCCACATTTGTAGTAATTATTATTCTGCTTATAAAGTTAGGTATAGAGAATGCTTAAGACACCCACCCCAAAAATCAGTGTTCTTTATAATGGTGTCAAAAAACCAGTAAGTGCTATTTGAAAATTATGACTTTTTGACAATATTTGATTGCGAAGGAGTTGGTTTTGATTTCCATCTAGCTGATTCACAAATTTGGTTTTATAATTTAACGATCTACTACAGCTGCTATTTTTGCCAAGAAAAATGACGTCAAAAAGTGTGAGAGATAAGATAACATAAGTAGGTAAGCTATGGGCATTCTGGATCAAAATCCCATGTTATTTCTTATGGAGGTACATTCTGGTTTTTTCAAGATCATTATTGTAAAGATCCAGACAATGATGTCACAGCAATGACGCCAATAAGCCAAGCCCCTCGTGAACTACCCATAAAACCTCATGCACCACCCATGATGAATACCTTATACAGCTTTCCAACAGAAACCATAGGGTTTTCAAACAGGTCTGTACGAATAACAAACAAGTCTGTATGTTTCTCAAACAGGTCTGTATGAATATTAAATAGGTTTGTACAGTTTTCAAACATGTCGTAAACAGCTATAAACAGCTCTCAAACAGATAAAGACAGGTCTTAAATATGAGTGATTCATGAGGTGTTATGGGTTGTTCATGAGGGGCGTGGCCAGTGATGTCATTGTCTGACTCTTTACAATAATGACCTTGAAAACCATCTCCATAAGAAATAACATGGGACTTTGGTCCAGAACGCCCATAGATTATCTACTAGCATACTTAGGTTATCTACACTTACAATTGGTAGGGTAATCGAACCGTATAAAAAAGTTGTAGGTTTCTGTCTAAAATAAGAAGATTGGTACTGATTCTTGGCACACCGTGTATAGCTGGAGGACTGAAAATATTTTAGGTAAAATGGGAATGATCGATTATTGCCGCATAAAGTATAAATGAACTTAATTGAAACCGTATAAAAACTAAAAGCCGGCAAAAACAGTCGGCATCTCTTTATTGTACATGGGCGGAGGTAAATAGAAATGCTTGTCATAAGAAAATGATAAGATTTTCGGGCGTTATTATATTATGCTCTGTTTCAAATGGTCTCCAGAAAGCCATGATAAATTAGTAAATAATTAAAATATTTTACCTTTTATATAGTAGTAAATATTTATAAATATGAACAATAACTAACTAAACTCCTACGCTTGATATTATAACAGGTATTTACACACTGCATTGGCACAGACAGCACATCTCTAAGTCCGCCGTTGAAACGATTTACGAGTTTTTTTATGCTAGTAGGCCTGTCCGTTTTATTATCTTTAAACCAGTGCAGTCGTAGATGGTTCATTCAGGCTGATTACATTGCCAGTCTCGGACTTGTCTGCACAGTTTCAACTACCATTCGAATCTCGATACCATTGCTAAATATATAGGACAAACTATCAAGTTCAAAGCGCACGGTCCTGTGCTTTAACACTGGCCAGTTTCAATTATCCTCGTTTAAAGTATACCTAATTTCTTATTTCTACTCCAACTGTTGTTGGATTAGAAGTTGAACAATTTCTAATGCCTGGCCTATGTAAGTCACCCTGTGTGCCCATTATGAAACAGTAGCAGGAAAATTACAGCAAATCTTTTAAATGGTAGTATAAAAATTTTGTTTGCATCATGAAGTAAAGGTTTCCTGTATAAAGGTATTCACGTATTTGTTGCATAAAGAATTATTTGAAAATTAGAACATATAAAATGAAGGTTTATTTAAAAATGAATCATAAATTAGGTTTAAAGGATACAAACATCAATTTATTAAGAACAGCATTTAGTAGCGTTTAGTCACCAAAGTTTAATAGCCATTCTCTGAATTACAGGTATCCACATAAATCTTCGGCGACGACTGGTTGTTGCTAGTCAGGTGTTTAGAAAGTTATATCTTTGTTTATTAATATTATCTGATTCGGATCTTCAGTGTTCCGATATTCGATAATCACATAATTCTTAACCTGAGGGTTCTTGCCTTCAGCCTTAATGTTCATTAGGTACAGCTATGTGTAACCAAAAGAGATAGTCCGTTCTTTCGAAATTTATTATATATTTCATCAGATAATGAACCACAAATATAATTAAAAATTAACTGATTTACATAGACGAAGATAGTGTCAGGTTTCATACAAAAAATTGATTTATTAATTGTTTAAGATTAGTTATTTCGTATGTTTTTAAATAAGGACATAAATATAATTTGTGGCATTTGTAGTCAAGCTAATTAAATGGTTTGCAAAACTTTCACGTTACATTACATTTTGGTTGATATGGAATACAGTATTTTTCATAATAGAATTCAAAATAATATACAGAGTGGATCATTAATAATAGACTATAGTTCAGGGGTAGATTCTTTGGGGCAAAATATGAGGATATGCTTTAGTAAAATGTTGCTGTGAAAGATACAGGATGTCAAAGTTGCAAGTTATTTTTTCGCGTTTTTGTAATAACTCAAGAGCCTCTTGACTGATCTTTGCCAAATTTGCTAGAGGAACTTTATTCTAAGAAATAATAATTTATGTATTACATCACGTTAGATCTTAGAGGGCGCTGCAGGACCTGTATCTGATAAATTATTTTCATATTTTCTTTTGTTGTTGTGATTCTTCTGACCAGAAAATCTGATGAGGGCGTCATTTCCACTTATAAAAGGTACACTTGGTAGAATTTGATAACTCTAACCATTTTCGAGGAGAGTGCCATTAAACATTTCAATAATTTTTTTAAAGACAAATTCAAATTTAATGAAACAAAATGTATTTATTGAAAAAAGTACAAAACGCAAGGGAAAACAAAATCGTAATACCAGCGTAAACTTTTTCTTACTTTCTTATGGACTAATGAATTATTCTCATGGTATTGAGATAAATACATAAATCAAAAGATTGTCTAAAATAAGGATCTAATCTTATTAGTACACCAAAAAATAACATAAAAGTTCACTTAATGATATTGTAAACTTTTCCTCCATGCAAAAACCCCTTCGCTGCAACTTAGAGTAAATGTTCAATATGGTCTCCGCCTACTTCTGTGCCTTTTCTAATTCTATTCATAAAAGATTTTCTTACATTGAAAAATACGTTTTCATGTCCTCTAATAAAATTCGCTGCGTTTTGTATTTTTTCCCACAGTTCTTCTCTTCATATGCATAGACTAAGGACTTCATATGTCCCCACATATAATAATCCAAAGGATTATAATCAGTACTCCTTGGTGGCCAAGCAAACTCACTTCCTCGACCGATCCATCTGCGTGGGAAAGTCTCATCAAGATAATTCCTGACTTTAATGGAGAAATGAGGGAGAGGTTCATCTTGCATGAACCACATTCTGTTCCGTATGTCTAGCATGAAATCATGTAATATATCGACAAGAGTATTTTGAAGAAGAAACAGATAAGACTGTCCATTTAAATTTGGAGGAAGGACAATAATTGATCGTAGATGATATTACACCAAACGTTAATCTTAAATTCTTGCTGAAAATGCCTTTCTTTAACGCCATGAGGATTTTTACTTTTCAGTAATGGGTATTTCTCCAGTTAAAAACGCCTCGGCGAGTAAAAGTTGCTTCGTCTGTAAATAAAGTGTTCTTGATAAAATTTCGATCCCAGTTGTGTTTATTTAGAACAAATTGACAAAATTGTAGCTTTTGTAGAAGATCCCTTCGAAGTAAGTTTTGTACAGGAGTGAGACGTGGAGAGTCATTCTATACACAGGCGGCTGGTTGTAAAACTGACTGACTTCTACAATACCTGGAAGATACGCATATACCAACATAAAATCTATCACAAAGCTTAAAATAAATTACAAGACGATTGGGGAACGGAACCCGGTCAAATATCTTTGGGTAACCCTAGATAAGAATCTGTGTTTCGGACCACATATCGCACATACCATCAGTAAGACCTACGCGACTTTGAGCAAACTGTACCCTCTTATAAACCGACGAACCAAATTTACGACAGACAATAAGATAACCCTACGGGCATTACAGATAGACGACGGCACAACGACACACATCGCGTCCATAAACTTTTACATCAAAACTTACTTATTTATAGAAGACGACGATGACAATAAATTACCACATATAATAATTGACCACTCAGAAACTGACGAAACACATAACATAGATGAATCAACCCCCTCCTTCCTTTACCCTTCCCTTCTTTTCGCACCACCCCCTGCACACAGTGCAACATATAACCCACGCCGACATTCAAATCTTAAAACACATAAATTTTACACAGAACAAAAATCTAAAAAAACTTACTAGCTTGATGAATAATAATCATTTTGTTTTATATATTTAACGTGTTAAATAAGTTTTTCTCTTTCATTTTCCTACAAAAAGTAACTCGTCTGCATAGCCAGCATGCTGGGTAACAAAATAAGCCGCGCTTCAAAATTATCAGGAGAGCTACAATATTATAGTGTATACAATCAGAATTGAAACTGTATAAAAACTAAAAGCCAGCAAAAACAGCTGGCATTACTTGTGGAGGTAAATAGAAATGCTTGTCATAAGAAAAACAATAAAGGGATGCCGACTGTTTTTGCCGGCTTTTAGTTTTTATACGGTTTCAATTCTGGTCGTATACACTAGATAGATTAAGGCGGAATCGGATATCTGGAATTGACATTCTAACGGTCGGCCGGCATGTTTCGTATTTATTTTAAATATTTGTAACGGGTCGGTGTCCTTCTGTTCATCAAATGTAAACTATGAATGATATAAATAAAATATCCTTTTCAAACTTTGGAACCAAATGGAACAGGATGAGCCTATTATATACCATCGAAAAGTGTTGAGTGTAAAATGAAACTTATGACAGAGTGTTCTATTTTCACAGCAGAAGCTACAGCCATCTATGAAGCCCTTAAATTTATACGTACTTCGAATTCACAAAACACTGTCATACTTTCTGATTCCCTATCTGCTCTAACGGCATTAAAGAATATCTCTGTACCCCATGTTAAAACTAATTCTATTATTGTAAACATTAAAAATTTATTACAAACTTTTTCTGATGAAGGGAGAGAGATAGTCTTTATATGGGTAAAGGCACATATAGGTTTGAAGCACAATGAACATGTGGATTGTTTAGCTAAGGAAAGCATCGATACAGGGATAAATATGAGCTACAAAATATATCTTACTGATGCAGTTAATTTTCTTAGAGCTAAGCTGAGCAATAAGTGGGAATATGTATGGAAAGAACCTGCTTTCATAAACCCGTCTAGATACTCGCGAATTCATTGTGAATTGCCGTACAAGTTTTGGCATGATAATTATAACTGCTCAAGGAAGTATATCACCACAATTATACGAATGAAATTTGGTCATACATGTTATCCTGCACATTTGTTTAGAATTAAAATTGTTAACTCAGATATCTGTGAATACTGCAATGTCCCTGGTGATCTTGATCACATATTTTTTGGATGTAAAAATTACGTAGTAGCCACTGATAATCTGTATAATAATATAATAAAAGAGAGCAACGTTTAGACACCATTCAACTTACTTCACCTTTTATCCTTAAACGGGAAGGATATATTTAATCACCTAATTGCGTTCTTGCAAGAGACGAAAATTAAGTTATAGGCTAGCTTTGTTTCCTTTGTTTTATACCTGTGTGTTATTATACCCTTCTATCCGTGGTCTAGTTTTGTGTGTGCTGAAAAAAATGTCCTGAAGGGCCCCTGGACGAGAAGTTTGTGACCCTTGTTATATCCTTTGTTTAGCTGATTATTACATCATGTTTTTTTCTTCTGGTATGTGGGTAGGTTGGAGTAGGTTTTTCTTTTTTGTGTTCTAGTGCTTTAAATAAGTACGTGGCTGGCTGAATGGCTACGGCCTTAATGTCAAAAAAAAAAAACTCTGGAACTTAAAAACAGATAAAGCTATTTTAATCGCTAATAATTGCATCTAGCTTTCTCTCTGTGTATACCTAGCGAAGTGGGTTCGAGCACCACCTACTGTGAAGTTATTTTCAAATATAAATTATCACCAGAAAGTGGTTTGGATCCCACTATAAACTGCAGGACTCTGCCTCCTTGATTCAGACAAATCTAGATCTCCTAGACTTAAAAGAGTTACTCAAGTGAGTTGGAGGGCTGTTAATAAACATTTAAACATCTATGAATTTGAGTTTTTGACTTCATTTAATTTAGATCAATCGTGTGTTGCATAGACTCACGATATTGTTATATTCTTTTAAGAATAAAAGCAAACAGATTGGTTTTCTTAAACGTTTTTTAAAAAGGAAATTATAATCACAATATGCAAAGCCAACCTTAACGTTGATTAGTAATTTACATTCTTCAAAGAATAGTGTTTATTTCGGTATCATACATATTTATTATCTTGGATAATAATACCAATAATTACCTACGTTTAAAGCAACGAGCGTTCGCGTCGAGTCCGTTAGTTCGATTAATATTTTTATTGTCTATTAATTTATTGCTGCATTTATTATAACTCACAGCGAAACAATGCGTAGGAAAGATTTCCATATGAGATAGCAAGAAACTCGTTATACTAGTATAACTTTTATGATCGTTGTTTCTACTTAAAATTTTCCGGAAGATTTAAGCCAGCTTGTCTTAAGTTTTCATCACCTATAATTGGTTAACGCGAACGTTTGAAACGATAATTATTTCAGTCGATTTACTGTTCCAAACTTAAATACATCAGTTGAGAGTTTTAGAGGTAATATGTATCTGTACATTAGCTGTATATTTGCTGGATACTCTGCGGAGATATGAACAATGTTTTTATATCATTAAAAGGATTGTTCGACGCAAAAAATTAAATAAAGTTCCAGAACTTCGTAAAATCTATATTTTAGTGTACTATACACACCGGTCAATTTAAGGGAACGCAGATGAACTGTAATTTATTCTCCATAATTTTTTTCTAATAAGCCTGAACGAAATCTCTTAGAGAGCAAAGTTATCTAATATCTAACTAATTTTAGTTTGTCTTGCAAAGCTTCATGCCATTTTGAAAACTGTTTAAAAACATAAGATATAAAGATTTTATGGAGGAGTTTGCGACTAAAAATATTAAGTTTTATTCCGCCCTCTAAAAGCACATTTGAACTATGCTAAGCCCAGTGAGGCTATTTATTTTTCTATTGCAACAGAAACTGGACCGCTAGATGGCGCCTGCTGACTATTTTACATGTCGCTATTCTAAAGATACCGAAATGTACCAAATGGTCAAGGGATCTTCGTGTCGGTCGTCACATGCCTACCTTGCACTGACGAGAGCCAACAGCTCGAAACTGCAGTCTGCAAGTGGTGTGGGACGACTGGCACGAGAGCTCCTTTAAGTAGGATCAGTCTATTGGCTGGTATTTGTTGTAGTTGATGCATTAGCGTTTTGATGGTAATATGCAATTATTACACTTAACGCCCCAGGCTTGTAACTTGTTTCAGTGCTCGGCGGGGCACATAGCCCGGAGAGTAGCTGTTGGTTGCAGTCTGGTTACGTTCCTTATAGTAAAATAAGGACTTTACAGGGGAGTTTGCGACTAAGAATATTATGTTTTATAAAAAGATTGCTTATAAATAGTATGAATCAATTAATTAATCAAAATTGTACCGAGAATTATGTCCATTTTAATTGAAAATAGATTAACCAACGTAAATCTTACAGCCTTCTGAAGATTCCCAAAAAAAGTGGAAACACCTGCGCATAATCTTATGATTGTTCATGATTTAACTTCTAACCTGAGCTTGAAAATTTTTCAGTAAGTTCTGTAAATTTTTATTTCAAGTATTTATTATATAATCTAATTAAGTATTAGTTATGATGAATTATTTCAAGGAGTCCTACGACAGTTTGTTTTTCAAAGTGTTTGTTAATTTTTTTGCCCAATACTATCTGTTAACACATTCTGAATTATGAATGGTCATTTAAATATAGAGAAATTTGAGGAAAAATTGGAAATTTTGCTAGAATAGTTCTTTCTGTAATACTGACTACTCCAAATGACTAAAATCGAAGCACTAGCGATGCTTGTGTTGGTTAATTGCTTTAAATTAATAATGTTCAATTGTATACAGCGTCGTCAGTATATCAAAACACCCCTCAAAATATGTGTACAAAATGAAATAAAAATTTTAAAACATTTTCTTGTTTCCCTGTACAATGAGCCATTTGTTGATAACTTGCGTTAACTTAAAATTCACGACATATTGGCAACACTTACACTATGTCTCTATTATTATTCCTTAAATTTCAACGTGACGTTATATTTCCATATAAAATACAGTAGAGTGGAGCAGAATTCGCTGAGCTATCAGAACCCAAAAATCAAATCGACATCTCACACAAAGGTGTCCTTTTATGCTATGTATGTCATTATATCCCTCGGCGTATCCCTTTTGTATGTTCCTTTTGTGACTATGCCCGAGAAGGTCGGCCTTGCATAGCAATGAGATCATCGGGCTAACTCCCAAGCACGGATTTTAATGTTTTTATAATCACGAGAGGCATCCGTTAATGTAACACTTTTACTTTCGGGAGAAACCAAAGGGTTCATAAAAGACTTTTTCCTTTTTTATGTAAATGCTTCCTAACTTCATTAACTTCTTGGTCGAAATTGTGGAATCGGTGATGATGAGGGATGATAGCAGTAAAAAGCCAAATGGAAATTGTTTTATACGGAACGATATATAATTAAATAACAATTAGAAGTTTCGTCGTATCATGCTGTGTTAAAAGTAAAAATAAGCTCTAGTATTTTGTTTATAATAAGCTTAACATAAACATAAACACACTACACACAGTAGACAACCTCCAAATTCATGTTTTATATATATATATATATATATATATATATATATACAAGGTGTTTTCGAAACCAAATGTTAGAAGTACATGTCAATTGATGGAGAAAATTTGAATGAAATTATACTCTAAGACGCTTCCTAAGGGAGCTACTGCTCTTTTGCAAAAAGATAAAATTACAGTGTTGATTCAGCAATTAGTTGAACTGGGAAAAACAAAAGGTAGACGCCGACACCGCTACTTTATCGGCGGCACTCGGCGGCAGATCTTTAAAGTTTTTATGCCAATTAGGGAGATGTAGGAGAGCTGACAAAGCATAGAATAGAGTTGAACTTGAACTTGGTTGAACTTTCACTTCTATTCTGGAATACTTTACCTACCTCATTATTCCAGAAGTTCTCAACCAATATTTTTAACAATTAATTAATTTTTTAAACATTTTTTTCTCCAAAGCTATGGACTTTAGACCTTATGTTATATAAGACATTTTTGTTTGTCTAGTCGTTCCCCATTACCAGTTTCTTTTAATGAGATGAAACTAATTACACCCTGTATTTGCATCACTGTGGGCACCTACACTATACAGTGCACATCTGGCCTTATACTTTTAAAATGTATCGTGCATGATTACATGTAATATTGCCACATAGCGTAGTGAAAAGAAAAAAAAATAGAATAAAAATATTCCCATTAAGTAGTATTTTTATTTGGCCCACTGAAGAATTGGCTAAGGGATTAACCTACTACGCCTCCACTATATATCACGCCCACAGAAGCTCCAGTAAAAAGTTAATTAAATAAATTAAATCCATTACGAATTAAAACAGTACTTATTTAGAAATACAGTAAATAGACAGAAATATGACAATAGGGGACAATACACTCTTCTGTGAAGTATATAATGACTAGGGATATGGGTTACCTTAATATTTTAATTACATTTTTGGTACACCTAATGGTAATTGTATAATTCGCAAATGTTTAATTGAAACTTTCACATTTATTGCCGTACATTAAATCATCTAAGAAATAAAAGCAGAGAACTAAGCGTCGTAGCCATACTAATCTCGGAGAAATCACCACATATAATGTATTAATCCGACATTAAATTTGCTTTTACATCATCTTTTAATCGTACCATTTTACGAAGTCAAGTAGTTATATTATAACATGACAAGATGTGTTATTAAATAATATTAATTAGTTTAAGACACTGAATAACAATCTTTAACATATTAGATATATTTTGGTGGTAATATCTATAAACACCATTTTAATACAATGTTGCTGGGTATCCTGTGTTGGGAACACCCCTAACTACCAAATAATTTTTTAAAAAATGATCAACACGAAAAAACTTTGATCTTGAAGTTAAACTTCATATAATTCTGCACGATCGGTTTCGGAGCAGGTCCTGGGGAGGCAACTGTTTTGTATTGTTAATAGAAATAAAGTTATTTTGAATTGGTCTTCTTACGGGTAACCGCAGGGTGAAATTAATCTCCATAGATGGTCGTAGATCAAGGGTGGATTTGGGTGGTTACATATTTCCCTCTATAAGCAGGTGTTAGAGTGAAAGCCAGTCAATAATTTTCGGGAAAGTCAATTCGTGGAGACATGCTAATCACAAAAAGGCACAACTTTACATAAAACTACGTTCCATCACTATACAAGAACTCTAGAAATGAAAGTCGAAATGTATTTTCGTGAAAGGTAACTAAAATTCCAAGAAGGAAAGGAAAATTTCCCAGAAAAGTCTTTTCACAAATATATCTCCACATCAGTTTCGCGTATATCACTTCTCTTTTTATTATAGTTTTGTTAAAAAAAAGTATATATTGGAGGTAACAAACAGGCATACCATACCGTAAAATGACAGTTAAAAGTTACTGTTGATAAACATGGATTGCGGATTTGACAGTTAAATTATCGGAACGGCGGGTTGAAAATAGGGGCACATAAAATTGAAAACTTATTTATGACAGAAATGTTACCAAGAAACTAAAGAACTGTTTATTCCCAAAAAGGAGCAATAATATATTTTATTCGGGAAGCTCTGATATCGCGGTACGCGCCAATATCCATTGGCTTGATGACGGTCTCGATAACTAGGGCCGAGTAGGACTACTACTCTTTGCTCCTAGATTATCTCTGTAGACCTGGACCGGCCTTCGTGATAGGTGGGCCCGCTTACTTCTACCAGACCCAGCCCGCAAATGCGAGATGTGTCGTGGTATTTTCTGCGGACCTCCCCTGGTCCTGGCTCTTCAACCTCGCTGGCAGAGGTCTCTTCTGGCGCTCTTCTTGTCTTGATATTTTCTTTCTTCGCCAGCTTGTTACCCCCGTGGGTAGTCATCGGTCTAGTTGGGTTTTAGGAAGTTTTGGCTGGGATTGACTGCCGGTACGTAGGACACAGTAATGGTGTGTCCTACCCCGGATCATCGGAAAGGTAAGGATATGAGCTGTGTAGCTCGGGAGTGTGGAGACTCTAAGTGCTTTTTTAGCACTTTCGGACTCCGCGGAGCAGGTAGGACAACGGGCGTTGGACGGTATGTTGTCCGACGCCCGCAAGGAGGTTGGATTTGGGTAGAAAAACGTCATGTCTCTGGTAGTGGTGGTCCGTCCTGGGGTATCTGAAACAGATCGGTTAGCGGGAAATATAAGTTATACTCACCCGTTGTCCAGAAGCTGTACCCTCGGCCGTTTGTGCCTCGGGGCGTCGGCAGGGTCGTAATCAGTGGCCTGTCTGATTAGCGGGTTCCCGTGCTCCTCTGCTTGGGCGTACAGCTTCTTCGCTCGTTCCCGGATGACTTCAGTGACCGTGGTGTACTCCAGGTCTCTGACGATGTCTGCGTTTCTCACGTACCATGGTGCGTCGACCGCCGTCCTGAGGGCGATGTTTTCCACTGCCTGGATTTTCTTCATGTAGGATTTTGCCTGGTAACCCCACGCTACCGAGGCGTACATCAGCTGCGGCCTGATGAGGGTTTTGATAAGCGTGAGCTTATTCCTCAGGTTGAGACGGCTACCGTTTCCCATCATCGGGTAGATGAGGGCTCTTGTGCGCCGCGCCTTGGGTGTAATAGCGTCCGTGTTCTGTCTCCACGTTAGGCTTTTGTCCATGACCACGCCAAGGTATTTGACGGTGTCGTGCCATTGGATGTCCTCGCCGTTCATGGAGACGTGTCCTGTGGGAATTTCTTTCCGCACTCGTCTGAAGAGTATGGCTTGGCTTTTGTCGGCGTTGACGGCGACTTTCCACTTCGTGCACCATTCTTCCAGGAGTGTGGCCATTCCCTGGAGTTTTCTGGTTGCGTTCCTGGCTTTCCAGGATCTGGCAATTATTGCTGTGTCGTCTGCATACAGGGCCAGGGCTGTGTGGTCGGTCCTGGGGAGGTCTGAGGTGTAGATAGCGAACAGGTGCGGTGACAGTGTTAAAGAACGCTATAACCCCGATATACTTTTCGACGTTGTAACAAAATCCGACTTAGGAAATATTTCGCAAGAAAAGCGTGCTTCACGTAAAAACGCCGTGGAGGAGGTTTTTAATTCTTGGAAATATATTTTTGCTCTTCGGAGCGTTTTTTATGCCAAATTTTCGCTAACTCTTCGAGGAGCGTTAATTTGGTAAGTGTAGTAAATGTCGCTGCACAGGGACGTAATGTCGCCCCGACCACCCAATTTTGGAAAGTATTCTAAAATTGGACTTGAACTTCCAAATTTCCAAGATTAAAAACCCTTTTACGAATCCACGTTGTCAAGCACTGCAACTCTTACGAAGTGTTGAATATGAGGACAAGTTAGTCCAACGACTATCCAAAGTATATCGGAAGTTATAGCGAAAATAGCCCTTAGCGACATGGGACCCCCATCATTTCCTAGCAGTCGATTTTGACGGAGAAATGATGCGTTTTGACGGGGTTTGCCCTAAACCGGTTCCTCAGTGATTCGGAGTCAAAAAAGTATCTATACCATGTACTCACACGTGCATGGGATTTGCCTTGCCTGAACGTAAAATTTGTTATTGCATAATACAAACGAAGTAGATACGCTTCAAGCAATTTTAAGCTCCGAGGAGCGACCAAAATTTATGTGAATTAATAAATACGTTTATAAAGACAGGCAAGCATAAGCCCACCAAAATTTCAGTTACATGAACTGTTCCTTGAATCTTTTTGTGCATCGTTAGCTTTTCAAACTGCATATTGGATGGTAGTTGGTACCGTATGAATCGTCCCGTTCCTCACCATGTGTTGTACACGGGTCAGACCATTGTTTGTTAACATTTTCACTGAAGAAGTTGTGTAAAAACATAAATTTTTTTTAAGATTTAATATACATTTTTTGAACTTTATATTGTCTTTTACTTGTGTTTTCTAACAAAATTTCCCTTTCAGATTTAATTTTAAGAGAGTGTTAAACAGACAGTGTTAGATTTATAGTGTTACGACGTCTTCCAATTGATACCATCAGAGCCGCAGTTAAGCATAAACGACAGTAAGTATGATTTATTCATTAATCTCCGTCTGAAACAGTCACTTTGAACCCTAAAAATTTTGCGAACGAAATATTTTTATTTAGTATTTAGAAAAGGTTGAGGAAAAAGAAAATTAATTTTTTTTTTCTTTTTCCTATTTTTTTTTAATTTTTCTAAGTTTTTCGAGCAGAAAACACGTCCTTCAGACTTCCATCAAAAGCATGGATCGTTCACATGGCGCCCGAGCAGGGACCATGCCGTCCCCAAACCCAACAAATCCTTTCTCATTCATGGCGGAAGACTCCGAGGGGTCGACCCCAAGAGAATTTTATGAGCGAGTCACCGCACCGCTCGTCGACGACGGTTCTAGAGGGATAGAACCACAGCGACTGTTTCCGGAGGGAGATAATGTTAATTTATCAGCTTCACAGCCACAAACTGCTTCGATGGAGAGTATGTTTCTGAAAATGGCAGAGGGCTTCGTGCAGGCGATACAGAACGTGTCGACCTGTACGCCCCATGAGAGACAAAGATGTCCGAACGTGACGTTCCATGGGCTTGATCATGAAGATCCAGAAGCATTTCTGAAAATTATGGAGGAATATTTCGACAGAGCTCGCATAAGCCACGACTATGATCGCCTCCATAACGTAACCGGCCAACTCAAGGGCGAAGCTCAACGATGGTCCGAACAATTTAGGACGTTGACTACTTCGTATGCCTTATTCAAGGAAAGATTCCTTACGAGATTTAATTCTCCCGACATACAGTCACGAGCTATTGCTCAACTGTATGCCGTCAAGCAAACGTCTTTAGACGACACGGCAGTGTTTATCACAAGGAAAACCTGTCTTTTCGATCGTATTGATCCCTTTAAATCCGAAGCCATCAGAGCTCGGGTCATCATGGACCAACTGCGTCCAGAAATTAGGTCACGCTTGAGAAGCAACCTAATTTCAAACACAGAGATGTTAATAGCAGCGGCTACTAACGTCGAGCGGGATTCAGCTGACGAACAGACGTCGCTAATCCAGCTTATTGATCAACGTCTGTCCCGCGCGTCTTACTATCGAGAGCCGGGACACATCAGTCCACAAAATTCAAGTATAAGGAGCAATGGAAGCCCAACTCCGACAGCACCGAGGGTGCATTTCCGAGAGGACGTATCTCGACAGGACGGTCCAGGCAGAGCGCCTGGTCGTCCTATTTTTATGCCTAATTTATCAAGCGGATCAGTGAATCCTGACCGCAGGCAAAACAATTTTAATGGCGGATCGGGGAAATTCCGAGTACCCGACCGACCGGCTACCCCGTGCCGATACTGCACAGACACAGTGCAGTGGCACTTCCATAGTCAGTGTCCGAATAACCCTCATCTCAATAGGAGACCGGGAAACTTTCGAGGGGCCAGAGACCCAGGCCAGGGTCCATCTGCAAGATCCCCGGCACAACGGCCGAACCAAGGCGGCAGCAATGTCCAGTAATTTTTTCCGATACTCATGACCACTACGACGCTCCTCTGCACAAGACAAGAGAGTCAATAAATTATATGAGCGAAGCGTTCCCTTTGCCTCGTATAAAAGTTCAAATAAATGAACATGCGGTCGACGCACTGATAGATTCAGGCTCGACGCGAAACGTTATCCATCCGAGGATGTTGGATAATTTTAAAAATCTCACGACACGTCGATCATTTGCTATGGCGTGCGGAGATCGAATGGTGGACTCTCTTGGCACGACAAAATTACAAGTAATAATTTCAGGCACCTCTTTTGAAATTGATTTTCAAGTAATCGAAAATTTAAACGAAACGATAATATTAGGATCACCATTCTTATATATGAACAATGTCGCATATGATTATGGCAGAAAATGCCTATATGCCGGCACAGAAGAGCGTATTACCGTCTTCTGGAATCAAGCTTCTCAGAGGGAGAGACAGCAGGCAAAGCTTCCTGAAGAGCTTGTTATTAAAGACAAATTTCTACGGCCGCTGTTCGAAGAATTTGTCGATCTGTTCACTGCGGAACCGACTCAAGCAACCACAGTGACTGTGAAACACAAAATTACAGTGAAAGACACGAAACCATTTAATATCAGACCATATCCGATGTCTCCGAGTACTAAGAAAATTATGTACGACCAAATCGAAGAGATGTTAAAAGCTGGCGTCATCGAACCTAGCACTGCCCAATATAGTTCACCACCAGTGATAATAAAACGCTCGGACAAGAAACCACGATTTTGCATCGACTATCGCCATTTGAATGAAATGACTGAAGACGAGGCTTCCGTCTTACCCAAGATACACGAAAGTATTAAAGATTTAGGCAATTCGAAGATTTTTTCTGTGTTGGATTTAAAAAGTGGATATTGGCAAATACCGCTAGATGAAGCATCAAAAGATTTTTCGACTTTTACCACTCCTGATGGGGCAGCTTACAGATTCAATGTCATGCCTTTCGGACTCAAGACAGCTCCCTGTACCTTTCAGAAATTCATGGCAAAGGACGTTTTAACGGGTTACCTGCACCATTTCTGTAAAGTGTATTTAGATGATATAATCGTTTACAGCGTAAACGTGAAGGAGCATATGTCCCACTTGAGATTAGTCTTTGAAAGACTACGTCTGCATAATCTGAAAGTGTCACCGGAAAAGTGTGTAATAGCGACGAATGAAATCCAATATTTAGGCCATACAATTAGAACCGATACTTCCCAACCATTAGAAAAACATGTCTTACAAATTCAAAATTATCCCGTTCCAGCTACGAAAAAGCAGCTACAAAGTTTCCTAGGGCTTTGCAACTGGGTACGAGAATATCTACCAAATGTGGCGATGATCACGAAGCCACTAACGAAACTTCTTTCGAAGGAAAATCGTTTTCACTGGAACCATACATGCGATGAAGCGTTTAGAAAATTAAAAGAATTATTATCCGGACCGCTGGAACTCCATCGGCCGGATTTTTCACGTCAATTCATTTTGCAAACAGATGCATCACTACAAGGCCTTTCGGCCGTGTTATATCAATTAGGCGACAACGGCGAAAAATACATAATCTCGTATGCAAGCAACACGTTATCTCCAGCAGAGAGACGTTACCACATAAACGAGCTAGAATGCTTGGCGGTGGTGAACTATATTAAAAAGTACAAGATGTACTTAGCAGACAAACCGTTCTTGGTGAAGACGGACAACAGGGCGTTACTTTGGTTAAACAAACATAAGGACGACAAAACAAAATTTACTCGATGGTCATTACTATTGCAAGAATATGCATTCAAAATTGAACACTGTCCAGGAAAGGAAAATTTATTAGCAGATTTTCTAAGTCGTAACCCACAAAATCATTATGTCGAGACAGACGATGAAGAGGAAAGAATGTTCCTACCAAATTATAAGTGTCCAGAACGTATTTCTGTATTAACGCACTCAGAAATATACGAAGATATCGTACAGGCTCAATTGAGTTCAAGAGATATTCAAGACAAGATCCGCCGTTGGAATGATCTATTTCAACAGGAACAACGTTCCGATGCGGATCTTATTTTTATGCAAAATTTTCACGTCCAAGACGATGTACTTTTTAAAGATTGTGATAGAAATTTTAAATTAATAGTTCCAAAGAGGAAAATAAAAGAATTGATTTACCATTATCATGACCGAGATGAAGCATGTCATCCAGGAAGAGACGAGACTCTCAGGAAAATAGCGAAACGCTACTATTTCAATAATATGGCCAGGATCGTAGGCAGATACATAAACGACTGTCTGATATGCCAGTCTGTCAAGACAAGACAAGCCCAACCCAATGCTCCACTTAGAAGTCATGCACCCCAAAATGCATTTGAAACCTTGAGCGTCGACGTAATTGGCCCGCTGCAGAGGACTAAAGACGCCGAAAACAGATACATGATTATCGTCGAAGACGTTTTCAGTAAATGGATAGAGGCAAAGGCATACATTCAGGTCGACGGCAGAACGATAGCCAAATATATCGACGAAGAAATAGTAGCAAGATTCGGAGTCCCTCGAGTCATAATATCAGACAACGGTGGTCATTTCAATTCCGAATGGTACATCACATTTTGCGAAAGGAATGGTATCGAACGATACTTAATTCCAGCATATCACCAACAGTCCAACCCCGTGGAACGACGGGTGCAGGAATGCAAGAAAATTTTAAAGACTCTTTTATTCAAAAAGCCAAACGACACTTGGGATCGCTACGTGCATCAAATGACATATATATTAAGAAATCGTAGGAACGCCGCTACAAATCAAACACCTAGCATGGTTGTGTTAGGATATGATCCAGCCGAAAGAGGCGAATGGGATTTGTATGCCTGGAGGCAAGAAAGAGCCAAGCAACAAACGCTTCCACGATACGAGCGAATCAAGGAAGCCCGTCAGGCCCAACAAGATTATAAACAGAAATATGCGCCGAAAGAGGCCGTCACTCCGATCGTCTACAAAGTAGGAGACAGAGTCATGAGTAAGAGAAAAAAGAAGGTACATACCTTCACGCCGTCTTGGTCAGGCCCAACCAGAATTCTGAAGAAGTTTTCAGACGAAGTGTATCTCGTGCAAAAGGGAAATGCAACGACAAGAGTACATGTCGATGATCTGAGACCAGCCCCGCCAGAGGAGCACAACTTGGAAATCGAATCTTCCGATGAAGAAAATGCTAGTCCAGGCGGAACATCACTCGATGGAAATGATTCCCCGTTCTCAGACGATTCCACAGAACCTCTACCGCCGGAGCAAACGGTTGTACAAATCCATGCACCGCCACGAGATGCTTCCACTTCTGATTCAGAATCCAGTTCTGGAGATTCAATCATCTTTTTATAACATTTTTCAACCTAGGCTAAGTTTTAACTTAGTGCTAGGTTTATTTTATATCAAAATTTCCATACCAACTTCTTGTCGTGTCAGGCAAAAGTTGGTATTTTTTATGCATTTTTTACAAGTTATTTTCATCTGAGGATATTGTATCCACATACAAATCTTCCAAATTCACTGCAGCAACTCTGACCGTGTCCGGCAGAGTTGGTATTTTTTATGATTTTTTCAAAGTCCTCAAATGTTATTAAACATTCATCTGTAAGCAGAGTCCGACCCAAAGGGTCCAAACAAATGTTCCATTGGCACGGCATGGAAAGACGACGACTCTGACGCAAGGGCGCGATTCAGATGAGTCTAGCAACTCAAGGGCGAGATGCCGCCACGTCTGCTGGAGGGGCAGATGCAACGATCCGACGGATGCAGATTCTGTCGCAGATTTCTCCCAAGAAGAGAATTTTTAACTACTCGGAAACCATTTCAACCAATATAAGTCAACAAAATTCAGTGTTCCTATTCTCAAAGACGACGATGTGATATCGGTCGCAGATTTCTCCCAAGAAGAGAATTTTTAACTACACGGAAACCATTTCAATCAATATAAGTCAACAAAATTCAATGTTCCATTCTCAAAGACGACGATATGTTATCGGTCGCAGATCCCCAGACGGGATGTAAACAAACATTTTACTAAAATTTTGTTTTATTGTTTCATATAAACCGAGCAGAACCAATGTATAGCTGGAGCAAGCAGTCCGAGGACCACCTAAGCTGTTCCAGAAGGCAGTTCGACACCGAAGGTGATCGACGAGGCATAGACACGAGGAGGAGCAGACGCAAGCCCGCATTAGTGGAAGAACACTAAGAAAGATAAGTGCGTCGATAGTGTTTGTGTTGTGTCATCGAGAATCTGAGGATTTTCGATTTTTTTCTTTTTTTTTTATGCCATTTTTGAAACACAATGTTCAATAATTCAATCGAATGCTATGCATCGATATATGTTCAAGTTTATCACCATTTTTTAGATTTGCATCTATGTTTTGTTCAGATAGGCCGGTCTGAACGATAACCGAATACAACACATGGGAGACTACATCCAATGATCCATTTTATTTTCAATCAAACAATTTACCAAACGTTACACAAAAAGATTCACGGAAAGGAGGGGAGTGTTAAAGAACGCTATAACCCCGATATACTTTTCGACGTTGTAACAAAATCCGACTTAGGAAATATTTCGCAAGAAAAGCGTGCTTCACGTAAAAACGCCGTGGAGGAGGTTTTTAATTCTTGGAAATATATTTTTGCTCTTCGGAGCGTTTTTTATGCCAAATTTTCGCTAACTCTTCGAGGAGCGTTAATTTGGTAAGTGTAGTAAATGTCGCTGCACAGGGACGTAATGTCGCCCCGACCACCCAATTTTGGAAAGTATTCTAAAATTGGACTTGAACTTCCAAATTTCCAAGATTAAAAACCCTTTTACGAATCCACGTTGTCAAGCACTGCAACTCTTACGAAGTGTTGAATATGAGGACAAGTTAGTCCAACGACTATCCAAAGTATATCGGAAGTTATAGCGAAAATAGCCCTTAGCGACATGGGACCCCCATCATTTCCTAGCAGTCGATTTTGACGGAGAAATGATGCGTTTTGACGGGGTTTGCCCTAAACCGGTTCCTCAGTGATTCGGAGTCAAAAAAGTATCTATACCATGTACTCACACGTGCATGGGATTTGCCTTGCCTGAACGTAAAATTTGTTATTGCATAATACAAACGAAGTAGATACGCTTCAAGCAATTTTAAGCTCCGAGGAGCGACCAAAATTTATGTGAATTAATAAATACGTTTATAAAGACAGGCAAGCATAAGCCCACCAAAATTTCAGTTACATGAACTGTTCCTTGAATCTTTTTGTGCATCGTTAGCTTTTCAAACTGCATATTGGATGGTAGTTGGTACCGTATGAATCGTCCCGTTCCTCACCATGTGTTGTACACGGGTCAGACCATTGTTTGTTAACATTTTCACTGAAGAAGTTGTGTAAAAACATAAATTTTTTTTAAGATTTAATATACATTTTTTGAACTTTATATTGTCTTTTACTTGTGTTTTCTAACAAAATTTCCCTTTCAGATTTAATTTTAAGAGAGTGTTAAACAGACAGTGTTAGATTTATAGTGTTACGACGTCTTCCAATTGATACCATCAGAGCCGCAGTTAAGCATAAACGACAGTAAGTATGATTTATTCATTAATCTCCGTCTGAAACAGTCACTTTGAACCCTAAAAATTTTGTGAACGAAATATTTTTATTTAGTATTTAGAAAAGGTTGAGGAAAAAGAAAATTAATTTTTTTTTTCTTTTTCCTATTTTTTTTTAATTTTTCTAAGTTTTTCGAGCAGAAAACACGTCCTTCAGACTTCCATCAAAAGCATGGATCGTTCACAACAGCACCGAACCTTGCGGGACTCCCGCCTCCACGGTCCTGTAAGTGGAGAGTTGGTCCGAGATTTTGACCCTTAGCTGTCTGCGGTGCAGGTAGGACCTCACTAGTTTAACGAGTTCGATGGGGTAACCCATACTCGTCATGTTAGCTAGGAGGCCGTCGTGCCAGACCCTGTCGAACGCTTTGGCAACATCTAGGAACAGCGCCGCGGTGACTTGCCGCTGGTTGAACCCCTTAGTAATCTCCTCGGTGAGGCGAAGTACTTGGAGTTCGGTGGAATGTCCTGTTCGGTACGCGAACTGTTCATCCGGGATGATATTCAGCTCTTCTGTCTTTTCTGTGAGCCTCTTCAAGATGACCCGTTCTGCAACCTTGCTCATGGCTGGGAGGAGGCTGATGGGCCTGTAAGAAGACGGGAAAATTAGTTCTTTCCCTGGTTTAGGGATCATAATGACGTCGGCCTTTTTCCACCTGGCTGGAAAATGCCGTAACCTTAACATCGCGTTTACGATGTTGACTAGCGCCGCTACTCCTTTCCTGGGTAGCTTTTTGAGAGCGATGTTTCCTATCTTGTCACATCCCGGAGCCTTTCTCGGCTTTAGGCTCCTAAGGATTTCCTTGACTTCCTCGGGGGTAGTCGGGCGGATGTGGTCGTCATCAGGCAGGCGGTGGATCCTACGTACTCTGCGCTCGACATCGTCCACCCAGTCCTCGTCCTCGTCATCGAGCTCGTTCTCTCTACACTGCAGTTCTAAGCTGTCGGCAAACGCCTCGGCTTTTTCCTGGTTAGTGTAGACGATCCCTCGCTCTCCGTGACTCGGGGGTATAGGTTTCCTCCGGTTTCGCAGGGCACGTTGGGTAAGGTGGCGTTGCCATCCCTCCTGACGGTGTTCTTGGAGGGCGGCTTTCACTCTTCGGCTGAGGACGTTATACTCCCTTCTGTCGGCGGGGAGCCTCGTCCTCTGAGCCCGTCTCTTGGCGCTTCTTCTATCCCTTATCAGCTGCCTGGTGACCTCTGGTAGGTTCGCCATCGGTGCTGGGTGTCTTCTTACTTCTGTTTCTGTCGTGCTGGCCCTTATTGCTCCCAGGATCTGCTCCTCTAGAGTAATGACGGCCCTCTCAACGTCCCCCACGGTATCTAGCCTGGGAATTTGTGCAATGTACTGCTGCAGGTGCAGCCGGTACGATTCCCAGTCCGTTCGTCGCTTCGTGAAGGTAGCGTTGTCACCACCCGCCTGTCCTCCTAGAGTTAGGAAGATCGGGTTGTGCTCGGTAGATCCCTCCGTTCTGGTGGAGATCTCCGCTTCAAGGGCCATCTCCTTTAGGATGGCTATGTCCAGTACGTCTGGCCTGTTTCTACCGTTGTCAAAGGTGGGCTGGACTGGTCCTACCACCAGCAGTTCGCCGGCGTGCTGTCCCAGGAACCGCAGCAGTTCTCGTCCTCGAGTGTTGGTTACGCCGCTGTTCCATTGCTGGGATTTGGCGTTAAAATCGTCAATTGCGACGAGCTGTGTCCTAGCGGGTGGAATTGCGTCCAGATCCCCCTCGGTTAGCGTACTGTGGGGTGGCTGGTAACATGAAATCACTTGGACGTCGCCGTTTCGTGCTGTGGACACTACTACGGCAGTGGCATTCATATTTTCTAGGTCAGGTAGTACCGTCGGATGGTGGGCTATGGTCTTTTTAACGAGTAGAGCCACTCCTCTTGCGGGTCGCCGAGGTATGTTTACCCAGTCCATCCTGTACGTGTGGTATCCTGGGAAGTTGATCTCCTTGGCCGGGGTCAACTTGGTTTCCTGCAGTGCCATGACGTCTATATCGTACCTGGTCAGGAGCTCTTCGACTTCAAGTCTCCTTTGTTGCAGGCCGTTTACATTCCAGGCCGCCATCTGCAGGAATTCCGGTTTAATCTGTAAAGGCATTACAGATTAGTAAAGTTTGGCATTTGAGCAAAAAATGCACTCATCGCTGAGCACATTTGTTGCATCTGTGCTAGCACCGCTGTGAGGTTTTTGGCCTCTGGCGATGCTTGTTGTTTTGAGGCAGGGACGGTGTTCTGTCCTGCCTTGCTCTGGGCTACTTTTGCGTAGCTAGTGCCTGGCGCTACGCCGCCCTTCTTTGTTGAGGTCGTCGTCGGCCTCTGTACCGGCCTTTGAGTGGCGCTGGTTGATTGCTTGGGGTATTTTGGACACCCCTTGTAGCTGGCCGGGTGGGCCCGTTGGCAGTTCGCACACTTGGCCGGTTCGTCTGCCTTCTTCTTGCAGTCAGTCGTCCGGTGTGCCTCGCCGCACTTCACGCATTTCGGCTGCGCGGTACACCTGGATTGTCCGTGGCCGAAACGCTGGCAGCGGTGGCATTGGGATGCCGCTATCTTGGCTCTCTGTCTCTCTGTCCTTACGACTAGAGAGCAGCACCTCGTGACTTGGAGTATCTTGTCCTGGTCCTGTGGGACTAGGACAAGTACGAGTGGCACCTCCTGTTTCGTCCGTCTGGACGTCATCCGTTGCACTGCGGTAGGTGCGAAACCTTGGTCTTGGAGGTCTTCTGCCACCTCTGTACAAGTAACGCCGCTCGGGATCCCCCTGATGACTACACGTAGCAGCCGTTCCTCTGGCAGGGTGTATGTGTGGTACTCCCTTTTCTCGTTTGCGAACATCCTAGTCATCTTGCGATAATCTTCGGATGTCGCGGGCTCGATGGAGATTCCCTCCGCGGTAACTTTAGCCTTGCTAAAGTTAATGCCGGTTTCGGTTAGACGACGGCTCACCGTTGTCCATGTCTCCTTGTTTCTCAGCACTACCGGCGGTATGCGCTGGCTTCTTGTTTTTGTTTGAGGGGCCTCAGTCTCCTCTGTCCTGGCGTTTTGTCTGGGGACTTTAGCCTCCTGCTGGGGAGCTCTAGATCTCGATCTGCTTCGCCTGGATGGCTCTGGGGGGCACTTGAGGGGCTCTTCAGCCACCTTCTTTGCCGCCTTAGGGGCCTCTTCGTCGGAGTCCGTATTAGTGGCGGGTGGGTTTTTTCCGCTTCCGCGTTTGCGATTCTCCTCGAATCGCACGCAGAAGTTCTTCGTGCTGGGACTTTTGCTCCCTCTGCATTAGCTCCAACCTCTCGGTGAGCTCCTCTATTTCCTTTCTGAGGGTTTTGTTTTCCTCTGTGAGACGTTTTATCGTCTCTTTATCGTCCCTTCTGTCATCCCTTGGGGTTGGGGTATCCCCTCGGGAGCTACCGCTCTGGGACGTTTCGTCTTCACTGTAATCCATGCTACCGTCCTCCACGGTAACGTCGCTGTGGGTGTCCTGCAAGGGAATACCTATAATATTATTGGGAAAAGTTATGGTTAGTAACAGTAAAAATGGTGTCTCCAAGGGAGGGAGACTTTATTTATCTTTTTAGTACACCGTCTTGAAAAAGACGTGTGTACTTCCTCTTCTTAGAACTGTCGACGACGACACTAACTGTGGGGCTGCTACTTCACTGTGCACTTTCTTGGCTCGGTACGTCTGCACTCGGTCACCTCTCGATGCACACTGATATCGCGGTAGATTAATTTAGAAGTTGAAGTTTCCTAGACAGCGCCTATAGCATACATCGCAGATTTAAGTAACTTACTGAAATTTTCTGTTAGGACTATATAGTGTTTGACGGATTGAAATCGTCACTTACTGAATTTATCTAACTGGGCAACCTACAAAATACTGAATAGGTATTTTCGGTAATCTAATTTGGAATTTGGTTGTTACTTTTAAGTCTGAATAATATTTTGATTGTGCAATGCGGAACCGTTACAATTTCTCAGATTTTGCTTTTAGGGATGCCACGCATATCATAAGCATTTGACCATAAAATGCTGCTTAACAAACTTTCCAATATCGGACTTTCTGGAAATCTGATATCTCTGTTTCCATCATACCTGTTTGAGTCTGACAGATATCAATACATCGCGTTTAATGGTTTCAAGTTTGTGGAATTCATTGCTACCTCTGGAGTCCCGCAAGGGTCTATCCTAGGTCCCCTATTTTTCATTATATTTGTTAACGATATTGTAGACGATTTGCATAATGTCACATATTTAATGTACGCTAATGGTTTAAAGCTTTTCTGCAGAATCTAAAGCACAGTGGATTGTTAGTCACTTGCAAGAAAAAATACGAAACATTTGTAATTGATGCTCAAAGTTTAAACTTCCTCTAAACTCCCAAAAATGTTGCGTTGTATCTTGTGCATCTGTGATATCATATGTTTATAAAATTAATGATGTGATGCTGCATAGGTCTGAGACTCTGCGGCATCTAGGTGGTATTTTTGTCATTTATTGTTCACATTAACACTATTGTGTCTGAAGCTAGCAGATCGTACGGATTTATAGTTAGAAATTCATGCGATTTTTCAAACACAGACATGCTCAAGTTGCTGTATTGTGGTTATGTAAGATCGAAGCTCGAGTAAGCCTCGGTTGTTTCTGCATTTTAGAATTTAGGGTAGGCAGCAAGGCCTGCTTAAAAAGTACTCCTTTAGAAGTTTGAGGGTATATCTCAACTTTTCTTGCATAAGCTAATAAACAACAATATTGATGCACAAGAATTGGTATCTAAATTAATACTTCCATATTCCTAGAACAACTTCTCGTCATAGATTCTCTCCTGTTCATACAATTTGTGAAAACCATAATTCAACCTGTGGTGAAATCGACATTTTTAATTGCAGTCTTGGAATCTTGAAAACGTATTATGAGATAGGCTAATTTTCAGTGTATGAAATAAATAAAAGATGATCACGTGATTTCTCACGGCAACAGAAAAGAAACAAGAAAGAAATATATAGTTTACTTTAAAAACAAATAAAATAAAACAAGACAGTGCATATTATCTCCAATTCGGTGTAATATATTACATATTATACAAATTCCTTTCATATATAGATTACTCTTCCGAGTTAGCAAGAATCTCCAATAAACTCACGAGGTGCCGATGTGAACAGAAGCAAGGATTACCGATATTACATTCTGGAATAATTGAGGCCCATCAATAGTGTCAGAAGAGGGATAAGCATACATGCAGTGTAATCCTGGCAGACTAAGGCCTTTGTAACCATACAGCTATACAAACTCTCTATTACGCGACACCTCTAAAAGCGGTGTTAAGTACATATTATTACTGTCGGTTATTGCATTCTGGATTATTGTGGGACATGCGGGCGGGATTAATTTTCCACTTTCGGAATGAAACTTGTTGTGCTTTGTAGCATTACGTGCAAGGATATCGACAAAATTACTTAGAGCTCCTTTTATATATTTTTAATCTAGAGATATTGAGGAGAAATGAAGTATCATCCTGACACAATCATAAATATATATTTAATCATCCATTATACACGGCGACATTTGCAATATTCTTTCCTTTCATTTGGGTTTTCTACTACGTGTTATAATTTTCAAAAACAAATCACCGAATCTGGAACAGTTCGATTTATATTATTTGTAAAAAAATGATCTCTGACTGTTCCTTTGACGTAAACATCACAGGCGTAGAGGCTTTTTTCCAATAAATCTATTATTTTGTAGGTTCGGTGATTTGTTTTTGAACATGTGGTAGAAAACCCAAATAAAAATAAAGTATATTCATAGAATGCCACAAATAACTTTCATATAATACATATATACATGGAATATTCCAAAAATGGAATAAAGGTCGATGTTATCTTATTTTTACTTGCCTTTCTTTAACTCATAATGTAGTATTTTTCAGTTTTCACGTTTGCTTCAAATCTTGCATCCTTTATTTAACAAACTCCTTGGCATGATCAATTGATGAAATTTTGCTCAGTTACTAAGATCGGATAACACCGTTACTTTTGTAAATATCCGCACGTAGCGGGCGCGGGGGTGAAAATTGATTAAATGTACTATCCAACTGGCACCTCCGGCAAAATGTATAATACAAAAGTTTTCGCCTGAACAGAGACTTCTACGTCCGTTTTTTCCCATACAAATAGTACGATAGTAGTTCCGGCGACATGGAACATGGAATGGAAGGTTTATACCTCGGAACCCAGCTCCAATGAATGAATTTATGTGAAATTGGTTCTATACGTTAATTATTTATTATTATTAATAATAAATTATTAAAGTATGACTAAAAAGCAGAAAATAAAAAAATGTGTTTTTCTAAACTTGCCTAAATCGCACTAAAAAGTAAAAAATAATTGCAAGAAAAGCAAAGCGTGTGCTTCATGTGTAACAATCATACAAAGTGCGCACGCCTTACTTTTCTTGCAATTATCTTTAATTCTTTAGTATGACTTTTAAACCACCAAGTTTTAATTTTTTTTTATTATCTACTTTTTAGTCATACTTTAATTACATTATTATCAAACATTGCCTAAGTTTAATTAGTAGGTTAATTTAGATTTTCAAAGATACAGTTATATATTTAGGTTAGAGGGTGGGGGCGCATTGGGTCGCAGGGGGGCTTATACTTTGTCCTTATTTTTGTTATAATTTGTATTGGTTGGCAAAGAATAGCTTCTGATGGTTACTGTGACATAAACATCGCAGGGTATTACGACTTAAAGTCAGGACAAGCTAACAAGTTCCCAGATCTTACGAATCCTTGTAGTGAGAGCGAACAATAAAAAAGGACAAGTAAAAAGGAATAAAATTTATTATAAAAAATCAGTAAAATACAATACAAAAATTGGAAGGTGAAAATCTTACAACAAAATATAAAACAGATATATCAAAGTCTAGGGTTTTTCTCAGTTTACGCTAGGGAAGAGAATTATTAGTTTCCAGGCGCTCCAAACTTGAAGGTTGTTGATCGAGGTCCTTGCTGGTTGTAGAAATCTTCACGACACGATTAAATACAGTTTTTCTCAGTGGTAAAGTGTAAATCAGAGCTAATTCGTATAACAAAATTCGTGTAAAATAGCAAATGATTCAAAAGTCCAAAATCAAAATAATCCAAAAACAGAATAGTTGTACCAAGATCGAAATCAGGCCTTACCAAAATCGTCTATAATTAAATTTACAAAATTAGTCTCAAAAACCCTCTAATGTGAGCACGCGTCTATAATAAATCAAAGAAATTCAAACTTACCTAGAATACTACTTCTAGACGATAACCTGCTTATTAATCCGAATAAATCGAAAATTCAATTAAACAAACTAAAATATTAATTGAAAATTAGGTTAAATTTAGTTTTTGATTCGGTATCAAACCGATTAGCAACCACGTGCCTTTTAACTAAATTAGTCCCTAGCAAAGTTTTTGGCGGATAGCGACACGTAAAATACTCAGCAGGCGCTGACTATTTTATATGTCGCTGTTCTAAAGATACCGAAATGTACCAAATAGTCAAGGGATCCTCGTGTCGGTCGTCACATGCCTACCTTGCATTGACGAGAGCCAACAGCTAGAAACGGCAGTCTGCAAGTGGTGTCGAATGACTGGCACGAAAGCTCCTTTAAGTAGGATCAGTCTTTCGGCTGGTGTTTGTTGCAATCGAAGCATTAGCGTTTTGATGGTAATATGCAATTATTACACTTAACACGCCAGACTTGTAACTTGTAATTCAGCGCTCGGCGGGACACATAGCCCGGAGAGTAGCTGTTGGTTGCACTCTGGTTACGTTCCTTATAGTAAAATAAGGATGTTATAGAGGAGTTTGCGACTAAAACATTGTGTTTTAAATCTATTCCAGCAGAAATAAGTAATGTTAGTGATATCAATCACTATTACCAGAACTGTATTCCTAGTATTGACAACAACAGCCAAGAAATATAAAATTTTTACTAGAACAATAAAAAATGTAATTTTGATGAAAATTTCAATTTTTTCACACTAATTATTGATATTCATACTGTAGCTAAATACATTCAAGAAATAACATCGACTACAACTGGTAATGATGATCTCAACATTATTATTATAAACTTATGCTGTCTCTATATTGTAAAGTTCATTACTCACATCATAAACTCGAGTATTTTGGAAGACTATTCCCCACTGAAATACTATCATAATCCCGATTCCTAAAATTGATGAAACGACTGAATGCAAACACTTAGGTCAATTAGTATTCTCTCGACCATGCCTAAAGTATTCGAAAAAAATCATTAACCAACAACTTTGAGGGCACCTTAATTAATACAATATGTCTGCCCGATAGCCACGTTGGTTAAGGCGAGAGGTGGCAACGGCGGTTAATCACACGAGAATGGTGCCACCGGGTTCGAATTTCGGCTCCGGCACTGTCAGAGGAAATGGTTGTATGTCCGCGTTTTTTCAATGTGTAACTCCCTTTCTGCGCAAGCGTCTGGCTTCTGAAATTGGTGGTTGTCTAATTTCTGTGGTGTTTATTTATTTATTTACTTATTTATAATATCTTACTGGAAAATCAGTCTGGTTTTCGATCAGCGCATAACTGCACTACTGCAATTCTCCATATAATGGTTAACGTTCTCGATGCAGCTGACAAAGGGAAGCTAATGGCTCTGGTATTGCTGGATTATACAAAAACCTTCGATACTCTCAATCATGAACTTTTGATGGCAATTTTGAACTTTAACGCCTTGGACAAAAAAGCCACTAATATTATAAAGAATTACTTGCACATAAGGACCCAAAAAGTAACAATAAATTGCAACACACCAGTTCCTTTAGCTGTAATGGTGGGAGGACCACACGGATCTATTTTAGGACCTTTGCTCTTTACAATATACACCAATAACTTCAACAGTTATCTAAAATATTCAAAAATCATATGCATGCAGCTAACAGTTAAGTGTACTATAGTTTTGATTCTAATGAATATCAATTGGCACTTACTAAAATTAATAGTGACTAAAACTTTTGTTGTCGTCTCTCGATAATAATCATGAAAATAAGATACAGAAAGTTCGAAATAGCTGTATTAGATTTATATTTGGTATCTTAAAGTATATGTATCTTATAAACTCAAAGAGCTTCGCTGATTAAATATGAAGAACAGATTTCAACTCCATTCTGCTTGTTTCTATCACAAAATTGTACGCACTAAACAACCTTCCTATCTCTATAACAAATTAGTACTTCGAGCTGATGTCCACAGAATTAATACTAGAAACAAATACATATTAACGGTTCCTATTCATCGAACATCTCAGTTCGAAAGATATTTCAGCTTCAATATATATAAAATATACAATAATGACATACTCTCATGGCACAAAATCCTAAATGAAATATTGTTCAAAATCAAATTTAAACAATATCCATTTCCAATATCCTTCCGCACAAGCCCTTGGCTTCTGGAATTGGGGGTTGTCTAATTTTTGTGGTGTTTATTTACTCAATAGTGACATTTATTATACATTTCTCTTTTCTTTTCATGCACTTTTAGTTCTTTCTATTATTTCTACAACTGTCTCTGTCGTTTTTTAATGTTTTAATCATGCAATCATTAAGTATTACGCATATCTGAAAATGTCATGTTATTTTTTAAATTGTTATTTTTGGGGTTAAGTCGGGGGTACATCTAGTACTCATCTGAACTTCGCTCTGGTTTTAATACCAATAAAGTCGATTTTTTTTTTTCGGTTTCCCGATACCGGACAGGACTTCCGTGGCCTCCGACACCACACGGAAATCGCGCCGACGATTAAAAATTACAGCCACTCCACACACCTGTGGGGTCAGTGACTGTAAACACCCGAATCGTGTGCCCTAAGTAGACGGAGGGACCCCAGGATAACTGCTTTCTGCATTTGGCCTGCTAGCCATTCGGCAGATTTCTGACAGGCCGGTATGGTCTTCAATTGCGAGAGCAGCGTGGGCTTCATACCTCCGAGTACACCGATGATGAGGACGACCATCTTGACTGAGTAGCCTGGGTACAGTACTAGGAGCTCGTACCGGAGATCGCGATATTTAGTCGGTTTTTCCTCCTCTTTCAAGGCGATGTTTGTTTCAGCGGGTGCCGAAAACTCGATGACGTACATCGCCTTGGTTTGGTGGTCGAGGAGTACTATGTCAGGCTTGTTGGCTTGAATTAGCCCAACGGTCGGGAACGAGTAGTTCCAGTATATCCTGCACCTCTCGTTCTCGACAACGGACTCAATATCTCCGGGGACGTAAGGCAGCACTGGTGTTTGGTCTACCCCATACGAGTGCCGTAGTTGGTAGTAGAGCACTCGTAATGCCGCGTTATGGTGGGCATGCAGACAGTAAATGCATGAGCAATTCCGGCGCCTGACGGCAGGTCCTGCAGCTGATATCAGGAAGCCCTACACCCATCACACGGCTTCGGTAGACCAAAGTATTAATAACACCATCTTGGCAGGCCACAATGAATCCGTCGGTCTCCGACTTAAGCCCAGATGACTTCAAAAAGGCAAATATCAGCTTAGTCGATAAACCCAGTGTTTCTATGTTCTTATAGAAAACACCGTGCAGGGATTTATCGACATACTGCTTAAGCAAATTTGCCTGCTCTGGGCTTTCAGACGATTTGGCGGAAGCTCAGTGACCGGCTCTGGGTCGGCACCTTGCCGGCCTCCTCGCCTGATGTCGAATATGAGACCGAGTTCATCTGCTGCTCTTTTTGCTGCCTTAAATAATCCTGCACCCACACCTGCATTTTCGTGATCTCTCACTAATTGCAGGAGCGGGTCTGAGCTCCTAAGGATGTTACATGCTATACTCAGTACTACCCGCCCATGCATACACTCCAGGCCCAAGAGTCCTCGGCCCCCCCGTTGACGTGGGAGGTACACTCGAGGAACGGACGATTTAGAATGAATACTACGATGAATATTCACCATCTTGCGGGTATCTCTATCTAACTGGCGCAGCTCATCTACCGTCCACTTCACTACTCCAAAGGAGTAGAGAAGAACAGGAACGGCAAGCATATTTGTAGCAGACACCTTGTTTTTCCCCGAAAGCTTGGAAGACCAAATCTTTCGGAGAAGCTGTCTGTACTTGCCGCGGAGAGATCCCTTTATCTGTTGCACATCTTGGATGTGATGTTGTTGCACACCCAAATATGTATAGGTCTCTCCGGCATCCAGATGTCGTAGAATGCTTCCGTCTGCTAGCTGCGCCTCTTCAGAGAATCCCTCGCATCGTCCTCTCTTGAGGTGGACGACTGCGCATTTGTCCAACCCAAACTCCATACCAGTGGCTCCCGTGTACTCTTCAACCACCCTAAGAGCGTTTTGGAGTTCGCGCTCTCCGGAGGCATACAGTTTGAGGTCATCCATATAGAACAGATGGGTGACCTTGTGCCTCCGGTTGCTGGGCGGCCCACAGCGGTATCCGGAAGTTTGGCGGAGCTCAACAGTGAGATGCAGAAGAGGAGAGGACTCAGAGAATCACCCTGGAAAGCTCCTCTCCTAAAAGCCACCAAGCCTGTCGTAATCCGCTGCGCACCTGATGTTATGGTGAAGCGAGTTCTCCAGAGTGGCAGCAGTTGTTCTATGCATCTCACTAGTGGTGCTGCTACCGCAAAACATTGGAGCAAGTGTAAAAGTAGCTCATGAGATGTTGTGTCGAATGCCATACGGTAGTCTATCCAGGACACCGATAGATTTCGCTTGCGTTGCACAGAATCCTGTGTGACACAGCGATCTATCAGCAGGCTGTCCTTGCACCCTGGCATGCCCTTCTTGGCACCACGTTGCTCGTAGATCTGCTGGAAGACCGGATCAACCTGCCGAAGTGTCCTAGCATACAAAATACGTGTAAATATCTTGTAGCAGGAGTTCAGCCAGGTGATTGGTCTATAATTCCTTGGGTCGGACAGATCCCCTTTTTTGGGAATAAGCACAGTACGTCCCTCGACAAACCAGTCCGGAATCTGCTGCCCCTCGTTCAACCATGAGTTGAAAACTAGGGCCAGACGACGGTGAGTGGAAGGAAATTTCTTCCACCACCAGTTGTTTATGCCGTCTGGACCCGGGGCAGCGAAGTTCTTGGTGCCAACAAGTGCTTGTTGGACCTCCTCCGTACTGATTGCCGGACACACTTCCTCTGGCTCTCCTAAGGTTCTGTGACACAGAGCCTGAAAGTGTGTGATTGCTGGAGTGTTACTATTGAACGGACGCGTCGTTTTGTAGATTCCCTTTCAGAAAACTTCAACATCTGCTGCAGTCGGCGGATTATTATTATAAAAAATCCTTATATTTTTTTGATAAACTTCAGCTGTAAGCGGAAGTAGAGCTTGTACATCACAGTTGAATTATACATAACTCTCGATTTTAAACTTTAAATGAAACTGTATATTACAAAATAAAAACACCGTGGCCGATCCGCCACTCTTTCGTAGTTTTCTAATAATTTGATTAATTACTTACTTCTATAACGATCTACCAACCTCTATATACATCTGGCATTTTCTATTTATTAATACTGTCATATCAATATATCAATTCCGAGTGTTATCCTTAATACAATTTCAAGATAATCAAATGTAAAAGTCGACTGGCTGGACAAAATTTTGTTTTGTATTCATTGTAGATGCGGAATGCGCGGCTCTTGTGCTTTAGCTGGTAAAGCACGCTCTCGTCACGAACACTGTGTAATTCAAGTCTTTCTGTATAATTTGTCTCTTATCGTGTAATTGTTTGAATAATTCATACTAATGGCTTATTCAAACAGATTTATTAGCGAGTGTAAAGATAATATTCTTAAGGTTATAACATCGTTGCTCCGGTTTGTTTAGTTGATTATTAAGGCTAAGTATCCTGGGTTTTACATTATACCGGACGTCTGGACTAATAATTTTAGCTATATAATTATTACTATATTATTGTAAGAAATTATCAAGCGTAGTTTGAAATAAATAAATAAGAGACAATGGTCAAAAAGGATTGTATTTGGTTTCAGATCAAAAAGGTTTTTAGCTGCTTTGCTACTTTTTAGCTCACTTTGTTATGTAAAGTTTAGTTTAGTTTATTGACGGATAATCCATTGCAGTTACAACAAAATGTTAATTACTTACAAGTATAATTTGGTGGAAATGCTTAAAGAGATCATAATGTTAACAGTATAGAAAAAAAGTAAAATTCTACAGTACATAAATCTGTGTACAAAATATAAGAAAATTATAATATAACCAAAGAAGATAACAGTCAATAGTTTATTTATTTATTTTTATTTATTTACTACTGCAACATTTTTACAAGTTGTACATTTTGTGTAATTATATAGTTAATAATATTATTTATTATTAATTTTACAATTCTATTAACATTATGTGTTATGACACCTGAGGGGACCTCATGTAATTTGTTCCTGGCAGATTGTTTTGATGTATTTTGGAGTTTGATAAGCGTTTTTAGATCTATTTCTTGTTTCATATTGATGGTTTACAGGCGATCCAAATGTATGTTTCTTATTGTGAGTATAAACTACAGCCGCATGCACATACAATCCCTTCACACTCAGTAATTTATTATCAATAAATATATTTATACAGTTGTCTCGACTTTTCCTGTTAAAAATTGTCCGTAGTATATAATTTTGTGTTGTCTGGAGAGGCTGGAGAGTTGTATTGTAGGCTGAGCCCGAGACGCTAATACTATATATACCTAATTAGGGATTCCGCTAGGCTGTTATATGTCACTAAGAGAATTTTTCTATTTAGTATACTTTTCTTAGCTTCCCGTTTAAATATTTAATATGGTGATCCCATTTTAGGTGACTATCGAAAATAACTCCGAGGTATTTGGTAGTAGTGGTATTTAGTATGTAACTATTCGTTTCTCTATCTATAAGAATAGGTTGAACCGTTTGGGGTGGTCCTGCCTTCGTTGGAGAAAAATCCATAAATTTAGTCTTTGCTATATTTAGTTTTAACAAATTCGTGTCTAGCCTGTTTTTGACTTTACTAATTGCCTCAGCCGCCTTTTGTCCCGCTAAGTTCCAGGTGTCTCCTGAACATATCAGTACAATGTCAACTGCATATAATATGATGTTGCACCCAAGGTTTCAGTGTTATGCTTGTTTTTTAGTAGTTTTTGTTTAAGTCTATAGCGTTTTCTTATAGTGTATAGAATACATTGAGTCAACCATGGTTTGAGTTTGGCGTTTTTACTTTTTATTTTAATTACCTTGGTTGCTTCATTTATATAATTATATATTAATGGCGTTTTCGCGATTTCTTTCTGCGTATAGTTTATTCCATTTTATTAATGCTACAGTTCTTAAGAGTTTATTGTCGTCTATTTTTTATGAAATGCTCCTTTTTCAATTTGAGTTGTGAGGTTTCATTAAATTATAAATTGAGAATTACTGGATAGTGGTGTGTTATGCTATTTTTTAGTACAATGTGATCTATTATTGAGGAACTGTTTTCGGTTTCCCTTGTGGGTTGATTTATTTGTGAACGGAACCCATTTTTTTTTTTCATCATGTCAGTGACGTCCGATAAGTCTCCCATATCTATATTCATGTCTCCGATCAGAGTTATTCGATTGCTGTCGTTTATTGATTTCAGGTAGTTGTCTATGTCATTAATAAATAAATTTGTATTTGTAGATGGAGGTCTGTAGACGCCCGTTATCGTACATTTAACTTCATTAAACATAAATTTGCATTCTAGCATAGTAACCTGAGTGAGTTTTATTACCTTGATTTCTGGGCATAGGTCATTTCTTACAAAAAATATTGTTTATACCCATCTATAAAATAGTCCTGTGTATCTGTTACCGACCACGTTGCAGTTAGGACTATTACACCTAAGTTCCCATTTGTTTTATTTATTTCGCCTATGCTCACACAAAGCTCGTCAAAGTTAGCCTTAGTCCTTCTTATGTTGTAACTAATAATAAAAATTTTTTTTACGTTAGTAGAGAAAAGTGACTAAGTTATCAAAATCAGTATTAGAAGTTAACATATACAATTAATTAGTTGTATTGACGTCTAGACATGCATTTTAATGCTTTTTTAAATGAAGCCAATGAATTGATATAACCATAATTTTATTCATGTGGCTTAATGAAGAACAATGGTCTGTTTTATTCTATTTTATTAATAATAATAATAATAATAATAATAATAATAATAATAATAATAATAATAATAATAAAATAAGCAGGAGGGGCTGACTTCCATCTATCAAGCCTTTGGTGAGTAGCGCCACCACTTACTCCAGCTGGGGTGCAAAACCGAACCGGCAGCCCTAGTGCACCCGGAAGGGGAAAGCGTCTTCCCCTCTGGTGTCGGTCGTGGGTCTGCTGGGCTAACCACCCACAGACCCTAAACTTTGGTTCCGGCAGGCCGAAGACAGGGCCCCCACGATCGACCCCGTGCGGATAGGGGTCAAGGGCAAGGTGGTGGGGCCCAACCGGACGGACCGCCCGTTGACGAAATTGGCAATGTCCAAGGACGCTTTGAGTGGACAGATGAACTGAGGGATGAACTTCTGCATTGCTATGAAAGCAGTGAGCCCGCGCGGAGGGGATACATGGCGCGGATGCATGCTCTGTGGTGTGAGAGGCTACCAGAGCATAGCGCCTTCACGCCACAAAATCTGCGTGACTATGTATCCCACCTTCGTAGTAGGGGCTACGTGAGGGCTGTTCCTGCACCGGTGAATGAGGTGGCCGAAGAGCCGCCACAATCACCGGTTGAGGACGTAGCACTCCTCGTTCCGCCAATACCAGAGGGCCTCAGTACCAGAAGGGGGTTACACCATCTGAAAACCCCCGGGCCACAAGACCTGGCCAGAGTGGACGCTGAACTTCGTACAGCGCTACCAGAAGAGGCTGACATCTGGCACATAAATTGTGCCGTGTATGCCGCTGCTCAACGCTCTTCTCAGGTGGAGAGGCGAAATACCTCTTCCCCACAGGAGAGAGCGCAGCGGCGCATACAAAAGATGGAAGCCAAGATCCGGTCGGCGAGGCAACACGCATCCCGTATCCAATGTGTGATGGACTATATGGCGGCCAACAGGCCGTTCACGCCTAAAGTGCGTCGATTAGCCGCCAACCTAAGACGCGTCCATCACACACTCAATGAGGCAGTGCTGCAAACCATCAAACAGCACTGTCTCGACAGGATACGGATGCTAGTGACTTGTAAAAAATCACTAGTGAGGCGGGCGAGAGGGCTTGCGGAAAATAAACTGTTCCGCGAGAAGCCCTCGCGCCTTTTCCAACCGCCTCCGCGTGTTGTAGACAATCCGCCGACTGCAGATCAGGTGGAGAACTTCTGGAAAACGCTATACGAGGAGAGGCTTCCACTCAACCGAGATTCTCCTGCCCTTGCACACTTTGAAGCCTTTTGTCAAAGGCTTCAGCAACCACAGGAAGTGTGCGAACCAATAACCCCAGAAGAGGTTCGTAGGGCTCTTGAGGGCTCTAAGAACTTTGCTGCTCCAGGTCCCGATGGGATAAATAACTTTTGGTGGAAAAAGTTATCGAGCACCCACCACCATTTGGCCAGAATTTTTAATTCCTGGCTAAATGGGGAGCAGCAAATCCCTTCTTGGGTTGTTGAGGGGCGGACAGTGCTGATCCCCAAGAACGGAGATTTGTCCAACCCAAAGAACTACAGACCGATAACCTGTCTAAACGCATGTTACAAGGTGTTTACACGCATTTTGTACATGCGGGTGCTCCGCGCAGTCGAACCGGTTTACGAACGGATATATGAGCAACGAGGGTCGAAGAGAGGTGTCGCTGGCTGCAAGGAGAACCTGCTGATCGATAGATGTATCACGCAGGACTCCATGCAGTATAAGCGGAACCTCTCTATGGCCTGGATCGACTACCGCAAGGCATTTGACATGACATCACATGAGCTCATTGTTCACTTGCTCCGATGTCTTGTGGTACCCGGTCCCGTAGTGAGATGTATTGAAGAACTGATGCCGCTCTGGAGGACTCGCTTTACCATAACATCGGGTAACGATAGAGTCCAAACAGAGTCGGTGACATTCAGAAGAGGAGTATTTCAGGGAGATTCCCTCAGCCCCCTTCTGTTTTGCATCTCACTACTGCCATTATCCGTCTCGCTCCGGAAAACCCGTGGCTACAACTGCGGTACCCCCGGCGACAGGAGGCATAAGGTCACCCATCTATTTTATATGGATGACCTTAAACTTTATGCCTCTGGAGAGAGGGATCTCCAACAGTCCCTTAGGGTGGTACAGGAGTACACGCAGGCTGTCGGTATGCAGTTCGGGTTGGACAAATGCGCACTGATCCATCTCAAGAGAGGACGATGCGGTGACTATGGAGAGGACGCGCAGCTCGTGGACGGAAGCATCTTACACCATCTAGATGCCGGAGAGTCGTACACTTACTTGGGTGTCGAGCAACGCTCCACCCAAGAAGTGAGTGTAGTGAAAAACGCTCTCCGCGGCAAGTATCAGCACCTACTCCGACAGATCTGGTCTTCAGAACTGTCGGGGAAGAACAAGGTGTCTGCTACAAATATGCTTGCCGTTCCGGTCCTTCTCTACTCTTTCGGAGTAGTGAAGTGGACTAGAGAAGAGCTGCGTCAACTCGATGTAGTAACCCGCAAGAAGATGCATCTCAATAGGAGCTTGCATCCTAAATCGTCCGTTCCACGGTTATATCTCCCACGACATCGGGGAGGCCGTGGACTCTTGAGCTTGGAGAGTCTCCATAGCAGGATGGTTCTGGATGGAGCATGTAAGGTCATCAGGAGTTCGGATCCCCTCCTCTGCATGGTCCGAGACCATGAAAATGCAGAGGTAGGAGCTTTTCTCTTTAAGGCAGCACGGAGAGCAGCCGATGAACTTGGTCTCATCTTCGACGTCGAGCGGGTAAACCCCGACTCTGTCACCGAGTTGGAACCCGTTCGACTAAAAGCCCACATTAGAGCTGCAGAACACAACATCCTTCTGCAGCTCCATAAGGATAAGCCATTGCACGGGGTCTTCTATAAAAATATAGAAGACCTCGGCTTATCCGAAAGGCTGACCTTCGCCTTCTTAAGGTCAGCTGGGCTGAAGTCTGAGACCGAGGGATTCATAATGGCTTGCCAGGATGGTGTATTTAACACTCTCGTCTATCGACGTCGTGTCATGGGTATGGAGGTCCCTGATATCAGCTGCAGGGCCTGCCGCAGGGCGCCGGAGACTGTAATGCACTTACTGTCGGCTTGCCCGACATACGCAGTCTCGGCCTATATTCATAGACACAACGCAGCATTACGAGTGCTTTACTATCATCTAAGGCACTCGTATGGGATAGACGAAACACCAGTGCTGCCTTACGTTCCGGGGGATATTGAGTCCGTTGTGGGGAATGAGAAGTGCCTAATTTATTGGAACTACTCGTTTCCCACCGTCAGGCAAATACAAGCCAACAAGCCTGACATAGTACTCCTCGACCACCAACTCAAGACAATGTATGTCGTGGAATTCTCGGCTCCCGCTGAGAGCAACATTGTCTTGAAAGAGGAGGAAAAACGGACAAAATATCGAGATTTGCTCTTCGAACTCCGCAGGCTTTATCCAGGCCATTCTGTTAAAATAGTGGTACTGATTATAGGAGCCCTCGGTGGAATGAGACAGACGCTGCTTTCAGAATTAAAGATCATACCGGCATGCCGAGATTCGGCAGAGATCTTATCCGGCAGAATGCAGAAGGCTGTCATCCTCGGTTCATTACGTCTACTCAGGGCACACGATTCACGGACCCGGTAGTCACTCACCCCACGGGCGTGGGGAGTGGCTACTGGTATTACCAGCTCCCCTCTGTGAGGGTCGGAGCCACAGAGTAAGGTGACTGGTTTTTTGTAAAAAAAAAAAAAAAAAAAAAAAAAAAAATAATAATTGACTTTATTAAGCAAACCAGTACATGTAAAATGCATATATATATAAAAAAAATTATAATTGCAACAGAATGCCGGTTAACTTAAAAGGCGAAGTTCAGTAGCTCACATGCGGTCACATGTGAGGTCCTGCTCCACCACTTAACCTTTGACTAACCTAAACTTAACTTAAATCTTCTAGCAGCTACATAATATACATAAAAATGTGTGTAAAGAAGAAAAAAATTGGGCAGTGAACAGATATAAATTCTAAAATAACAGTACTTATAATATAACTATGAACATACACGGACAAATTAACAACAATGTACTACACCTTAAGGTGACCCTACTCAAGAGGGGGGGAGAGAGAGACATTCACTACTTCCAGCCGTAACAAATATTTCCCCATCGAAATTCCATTCCTGAACAAGGTCACCCCCAACTCATAAAATGAACTGACCAGATATCATAATTTCAGATAACTTCATTTTAAAATTTCTAAAAGACAATGTATTAAAATCTAGTGGTATCGAGTTTAGGACTTTAGATAAGTTATATGTAAAGGTTTTTTTGAACGATGATGATTTGTGTTTAGGTATTTGTAATTTATGTTTACCCCTCGTATTAGCTAAGTGAATATCTCTGCGGTATTTGACTTTCTTATATAGATAAATAGGAGTTTTCTGATTTATTATTTTGTAGTATAAACAAGCACAATGAAGATACCTGCATACCATCATGCTTAGCCAATTGATTTCTCTCAACGTTGAAGAAGTATGAGCATATCGCGATAAACCAAAAATAAGCCTGACACATGACTTCTGTATTCTTTGAACACGGTTAGCCTCCATTACTGTAAGACATGGACCGTAAACAACATCGGCATAATTTAAATGACTTAAAATTAGTGCTTCTGATAACATGACTTTACTTTTTTTATTGAAAATATATCTACATCCATACAGAAGTTTAAGATTACTAAAAGACTTTCTGATCATATGATTTACGTGTTGAATAAATCGCAAATTGTAGTCCATTACTAATCCCAAATTTTTTGTGTAATCAACTATTTGCAACTCGTTATTTTCCACTTTAATTTTTAAGTTTTCTAGAGCCGTCTTTCTCTTATTCATAGATCCAAACAGTAAAACAGCTGATTTAGCAGGATTAATTTTCAAGCAGTGTTTATGGGATAGATCTATTAAATTTTTTATATCGTTGTTAAGAATTTCTACCGCTCTATCTATTTCCTCAGGTTTAAAAGAATAGTGAATTTGAGTATCGTCTGCATAATAGTGAGATGAACAATGACTTCAGCTATTTTTAAGAAATAAAGCATATACTGAGAGCAGTAATGGGCCTGGTATAGAGCCCTGAGGGACACCACAGGTAATAGTTATTGGCTGAGAAAATTGGTTATTAATTTTAACCATTTGCCGTCGATTATGGAGATAGCTAAAGAAAAGTGCGGTGGAATTTTGTCCTACTCCTATGTGGGTTAAAATGGCTAATAACAGATTATAATTTATAGTGTCAAAAGCTTTCTAATCTAACAGAACTAATGCTGTTAAATTTCCATCATCAGTGGCATGTAATATGTCATCCGTTATTTTAAGTAAGGCTGTCGCGCAACTGTGATACTTCCTAAATCCTGATTGAGTATCTGGTAGTATTTTAAACAGTTCCACATGAGAACATAACTGGGTATATAATACCTTTTCGAAAACTTTAGACAATACACTTAAAATACTTATAGGTCGAAGGTCTTTTAATTCTTGGGGATTAATTTTTTTAGGTAACGGTATAACATGGGAAGCTTTCCACTGAGTAGGAAAAATATTTTGCAGGATACATGAATTAATTATATGTGTGATGAATTGGATAATTAGAGGACGACAATGCAAAACCAATTTAATATTTAGACCATCTGCACCAGTTGCATTAGATTTTATCTGATTTAATATATTCCTCACCTTGTCGCTTGAAGTTAAGGTGACTTCAAAATGGCCTACATTAGGTTTTAAGTTATTTGAATAATAATTAAGCAACTCCAAGTCGGGGTCATTGGTAATATTCGATGTAACAAAATACTGATTTATAAGATTAACATTGGATAAATGTTCTGGTATCACAGTTTTTCGATTCTTGGAATATATACTTAAATCAGACAAATTTCGCCATAGCGAATTGCAATTATTATTCTCAATACGAAATTGTAAATAAGCTTTCTTTTCCGCGTTTACAGCTGCATTTACATAATCTCTGAAATTTTTGTAATGTTCCCAATTCCCAATATTTTTATTTCTCTTAAATTTTTTAAAAGTTTTGTCTCTTAAGTTCATAGCATATTTTAAATTGTCTGTTAACCAGGGAACTCTGGGTTTGGTTATTCGGACGGTTTTAGTAGGTGCATGTATTTGAAATAGAGATAATAGGAGATTATTAAAAATGTTGATTTTTTCATCCACATCATTAGTTTGCAAAATTAACTGAAATGGTAGATTAGATAAGTCATAGTAAAATTGTTCGTGGTTAAAATTCTTGAAACATCTAAACGTATAATAAAATGGATCAGTAGTGACTTTGGAAAACTTAAATCAGATATATTTAAATTTTCAATTGCTATATCAGAGGCAGTCAGATTATCAGAACAAATAACTAAGTCTATTAATGTCATTGAAGTTGCTGTGGTTCTAGTTGGTTTATCGATGATTTGTTTTAGATCTAAATTATTTATACGTGACATCAGTGATTCTGTACTATTGTTATGAAGGTTTTAAAAATCTATATTAAAATCACCAGCACAGATAACACTTTCATACTGCGGGGTAACAATAGTCAGACATTCCTCAAAATGGTTCAAGAAATCAATTAGAGAAGATGAAGGGGGTTTGTATATTCCACCAATACATAATGTTTGCTTCTTAATGTTTAGTGACACCCATAATTGTTCTGTATCACCTATAGGTAGATTGTTTATTACTTGAAACGTGTATTTACATTTTATATAAATTATTATACCTCCACCACGGGAGTCTCTATCTTTTCGAACCAAGTTGTAGTTTTCCAATAATACAATATTAAAATAAAATTCTGATAATAGTTCAGGAAAATTTATATCACCATTTAGCAATTTGTAGATAAATACCAAACCAGCGTCTTGTCACGTTTCTTCAGAGATTGTAGGTTAGAAACTTCTTTTGCACCCTCTTCAACATACCGATATCAGACTGGTAAAAAGAACTCCATACTACAGATTCATATTCAAGGCCCGTCCTAGCAAAGGATGAATAAACCAATCTTACTCTATTCAGAGCTAGATCTTTACTATTTCTAAGTATAAAGCTAAGATTCTTAAAACTTACAGATGTCAACTTTATGATACAACTTCTAAATGATAGTGTCTTATCCACGTCAATACTGAAATCCCTGATTTCTTCGAGCCTATTAAGAGTCGTACTATTAACTCTATACTTTTATAGAGTAGCTTATGTTCTTATAGAGAAAGAGATGCAATAACATTTGAAAGTATTCAAAGCAAGGGCATTATCCACAGACCATGCATAGAAATCTGCAACATGTCAGTCACTCTCTTGAGATAATTGACCTATATATTTTTAGCTCATTGACGAAAAGAAGATACACAAAATTATTCACAGCCTCTCCAATATCAGTAATAAGTAAATTAAATAAAATTGGCCTTCAATGTGACCCTTGTGGGATTCCAGATAGGATATCAATTGCATTTGATACTTATGTATTAATTTTTACCCATTGAATCCTATCAGATATGAAGCTGTGAATCTAGTCCAAAACCCCCTTACCTACTCCAAGTGCCTGAAGCTTATTTATTAGTAAATTGTGATTTTCCTTATCAAACGCTTTTGAGAAATCAGTACATGCACTATCAACAAGTATTCAACGCAAGGGCCTTATCTACAGACCATGCATAAAAACTATTTATATTAACCTGTAACATGTCAGAGTCGCTCTCTTGAGATATTGACCTATATATTTTTATATCATCTACGAAAAAAAGATACTCAAAATGATTCAAAGCCTTTTCAATATTATTAATAAATAAATTAAATAAAATTGGCCTGTAATATAATCCTTGTGGGATTCCAGATAGGACATCAATTGCATTTGATACTTATGTATCAATTGTTAACCATTGAATCCTATCAGATATGAAGCTGTGAATCCAGTCTAAAACTCGCTTACCTACTCCAAGTGCCTGAAGCTTATTTATTAGTAAATTGTGATTGACCTTGTCAAACGCCTTTGAGAAATCAGTGTATGCACTATCAACTTGGGTATAGGGCATTCAAAATATAATTCTGAGAGCAAAGAAGGTTTGTTGTTGCCAATTTCCCCAATGAGAAGAATTATATGCTTTGGTGACCAGGCCAAAAGCCTATCAAAGAGTTTACATATTTCATATTGAATAGATACTCCACGGTACACTTTCCTTTTCTCCAGGTTTATGAATAGGAGTTGTGTTATTATTTTTCCAATAATTTGGAAAAGTTGAAATTCGCAGAGATAAGCTATATAAGATGCAAAGGGTTAGGCAGAGTACTAACACAATTTTTTTAAGAGCAAAACAGGTAACCCATCGGGGTAGAAAAATAATTTAAATTTTAACTGACATTTACCTTTATAGACATCTTGAACAGATATTATGTGAAAGTTATTTAGATCCGTGACATTATTATTTGTATAGTTGGGAGTAGCACAGTTTTCATCAGAATAAACTGAAGAAAAATGCTTCGCAAAAGACACACTGAAGAGTAACCATCACTACTTTGTTCACTATCAAGATTCATCTTTGAAGGATAATTTCTAAGATTTCTTAAATTATTTATGCCCCCCAAAAAAAGAATGGATCGTTAATTAAATTCTTGTTAATTTTTTAGATGTACTTAGCATAACATTCTTTGTTAATCGTTCTACATTTATGTCTGAGGTATGAAAAATATTGATAGTCTGCTAAATTATACGTTTCCTTGAATTCTTATGCACTAGTTTCTTATTAATTGTAAGTTGCTAAACCTACTAGGAAAATTACTTGATCTGAACTTATTTGCAGGAGCGAACAAATTTACAGCAGTATACATTACATCATAAAAAAACTTAAGAGCAAAATCGATATCATCACCGATAAGAATATCATTCCAACTTACAGTACTGAGATAATAATTTACCTGAAAGAAATCGGCATTTCTAGAGTCATAATAATATATTTCATATATCAAAGTGTCATTGTTGCCCTTACATGATAATAAAAAAATATAAACCACGTGGTGGTATGATTCTGGTAACCAGGAATAATCTGTTGGGACCATATTTATCTCACTACAATTAGTAAAACACAAATCTAAGAATGCTCCATGCCTATTTGATAATATATTTATTTGATACAAATTAAGAAAATTAAAATAATCATGTACTACACAATACATGCTGCAGAATTTTGAGGATATTCAACTTGGAAAAGTGGTCTTATACGGAAAAAATCTAAACTGTACTTAAGACTGTTATGGCTATTTGGAACCACTTTCAATGTAGGTTTAGGTAGTATAAAATTCAAGAATAGACTTAAAATATTGGAGGCTTTTTTCAAATAATTGAGGAGAATTGAACATCATCATCGAATAAGCAATTTTAAAGCAGAAGGAAATTTTATAAAATATAGCAATTATAATATTCCAACCTATCTGCAAGTGCCTTATATAAATAAGAACTCAACAAATTAAACCAAAACAGTTATTCCCCCTTACGTGCGCTGAATTATATGATAAAATTTGCCGTATTTTGTCTAAACATTGTTAACACTAAAATACGATGACTTGGAATGCTCGAATGGTACGAGGAAGATGCGCGGCCTCCTTCATCTCAGGATGTCACTAACTGCAGATCGGTTTCGACCTATTTTTGGGTCTCGTCAGTGCAGTGCAAGTGAGCAAGCATACCTTCGATACCCGGAGTTTGCATCTCATGACACTTTTAAGTTCCACCGCAGTAGAACGTAACTAGCGCCATCCTTCAGTAGTCTCGAAACAATCCAAATCGAAAATAAAATTGATAGTCATCACTGAATAAGTAATTTTAAAGCAGAAGGAAACTTTATAAAATATAGGAATTATACTATTCCAACCTACCTTCAAAGTTTACCATATACTTCAGCACTCGTAAGGGGGAATAGCTGTTTTGGTTTAATTTGTTGAGTCCTTATTTATATAAGGCACTTGTAGGTAGACGAATATTATAATTCTTATATTTTAGTGAAAAGAATGACATTTCGGCCGCCATTTTTATTTTCTGGGAATTTTTATTATGTTAGTCGGAATATAAATATCACGATATAACAAATTCTTTCTTAGAAGTGTTTTTTAATTCACAGCGAAATTTTGAGCCAAGACAACTACTAAGTGCGGATCCAGGAGTATCAGGGGATCATTACACTACATTTTGCGAAATGCGCTGTTAACACATCCATGTATGTGCATTCACATAACGCGCAGGCAGCGAATATACTGCTGAAAAACTCTCCTTACCATACCAGACGTTACCGATTTTCCGGCAAACCCTGTAGCCAAACATCACCAACTATAACTTCCGCTTACCCTATCCACCTTTACTTATATTTCATACCTTTCGTATCTTTAAATCTTTCCTGTTCCCCTCTTCCTTTCTGTTTGTATTCTTTTTACTGCGTTTGTTTCTCTTGGTTTCTTTTTGTACATTTTTGTCTGTAAATTCGTTGTCTCATCATCAATTTTTAACTAAATTAAAACTTTGTGATATCAAAATCTTTTAAAGCCAAAGTTTAGGCCAGCCATGAGCAGCCCGCAGTTCAAATATCTCGCAGAAGACTCTTCATGTGGACTGAGGTGCCAGCGTTAGCTGCAAAATTTTGAAAAGTGTTTGTGCCCCAATTTTTAAATAAGTGTATTTTTAGTTGTGTTAAGTCCTTTTGTAATTAAAAACGCAAAAAATTGTATTACCCTCTTTCATCTGCTTTTGCAGAAGGTGTCTAGGTTAAGTTTGATCAATTTTTGTTTAAGCGAAATAAGCCTATACCGCCCGATCCTGCAATCCGCCACCGCGATTAACGCGGTGGTTGCACGGTCGGCCCCGGGATGGGTTCTGGGGAGGTACTATTGTATTTTTAATTTGTAATAAAGCCTTCTTGAGTTGAGTTGAATGTTGCGAATTACAGATATTTATAATAGTGAAGAGGATATTTTTGAGTGGTGAAATATGTTGAAGAGAACTGGACGATGAGATCGAGATCTGCCCCAATTGAAAGTCTGGATGTGCTTGACAACTACACACTGTATAAAATGTGATGTCCAATATGTTGATGAAATTTTTTAACAAAGTTTAATGAGAAAAGAAATAACATAGCCATATGTTACACAGTTTTCAATAACTCTCGGGCATTGCACTAATCTAGCAGATTATTTGTTAACAAAAACCAACAATAACCTATACAGGTATTCCCACAATAATGTTTATTCTATATACATATAAGTGCAAAGTAAATTTAGTTTCTAACAATGAACCTACTGAAGCCTTAGTTAATTTGAGACATGTTTATTAACGCCACGTCACGCAATCATTAAACTTAACCTTATGAAAAACTAGACTCAGATATTCACAATTGGTTTATAAACAATCACAGAAGTACTAATTTTAGCTAAGTTACCCTCTGAATGACCCTTGTTTTGACACTAATTAAGAATAAACATAATAGTCACATCTTTGAGATTTATAGCCAGATGATTTTATTACATACTTTATTAAGTAAACAAAGCCAAGTGTATAAAAGTTGCTTACGGTAGAATAATACAACATTAAGTAGCAAGGTGACATCTCGCAAATGGGTTTCTTTGTGTCTGATCTGTGATCATAGGCTATCTAATAAAATTACGCTTTATATTCCGCTAACCACCTGACCTTTTAACGAGTTCAGTTGCTCTAAGAAAAATTAACGTTAACATTAACAAAATATTGATCAAAAAATTGTACTGTAGAATGCTAGAGATCATTTTACTTTTCATGTATATTATGATATTTTGTACACTGACCTTTTACAGAGAGAAATTTTGGCCAATCCAAAGTACAGGAATCACCGGCAGAATGTAGAAACTGGGAGAGGCACAATAAGCCAATTCTGCCCGCGGTGCCAACTAGCATAGAATTCGGTAAATAACCCTGAACACTATGAAAAAAAAATTTTAGAGAAAACGCGTATGTCAATGTTGTGTTTTCATTTAAAAAAGTAATACCATTAACTCGTTAAATACATGTATATTTAAGCAATATTTAATATATTGTATGGCATTTAAATTGGAACATGACAAAAAAATGAATACCGTAACGAAATTACAATAATATATGCTGCCGACATCAGAATCAGAAAATTTAGAAGCACGAATGGTATTTGACATATGCCAATGGGTGCGATTCTCAACTCTAAAGCTGCATATAGGAGCCACTGAAAGCTGATCCTGTGGTTTTACTATGCTAATAGTAACTTTTGATCGGTGCAATTATCTCAGGAAATAAGCTTTCATTGGCTACCATGATAACTATTGAAATAATTGAAAGCAAAATATGATCGGTCGAGTTTTTATGGCTCTGAAATGTCCGTCAATTCTTTAGAGATAAAAATAAAACATACGTGTATGTTGTTTTTTAGATTTTCGCCAGTATAGAATGACTTGTATTTCCATATCCTGGCTGCAATATCCAAGAAATCTCAATAATTTAAGTCTTCGTTTTTGATTTAAACTCATTTTCCAATAAATATAGTGTTTAGTCATACGTCAAGAATATCAAACCTATCATAACCATATGCAAAGATAAAAAAGCCACAGGGTTAGTTTAGGTTTGGGTTCCTGATTTAAAAGCCTTAAATTTAGCAAACTTTTATTCGGTTAGTTTTTCTGAATGTTACTGATCTCGCCAAAATAATGTCACGCCTAGCGCGAGCTGTGGGGGAGAAGTTATTTTAAATTAATAAAAGCATATGTAAACAATAATATTTAATTCAACAAATAGACAAATATAACAAACGAGATATATAAAAAGCATACTACACATTAACAAATGAAGATAAAAACCTAATCAAATCAAATCAATGCTCTCGGGGACTGATCTCAGACCGGCAAGGTGCGGGTGTTTTTACACTCGCCTGAGAACACAGTTCTTAGACGTTTTTTAAATGCGAGCAATGTCGGTTTATTATACTGGCAACCTTATCTATACAGCATAAATACTTGTTTATAAATATAATATACTTGAATAGTATCGAAACAATATAAAAAACTGGTCCCCAGCTTTTAAAAATCCGAATTTACAAATTATAATATAACAAAGTCTTTGAGAGTTCCAACACACTTATTAAAGTTTTAGAGTGCACACCTACCAAGTTTCGAATAACACTGTCTCTGACTTCGCTAATCTCTGTGGCTAATCCAACCCCAATTTGCAGCATTTCGTTCCAGCCAGTCTTATTGCTCCTTCATTGGCAGGTTGGCTCCGACCATATTTGCTCAAATGGTGAATTCGTGGCAGAACCATAACTGATTGGCATCAGTATTACGGATATCTCTTCATGGGATGTTTTAATCGAGGTAGAAAGAAGGTAGAAGGAATTAATTATATGCTCCTTCATATGCAAGGACATTGAAATAGATGGCTAACAAATTTCTGCATTTGCAGAAGGAAAAGTTGCCAAATGATAAAGCCCTTATTGTTTATGCCTTGGGATGTGTAGCAGTGCAAAGAACAAAACGGTCTGCTGTGAACAGGCTCCTCCAGGAGTCACGACTTAGATTGGTCTGCGGGGGGCTATCATTCTTCTAACGCATTGAAGTACGTTGATTCAGCTAATAGCTCGGAGATGTCTATGAAAACTTTTACCTTTGAAGGATATGCTTGTAACCATTATTGGACGTCGTTTGGCGGGTCAGTGGAGGGGGAGGGTGGTTGGTTTGTTCAAGCGATTTCTGAGTGCGCTTGGGAGTGTGGTCTCTCACTTGAAAGACATGCAACCAAAGTACTTACCTCGGTACTTACATTAGTTTAAAATCTTAGAGTTAACAAATGTTTAGAAAATATAAAAATCAACAAAATCAACTTGTTTACATCTTAACTACCCTAGTTCAAATTACTTAATTTCTAACGTAACCACATTGATAAGCTTAAAAATATATAATAAATAAACATCAAATGTTGATGATTTCCAGTTCATTTTACCATACAACTGGCCAGCACTTACTAAGATTTTTATACAACTACTAGCACATACTCGTACTGTTATACAGGGTGTTGCATCATGAGAGGGACATAGCTTAATAGGAGGTAGAGAACGTCAGTGATAACCGGAACCTCCCATAGAAATGTCTCATTGGGCCTTCATTACGAAGTTACAGGGTGTTAAATAATTTTTGGCCAAACCTGTTTTTTGTCATAACTTTGACAGGGAATGAAATAACGGATTCATATTTGGTACGGCTAATGTACTAACGAGCCCCAAGAGGTACATGTATAAAAAAAAATATATCCAGGTCCGGACACACTATAATTTATGTTTCTTCTTTGCGTCAATAAAACATCACCCTGTATTTATTTTTTTGAAATTTCGATACGATATTCGAAAAGAGCAAGAAAAAACAAACAAAATGGCCTATTTCATTTTTTTGTTACACCTTCGTGGTTATTTAAATACGTTGTTAAATGTGCAAGAAAATGGATTACAGAACTCTATTAAATGAGAGGCACGTGAAATAAATAGTTTTATAACTAAAACTTGCAAAAATTCTATTGAGCCTAGGTGGTCTGGGTGAATCCTAATTCCGGCACGTTTTAAAGGTCCATTTTGGTAAAAAACTGTGGTCCTAATAAGTAATCGGGTATGAAATAACAAAATTTTTAATCAATCACAGTAGGCTTGTTCAAAGAATAAAAGTGACAGATAATTTAAACCATTTAGGCCTAAGCAACCAGTTACTTTGATCAAGAAAATCATCAACATTTTATACTTAATAAAAATTGGAAAAGAGAACAAACTAAAATCTAAATAAATAAAATATTTTCTATTCAATTAACAATAAATAACAAAACAATAACTAAATGTGTTTAAAAATAAAACGTAATTGACACTAAAGTAAATTTTCAAAATGTCCTCCCCCACATTCTGTGCATTTTCTTGCGCGTTTATAAAGGTCACCAATTGCTCGACGTATCATTTCTGGATTATTCCGTATTTCGTCGCAGGTTGTAACGATGCGCTGGATTAAATGTTGTCTACTTTCAATTTCAATGCTATAAACCTCGTTTTTTAAGTGGCCCCATAAAAAGTAATCACAAGGGTTACAATCAGGAGATCTTGGTGGCCATTCATGTGGACCCCCGCGTTCAATCCATCTATTAGGATACACATTGTTTAAGTGTTCTCTTACTTGAAGGTTAAAATGTGGTGGGGCCCATCATGCTGAAACAACATGCCTCTTATACCGATATTTTCTAACATATTCGGTAAAATATTTTGAAGAAAATCAAAGTAAATTTCACCATTCAATCTTTCTTCAAAAAAATGTGGCCCTATCAAATGTCTATTCACAAGTCCGACCCAAACATTTACAGAGAACCTGTGTTGCGAACGGCGTTGGCGTACCGCATGTGGGTTTTCCTGTGCCCATTTATGATTATTTCGTGAATTGTTTACTCCATCCCTTGTAAATTGTGCCTCATCCGTAAATAAGGTTCTGTAAATGAGTGGGCGATGGTTAGACAACCAATGACAAAATGCCAGGCGGGGGATATCGTCGCCTTGTTGAAGGCGCTGTACCTGCTGGATATGATATGGATGGTAACGTTCTCTTTTTAGGGTTCTCCATACTCGCCAATGAGGAATACCAGTTGCCAAACTGATTCGTCTAGTGCTCATATTTGGGTTTTCTTGAACAACGTTTATAATATTGTTTTCTTCCTGCACACCTTGTTGTAAAACACGTTCCACTACTGCAGAAGTAGGAAACTTTCCGTGTTGTCTTGCATACTGGAACACCGTACTAAAGGTTTTATGATTAGGGCATCGACGACCAGGAAAACGCAGCCGATTTTCTCTTTCCGCCGACCTACCATTTCCATTACAGAAACCATAGATGAATATTATGTCAGCATATTCCACGTTTGTAAATTTTACTGGCATAGTTAAAATTACTAACAAATAATTATTCAACTGTTTAGGAGATTTCTTTTTATTATCTGTCACTTTGAACAAGCCTACTGTGATTGATTAAAAATTTTGTTATTTCATACACGATTACTTATTAGGACCACAGTTTTTTACCAAAATGGACCTTTAAAACGTGCTGGAATTAGGATTCACCCAGACCACCTAGGCTCAATAGAATTTTTGCAAATTTTAGTTATAAAACTATTTATTTCACGTGCCTCTCATTTAATAGGGTTCTGTAATCCATTTTCTTGCACATTTAACAACGTATTTAAATAACCACGAAGGTGTAACAAAAAAATGAAATAGGCCATTTTGTTTGTTTTTTCTTGCTCTTTTCGAATATCGTATCGAAATTTCAAAAAAATATATACAGGGTGATGTTTTATTGATGCAAAGAAGAAACATAAATTATAGTGAGTCCGGACCTGGATATATTTTTTTTATACATGTACCTCTTGGGGCTCGTTAGTACATTAGCCGTACCAAATATGAATCCGTTATTTCATTCCCTGTCAAAGTTATGACAAAAAACAGGTTTGGCCAAAAATTATTTAACACCCTGTAACTTCGTAATGAAGGCCCAATGAGACATTTCTATGGGAGGTTCCGGTTACTGTGAACGATCCATGCTTTTGATGGAAGTCTGAAGGACGTATTTTTGTTCGAAAAACTTAGAAAAATTGAAAAAAATAGAAAAAAGAAAAAATTAATTTTCTTTTTCCTCAACCTTTTCTAAATACTAAACAAAAATATTACGTTCACAAAATTTTTTAGGGTTCAAGTGACTGTTTCAGACGGAGATTAATGGATAAATCATACTTACTGTCGTTTATGCTTAACTGCGGCTCTGATGGTACTAATTGGAAGACGTCGTAACACTATAAATCTAACACTGTCTGTTTCACACTCTCTTAAAATTAAATCTGAAAGGGAATTTTGTTAGAAAACACAAGTAAAAGACAATATAAAGTTCAAAAAATGTATATTAAATCTTTTTTAAAAAATTTATGTTTTTTACAACAACTTCTTCAGAGAAAATGTTAACAAACAATGGTCTGACCCGTGTACAACACATGGTGAGGAACGGGACGATTCATACGGTACCAACTACCATCCAATATGCAGTTTGAAAAGCTAACGATGCACAAAAAGATTCAAGGAACAGTTCATGTAACTGAAATTTTGGTGGGCTTATGCTTGCCTGTCTTTATAAACGTATTTATTAATTCACATAAATTTTGGTCGCTCCTCGGAGCTTAAAATTGCTTGAAGCGTATCTACTTCGTTTGTATTATGCAATAACAAATTTTACGTTCAGGCAAGGCAGATCCCATGCACGTGTGAGTACATGGTATAGATACTTTTTTGACTCCGAATCACTGAGGAACCGGTTTAGGGCAAACCCCGTCAAAACACATCATTTCCCCGTCAAAATCGACTGCTAGGAAATGATGGGGGTCCCATGTCGCTAAGGGCTATTTTCGCTATAACTTCCGATATACTTTGGATAGTCGTTGGACTAACTTGTCCTCATATTCAACACTTCGTAAGAGTCGCAGTGCTTGACAACGTGGATTCGTAAAAGGGTTTTTAATCTTGGAAATTTGGAAGTTCAAGTCCAATTTTAGAATACTTTCCAAAATTGGGTGGTCGGGGCGACATTACGTCCCTGTGCAGCGACATTTACTACACTTACCAAATTAACGCTCCTCGAAGAGTTAGCGAAAATTTGGCATAAAAAACGCTCCGAAGAGCAAAAATATATTTCCAAGAATTAAAAACCTCCTCCACGGCGTTTTTACGTGAAGCACGCTTTTCTTACGAAATATTTCCTAAGTCGGATTTTGTTACAACGTCGAAAAGTATATCGGGGTTATAGTGTTCTTTAACACTCCCCTCCTTTCCGTGAATCTTTTTGTGTAACGTTTGGTAAATTGTTTGATTGAAAATAAAATGGATCATTGGATGTAGTCTCCCATGTGTTGTATTCGGTTATCGTTCAGACCGGCCTATCTGAACAAAACATAGATGCAAATCTAAAATGGTAATAATTTGAACATATATCGATGCATAGCATTCGATTGAATTATTGAACATTATGTTTCAAAAATGGCATAAAAAAAAGAAAAAATCGAAAATCCTCAGATTCTCGATGACACAACACAAACACTTTCGACGCACTTATCTTTCTTAGTGTTCTTCCACTAATGCGGGCTTGCGTCTGCTCCTCCTCGTGTCTATGCCTCGTCGATCACCTTCGGTGTCGAACTGCCTTCTGGAACAGCTTAGGTGGTCCTCGGACTGCTTGCTCCAGCTATACATTGGTTCTGCTCGGTTTATATGAAACAATAAAACAAAATTTTAGTAAAATGTTTGTTTACATCCCGTCTGGGGATCTGCGACCGATAACATATCGTCGTCTTTGAGAATAGGAACACTGAATTTTGTTGACTTATATTGGTTGAAATGGTTTCCGAGTAATTAAAAAATCTCTTCTTGGGAGAAATCTGCGACCGATATCACATCGTCGTCTTTGAGAATAGGAACATTGAATTTTGTTGACTTATATTGATTGAAATAGTTTTTATTAAAATCTCTTCTTGGGAGAAATCTGCGACAGAATCTGCATCCGTCGGATCGTTGCATCTGCCCCTCCAGCAGACGTGGCGGCATCTCGCCCTTGAGTTGCTAGACTCGTCTGAATCGCGCTCTGCGTCAGAGTTGTCGTCTTTCCATGCCGTGCCAATGGAACATTTGTTTTGACCCTTTGGGTCGGACTCTGCTCACAGATGAATATGTTGTAAACATATGAGGACTTTGAAAAAAATTATAAAAAATACCAACTCTGCCGGACACGGTCAGAGTTGCTGCAGTGAATTTTGAAGATTTGTATGGTCGATACAATATCCTCAATGAAAATGACTTGAAAAAAATGCATAAAAGATACCAACTCTTGCCAGACGCGACAAGAAGTTGGTATGGAAATTTTGATATAAAATAAACCTAGCACTAAGTTAAAACTTAGCCTAGGTTGAAAAATATTATAAAAATATTATGGAATCTCCAGAACTTGATTCTGAATCCGAAGTGGAAGCATCTCGTGGCGGTGCATGGATTTGTACAACCGTTTGCTCCGGCGGTAGAGGTTCTGTGGAATCGTCTGAGAACGGGGAATCATTTCCATCGAGTGATGTTCCGCCTGGACTAGCATTTTCTTCATCGGAAGATTCGATTTCCAAGTTGTGCTCCTCTGGCGGGGCTGGTCTCAAATCATCGACATGTACTCTTGTCGTTGCATTTCCCTTTTGCACGAGATACACCTCGTCTGAAAACTTCTTCAGAATTCTGGTTGGGCCTGACCAAGACGGCGTGAAGGTATGTACCTTCTTTTTTCTCTTACTCATGACTCTGTCTCCTACTTTGTAGACGATCGGAGTGACGGCCTCTTTCGGCGCATATTTTTGTTTGTAATTTAGTTGGGCCTGACGGGCTTCCTTGATCCGCTCGTATCGTGGAAGTGTTTGTTGCTTGGCTCTTTCTTGCCTCCAGGCATACAAATCCCATTCGCCTCTTTCGGCTGGATCATATCCTAACACAACCATGCTAGGTGTTTGATTTGTAGCGGCGTTCCTACGATTTCTTAATATATATGTCATTTGATGCACGTAGCGATCCCAAGTGTCGTTTGGCTTTTTGAATAAAAGAGTCTTTAAAATTTTCTTGCATTCCTGCACCCGTCGTTCCACGGGGTTGGACTGTTGGTGATATGCTGGAATTAAGTATCGTTCGATACCATTCCTTTCGCAAAATGTGATGTACCATTCGGAATTGAAATGACCACCGTTGTCTGATATTATGACTCGAGGGACTCCGAATCTTGCTACTATTTCTTCGTCGATATATTTGGCTATCGTTCTGCCGTCGACCTGAATGTATGCCTTTGCCTCTATCCATTTACTGAAAACGTCTTCGACGATAATCATGTATCTGTTTTCGGCGTCTTTAGTCCTCTGCAGCGGGCCAATTACGTCGACGCTCAAGGTTTCAAATGCATTTTGTGGTGCATGACTTCTAAGTGGAGCATTGGGTTGGGCTTGTCTTGTCTTTACAGACTGGCATATCAGACAGTCGTTTATGTATTTGCCTACGATCCTGGCCATATTATTGAAATAGTAGCGTTTCGCTATTTTCCTGAGAGTCTCGTCTCTTCCTGGATGACATGCTTCATCTCGGTCATGATAATGGTAAATCAATTCCTTTATTTTCCTCTTTGGAACTATTAATTTAAAATTTGTATCGCAATCTTTAAAAAGTACATCGTCTTGGACGTGAAAATTTTGCATAAAAATAAGATCCGCATCGGAACGTTGTTCCTGTTGAAATAGATCATTCCAACGGCGGATCTTGTCTTGTATATCTCTTGAACTCAATTGAGCCTGTACGATATTTTCGTATATTTCTGAATGTGTTAAAACAGAAATACGTTCTGGACACTTATAATTTGGTAGGAACATTCTTTCCTCTTCATCGTCTGTCTCGACATACTGATTTTGTGGGTTACGACTTAGAAAATCTGCTAATAAATTCTCCTTTCCTGGACAGTGTTCAATTTTGAAAGCATATTCTTGCAATAGTAATGACCATCGAGTAAATTTTGTCTTGTCGTCCTTATGTTTGTTTAACCAAAGTAACGCCCTGTTGTCCGTCTTCACCAAGAACGGTTTGTCTGCTAAGTACATCTTGTACTTTTTAATATAGTTCACCACCGCCAAGCATTCTAGCTCGTTTATGTGGTAACGTCTCTCCGCTGGAGATAACGTGTTGCTTGCATACGAGATTATGTATTTTTCGCCGTTGTCGCCTAATTGATATAATACGGCCGAAAGGCCTTGGAGGGATGCATCTGTTTGCAAAATGAATTGACGTGAAAAATCCGGCCGATGGAGTTCCAGCGGTCCGGATAATAATTCTTTTAATTTTCTAAACGCTTCATCGCATGTATGGTTCCAGTGAAAACGATTTTCCTTCGAAAGAAGTTTCGTTAGTGGCTTCGTGATCATCGCCACATTTGGTAGATATTCTCGTACCCAGTTGCAAAGCCCTAGGAAACTTTGTAGCTGCTTTTTAGTAGCTGGAACGGGATAATTTTGAATTTGTAAGACATGTTTTTCTAATGGTTGGGAAGTATCGGTTCTAATTGTATGGCCTAAATATTGAATTTCATTCGTCGCTATTACACACTTTTCCGGTGACACTTTCAGATTGTGTAGACGTAGCCTTTCAAAGACTAATCTCAAGTGGGACATATGCTCCTTCACGTTTACGCTGTAAACGATTATATCATCTAAATACACTTTACAGAAATGGTGCAGGTAACCCGTTAAAACGTCCTTTGCCATGAATTTCTGAAAGGTACAGGGAGCTGTCTTGAGTCCGAAAGGCATGACATTGAATCTGTAAGCTGCCCCATCAGGAGTGGTAAAAGTCGAAAAATCTTTTGATGCTTCATCTAGCGGTATTTGCCAATATCCACTTTTTAAATCCAACACAGAAAAAATCTTCGAATTGCCTAAATCTTTAATACTTTCGTGTATTTTTGGTAAGACGGAAGCCTCGTCTTCAGTCATTTCATTCAAATGGCGATAGTCGATGCAAAATCGTGGTTTCTTGTCCGAGCGTTTTATTATCACTGGTGGTGAACTATATTGGGCAGTGCTAGGTTCGATGACGCCAGCTTTTAACATCTCTTCGATTTGGTCATACATAATTTTCTTTGTACTCGGAGACATCGGATATGGTCTGATATTAAATGGTTTTGTGTCTTTTACTGTAATTTTGTGTTTAACAGTCACTGTGGTTGCTTGAGTCGGTTCCGCAGTGAACAGATCGACAAATTCTTCGAACAGCGGCCGTAGAATTTTGTCTTTAATAACAAGCTCTTCAGGAAGCTTTGCCTGCTGTCTCTCCCTCTGAGAAGCTTGATTCCAGAAGACGGTAATACGCTCTTCCGTGCCGGCATATAGGCATTTTCGGCCATAATCATATGCGACATTGTTCATATATAAGAATGGTGATCCTAATATTATCGTTTCGTTCAAATTTTCGATTACTTGAAAATCAATTTCAAAAGAGGTGCCTGAAATTATTACTTGTAATTTTGTCGTGCCAAGAGAGTCCACCATTCGATCTCCGCACGCCATAGCAAATGATCGACGTGTCGTGAGATTTTTAAAATTATCCAACATCCTCGGATGGATAACGTTTCGCGTCGAGCCTGAATCAATCAGTGCGTCGACCGCATGTTCATTTATCTGAACTTTTATACGAGGCAAAGGGAACGCTTCGCTCATATAATTTATTGCTTCCTTCGTCTTGTGCAGAGGAGCGTCGTAGTGGTCATGAGTATTAGAAATGTTTAATGGACATTGCTGCCGCCTTGGTTCGGCCGTTGTGCCGGGGATCTTGCAGATGGACCCTGGCCTGGGTCTCCGGCCCCTCGAAAGTTTCCCGGTCTCCTGTTGAGATGAGGGTTATTCGGACACTGACTATGGAAGCGCCACTGCACTGTGTCTGTGCAGTATCGGCACGGGGTAGCCGGTCGGTCGGGTACTCGGAATTTCCCCGATCCGCCATTAAAATTGTTTTGCCTGCGGTCAGGATTCACTGATCCGCTTGATAAATTAGGCATAAAAATAGGACGACCAGGCGCTCTGCCTGGACCGTCCTGTCGAGATACGTCCTCTCGGAAATGCACCCTCGGTGCTGTCGGAGTTGGGCTTCCATTGCTCCTTATACTTGAATTTTGTGGACTGATGTGTCCCGGCTCTCGATAGTAAGACGCGCGGGACAGACGTTGATCAATAAGCTGGATTAGCGACGTCTGTTCGTCAGCTGAATCCCGCTCGACGTTAGTAGCCGCTGCTATTAACATCTCTGTGTTTGAAATTAGGTTGCTTCTCAAGCGTGACCTAATTTCTGGACGCAGTTGGTCCATGATGACCCGAGCTCTGATGGCTTCGGATTTAAAGGGATCAATACGATCGAAAAGACAGGTTTTCCTTGTGATAAACACTGCCGTGTCGTCTAAAGACGTTTGCTTGACGGCATACAGTTGAGCAATAGCTCGTGACTGTATGTCGGGAGAATTAAATCTCGTAAGGAATCTTTCCTTGAATAAGGCATACGAAGTAGTCAACGTCCTAAATTGTTCGGACCATCGTTGAGCTTCGCCCTTGAGTTGGCCGGTTACGTTATGGAGGCGATCATAGTCGTGGCTTATGCGAGCTCTGTCGAAATATTCCTCCATAATTTTCAGAAATGCTTCTGGATCTTCATGATCAAGCCCATGGAACGTCACGTTCGGACATCTTTGTCTCTCATGGGGCGTACAGGTCGACACGTTCTGTATCGCCTGCACGAAGCCCTCTGCCATTTTCAGAAACATACTTTCCATCGAAGCAGTTTGTGGCTGTGAAGCTGATAAATTAACATTATCTCCCTCCGGAAACAGTCGCTGTGGTTCTATCCCTCTAGAACCGTCGTCGACGAGCGGTGCGGTGACTCGCTCGTAAAATTCTCTTGGGGTCGACCCCTCGGAGTCTTCCGCCATGAATGAGAAAGGATTTGTTGGGTTTGGGGACGGCATTGTCCCTGCTCGGGCGCCATGTGAACGATCCATGCTTTTGATGGAAGTCTGAAGGACGTATTTTTGTTCGAAAAACTTAGAAAAATTGAAAAAAATAGAAAAAAGAAAAAATTAATTTTCTTTTTCCTCAACCTTTTCTAAATACTAAACAAAAATATTACGTTCACAAAATTTTTTAGGGTTCAAGTGACTGTTTCAGACGGAGATTAATGGATAAATCATACTTACTGTCGTTTATGCTTAACTGCGGCTCTGATGGTACTAATTGGAAGACGTCGTAACACTATAAATCTAACACTGTCTGTTTCACACTCTCTTAAAATTAAATCTGAAAGGGAATTTTGTTAGAAAACACAAGTAAAAGACAATATAAAGTTCAAAAAATGTATATTAAATCTTTTTTAAAAAATTTATGTTTTTTACAACAACTTCTTCAGAGAAAATGTTAACAAACAATGGTCTGACCCGTGTACAACACATGGTGAGGAACGGGACGATTCATACGGTACCAACTACCATCCAATATGCAGTTTGAAAAGCTAACGATGCACAAAAAGATTCAAGGAACAGTTCATGTAACTGAAATTTTGGTGGGCTTATGCTTGCCTGTCTTTATAAACGTATTTATTAATTCACATAAATTTTGGTCGCTCCTCGGAGCTTAAAATTGCTTGAAGCGTATCTACTTCGTTTGTATTATGCAATAACAAATTTTACGTTCAGGCAAGGCAGATCCCATGCACGTGTGAGTACATGGTATAGATACTTTTTTGACTCCGAATCACTGAGGAACCGGTTTAGGGCAAACCCCGTCAAAACACATCATTTCCCCGTCAAAATCGACTGCTAGGAAATGATGGGGGTCCCATGTCGCTAAGGGCTATTTTCGCTATAACTTCCGATATACTTTGGATAGTCGTTGGACTAACTTGTCCTCATATTCAACACTTCGTAAGAGTCGCAGTGCTTGACAACGTGGATTCGTAAAAGGGTTTTTAATCTTGGAAATTTGGAAGTTCAAGTCCAATTTTAGAATACTTTCCAAAATTGGGTGGTCGGGGCGACATTACGTCCCTGTGCAGCGACATTTACTACACTTACCAAATTAACGCTCCTCGAAGAGTTAGCGAAAATTTGGCATAAAAAACGCTCCGAAGAGCAAAAATATATTTCCAAGAATTAAAAACCTCCTCCACGGCGTTTTTACGTGAAGCACGCTTTTCTTACGAAATATTTCCTAAGTCGGATTTTGTTACAACGTCGAAAAGTATATCGGGGTTATAGTGTTCTTTAACATTACCACTGATGTTCTCTACCTCCTATTAAGCTATGTCCCTCTCATGATGCAACACCCTGTATACATATGTGTGTGAACATAAAAGAATAAACCCTAACATGTCTTGCGCCTAAGTAAAATAAATATTTATTTAATAGTTACCTCACCATTTTCCTATTTATAGGAAATTTGTTTTATAGAATATCTTATTTTTTGTCTTTTTGTACCTTTTGTAAATTACTTGGCTTTTATCTAAGATTTTAACTGTAATCTTAGCTTAAACGACCAAATAATAAACATGGTACGTACCTTTATTCCAAATATAACATTCGATACAAAACTACCCTGTCTAAATTTCTTTTTAGAGGAAATAAAAATTAATATAACATATGTGCATACACATAACTTGCAACAACAACAGCAACAAAATAAACATAAATATCTCAAGATTCGAAGTACATTCATATCCTTTTACTCATGTGTGAAACGCGTCTAACACTGTGCCTTATTTTAGGGCATGCTTGTTCTTCTATGATTCCAATCGTAGTTACCATTTCTTACAGAGCCTGCCAAAAGCATCCTTATTTTTAGAATCCGGGAATCCACAACCTTAAGATATCATATAGCATGAACATTTTTATGCTCTGATCCGTTACCTAGAGGTAAAACTGGTTCTGACGTCAATTAACTCTGCATTACAAACGTTAGCTAAAATAAGGTTTTAGTTAAGCATTTTACGAAAGAATTAATTTATATAAACGTTGCTGTTACCAATCAAAAATTCATATTTTCTGATGAAAAACTCTATCAACGTTTTATGAACCTTTCCAATGCTTTTATACCAAGTCTCATGTTATTTTATTGTCTAGTGGAGAGATGGCACTACCTGATTAAGGTTTTATTTGTGTTGCCATCTTCGTTTTAAGTATCTTACATTGTATTTGGGTAAAATTTTTAGCTTGCTTTGGTTCTATCACTACATATATATTTAAAACATCACTGCTGATAACAGAAATTGATTGATTGAACTTTCGGGAATTAAGTGAGTATGTAAGGTATATAAACAAGAGACTACGAGAAGTTAAAGATTGCAGCCCTGCGATACCTCTTCAACCGTAGCGTAGTGGATGAATGATTAGCACCTTAAGTCAAGGGTTATTCATTTTTTGTTAGACTTTCATTCATATATCGATAAAGTCACACTGACCCAGGGGCTCGTAGGAAGGAGGACATTTTGCCGTTATGGTAGCTTTACTTTTTCTGTTCCATTTTAGCTTTGAATGAATCCGACATCAATGAATATCTGAATGTTATAGTTTTGGTACTACCTTTAGTTGATAACGGAAGTGACATCAATAATTGTTTTTATATCAAATGGAATAGCGTTTGTATTTCCAACAATTTAGATAAATGTAGATAATAAAATGTAAAACAAAATTAAGTTTTTGAGACGTTCCCCTTTTACAAAACAGTGAATTATATCTTATAGCAATAAAAACGTTGCTCAATCTTCAAAAAAATATATATAACATTGATCGAAAATTGAATCAGTTGGCACCTGCTTCCACAAAGCAGTTCACTTGGAGAACCAGTAAATATGTTAAACAGGTCCTATATTTCTTTTATTTTCTAATTAAAACGCATATGCCTTTTCCTTTTGTAATATAATTTATGAGGATTATTATAAAAATATCCACGATTTTACTATCCGAATACAATCTTTAGTTATAGCTATTGAGACCCTTATTTTAACATAATTAAGCTACCTGCATAAAGCTATGAGTTTAATTACACATTATACAACTTTGTAAGCTTATTACCTGCTATCAATTAATTTCATGTAATATTGCTAACATTTTTTAATAACTTCTTATTACATATGATTAGTACAGGTTTAGCCACATTTTTTACAAATAAATGCTCTGTACAAGTTTTCAACTAATAAATAAATGACAGAAAGAAAATAAAGTTAATCTCGAATTCCATGCCAGTTAATTAAGAATCAACGATTTGCTTTTAATTAGTTTAATCTAATGGCAATAATATTATAATAGGTACACTATTACGGAAGATATTATTTCTTAAATGTTGAGCAGATAGTTAGGTGAAAAAATAGTAACAAAGAGCGCCAAATTTTATTAATTCAACGTAAGAAGGAAAAAATACATTAGAAAGAAGACAAAAGGGAAATATTTTGATAGGCATTTCCTTTGTTAAAATATCATTATAATGTGTTCGTCCAAATGTTTGGCAAAATTTGCCAAGATGTCTTGAAGGATAACGTTGGATATAACTTCAATTTAACAACGGATATTTGTTTTCAAACCTCAAACTGAATACAGTGTTTCAAGAAATGAAGAGCTCGTGGAGAAGTCGTTCCAGGAGCCTTATGCAAACTTTAGCTGTGCGGCTTGTTGAGCCATCCAGTTGAAGCTAGTGTACTGACATCCTCTACTCTAATACAGCAAGAAATTTTCAAGCATTTTCAGGCAGCTCCATAATATTAGTGCCAGCATTTCAACATTTCATTAGGAAGATATGGCCCTATGGCTCCTAAGACAGAAACTGCATAGCAGATAGTAACCTTCGAAGGATGTAATTACCTTTCGTGGATTTGGGTAAAGATTTTCTGTAGCCCAGTAATGATAGTTCTGCTTATTTAGTCTGTGTGCTAGCCTCTGCCTCTAAATTTTAGGATATCAATATGGCAGCTATTTCAAAATGGCGAATTGGGAAATTCTTAAATTCATTATATCTTCCACAACAAATGTTCGATTCTGTCTTTTTAAAGTAAATTTAGAATTTCTTAACTAACCAAATAAGATTTATACAAAATAACTTTTTTATTTTACATTTCTGAAAAAATTCTTTAATAAAAATATGTAACCTAACGTCTGATCTATAATGTGGTGATCTATAATGAGGTTGTTAAAATGTTGAAAATTTATTTTTAAGCAATATGTATTTAATTATTTGTTAAAAAACAGGTTTCTATACATTTGACTTGGAAAACAACCATTATTAATGTAATACGCTCAACTTTTTTTTATGCAATTTCAAGTTCTAAAAGCTTTCAATTTGGAAATTGAGTTGAAATATTTCAATCAAGAAATAAAAAATGGATCTTATCCTAATTTTTTTGTGATACATTTATTAAAAACAATAACTTGTACAGTTCAAATAGAAAGAAAGTGAGACATAGAAAACGTAACAAAAACTTTACGACCTCATTAAAATACCGGTACTCTTTTTTGTGCTGTTCGCAAATTGACTCGCTTACCTTTATAGGTTTTTAATGTGCGTCGGGAATGTTTCATGTCAGGCTTGACGCCATGGCCCGCGGCGATATAATCATGTTGTAAAGTTTTTGTTGCGTTTTTTATTTACTGGGATCTATTTATTTCAACTAGCGCCATGGCCAGCGGCGATAACAATTATGTCGTAAAGTGTTTGTTGGGTTTTTTCTGTCTCGGGAATTTATTACTTGAACAATAACAAATAATAGGAAAAAAACTTATCCTAAACATAAAAACCACTGCCCAAGGAATCACTACTTCCACATCCTGTTTTTTTTATCCAAGTCTTATACATACTTAATCCCAATGTAATATTTTGCTTCCTTTAATAATAGGGTGGGATGGCAATGGGTGTGGTAGAGTGGGTGGCTAATGCCAAAATAAATTTTATGAGACGTTTCGTTCTTGTATACCACTAAATTACATTTTAATTTTTTTTAATCCCTTTCATAATAGTGTAGAGGTGGTATTGGGGGTGATAATGGGGGATGGCTGATGGCAAAAATTTGAGACCTTGCTTTATTTCAACAAAAAAAATAAATTCTTTTTTGTGTTACTATACTTCCATTGGACGTGGAAGTAAAAGTTACTCGTACACTAATCATCGGCATCATAATGTTCGGTTTTTTCAATAACTTGCCTGATTTCTTCACCAGGGGTGACGAGTGTTATTTTTACATCCCACCATAGAGACTTACAACCCATTGCATACTTAAATTGGTTGAGTTTCTTTTCAATATTATAAAAAGCTAGAACTATTGGTATTATAAATTGTATTCTAGCTCGAAGAGGTACTCTACGTTGCGTTGTAACAATCAACTATTATTCCCTTTCTCTATGCATATAGCAGTAGCTATTCCAAGAAGCTTTGTGTAACTACGACCATGTAATGTACGATATAATATTTTCATTGTTTCTATATTCCATGTAAGATGGTTTACTGGCCGCGGTAACAAAATCTGTTTACAGTGCTTACTATACCTTAAGAAATTCCATACATTACATATTGGGTCAGAAGCAAAATTTAAATCTGTTCCTCACAATTCCTTCATGTTACATAATAGGAATCTTTGACTAAACCCCGTTGTTACGCACGAACTAAGGAACAATATTTTTTGTGTACGAGTTGCCGACAATTTCAACATTGCTACTTGTTTCGAACTTTGAGCGTTCTTCATTTTTTGAATTGTATAGCGTCCGATGTGGGGCAGTTAATTTTCCTCTCATAGCAGTTTCTTTGTTTTTCCATTCAATTCATTTGCTTATCTTTGGTTGGAACCACGTTGAAAATTGAGTTCTTTTAACAATTAACTGTAATTTTACAAAGATTTTGCTGTAAATAAACTTTTGATTGATGTCAGCCATTTTTTACATGTATAACTTGAAATTTTTGTATTTGCAAAGTAAAATAGGCATTAATTTTGGCGCTCAAATTAGCTGAACAATACCACGGACTAAATTTTGTATTAAAATCAGTCAGTCCAACATGACAAGTCACGATACTCAATATTTATAAAGCGACTTACAAAAGGGCAGTTCGTTCATTAAGTTTAATTTTAAAACAAAGTATAGCTTAATGTACCGCCACTGAGGTAAAAAGTTTAATTAGTGGTGTTTCGATCTTTATATAGCTCACGAAGAAGGACAAGCTCAGCCGCACCACCTTATTTTCTTTCTTTACTGTAAAGGGCAACTTTTGTAAAGTTTCTTATAATATCTTCATCTAAACCACATACGGTGTAATAAATCTGCCGAGCTTAGAGAGACCACAGAAATAGCTTTTTTGTCCGTCAACTATTTTTATCTTTAATCAGACATCTAAATTATCAAAACTCCTGCGATATTTAATATAGGTTTCTCCTCTGTTGGTGAAATTTGAAAGTTGTATTAACATGAATTTCATTGAATAGTTGTACCCTACAGTGAAATCAATATTTTATGTATATGAAATTGTTTTTAATTTTGAATTTTGTTAATGAAGTATATAGTTCAGATTGGTAGAATGCTGAACATAATGCTAGTTTTTCAAATTTTTTGTTCAATATTTCCGGTTGCATTTGTCTTATCGAAATCCTTCGTAATTAAATTTCTAATTAATATTAAATCAAAGTCAAAGTTGTGCCTATTCTGCTTTTCATTATGTGAATCTTTATCTTTCAATATATAAAACCTTTTTTCCACTGCCATTTTTTTAAACATTAAAATATAACAATTTTTCTCTTCGGCACACAAACCGTAAACACACTGTAAACGTATAGTTCACCTGAGATAAACCAATCTTAAAAATAAGGATATACGTTTCTACTTACTTGTTTATATTAAAGTTAATCTTGGAATATTTAAACCGCTTTATTTACAAATATATAGATTAATTGGAAGAAAATATCAATCTGTTGATTTGAGTACCACAACGTTTTTGATCTTAAAAAAGTTTTATATATTTTTGTACATATCCAAATGCAAATTCAAATCTGTATCAGTCAGAATGACTTTTACCATTTATTTAAATCAAGAAAATATAGCATGACATTAGAAAATATAGTTAATGTACAATAAATATCGAGTAAATATTTGGATTTAATAATATTTAAAAAATAAAGCATTAAACAAACAAATAAAATAATACACTATATTACTTGTGCAATATTATAAAATTTTTACTTCTGCAATAAGGATATGGATCTTAGTTTAGTATAAGTTCATGTTATATGTACAATATATTTTTTCCTGACCATGATAATTACAATCCGCAAGAAACATTTTATTAAACTTTATTTGTTTGTTACAGGTAAGCCATTTTCAAGTAGTGTATATAAGCAGATTAAGGGTAAGAGTAAAATAAAGTAATTATAATTTTTTTATTTATAATACTGAAACTTTAGTGTTCTGGAGATAAATTAAATTAAAAAATATCTGCTTGTATCCCGTTTATAGGAAGGAACTTGATGTCCAGAATTATAGACCAGTCTTTCTGATTTCAAATCTGTCGAAAATATCCGAAAAGGGTTTAAAAATCCCGATATAGTAAAATACTTACATAAATATGTTTTATTTATTTATTTCAACTTTACGTGCCTCGACTGCATATGGTCATTGGCATATAGATACAAAAGTATGTACAAAGGTAATAACTGTAAAAGATTTATACAAGATGGTAGGTACATTTTTATCATGTAAGTAGTTAATTATATTACTGAAATCGTTGGGCGGGCTAAGGTCTTCTTTGAGGTTTCCTTTAAGGAGGCATTCCAACAGAATATCCTTCACTGTAAGATGGTTATTACAACGATCGCATAGTGGCGGGTTACCTGATTCCATCAGGTAGCTATATGTGGCATGGGTGTGTCCAATTCTTAATCTTTGAATTATTATTTTGTCACTTCGGTTCATGGGAGTTAATACTTGATTGTATCGTTTACAACTGGTTCCACATATTTTGCCATATAGTTGTGATCAATTGTTTCATGTAGTTTTTAGATCTTTAGGAAGTTGGACCTCCTCAATGGACAGATCGGACTCTAAGGCTGCTTTAGCTGCTTGGTCGGCTCTCTCATTGCCGGTGATGCCATCGTGTGCTGGTACCCAGATGATAACGATAGAAATACGTTGAGCGGCAAATAGTTGACAAGACTCATGCATGTTCTGGGCAAGGGGATTTTGGGTATACCAGTTCTTTATAGAGTCTGAATTACCACCATCTCGTTCGTAGCTGCTGCTGTCTTAAGCGCCATTAAAATTCCGTATAATTCTCCGGTGTGAACACTGCAATGGGTGGGGAGTAGTGTTGTGCTATAGTAGAACTTAATGTGGTAACTGAGCAGCTGACACCATTTTCGGCTTTTGATGCATCGGTATATAAGATGTTATCGAAAACTTTTCTCTATTGGTAATTTTTGAGAAGGTTTGTTTCAGGATGGTGTAAGGAGTTTTGTGCTTCATATATTTACTAAGAGTAGTATTGATGGAACGTAGCGTTTTAACGTAGCTGTATAGCTGAGATGGGGTTAGCAGGTGTCTTGACGAGATTAGTGTCGCCTAATAGTGATTTTAATATTTGTGGGATTGAAGGTTGAGTGGTAATATTTGGGTAGAGTTAAAAATATCAAAAACAAGATTGTTAGGGTTAGCAGATACTCTGACAGGAGGAGGATATGACAGGAGGAGTTGTTGACGGCGTAACGAAAGAGTTAACTCATGTGAGATTCAATAGGGCTAGATCTAAAGGCGTCAAGACAGATGCGAAGTGCGGAGTTGTGCACTGTGTCCAGGCTCTTTAAGTTAGATTTACTAGCAGAAGCATAGATTATACTGTCGTAATCTAGTTTTGAGCAGACTAAGGCTGTGTGTATTCTAAGGAGAGCTTCATCTTCGGCTTCCCAATAGTGATGCGAAAATATTTTTAATATGTTCACACATTTTGAACAGTTTCCTCTTAACATCTTTTATGTGTTGTCTCCAGGTAGGCTAGTAGTAGTCTGTATTATATATAGAGTTTCCACATTAGAGTTTGAATGTATGATAGTATCTATTAGTGGTTTTATTCTAAACATCTGTTTACAGTAAAAATTCGGCTGCATAATTTTCAAGCATCCCATACTTACTTAAGATTTCTAGAAATAAAATTTTAATATTATTTTTGCTTTGAATTTATTATAGCATTATTAAACATTCCTTCAGAAAAAGCTAATTATTATGATTAATATAATGAAGCAACTGTTTAAAATTTATAACGAGAACCATTAATTTGGTGTTTTGTAAAATTAAAAAATAATATTATGAAATAATTTAAACGATTTTTTGTTTACGGCGGCTATAAAACCAAATACTAAAAATTTTTTAGTGTCTCTGTTGACAGATATATTTAAACATCCTTTGAACAATATAAATTAAATATGTATGGAAGAAAATAGCGGAATGTTTTAAATAAAATACTTGGTTTTAAATATGTCTAAATGAGGCGATATCTAATAATAGTATCGGATGTTACCAAAACTGCACATAAAAAACCTGTTCGCTTGGTATTAAACTATTATACTCATGAGAAAGATGGTTATAGAGGAAAGCATAAATTATTACTGTATCGAAATTTTTAGAAGCCTTTTTTTGTCTTAATAAATATTTATTATAATCAGATAATATGCGTGTAGAAATGCCATAAAGCTTAGTATATTTCCGGTGTAACTGGAAGCATTTCTACTGATAATTAATTATGCATAACGGTAATTCACTGTTTTACTAGAAAATTTAGTCCATTCGACTTTATAGAGAATCATTTGGGTCCAATTTTAAAAAAATATAGATTTTTTTTTTTGTTACTGCCGATATTATTGTCCATTACATCGAGGTGAGGAATGCACTCTACTATGAATAAAAAATGCAACACTAGCGATTCGATGAAAAATTTCTTTGAAAAAAATGTAAAAATTATCGAATATTCTTAAAAAAGCTCGGAAGAAAGTTTGTTGCCCATTTAAAACTGCCTAAGTTCTTAACTGGTTTAAATTAAAATAGCCCGACTCTGAGGGAGGAATGTTATTTTTTGAAGCAATGATGAAAATAAACGAATCTGGTTTCCTTTAAATATGTTTTTTAAAGAATTTATTTGGTTAATTATTATCCACGAATGGTACAAAATTTTCACATTAAAAGAATATACGTATTAATTTTTCAGTTTCTTCTTTTTTTATTGTAAGTAATAATATAATACTGCTAATGTTGTTTATAACATGTTCTTCTAATCCTCTTTTTTTCATAGCTTCTTTTATTCCTTTGTCCCAACTTTTTCTTGGTCTTCCGCTGTTCCTCTTATTAGCAGGTTTCCATTTCCAAATCTCTTGTGGTATTCTATCCTGGTCTATTCTCCTCATGTGTCCATACTACAGTAGTTGCATTATTTCTCTTATTCTTTCATTTCTTCCATGATTTAATAATGTCTTTTTACAACACCGTCTTCAATACATCATCTCCGTTGCCAATATTTTATTCTCCATCTTTTTGTTCAATGTCCACACTTCACTTCCGTAGGTAACACAACATTCGACAAATGACTTAAACATACGTGTTTTTGTTTTATTTGAAATATTGCCATTCCACAGCATAGGATGTAGTTGTCTCATGATAATTTTCCTTTTTTTATTTTATTTTGTATATCTATTTCGCCTTTACCATCGGAGATTAATGTAACCAATATATATTTATACTCATTTGCCGTCTTCATCACTTCATTGTCTATAATAATTAACTCTTTTCTTTGTCCTCCGATTACAGTATATTCTGTCTTATTCATATTTATCTCCATTCCCCATCTCGTGTATTCTTCCTTTAGTCTCCCACATATATAATTGATGTCATTTCCATACTCGAATAGTATAACCTGATAATAATAATAATAATAATAATAATAATATATATTTATTTCCATAATACCATTACAGTATCGGAATTGTCAACAATAAAATATGAAAGTGTAGAAAATATACAGAAGCGTTATAAAAACTGCACATATTGTTATGTATATACAATACACATTACATGAAGTTAAAAGTAAAATACAGATATAAGCCACATGTCAAACTATCGCAAAAAATAAAAACATTTACTTCTTAACCTTTATCAGGCAGGTAGTATTCCTCATAAAAATAAAAACAGTGCTCAACTAGATGTCTTTTAACAAATCTTTTAAATGTCACAAAATTTCCAGCATCTTTTATAGTCTGTGGGACATTGTTATATAATTTAATTCCACTAATAAAGGGTCCTTTTTTATTTGCTCTAGCCTATGAGAGGGTACAAAGATGTTATTTGCTGAACGAGTGCTATATTTATTGATATCTGGTCTGTCTGGTCGATAGCCGCATGGGTTAAGGCGCGAGGTGGCAATCGCGATTAATCACACGGGTATCGCACCATCGGGTTCGAATCCTGGGTCCGGCACTGGCACTGTCGGAGGAAATGGTTTTATGTCCGCGTTTTTTCAATGTGTAACCTCTTTCCGCACAAGCCCCTGGCTTCTAATTTCTGTGGTGTTCATTTATTTATATCACCACATTTTATGAGATTGCTAATATTTTTTCTCACAAAACACACAGACTGTAAGATATATATACAATAAATAGTGAGAATGCCATGCTGCCTAAGATAATTTCTACAGGCTGTGTTGTATCTAAGCTTGAACATACTTCTCACTATCCTTTTTTGTAAGATAAACACTTTTTCCATTATTGAACTGCATCCCCAGCACAATATGCAATATTGCAAGGCCGAGTAAATACATCCGTAATAGAAGGTTTTCATGGTGTCAGCGTCTCGCTTTTGGAGTACTGCAAAGTACGATATGATTTTCTCATGACATACAGCTATCAATCCGTATGACTAAGAATTTAATATAATTATCTTGATGGAGGTTAAGACTACCTCTAACCAAGAGGCTAAAATCCAATTGGAGAAAACATTAAAAGTACTGCTTTTTTGTTGGTTAAGTATTAGGCCATTGGCGCGACACCGTTTTCGCATCTTATCCACACACATGGTAGCATTTTTACTTATTTGATCTAAACTAGCAACAGTTATGATGGAGGAGGTGTCGTCTGCAAAAATAGTTAAAAAGCAATTATTTATGCTTGTTACTAGGTCTTTTATAAATATTATGAACAACAGTGGGCTCAATAGACTACCTTGTGGTACTCCTGTTAACACATTGACACCCTCTGAAAAACATTCTACCCCCTCTTGATTAATCTTAACAATCTGTGTTATTTTCAATAGATATGACTTAACCCAATCCAATGCTGGGCCACGAATGCCATACATTTCTAGATTTCTTAATAATAAATTATGGTTTATGGTAGCTCGCGACAGATGAAAAAATATGCCGGGTGATCTTAGCTTTTCATTAAAATTATTCAATATTTTTTCCTAAAAGGATAGAACAGCATCTTGAGTTGATCTGTTCTTGCAAAATCCATCGTCAGCGAACTCCAAACTATATATGTATTGTTCATCGAGAAGCACTCCCATTGATCTATACTTCCTTCTCCATCTCTTAGTACCCTATTTACATATACCTACTTTAAATAGAGTTGGTGATATGCGACATCCCTGTCGCAGTCCTTTATTTATTATGAATCCATCGGAGTAATTATTTCCAACTTTCACCCTGCTTATGTTGTCTTTGTATAATTTTTTAACAGCGTTAATATAGTTAGTTTATATCCCGCTGTCCTTCATTGTCTGCAATAAGTAGACCATTTTTAAGTCTATAAAGATAATATGCAGTTCTCGTCCGTGTGCTATGCTCTTTTCAGTCAGTTGTTTTAGGCAAAAGATATTAACGACACAAGATCTTCCAGGTCTGAAATCACTCTGTTCCTCCGAGTCTTTTATCTATTCTTGAGTTTGCTATTCGTTCGCACAGTCTGCACATAGAAGATGTAACACTAATTCCCCTATAGTTTTCGCATTTCATTTTACTGCCCTTCTTATGTATAGAGCTTACATATGCGATTTTACAGTCCTCTGGGACTGCACCTCCCTTTAGACGATCGGTATTGCGTCTATTGTTACGATTGGGAAGTTCTTAATAAGTTCTTTGGGCATGCCTCTAGGACCCGCATCTTTGTTATAACTGTTTCTATAACTTCCTCTGTTGTTACTTCTCTTATGTCTTGGTTGACAAGTTCACTTGTCTAATCTACTTCCTCCTCCACCTGTGTTGCTGTTAAGTGTTCTTATAATTTTCCGTTCCCAAAACTTGTTATGGGCTTTCTTTTTTCTTTTTTTACTTCATAGTTATATCTCATATAGGTTCTCTGTCTTCCGGGCCTTGTGTAGTCGCTCATTTGTGGTATGCTATTTTCTTTTCACTTACTCTAGATTGTCAATCTACCAAATATCATTATTTCTTTTACTTTTTTTATCTGTTTGCCCGAGTGCATATCGTTTGCAGCTTCGTGGATATATATTTTGATGAAGCTATACTGTTCTTCGATTGTACTAGGTTCTGAACTTCTTATTTGCAACTTATTACCAGTAGAATTACAAGTTTTCTTAAATTAAAAACAGTTTTTATACAAAGCAACTTAAATGTTACCGGATAACGCTCGTTCTATGGTGCTGCAAATTGTATCCCTTTTTAGTACAAATGATTCTTCTCTCGAATACCAGTTTCTATCTTAAATACTAGTAACATTAGTTTGCCTATTAGTTGAATGATATAGGCACATATAGCTGCAATATAAAAACGGTTATGTTCAGAGGTCAAAGTGTTATCTGTATTTTCTTGTAGTAACAGAGAGCTTGAGGCATTTTTATATATAGGTAAATAAATAACTTCTGTAAAGGAACATCATGGAGCAATCAGAGGAGCAGACATTTAGGAAAGTTATTCAAAATTCGATGCTTGACACAATGATCTGAAAGATTCTCAATGCGAATGATAATTTTCAATTGTAGCAAATTTTGCTACTTTTGTGTATAATCTTTTATTATCATTTTAGTATCATGGCGTACTTACATTTAAATAATAAAAACCGCATACAATATAAACTTATATTATCAAAGAATAAAAACTTTTAGCAGCATTATCTTTAGGACTGGTAACGTCAAATTTTTAAATCATTATCCAATTTACAAGCATCCGTTTTCTTAGATCTCAATGCGCGCTATTTTTATTTGAAATGCGTATTTAACATTGAGGTTTAGATTATTTATTATAAGAAAATAGAACAATCTGAATTGCTTTTATCTTGTATATAAATAAACGACTATTTCGTTTACCACTAGAAGTCTCAAGGAACAAATACAAATGATCTGCTACAATTTTAGGTTTGCTCTCATTTTATTATTCCTTGATATATTCATTATTTGTGATAATATACGTTGTAATAAAAAATATGAATGTTTTTCTTTATTTCTTGGCCAAATAAATAGACGTGATATATTATATTGTGATATTTCAAAATTAAAGAAAATTAGGTTCTATTAAACATTTATTATTTATGGCTTTATTAACTGTTTGTAAATAAATAAATAATAATTAATAGAAGAATTTGTCGTTAGATCCACGGATAGCATAGTCATAAAACATTTAAACGAATAATAAAAATATTGTATTTACAAAATTCATGTTGTCAAAATGTTAACTATGATTTGTTTTGGTATTTTTAAAAAATTTTAACATGCCAGAGATTGGCCCAAAATTTGAATGTTTTGGGACGAGGACAACTACGGTATGACAAAACAACACGATTTGAGCTATTTTCATGAGAATTAGGCGAAAACCAAATATTAAATAAAAAGAAATTATTTTTTTTAAACTGGCCTTTCTGTAAAAAGTCGTACTAAAAAGTAAAAAATAAAAAAATACGATTGTAATGATTGTATGAAAGGGGTGGAATTGTTGTATACATAGTGCCTTCAGTCATAATTATATTAAAAAAAATATATTTTCTACTATTTAGTAATACTTTTTGGGTGGTTTACCTCCAGAGGTGGCTTAATAAAAAATCGTCTCTTCACGATTTGTTTTGATTTCTCGTTCCCTCGTTTTGCAGATTTTTCAATTTTCATCCCCGCGTCCCCTATGTGCAGATATTTGCAAAAGTAACGGTAGAATACTGTATTGTCATCCGATCTTAGTAACTATACAAAATTTCATTAATTGATGGTCAGGAAGTGTGTTAAATAAATTTTGCAAGATTTGAACAAAAACATTGTGCATACATTGCGAGTTAAAGAAAATCAAGTAAAAAAAAATGGTCTGTTCGTTCGTTAAGTTCTAACTAAAAACCTACTAAATCTATAACTTGTACCACGTCGTTGGTATCAATTAGTTTTGATTTCCTTTCGATATCTTAAATAGTTCTGAAGTTACAAGATAACACTTCTCGAAACACACTACTGCACGTACCGCGACACTTAATGCGGTGACCTGTGGAGGGGGGTATGGCGGACGGCTGTTAGTCCTGACGCGTGTGTAGTACCGAGAATGATCCATCCTCTTGGAGTCTGAAGGATTTTTTAAAAGTGTTGTGCATACTTTCCCACAGAAGGGAATTTTGATTTTTCTCAGTTTGTTTAGATTGGATCAGGATCCGATAGAATAAATAGAAAATGTATACTTCGATTTTTGCTTAACTGTAATGGTGTCATTTTATGTAATGGATATTCTTAATCATTAATACATATCACCTCCTTAGTATCTCACAAGAGTTTTAGCTCAATGTCTTAAGTAATAACTGAGCTATAGTAAGCAATTCAAAAGTAGAACACAGCTCGAAAAGGCTATAACATCACACCATGCAAACAACTCTGGCTACCTGCTAACTTAAACTTGATATCTCCATTAGACTAAAGATATACTTTATAGTATTTATAGACCTACAAAACCTTTCCATTTGGCAATCGCGGTTAATCGAACGGACATCTCGTTACCGGGTTCAAGCCCCGGCTCCGGCACTGGCACTCTCGGAGCATACGGTTGTATGTCCGCGTTTTTCAATGTGTAACCCCCTTCCGCACAAGCCTCTGGCTTCTTGAATTGAGGGTAAAACGTTATGTATTAATAACAAAATATTTCTAGCAATTGTCGTAGTTTTCCTTTCAATTTTATACAGAAAATGTCTTTTAGTTTTGGTTTCATTCTTTTTCTTGAACAAGCCGAATATAAAAAAATCTCCGCCTATGAACTTTGAAAAACTAAACAGAACTAGATGATTACAGAACTGATTTTTGGAATAACTTGTCATATTTCACTTCTACAAATTTTCTTATTTTTTTCTACTTTTCCTATTCAAGTTTCCATTCATACATCATTCACTTTCCCGATGTACCAGCTGAGCATTTACCATAACTTCTTTACTTTTCATGTGTTTAAATTGACATCAAAACTTATTTCCATTCCGTATGGTCCGCTTGCTGGCTCATTAATCTCAACACTTCTTTACTACCCGCATTCAAATTATTTTATTTCAATCACACAAACTTTTTAAAAATTATTCTTCTTTCAGTTCCCCCATCCATTCATTTTCGCGTCCCATATATCAACATACAATTAATCTCGATTCAAATTGTCCAAATAGAGTACCGGTACTTTCGTTCCTATCAATATCAAAACTTACTTCTGCAACATAAGCTACATACCAAATTAAATTGAATGCACATCATTCATTCATCTTGAACGCACCGGCACAATTTCAATCATATTCAACTCTTTGTGAACAGACTTTCGGGACGACTTTGCGGGGTCATTTCAATTTTAATAAATATTTTCAACCAATTTTCGTTAATAACTCCTAAATTGATTCTAACTTCAGTCATCTATCAAAAAATTTCCCTTTTGAATGCCGATACGGATATATAATTTTCCCCAACAAAGCAAATAAAGAAGCCGAGCGCGATGAGCTCGGGCAAGCTAAGTTCAATACATGCGCCGATACAAGCCACTACAGCTTCTTCCTTAGCCATAACCAACTAAAAAGAGTTTTCAAAATAATTATAATCTGCCCTCGCGCATCGAACCAAAAAAGTGATTTTTGATCTTTACACAACAATCGTGCTAATGCATGCACTCTTCTCAATTGAAAAATTAAGTCCACGAGAGGCTCCCAGAGTCTCTACCAAGCGCTAAGTCTCAAAGGTTTACCGAAATCTTTTTATTTTACCAAAAGAGGGAGCGTTTGCGTTTTTAATCCACGATGCGCTCCCACGGCACAAAACGTCGAATTTGTGTTAAATAAATACTGCTATTTTTCTTCAAATATTTTTTTTCTTCAAACTTCAGAAAATCATGACATTTCTTGCTCATTTCATGACATTAAAGTTTGGCATTGCAGACGGCTGTGCGTTGCCATTAGCAACGGAAATAAAAGTACTTTTTCTTCCGTTCGAGCGGACTTTTACTTCCGTTCCTAATGGCAACGCACAGCTAAATTTCATTATCTTTATTTTTTATGGGTAATCGACGTTTGAAGAAAAAGTAACATGTCTTATTCGGAGTAAACGCTATTTTTGTGACACGTCACAAAAGTATCACTTTTACTCCTGTGAGCGGCAGTAAAAGACTTTTAGTGCCGGTCAGAGAAATAACAGTTTAAGTTTACGAAACTTGTCATGTTTTTGACTTTTTAAAAATAGAAATAAAAAAAGATTGTAAATAATTGATTATAGGTGAGAACTTTATTGAACTTTATTTAAAAATGCAGAAAGACGAGCATTAAAAAAATGTTTCGTTAGGTAGTGAGCATCCCCTCTCATTTTACGGAAATTCACCTAGACTATACATATACAAATGATTTTTTTGTATAATTGTACCTATTTTTATGTTTTTTTAATCAAAGCAATATGTTTAAAGTTCTACACTAACTCCTGAATTTTATTACAAAAACTCACCTGTATATTCATCGAAAATTAATAGTTCCTGTCTGTTCCTTTCTAATGTTTATCGCTAACTTTTTTTATATATTTAATCTTGTAAATAATGATTTTACACCTCATAACCAGCTTTGTAATATTTTATGATGACCTTGTGACCGTTAGAAGAGGTGACGGTTTAACCAGGACGATGGCTAATCTATTTGATGTTTTAATGGGAGACATCTTACTTATAAGGAATTCGTTATCCTTTGTAAAAAATTGTTTCTGACGCTTACACTAATCTCATAATATTTTATAATAATTATGTAATTCAGTATAAAAATCAATTATACATTTTGTCACTAACGTAAGATTTGTAAAATCTCAAATTAATGGTTTATTTCCAATTATTATTAATATTATTTATCATCCTAATTAAATTTTAATTTATGTCCAGATTTTATAATATGGTAAAATATGCAGCAAGTTGTTATTAACACTAAGCTACCTGCTGACTACCACTGACTTAGGTAGCAATTAATACTAGTAAATTATTGACAGTAAGATTAATGTATATAAATATATTTAATTAATTTTTCGTAGTCAGAAGCGACACCAAGTTATCTAATGACGAAAACGACTCCAGATATCCAAAGCTGCAGCGATTAAGTTATTACTGTGTACAAAGCACAACCTGTAACTCACTGATGATGACACAATCACATTATATTTGAAGACAACTACAAATTACCTTTTATACATCTCAATGTAATTGTATATCAATGGAGATTCAGAAATCTTATTCATAACATCTTGATAGGCGTTTTTTGACCTGCACAATTCTAGTTGATCTCGCTCTGCTGTATGCCACGTTTGACAGTAACATGCCATCAGTAATGGTTGTCTTGTAGGCATATGTCGCCAAAAAGGGTCTTTCCTGTCAACTTCTTGATAATATCATCAGATCAAGGTCATCCTTTTTGGCAAAATCATAAAAGGGGAGCAGACAAAAGGATTGTTGAGAATTACTGCTATGCCATGGACGTCCACCATATTCGACCTGGGCTTCGCCATCTGTAGAAGCTCTTATAAAAAAAATATACAAAATTCCAATGGTGTATACTACACACCACACAATAAACTTTTTAGTAGCAAAAGTCCTGTTTGTTAACATATCCGGAAAGATGAAAATGAGTGATACATGGCCTATGTTCATTTAACAACTTTGTTAAAATAACTGGTATTTTGTTTATGTTTAGCACGATCTGGTAGCACTTTGATTTAGTTTTTGTAAATGAGACTACTTCAACCTAGCAGAATTATGTGTATCACAGCTAAATATCTTTACATTATTTTATATACTTATTTTTATATCTTAAGGACTCAGTCGTGTATTTTTAACATTAATTTATGTAATATGTATCTTTGTTACAGCACTTCAGTAACCTATTGTCCACCAAATCCTGCAAAAACATTTACATTCATTTAACTTTCATTTGGTTGCCTTGTCTGCTCTGTATCACATGAAGTTGTTTTTATTACCTCTAAAACTTACAGGCACACCTGTTATAATGTAATGTATTTACTGGATCACACCATAGAGTTTGAAAACAATTTACTTATTTGGACTGTTCGGACTTATTCTCTATTAGGTTATGTATGCAATTTAATTACTGTCAAACTTTTATGTGAATATTATAGATTTCTTTAACGATTCTAAATCGGTTGTGTAATTTGGTTCAGGAAGGAAACTTAACTAGAAATGGACTCCAGTCGCTCATCAATAGATGGCGGCTCTAGTAAAATATTCGTTTTCATTTTATTTAGTTAAAATATATTTTTAAAGTTTGTAGATTGGTAGTGTAGTTAAATTGTACTATAAAAAGTTTACCTTATTAATTAATCATTCGAAGATGCCCTCTGCCTTCCAAATCTACACTGATTATGACGAACGAACTTCTCGATTGCGAGACCTTTTAGTAATTAATATTACATTTATAGTCAACAGTTCTTTGTATTTGAAAATCAAACAGGTAAGTTTCATTTATTCATTATTTCAATTTCATTTACTTTCAATTGTTTCAGTACAAAAATTAAATCAATTCAATTAAATTTAATTTCTTTAATTTTATGTAACAAAAATAGTACATGTGATTACTTGGTAATAAAATATTTTTTTCTATTTTGTTTTATGGCAATTTAGTTCGAATCAGCATCTAAATATTGAAGCATCTACAATTTGAATCATTTACATAATGATTCATTTATGTTGAAGTCATTTAATTTATTGTACTGGAAATATATATTGAATATATTCCATATTTCATATATTGAAAGTTTATTTCATTTATTGTAAGCATTGTTGATGGTATTTGCATTTAGTAAGTATATTGCCACTTTGAATTTTTCAACCAAGCATTTCTCAATTATTCAAATATTGTAATCTATACCTGCTAAGCAAAACCCCCGTAAAATGAATTTTTGTTAAAAATGAGTTAGAAACTATTTCATATAAATTATTTCAAGATGTACCTTCTTACTAAGCGAAAACCTTGTAAGTAAAATGTTTCTAGATATGCGAAAATGATAAATTTTAAACACCGTATTTTAAAAACTGTATGATGGTACTAAATAAAAACACAGTACAGAACACGTGCTTCAGTAAAACACGGCAAGTAAGTCAAGCCGCGCGAAATTTGCGGTGTTTTTACCTAGCTGCTATTACAAGCCATGAGAAATTTGCGGTGTTTTTACTGCTGCTGTTAAGTACCGCATTTTTGTCTATAATAAACAACAAATTATCTGTGTGTAATATGTTATGTTAGTGACCAAGTTGCCACTGGAAGTGATGATCTTAATATCTTAAAATACCTAATATTTCCCTATTAAAACATTTATAAGCATTTTACTAGGCAGAAAGTCAGTATAAGCACTATCAGCAGCATATACCATGATTTTATTTAGCAAGGTAATTTTGTATATTGTTTATGGTACTAAGCAAAAACACAATTTAAATAATTCTATGTATATAATGAAAAAACTTTTTATGTCAAATTTATTTATTTAATATATATAATAAACCTACATACTGCATACTTTAAAAATATATATAAACTGTTATAAGCATGCTTGCAGAATAACACAAAGTTCCCTCCATTTATCTCAGTTTAGCTTTTTGACCAATTACGGGCGTTTTGCTTAGCAGGGCAGTATAGTATTTGCAAGCTCTTATTCCTCTTTATTAACTAATACCTGATGGTTACAAAAATTGTCTAGATTTGCTATCGAGACAGTAGGAGTCTGGACTGCTGTACCAGAGCATTCCAGCTTCAAACACGTCCATTTTGCGATCATTTTAGCAAAGCTAAGGTTTTCACAGTAGAGGTAAAAACGTATTGTTGCTAGCTTGAATGCGGGGCCCTTTTACAGATAATAGGTACTAAAGGTAAATAAAAAAATCTTACTATTTCGTTCATATAGCAAATACTATATAGTTTCATTAACAGCCGTCCGTGGTGTAGTGGTTGAGTTGCCCGATTCTCACACATGAGTTTGAGGCTTCGAATCAAGTCTTTTACATTTTTTTTTTCATTTTATACGAGGTATATTTCTGCTCGTTTAACAACTGAAATACCTAATACGACCGTTTCCCAGAGCCCCCAGACCTACGTCCTTTCAGCATAGCTAAGATTTTCACAATAAATATGTAGGTAAAAACATATGCGTACTTACTTTTACGTTAAAGTAGCATAGCTGGTTTTTTATATATGTTTTACACAATATTATTAAGAACGAATATTTATTCTTGCCAGACCCTTTCCGTGGGCCGCCAGGAGCTTTAAAGCTGGAAAATCACAATAAATGTGTAATATGCATAATATTAATGCTAGCAATCTGCATTATTGGATACATCTGCTATCCTGTTTGTAAAGGGGCACATCAGTTATAAAAGTTTGATTCCTGCCCCTTTCCTACTGGAAACAATTCTTTTACTCCATGTTCTCCATAAGGCCAAGCGTTTAAGCCGACTCCAGATACCTTACCAGTACCTATTTTGTACATAGCTGCTTCTGATTTCAGTATTTCAAGTCCTCGTACCTTGATTTGCTGCTAGCTATCTTCTGGTTCAGTAAGGTTACTTCTCAAAACCAAATCATAGGATAGTAAGTAGTACTCTTCGTATAAGAAGAAAAAAGGAAACTGTACTGTTAAGTGTAGAACTTACGGATCTTATTATTGATATGTAACATCTTCATTGAAAATGCAAAGAGAAATATTTCCGTGATTATAAGGAGTTATATAATGAATACGACATCATAGATACAATCTGTTTTGACTTGAGTTTTTTGAGAAACTTGAGTATCAGAGGCATTTAATGTAATAAGGCAATCTTAAATAATTTGCTGGAATTATTAAACAATGTTATGAGGTGATAAATTACAGCAACTTATCACTCCATAATATCTGATTTATTGCATTTTTAGTGAACAGGATAGATCGTTCAGATTTTCCGTTTATCGGAAAATTTCATACATTTTTTTATATGAACACCACATAAAATATTTCTTAGATTATTTTCAATATTTAGTTGGATCATATAAAACCTTAATAAGCAATATGTCTTTAAATTAATATGACTGACTATTATGAAAATTGGGTATTTATATAGATACTAAGAATCTTGATTAGATCTAATAAACTTTTATCTTTCTACTCCTCGAACAAATTCCTTGTTTTTTTATATATTTCAGGTATTCTTAGTTATGATTGTAGTCACATTTAATACATTTTATTCCGTAAATATATTTTGTTGTGGTTGTGTATCCAAATAAATAAATAACTAATTGAATGGATGAATAAATTATTTTTAACCAGCCAGGAAGAAAATGAATGTGTCTATTTCAGGGAAACAGTAATAGACATAAAATTAATGCTAAAAGAGATATTAAAGAGAATTGGTATTTAGTAAATCTGAAACCGTTTGCCTGAAGCTATCATTAAACCATCTGTAGTTTGTATGGCATTCAAGTTTTGTGTCAGTATATTTTATTATTCCTATCAAAAAACTTTAATATTTTACAGTAAAGTTTATAGGTATAACAGTTGTTTTATAACATAAAAATTTATGATGGCCACAGTTAAATATTCTCTGCAAATGTATAGCCAAGTTTCATATTATCAGGATTATTTGGTTTTAAGTTTGTTTGAAACATCTACGAATATCTTCATTAAATATTTAAATTGTCGATATTTTCCTCAACCGCTTAGTATATTATGTAACAATACAACTTAAATTTATAAAGTAGTTGAGGTATTCATTAATTGTAATCATAATAAGATTTTGCATTTATGGCAGCTTTGACACCTTAGTTATTGTACTCACAACCCTTTTCATTACCAACTAATCCCATCAACTTTCTTTATTCCTTTAACTGTGTTATAAAAGGCTTTTTCAAATCTATCTACACTATTTCGTCTATAGTACAGCACAAAGTAGTGATCATTATACCAATAACTGTTCTTATGAAACCTATAATACTTTTTTGATTAGCCTGTAAATCCTAATGACTCTCTTAGGTCTATGAAGTTTAAATTCTTCTGGGTGAAGGAGACATGACTTTATAGTTTACAGTGAAATATAAATCACTTCTCGGGATAATTTATCATTAACAATTATTTCGCAGTAAATGAGGCTCAAGCCCTCTTCGCTAGGTACTGCCAGAAAGCTAGACCCTTCAATTGCGAACTAGTTTATTAGGAATTAAATAATACTATATTTGTCCTTCTCAGACACACATATACAGATCCAGCCAGCCTTTATTTGGTGATGTTGGATCATCGTCCTGGCAAAAAATTAATGACTATATTATCTCATATTTGCAAGATTGTGTTATTGATTGATAATTGATTTTAAAAACAAGTAAAATAAATATCTTTTCAAAAAGCAAAATTGGAACATACAAATCGCCAGATTGGGAATAATTGATGAAGTTATTGAGTCGGAAAATCCGTGTAGGCAGTTTATAAGAGCAAGCGGATATGCCACATCACACGATTTTAGATATTGTCCGAAAAATTTATGATGTGAAGGCAAAATTATGTTTAGGAATGATGGAAGGAAGAAAAAACAACAGACCAAAAAGTTATTTTAACCCTTTACGGAGCAGAACCCGAACAGCATTCTTTGAATGAATTCAGGCACAAATGCTTAATAAGTTAGTGGCAAAAAGTACATGTAACCTCCAACTGAGTCTGCTGCACGCCAACACTGAAATTTAGCCTTGGTACGGCAATATCAAAATTCCTCAAGATTGGGGTTGAATGAAAAAAGAAAATAACGGTTTCATGAAAGGACGCTCTGCAACTACCAATCTGCTTTGTGTTACTCAATTTATTTCGGAATCCATCAATTTACACTGACTTTTCCAAGGTATTCGATAGACTTAACCATACTATGCTGCTTAAAAAATTGAATGATATTGGCCTTTCGGGAAATTTGATAACTCTATTCAGATGTTATCTGTCAAACAGAACCCAATATGTTAACTTCAATGGATTTAAGTCTGTCGAATAAGTTGCTACATCTGGAGTACTGCAAGGTACAGTTCTTGGGTCACTGTTGTTCATCATATTTATCAATGACATAGCGGGCGATTTAACACACGTGGTTAACTACTTAATGTATGCTGATGATTTAAAGCTTTTTTGTAGAATTCATACTGTTAGTGATTGTCTTTAACTGCAGATTAACTTGAACAGAGTTAGTAATTGGTGTACTAAAAGCAACCTTCCATTAAACTCGGAGAAATGCAATGTTATGTCTTTTACACGTAAGTCTTCTACTATTTCCTACAATTATACCATAAACAATAATATACTTCGCCGACCTGAAACATTTCGTGACTTAGGCGTTATCTTTGACAAGACCCTTGCTTTTAATATACATATTAACACCATAGTCTTGGAAGCCAAGACATATGGATTTGTAGTTAGAAATTCTCGTGATTTTTCAAGCCCTGATACACTGAAGATGCTCTATTGTTGCTACGTTAGATCGAAACTTGAATATGCTTCACTTGTTTGGACCCCACACTATAATGTGCATGTTAACAATCTAGAATGGGTACAACTCAAATTTCTGAAATTTATGTATTTTAGAACAGAAGGTATTTATCCAGCAATCGGTTTTATGCAAGAAGACCTACTGGTTAGGTACTCGTTAATTAGTTTGCATCGTAAGCGAGAATGCATGTCTCAAATATTTCTTTTTAAAATTATTAACAACATTATTAACGCATCACTATTATTAGCAAAACTATCTTTTAATATTTCCAGAACAATATCCCGTCATAGTTTAGTATTTTATCTAGCTACGCCTCGCACAAATATCTTGAAATTTTCACCTATTTATGTAATATGTGACAATCACAATGAAATCTGGGGTGATATAGATATTTTCAATTGCACCCTAAAAACCTATTACTACAGGCACTGATTTAACATGTTTGTTTTTCTTTTTTTATGATCTCTCATAATATGCAATGTAGAAAATCCTTTATGTTCTCCTTTGTTTTTTTTTAAATATGTCTTTGATTAGTTACTAGAGTCTTTGTTTTATACATGTTTTTTTGTATATTAGTGTTATTGTTTACTTACATATCTGTATTGCTTTACTGTACCTTCCTGTCCTCTAATTGGGTCAAAGACCTGTTGAATAGTGTAGCAAATAAATAAGTAAATAAAATGATCTGTTTCCTATTACTACCAAAAAGGAAGCTGCTCCACAAAAACTTTTGAAAACAATAAGTTGCAAGTGTACAAAAGGCTGCAAAACTGCATATACTTGTAGAAAATCTGGACCGAGATGTGCCGTTATTTGTTCTCGATGTCAAGGACAAACGTCCTCAAATGTCGAAATATATGTAAACGACTTAGATCAAGCTGAAACGGAAGTTAAGGTATTAGCTTTTTTGGAACAGGATAAATACGAGGAGGCTGAATTTGACAAAGACGATGCAGATTTTATTGAAGCAAGGGATAATAAGTAAACCAATAAAAAAGTAATAACTAACAAAAAGGAAGAAAGGGATAGAACAGAGTTAGAAATCTGAGGGAGTTTATGTAGTTATAGTAGAAACAAAAGATATAAATCGGAATATGCAAAATAAAATCTGATTGCAAGAAGCCCCCAAAATTCAATTTAAGCCTATGGAAAGGACTACCCCCGCCCCTTAATGGTGTGGTTTTGTCTTTCAATTTTTACGTACATTCTAAGCATATTGTCAAAATGTCGAATTTTTTTTTTTTTAAATGCCTCATTATAGACTAATTATTAATATTTGTTAATTAATTACTATTTTTGTTTGTTCGGCATATCCAGACGCCGAAGTGAAACAAAATTCGAGGGTAATTAAATAGAGGCGCGTCAATAATATTAAAGAAAGGGGCTGTTTGAGTGGCAGTGTTAAAAGTTTTAAAGCAACAACTGATGTCATTAAGAAGACGGATCACCCATTATGTTGAAATGCGACCCCTCATTGTCAGCGATACGAAATATAAATGCCAACATAGGCCACCTAATCTATCATACTAATAATACCGATACGTACGCATATAATGCTTAATTTTGGTCGGAACGAATTGCCTGTAATCGCTCTAAATTACTGACAGTATTCGCGTATACAATTTGCATGTTATAATTGAAAAGTTTTTTTAATACGCGATAGACGTTATTGTCCCATTCATATTTAGTCTGGCACTAGAGAGGGTCATGTGAGTACGCAATAAATGTTCAATAGATATCATAATAATCTACAATAAAAAAAAATTGCAATTTTGTTTAATAAACTTGTGCTGAAAAGTAATATACAGGGTTACTGGTAATTCGATACATTCCTTTGGAAATGCGATGGGGCATGAGCTAAGGAGTAAATCTATCCCTAACATACATTATGCAAAACTCAATAGTTTTTGAGATATTTAAATTTTTTTGTTTTTCTCAAAAAAGTAGATCTTTATGTCTTAAATGTTAATTTCCGAAAAATCTACTTGACATTTTTAATTTTTTTTTTACTGGATTACTTGTCCAATATTACAGATATCCGTTTGGAATGAAAAATATCCGGAAACATTTCGATCATGTGAACATTTAAAATAAAAACTTGTAAAAATTTTCTTTTTAAAACAGTTATGAAATTTACCTATTAGGTTTTTTCAAAAAAATATTAATGTAGCACGCGTACAAATTATTATAAAAACTTCCTTAGTTCAATAGCTATCTAACTAGGTAGAAATGTTTAATGTGCCCTTGATAGTTCTAATAAAAAATTAGTAAAGATAATGCTGGTGGCGGAATTTATTGAACGACTAATCGTTAATTTTCATTTAAGTCAGTCAGTCCTTGACTTTGACGTTTGTGCATATATGTCATTAACTGACATTCTTATCTCCGTGTCCCTTAAGTTTGTTGGTCTTGTTAAATTAGTTATCGAAGATTTTGATTTTGCTCGTAGTTGTTGTTATTAGTTGTTTTATTGTATTTTCTGTGCCATGGCCGCGTATGCCAACGCAGAATACGCTGATATCTTGTTTGTCTATGGATACTGTGGCGGCAACGCTGCTGAAGCTCGCCGAGAATATGGCCTTTGGTACCCTAACCGCCGCTTACCAAATGCACGTGTATTCAGTACTGCATATCGAAATATCGCTGAAACAGGCTCCGTGAAATGTAGAAGAATTGACGCTGGTGCTCCTCCCGTTTATGAACCAGATGATGAGGAAGAAATATTGAGGTATTTTGAGGAAGACCCAACTATTTCAACTAATAAAGTCGCAAGACTAACCGGAGCGTCACAATGGAAAGTTTGGTCTACGATACGTAGAGTTGGATGTCATCCTTACCACTATACCCCTGTCCAAGGCTTGGAGGAAGGTGATCCTGGAAGGGGAGTGGAATTCTGCCGCTTTATGTTAAATTCAGATGCAGAAAGTGCAAATTTTTTAATAAGTATTTTATGGACGGACGAGTCGAAATTTAATCGCGAGGGTATAACAAATTTCCACAACCTACATTATTGGGCAGAGGAAAATCCCAAGTTAACACGTGAAACTAGTTTCCAAATGAAGTATTCTATTAATGTGGGGATGGGAGTCATTGGCCACTATTTAATAGGGCCACACTTTCTTCCTCAAAATTTAAACGGGGAAATCTATGAAAATTTTTTAAGAAATGATCTGGCGGTGATTTTAAAAGATGTTCCTCTCACCGTCTGACAGCGAATGATGTTTCAGAACGACGGTTGTCCAGCACATTATCGGCTGACAGTACGACAGTTACTTGATCAAAGTTTCCCTAACCATTGGATTTGAAGAGCGGGCCCAATACCTTGGCCAGCGCGAAGCCCTAACTTAACACCCCTTGATTATTACGTATGGGGTCATATGAAGGAGATAGTCTATGCCACACCAGTCAATACTATAGAAAACCTTAGACAAAGGATAGTCGATGCTGCCCAACACATAAGGCATAATCTGACAACCAGAGTAACAAGGACGGAAATAAGAAGACGCTGCCGTGTCTGTATACGGAATAGGGGCTCCCATTCTGAGCAAGATATATAAAAAATATAGTAGAACTTTGAAATTAATGAAGAATTAAACTCTACTTTTAAAATGTTTTTTACTGTTTATCTAAAAATAAAATTCGTACTACTTGTGTTATTTTTACTAGTATTTTCTTAGAACTATTAAGGGTACATTGAACATTTGTACCTTGTTAGATAGCTATTGAAATAAGGCAGTTTTTATAATAATTTATACGCGTGTTACGTTAATATTTTTTTGAAGAAACCTAATAGGTAAATTTCATAGCTGATTTAAAAAAAAATTTTAAAGTTTTTATTTCAGATGTTCACATCATCGAAATGTTTCCAGATATGTTTCATTCCAAACGGATATCTATAATACTGGACAGGTAATCCAGTAAAAAAAAAATTTAAAATGTCAAATAGATTTTTCGAAAATTATCTTTTAAGACATTAAGATCTACTTTTTTGAGAAAAACAAAAAAATTGAAATATCTCAAAAACTATTGAGTTTTGCATAATGTATGTTAGGGCTAGATTTACTTCTTAGATCATGCCCCATCACATCTCCAAAGAAATGTATCGAATTACCAGTAACCCTGTATAACCAAGTAGTAAACCTGTAAAGATGACATGATTCAATTACATTTTTCTAAATGTCTAAAACCCCAGAATTGACCTCTGAATACTTTTAAATTTATCTTTAAAGATTAATATAAAGACTATGAAGATCCTCAGTCAGCTGAGGAATTTAAATCACTGATAAAAAAAATGATACAATTAGTAATTTATGCTAAATATCAAAATTATTATAAAACGGTAGAGGGCATCACGCTCAATTCACAAAAATTTTAGCAATCTATAAATATTAAAAGGAATACCTCTACATCAATGTTATAATGATATCGAGAAAAAATTGCTAACATGTTCACTCGATTTTTCCGAAACTCAACCAAGTTCACCCAGTTATTATAATGCTAATAAATCTGATATTTATAAATCTCTAAATAAAGTAAAACACTTTACGACGGACCCAGACAAGATACGAATATTTTTTATTTATACAATTCAAAGCGGACTCAACCGTGGCATTTTTATTATAATATTTCATGCTTATATTTTCTTAATGAACTTATGAATAATACTTGAATAATGTCTTACAAATCATAGGCAACATGTTCTGTTCACTAATCTGTCAGAATCTTATTAACACCAGGTATTCCTTAGGGGTTTAACCTGGACCCACTCCTTTGTATCATTATTATTGACTTGTGACATAAAGATACATTGTTCACTGCAAGTGAATGCCATATAACTTTACTATATCAAAAGCATAGAAGATAGCGAAAAGCTAGAAAATTACTTGCTTAATATAAAAATTGACTAGTATTTATAAACTGTAAACCTAAGTAGAACTAATTTATCTTTTTCTTTCAGAGAAGTTACGTTCAATGAGGTGACAAATACCACCATCAACTTAAAAAGCAAAAACGGCAAAGATATCTACGATTTAGACATTTGTTAATAAAAAGTTATAATAATGCCTTTAACCAAATTGTATAAGAATCTCACTCGTATACTCTTCCTGTTTCAAAACATCTATAGTAGAAGCGTCCGGTTTTTTAAAAGGGCGATCTGGTCGATGCCAATAATCACAGACTTATAGCACTGATTCCAGTAGTATCAAAAATCTTTGAACTAATCTAACAACTTCTTTATTCAAGCTTAATACAGTTTTCGTGAAACTGACCCCAGGTTTTCTGTGACTTTTCAAATCATTTTAAAGCTGTAATTATGGATTCTTTCAAATGTTCTTAATGAAGCTTAAATATATGGGGCGAATGTGGGTGCGTCTTTACTATGTACATACTTCGATATGCGATGTAAAGCAACGCCAGGCGCAGTTAGTAGTTGGATGGGTGACTATTCCAATGAAGACCGCGTACTCGCCTCAAACATCTTCCAGCGGTTTGTATATCAGTGTATGCGCGGAAGCTATACAACCTTAGGCGAGGGTTGTATAGGGGATATACCATCCTTCGGAGGGGATGTAAACCCGTCGGTCCCTTGTTTATTAAATGTTAGGCAAGTAAAAGATCCCTACTCTTCTTAAGGGAAGAGGTTCGGCAAAATTCCTGGTTGAGGGTAGCCCGTCTACAGGCGTCGGTGTTAGGCCTCAGTAGCGGAAATAGGCCGACGTTAAATAAATGTATAAAAAAAAAGCTTATATATTATGAATTCACTGCTGTGCCTGCTCCTTCGCGCAGCCTACTTTTTATGAGAAAATTCTGCCGGTAATGTGCTCTGTAACGATACATTTTAGATCTTTTTCTATTTCTAAATATGTATATTGATGATATTCCTACATCGTCAACCGTTGTTTAGTCTCATGTACGCAAATCTTATACATTGTGATTGAGATCTTCTATGTACGCTTCCACCTCCAGTAGCAAAGATTGGTTTTTAGCAGATTGGTTGAGTGTAAATGGCGACAAGACTGAGATGATATTTACCTTGCGCAGTAATGGTAACGTTAATAATCAGTTAAATTCCTGGGGATTGATTGTGATCCAGCCCTTATCTTCGATTACCATGAGAAAATTATGCCTAAAAAATCGGCAATAATATTTTTCTGTTGAAAAGCTTTAAAAATACTGTAAATTGTGAGGTAGATACCATAATAATCATGTTATTCTATTCTAAGGACACTCCTCCCATTGCTCTTCAAAGCAAATCTAAACAATGTTTATAGAGGGTTAACAATTTTGGTACAATTTTGTGTGTATAATATACCAAGTGCCCAAGTGCAAGTGAACAACTGCAATTATGTAGAAAATTTGCATGAGTCATAATAATTCTCGTAACAAAGGTAAAAAAATTGGGTACTTATAGTTAAATAAATCCTGGAATTCAATATTATTATCAAACGCTTCCTTGTTAATAATGCTGTAACGAATTCTCAAACGATATAATCGTGAAATCAGATTTTTTAAATGTGGTATTAAACCGCAATATCTCTATATTTACTTCCTTTTCTTTAACTCACAATGTAGTCATGCACAATGTTTGTCTTCAAATCTTGCATCCTTTATTTAACACAATTCCTGGCGTAACCAAATGATGAAATTTTGTACAGTTACTAAGATCGGATGACAATACAATATTCCACCGTTGCTTTTGCAAATATCCGCATGTAGGGGGCGCGGGGGTGAAAATTGATTAAATATACTATCCAACCGGTACCTCCGGCAAAACTTAGAATGCAAAAGGTTTTCGCCTGATCAGAGACTTCTACGTCCGTTTTTTCCCGTACAAATTGTACGATATTAGACCCAATAACATAATGGAATGCCGTTAGGTTTATACCTCAGAACCCAGCCCCAATGGATGAATTTATGTAATTTGGTTCTATGCGTTATAAAAAATTAAAGTATGACTAAAAAGTAGAAAACAAAAAAATAAAAAGTTTTAAAATACTTGCTTTTCTTAAGGTCGTATTAAAAAGTAAAAAATAATTGCAAGAAAAGCAAGGCGTGCGCATGATGCGTACAATCATACAAAGTGAACACGCCTTGCTTTTCGAAAACCTTCATCTTGATGATCAGATTTAACTTAATATAAGAACACTTATTTTCAGTCATTATCTGTGAATTTACAATACTTGAGAACGATATTAATTCTTAAAATATATCGTATTAAATCCATTATTTATCAAATTTTGTAAGATGTGGTGAACGCGATAAGATGGAAAATACATATTTTAATTTTCTTGTGCAATACTTTAAAAAACAACAAAAGTTTCTTCGTCGTTACTTCATCGAAAATTATCGATATTCCTCATTACGTATCTTATTTCACCTATATAAAATTAACTGACAAATAGTTATCAACGTATAAACTACTGATATTGATAAGTGTATTAAACAGTGTACAAAATATAGAGCGGCATCCTTAGTTCCAGCTGATATTACGACAGGCAGCTTTTATGCTCGAGACCCAAAAGTAACGAATATCAGTGGATGAATCGGCGGTTCGAAATGGGTTTCGCATAAATCACTTTGACAGACAGCCCTATCTCACTTTTCTCATTCAGTATGATAGCAATTCTTGGTCTATCTGTGCCCTTTTTACATAAATAATCACTGAATTATTCATTATACCACAATGAGACATTAATGCGACAACGCGCTGCCCCATCCCATATAGTACTGCGGTCTATGCTTCGAGGCATGTAGGCACTTAAAAAATATATCATACAGGTAAATTAAGATGCTTATTTTTTTCACTAGTTGTTTAAATTGTACTGTTTAACATAGACTTTCTGTTTTCTAGTAGATGTTAAATGAAAATTTCATTAATCTGTCAAATTTCAATTATTCGAATTTTTCGATAATGCACATCAAGTTATATAATAAATTTGCACTAGTGCAGTACTAAGTTTCCAAATCGTGACATTTTAACTATACTGAGTATACATTACAATATAATATTATATTACAATATATTGATATGAAAGAATATTTCATGAAAAAAATACCAACGGTACATATGATAAAAAGAAGTATACATGAGAATGAAGAAACAACAAGAATTATACTCACTAATAAACAAATTTGAATAAAAAATGTAACTTACTACTTATATAATGTAAAGATTTCAATAAATCAATTGTAAATGCAGGATAATACTGCATAGAAAGTAATTTTTTCATTTTAAAATTCAGTAAAATTATAATTCAAAAGTCTACCGATAGACACATCTCAGAATTCATCCAAAAACAGTAATATATATACAAAATATGGGTGAAAAAAATAATGGATTCATAGAATAGCTTTTTCAGCTGAATATTCACTAATACTTCACTAATAAAACATAAAGGGGGTACCTAATAGTAAAATAAGGGTACCAACAGTGGACAATTTTGACATTTGAACAAGACAGACCAAATTCATGTAATACATTTAAGTTTTATGTTAAATAAAAAGTGGACAAAGTTAAAATAAGCATTCAAGTTTCACCTGGAACTCAAGAGGACACGAGAAGGGTGTAAATTTAGTATAGGTAGTGAAAGCGTCTTGAGTAGTACGAGAGAAGTGGTATTTTGTTAATCGGAGAGACGCAGAGACATAATAGTGGCAACAAGAGAACGAGGAAAAGGCAAGGAACAAGAATAGTAAAGAAAAAAGCACGTGGATGCAGTAAAAAAGCTAAACTGGAATTTGATCAGTTTTGACAAGTAAATGAAATATACGTAACCATGGCAACCATAAAAAAGTATATAAGAGACGTCAAAATTGGCATTGAGGAGCGTTAAAACTTATTTACGGGTAACCATGGAGATTTTTTTGTTAAAAATATAGCCTTGAAAATAATCTTTTGACACAGTTGTCAAAATATAGTGAAAATCTTAAAGCAAAGTAGTTCCAATTTTGAAGTTAAGAGATACAAAGTAGTACTCTTGTAAACTTACCTTATTATAACAATAAAAATCAATGATAAATCTATAAAATTATGAGCAGAGCAGTCAGGAGCACGAGCGTCAACGAAACGATTTGGAAAATCCACAGCGAGGGACGAAATTTATCACCAACGACAATCACAGGTTTTTTAAAACAAGACTTTAAATTTATATTATACCCAGTTCTTCAATATTTATTCATAAGCTAAGTATTTTATTAAGGTATCTTCGAACTACAGTTTAACTTCAATAATAAACAGTCGAGAACAACATTATTAAATGAATATAACTAGGATTTACAGCTAACTTTCGTTACCAACCGCTAAAACTCAAACTTGAAAGATACGTTCTTAAAATCTTTTTAGAACATAAAATATTTGGCGTAGGGAATAGGTTAATTTAAGGTATTTGCACATGGATTCACATTTTGAAACAAATAATCAATTTTTATGTTAAATAAATATTATCTTTGTTCAATTCAATATTATTCATCATTTCAATCGATTAAATTAAAAAGATTATGCACCCAACCTAACAATTTTCAAAATTACGAGTAATATTTTGGTTATGCAACCAATTTTACAATCAAAGCAAATCAGAATCTGAATTTAATTATGATTTTCGCCTATGAGGACCTCAGGAAACCCTGAGAACCAATTGAAACAATTAGTTTAAAGTTTTGATGTTAATATGCAATTATTACACTTAACGCGTCAGGCCTGTAACTTGTAACTCAGCGCTCGGCGGGGCACATAGTCCGGAGAATAGCTGTTGGTTGCAGTCTGGTTACCTTCCTTATAGTAAAATAAGGATTTTATAGAGGAGTTTGCGACTAAAAATATTATGTTTTAATATTCCGCCCTCTAAAAGCACATTTGAACTATGCTAAGCCCAGTCAGGCTATTTATTATTCGATTGCAACAAACACTGGACCGCTAGATGGTGCCTGCTGACTATTTTACATGTCGCTATTCCAAAGATACCGAAATGTACCAATTAGTTAAGTGATCCTCGTGTCGGTTGTCACATGCCTACCTTGCACTGACGAGAGCCAACAGCTCGAAACTGCAGTCTGCGAGTGGTGTGTGATGACTGGCACGAGAGCTTCTTTAAGTAGGATCAGTCTTTCGGCTGGTGTTTGTTGCAATCGAAGCATTAGCGTTTTGATGGTAATATGCAATTATTACACTTAACGCGCCAGGCTTGTAACTTGTAATTGAGCGCTCGGCGGGGCACATAGCCCGGAGAGTAGCTGTTGGTTGCAGTCTGGTTACGTTCCTTATAGTAAAGTAAGGATTTTATAGAGGAGTTTGCGACTAGAAATATTATGTTTTAAGGTAAATATTAAGTTTCAAATTAAAATAACAGTTATGAGTTATATAATATTTAAACAAATTCATATTAGTTCATTTGGCTCCCGAACGTGGGCATTTATATAAAGTAAATTTTTACACAAGTAAATTTCAGTTTAATATCTCAATATTGAGTATTCAGTGTAGGAAAGAATAAAACACGCTTTGTTTGGTGGAGCGAGAGCAGTTTAGAATTTTAAAGTTGTATTACATTTCGCTCAGTAAAGACGCTATTGAATACAAGCTCCTCAAATATCTTCGAACAAAAAGTATTGTGCAATAATATTGTCAGCGCAATTCTGAGATTGTACATCCTTAAACCCGAACCTAAACCAATTAAGAACGCAAATCTCGCTGGCAGCATCGGTCTATCTTGAACAAAATGTTAATTTTAATCGGGGGTAACCATATTCCAATCAAATGGTGCGTGAGTACTTAGGAGTTAGACTAGACCAGAGACTGGCATTCAATGTACACATCAGTGAGAACGGTCTACTTCCTGTTGTTACCTCCTTTCTCTTATTATTTATTTTTGAGAAAGAATTGAGGCAACATGTGCGGACGACTAGCTGGTTTAAGCCGTAGCAGAGAGCCGTGGGTCCAGAGTATTCGTAAGAGTGGAGAAACTTACCCTTTCTGACATGTACAGCATAAGCGACAGATTTCTGTTTATTTCGAGAAAAGGAGACAAAGAAAAATTGATGTTAAATTGGGCACCATCTATAGTGAAATAAGCAAAATAGTCTATTTTTCTCGAATAACCAGTCTTCTATAGATCGGACTGAAATTGTTGGTAAGAGAAATAAAAAGATAGTTTAAAATGAATGACAAAATATATTACAAAAAAAATTAGACAAATCGGTTTGAGACAAATTGAAATGTAAAAAAATATATATATATATAAAAAACAATTTGATACCAGTATCCTAGGTGGTTTATGGGTCAGGTGGCTGGTTCTGGGACAGCAATCCAGGCCCACAATTGTCTCTTATTGCAAGAATTCTAAATTTTTCTTGGCAATTTACGTCTCTCAATGAATGGGGTGAAAATTGTAGGAAATTTAACCAAATATAAGCACATACAAAATTTATGCAAGTTATTTATGCAAAATTTAAGCAATGTTAGCTATGCAAATATAAGCTAGTTAGCTGTACAAAATATATTTGAATTAGCTGCACGAAACATTAAGCTAGCTATACAAAGCTGCAGGAAATTAATTTAAGCTATACAAAAGTAATCTGATTAGCAGTACAAAAGTAATTTTAGCTATGCAATAGTAATTATTAGCTATGCACGAGTTATTATTAGCTATGCACGAATTATTATTAGCTATGCACGAGTAAGCTGATTTCTTAGACTATAAATTGCCAAAAAAATTAAAAGGAAAGAGAAAAATATTTTTAAAACCATGTGGTACATATAGCATTTTAACTACTTGTTAAATTAAGAAGAATTGACTTTGAATTTATTTTAAAAATAATTGAAATTATATCAAAGGCAAAATTTGAAGATTAATTACGTTTTAAATAAGTATAATGAAATGAAATTACCTGTATGTTCAACACTTTGTAACTGGGATATAAAAATTGTAATATCAATTACTGAAGTCCACAGTTAAAAATTATAATGTTTGAATCAGTACAAAGGCTGCAAGCAAATGACTTCCTGGTGAGTTTTACTGATAAGGTAAACTTTTTTTGTCCTGTTTACTGGCAAACAACGCCACCAAAAAAATGTGAGAAATCTAATTCCCTATTGAAATTGAAAGCTATAAAATATAAAAATAGTACCAGTATGGCCATCTGTCAGTGGTTGCGTTAAGCGCACCAACTTGCCTTGTAGATTCCCATACTCAACTAAAGTAGTGGCATATAATCGATAAAAGGAATCTATAATAATAGTTTATTTTCCTTGCCAGCTGATTTGCCTTTGCAATTTCTATTTTATACATAACAACAAATATTAACAGATGTAAATAAGTAGTAAAACGTACTGATATTATTGATAAATCAGTAACATATTACATGTTATAGGATTTACTATATATAGAATGAGAGAAGGTAAGGAAAATAACCATATGTACTCCATAGTAAACAAAAATATAAACATTGAAAAATAGATATCTGATGTAACTAAATTTTGTAGACAAATTGTTTCCTGGGATAATAATGCTGTATTACAACGGATATGAGATACATAATAGTGTTAATAGAAAAACAGGACTAAGTTCCTAAGATATAAAATTAAGTACATAAAACAGTGTGACATGGTTTAGCAGTTATACATGTAAAATTCTGTTAGTTGAAAACAGTTTCACCTGCAAAAACTGAATCCGAAAAATATACAGGTCGTGCTAACTATCCACAAAACACTAGTTTTTAAATAAAACTGTTAAATGGACATAGGCCATGTAACACTGTCCGGGGGTCTGTATCCGCTTCTGGTTAGGGGTAGTTGACTTAACAGACAGAATAAGGAAATGTACATTATGGTGATCAGACCAATCTTCACATACGTGGCATCAGCGTGGTGCAGCATGTCAGTCACGACAATGAGAGAGCTAAAAGTTTTAGAACGCAAAGTTTATGATCCACTTATCCAGTTGTAGCAGATACACCTCCCTCAGAGACTTCTGCGCAATACTTTAATAGACGACTAACTCGCTACCCAGAAACAACACAGATTAGATAACATAATGCATCCCTTAGAAAAAAACATATCCTATCTTACCAGACGCTTTCCATTTTTCGGCAATCACTCTAAGCCAAGTTTTACCTAACTTTTGCTTATCCTAGCCCCCTTCCTGAAATGTCACACCTACACTTTTTACCCCTGTCCTGTCCCCGCATCGTATTTGTTAATCTTTTTTTTTGTTAATTTTGTTCTCTCCTAAATTTATCTTCTCAATCCCCATCCTCGTTTGGGTAAAACTTTCTTTAGGCCAAAATGTTAGAAAAGCAACAGCATAGGCAGTCCGTCAGTGGTCAGCTCGTTAAGAGGTTCTCTCGTTAAAGCAGTGGTTCTCGCACCTATAATTCAATTAACTTAGTGCCTACACCAGTACAACTTTTCGACTTACTTCACCAAGCTCATTCATTCGTTCCGGACGGGCAGATCCCTGCAGGTTCGGGTGAATAATAAACTGTCAACACGGCGGGACATTCGCGCGGGAGTCGCGCAAGGATCATGCCTGTCACCGAAGTTGTACAACTTATCCGTCTCGGACTTTCCAGAGTTCCCGAATACGAAGCTCGCCAAGTACGCCGATGACACAGCCATGTACGCGCATTCTCATAACGCGCAAGCAGCGAATATGCTGCTGAAGGCGCACATGGCTCGTGCCACAGCTTATTACGACCAGTAGAAAATTCGGGTGAACGCTGACAAGTCCAAAGCGATAGTCTTCACGCGTCGGTTCACTGAGAACAAAATCATAACACCCATTTCGTTCAGGGGAAACAAAATTCCAACCAAGAGATGCGTGAAATACTTGGGGGTAAGACTTGACCAAAGACTGACGTTCAATGCCCATATCAACGAGACAATACGGACGGTCAACTCCCTGTCCAGGAGTCTGTATCCGCTTATGGTTAGGGGTAGCAGACCTAACCGACAAAATAAAAATTTGTTATACACAATGGTGGTCAGGCCATCTATCACATACGCGGCATCGGTGTAGTACAGTATACCGGGCACGACAATGAAAAACCTTCAAGTGTTTGAGCACAAATTTATGCGCCTCATATCGAATACCTATACGCACGTTGTTGTTGACATAACTCCGATAGCGGACTACGTCCAACATATCTCTGAAAACTTCTATTCTTTCAAGTTGGGCGATAATAGCAAGAAACATAACACAAATTAGACAGCATAACGCCTCATTTCGGATTAAACACCCCTTACCATATCAGACGTTACCGATTTTCCGGCAACTTCTGCAGCCAAGCTTCAACAACTATAACTTCCGCTTACCCTATCCACCTTTACTAATATTTCATAACTTTGCCTATCTTTAAATTTTCTCCTTTCTGTTTGTATCCTTTTTGTCGCGTTTATTATTCTTGTTTCTTTTTGTGCATTTTTGTCTCTAAATTCACTTCTCGTCACGAATCTCTAACAAATTAATTGGGTTATCTCCAAAGAAACACAGCGATCTCGTTCCAGATTCTCGAATATATGCGAAAGCTACACCATCTTAGGCGAAGATTGCTTAGTGGATATACCATCCTTCAGAGGAAATGTGAACTAGCCGGCACCTTGTTTATTAAATGTTAGGCAATCAAAGAATCCCTATTCTTTGGCAGATAAAAAGTTGGGCAAAATTTTCAGGTTTGGCTGGTTCGTACTCTGGTGTCGGTAATTGACCATAGTCCAGTTGCTTTCTTTACTTCATATTCAGGCAACAGATTACAATCATTAATTATGTTTACCACCATGGGCAGAATTCTATCGAACTTATCGCTCAATCCGGAGTTCCTCAAGGGTCAGTTCTTGGTCCACTTTAATTCAATGTATTTATTAATGTTATAGTTAGAAACTTACGGTGTTTTCTATTTTAAATCATCATTCGGAGGAAATATAAACTAGCCAGCCCCTTGTTTATTAAATGTTAGGCAATCAAAAAATCAATATTCTTTGGCAGAGAAAAGGTTGAGCAAAATTTTCAGGTTTGGGTAACTCGTCTTCTGGTGTCGGCGATTGCCCTTAGTCCAGAATCCTTTCGATTGAGGGGATCACAACTCACTGAATTCGCGCTTGCATTGTAAAGTGTCTATGTGCCAATATTTAAATTTAAAAAATGTAGTGTATTATGTCGTAGCTATATCAACAAAAAGATTAATGTATAATATTTAACAATGTTATATTAGACGAGTGATATTTTAAAAATTTATGTTATGAATTCCGACGGGATTGTGTTGTTCCATCCTCTGTATAAAATTAGAAATAAAATTCCCCCGAATTCCAAAAGTATCGCCGCAGGAACAATGTCTGAACTGCTAAATTATTCCGTTTGATTGTTGCCCTACAGCTTCGTAGGAGTTATCACTTGCCAAGATTAATATAGAATTGAGAACGACAAATTGTTCTGAAGGTCGTTGTAATTCTATTCATTATTGTCAGCATCGTTTTCTATACTCACGTCACTTACTAAATTGCATTAGACTCTTTCAGCACTTTTCAGAAGGGTTCTAAAATTAAGAGTAAAATATAAATAAATATATAAAAATAGACACAGATACTTCATGTACTTTCTGGTTTATCCGACATTATTCTTCGTTCGTGAAATGTGTCAGTCACGAAATTGTAATCTTCAAATAATTAAAATGATGAATTCGTTATCTCACTTTTTATTTTGTTCATACACGTGAGTATCTCTGTCACTATAGTAATGGAAAGTAAATGTAGGCAAAGAAATTACTGTTAATAATTGAATGGGGAAAATCGAGATACCTAATAAATTCGGTTTATTTCTATAGTCTTATTTCTATTCTGTTCTATTAGATTAATGATCAGCTAGAAACAATCGGCAAATGGATTTAATAAACGTGATATTGTACAGGACTGAAATAAAAGCAGAAAATCCTATCAGTGTGTCGTTGAATGCACAATAATTTCTATGTGCTTTATTTTCTTTATTATGCGACCTGTCTTTATCCTGCTACTTCGGTAATTTTCAAAGCGTCGGCTGTATGAATCGAGCGCTAAATCTATCCGTCAGAAAACAGCGCTATTATGTGACCTATAGGGGCGACCGGAGCTTACGGGGTTCTGAACTCATTATATTAGTATAGAATTATTGGATGCCATGGAATGAACTTGTGACATACAAAGTGTCTCATTTAAATTGCTTAGTATGCAATATTTCCAGAAATTAAAACAGTTTACAGCGATGCCGGACAATATACCAGCTCTTGTCTATAAAGTGTGTTTCAGTAGTAACTCGGCCCTTATCGTAGGTGTATCTTTAATTTCTCCTTAACCAAAAGCTACTTTTGCAATCTATGGGAAACCTGTAAAATATGTTCTGTGCAATAACAGGATTCTAAAGAAAACAAAAAATTACTGACCAAATTATATAATTAATAATATATCTAAACTATTTGAAATTGTTCTCTATGATTACGTTTTTCCTAATATAGAAAACAAAATAACAACGGAACAACTTCAGTTTATATGTATGGTGGGTGTACAACGACAAATTTATTATACTTACCTAGTAGGTTTGTGATGAATTGGAGGTGGAGGATGATGGTGACCAAGTTAATGTTATTTACACAGATTTTTGACAATTTGGCAGGCATGGGCATGGTATGTTACTAAATAAGGTGACACATTTTGACTCAATATATGAGTTTGTTACTTCCTTTGCTCCATATTTAGACAATAGATTACAATAATTAATATGTTTACTACCAAGGGTACAAGTCTGTCAAATTTAACGCTCAATCGGGAGTTCCTCAAAGGTCAGTTCTTGGTCCACTTTAATTCAATATTTTTATTAATGTTAATGTAAGAAACTTACAGTGGTTTCTATGTTACATCATTAGGATTCATAATAAGAAACGGTTTCACGAATGTTGAAATATTAAAGCTTCTACTTAAATTTGTTTACCAGAAGTAAACTCTGTAGTATGCTGGTGTAGTTTGGAGCCTCACTACACCGCTCATGTTAATGAACTGCAAATTATTCAAAGAAAGTTTCTTTAAGTACTTAAGTTACATCGAAGACAACTTTTACTCATTTGTTGGAAACAGCAATGGTGTTTTATTTAATATATTTTCGTTAATTTATTTCAAACTCATCGTAGTCATTGTGAATTGCGTAGATTGTTAATTTTATTTAAAATATTAGACAATTACCTTGACTACTTTGGCCTATTTAAATTCGTTAAACTGCTGTACACAGCAGTTTAGTCAGTAAGAAAAAATCACGCAAAAAACTACCAATCGCACTGGTCGCCGCTTAATATGTGCGTGGACCCGCCTATCAATTTAAATGATGAGGCTGCGTGGATACGGTTTTCTTTGGCAGTAGTTTTACGACTGTTTTATGACAATTAAGACACCACATGTGAAGTAGAGAATTGTCTCCCTTTCGTAACAAATTACGAAGAAATGATATGATTACTGTCAGCCAGGAAATATTAAGAAGGTTAAGTCCTGTTCCATCTGCTCTATATCTAGCTGACTAGCAGATGGAGCAACATTGAAGGTTGTCTCCCTTTCGTAACAAATTACGAAGAAATGATATGATTACTGTCAGCCAGGAAATATTAAGAAGGTTAAGTCCTGTTCCATCTGCTCTATATCTAACTGACTAGCAAATGGAGCAACATTGAAGGTTTTTGCGTGATTTTCTGTACCGACAAAACTGTTATACCTTCTAAATCAATTCGACTTCACCGAATATTTGATATTAAAGCCTCAAGTACAAATTTATTAGTGTACTCTGTTATTAAATTATGCCGAAATTATAATCAAATACAGGATAACGTTAAATTATATAATACTTTTGTTATTGTAGAATATTTACAGTCGGTATTCCGACTCTGTAATTGAAACTTTCGTCCTGTTGAATTGTGTAAATAAATAAATATAAATTACTGTTAAAGTAGATATTTTTCGATAAAAGCTTTATATTCAATAATTTGCAATTTTCTTAATATATTTAGGTAGCTTAAATTGAGCTGTCAATATATGCTGCAGAGGTATGAGTGTGATGTAAATATCTTCCATAGAGAATACAGATACCAAGATTGTCAATTTGCCAGTTGAATAAAATTTGATATGATAGGTATCACAAAAAGCAGTATTAATGTGGATTTAGACCTGTTTGTTATGAATGTTAGAACAGTCCATTGCACCAGCTCGATTCTCCAAGAAATATTTCCTCCAAAACTTCTCCTCAGCGCCGGAAAAGAACTTTGTTAAAACCGTACGATAAACTTGACAGTGTAAAGCTGTTAGACGTGTAATGCAGCAAGGGAACGCAGGCTAAAATAAAACGTATCATGAAAACCTGCACCGAGATGTTAAAAGGTTGTAGTTAAGAATAGGACTATTTGCAATATTATCGCATGAATCTTCAACCTTTTAAAATAGTAGTGAGATAATTACTGTGATAATAAGATTTTAGTTGATAATATGTGCCTTATTAAATATGCAGTAGTAAGGCTAAGATTAACCCTCTCCATATTCATTGATCTCGCTAAAGATTTCAGTTTGGTAGACCATTCGCCATTTTCAGATATCGGCTTAAGAGGCCTCGATTACTGTTTAAAGCTACCTATCAAATTGAAAGAAGTTCGTCAACATTAGGGAAACAATAAGTGAACAAAAAATATGCGTTCCTCAGGGAAGTGTATTGAGCCCGGTTCTATTCAATATGTATGTAAGTGATGGGGTTAATCTCTTATTTAGAGGCAAAGCACTGAAATTGGAATAGTCTTAACTTTGTTTTAACATTTATTTAACGACGGCCTATTTCCGCTACTGAGGTTTAACCTGTAGACGAGCTACTCCCAACCAGGAATTTTGCCGAACCTCTTCCCTTAAGAAGAGTAGAGATCTTTTACTTGCCTAACATTTAATAGACAAGGGGCCGACGGCTTTACATCCCCTCCGAAGGATGGTATATCCCCTATACAACCTTAGCCTAAGGTTGTATAGCTTTCGCGCATACACTGATATACAAGCCGCTGGAAGATGTGTGAGGCGAGGACGCGGTCTTCGTTGGAATGGTCAGCCATCCAACTACTAACCGCGCCTTACGTTGCTTTACATCGCATATGGAAGTATGTATTTTATTTCTGCATGATATTACACTACTTTATTTATTTATTTGTAATTATTATAAATAAAACTTATTAAATTAATCTTATTTGGAGAAATATTGATAATTTAATTTTGTCTTTGTTTAATCTTTAAATAATTTTACCAATGGATCTTAACGACAATCAACACATTTCTTTTATATTTTTTACTGACAACGGCAGTTCATTTGGCATCTCTCTGTCTTTAAATTCGATAAGTAATGTCATTTGTCTTCTTTCGTCAGTTTTATTGGTTTGTTTGGTATCCGATTTTTGCCAAACATTCCATAAAATCATTTCGAAAATATATTCTCTATATTTCCCTGAATTCTGCTTCTGTAATAAGCTTTAGTAATTCCACAGACGCTACATTTTTTTTATAAGTGAACGATCTTTCTCCACTCCACCTTTGAGAGCTTAATAAGTATAAAACTGAGAAGAAATTTACTACTTTGCTACAAATATTTACTCTAAATTATTTTCCCGTGTACCCATAAGTTTTAAATTCTTAGAAAATTCTAAAACTCGCTGGGCCTATGATCATTGCTAATAAAAGGCTCATATAAATATTTTCCTATATCTATGAATAAAATGTATAACACCATCACAAACTTTACATTCTTTTCCTTATATTCTCTGTTTAAACCTCGGTTTTCGACAATGCTTCCTCCCCTCTTCCCCCTAAAAGTTTTCGTCAGAAAACAGCGCTATTATGTGACCTGTACTGTATTTTCAGTGCTGAAGCCTTTATTCCTTTATCTCGCCTTTCAGCGTTTTCAGGAACTTTCGCATTTGTTCACGTTATTCATTAACGAACTTGTGTTATGTTCATGCTTTATCAATCCCTGAAAAGTTTGATAAAAGCGCCAGATATAAATAGAGAAAATTTTAAATTGTTATTAGCGTTAATTTCATTATATTTACTACATACATATATACATACATACATTGTATACAAGTATATCTTCAAGTCATTTCTTTTAAACCTATGTTTACACCGAGTTCTCTTTTATTAATAGGTCTATTATGTCTTCTCCTTTTCTAAGTTAAAATGCATCATGCTTCACCATTTACGTAATGATTTCGTAATTTTTTCACACAACCCTACTATATTTTTAAATCCTTATATCTTAAAAACAGAAAAGGTGTAATTTTAGTCCCCCAACTCTTTCTCTTGAGTAGTTTTTTTATAAGTGGTAGGTAAGAATTGTAGCCCCTTTTAAAATAAAACTAGGTAGGGAATTATTCTCGTAAACTCAACGGTTTTTTGTAAAGCTAGGTACAGCGTGAGTAAAAAAAAATTATTGCATGCTTTAATTATCGTTGAATGTGTAGGTGCCTGGGAATCTCAGTTTAAATAAAAAATGTTTTGTTAGATATCGGTTTATTAATTATTCATCGTGAGAGAAAATTAGTGTTATTAAATTTGTGGCGATCACTGATTTTCCAGTTTAAGTAGGTATGTATGATTATATGTTATTATTATTATTAGCCTTTACTCGAGTCCGAGTATAAAAAAAATGTTACAGTCGATAGATTGTGTGTAATAAAAAACAAGTAAAAGGTGTAGTCTATTGTAATTCCCATTCATCTACGGTGCACACGACTATGGCTATAGAGGCCAATCCGGGAGAGCACATGTCTACCGCAGTCAGAACAAACATAGACCTGGTTAGGTCTTGGATTCGGCCTTCTTGCAGCAACATATCCTTGATAGCTGGCCACAACCCCTCGCCATTCGGTTCTGTCCGCTGCAATTTATTCCCATTGCTCGTCTGGAATACCGCAGGATTTTACATTTTCATGGAGAACGTCTTTGAACCTCTTTCGTTGACCGCCACGCCTTCTTCTACCGCTTAGCAATTCACCATAAAGTGTACATTTAGGAAGGCGGTTATCATGCATACGATGAACGTGACCTGCCCATCTTAGGCGTGCTCTTGAAATAAGCATCTCAATTGGAAGGCTGTTTGCTCTCCTGAGTACTTCCACGTTTGATATGTGATGGAACCAACGGATTTTCATCATACTTCTGAGGTGTCTTTGCTGGAAACGTTCTAATTCTTTCACATGACGACGGTAAGCGACCCAGCTTTCACATCCATATAGCAGTGTTGGAATGACAACTGCTCTGTAGACAGCCATTTTCGTTGACAAAGCAAGGTCGTGGTTATCAAATACTCTCTCTCTAAGTCCCCAGAGTGCTCTAGATGCAGCGTTAATTCTATTGCGAATCTCGCTGTCCATGTTTGCTTTGTCATTAACAACGTTGCCTAAGTAATTGAACTGATCCACCACTTCAAGAGAATTTCCGTTAAGTGTAATGTCTATTTGGTTCACTTGATGAGGAGTTGACATAATCTTAGTCTTTCCAATGTTGATCTTAAGTCCCAAGGAATCATAGCTCTGGGCATACACATCTAAAAGTTCTTGAAGCTCTTCCGGCGTAGAGGCTAAAACTGCACAGTCATCCGCATACTGGAGATCACAAATGAATCGTGGGCGTGTCTTCGTGAAAGCTCTAAAGCGCCCTATGTTAAAGAGACCGCCATCAGAACGGTATCTGAGACCTATTCCTCTGACTGTCAGTTTGTTGTCAACAATAATTGTTAGAGCAGTGGTAAACAAATTAAAAAGCAGGGGTGCCAAGACACATCCCTGCCTAACTCCAGTGAGGGTTTGGAAAGGTTCGGTTGCCTCATTATTATACATAACCTGGGCGTTGTTGTTTGTGTGTAGACTGCGAGATACTTCCACAAATTTTCTAGGGATACCTAAGCGGAGCATAATTTTCCAGAGCACTTCCCTGTCCACCGAGTCAAACGCCTTGGTTAAATCAATGAAGGCCATGCGAATTTCTCCTTGATGTTCGAGTGCTTTTTCTTGAAGCTGTTTAAGTGTGAAGATTAGATCCGATGTGCCGGTTTGGTCTAAAGCCACTCTGTGTTTCAGGAAGTAACTTTTCCATAACAGGCCTATTTGCCATCGCTTTAGTGAGTATCTTTCCTCCAACAGCCAGGAGAGCTATACCCCTTTAATTTCCACAGTCCGCAGCTCTCCCTTTGTTTTTGAAGAGGTTGATTAAAAGTGTATCACGAAACTCCTGCGGAGCTTGACCACTTTCCCACACTACATCAAACAGTTTATTGAGGTAGGGTATGAGCTCGGACGACACAGCTTTAAAGATCTCAGCTGGGAGTGAGTCGGCGCCGGGAGATTTGTTATTTTTTAGCTGCCCAATGGCGGTTAAGATCTCTTCCATTGTTAGTGGTTTATCTAAGTCTTCGAAGGTGTCATATTGAGGGATAAGATTTATAATATCGTGATCGGCTTGACTTTGCTGGTTAAGAATGTTAGGGCAGTGTTCTTTCCATCGGGCTCTTATTTCCTGGTCTTCTTTGAGGAGATTTCCATTTAAATCTTTAATAGGGCACATATTTTTCCGACTGGGGCCGTACACTGCTTTTACTTCTTGAAAGAAATTCCTGTAGTCGTGTGAATCGGCGTACCTTTGAATTTCTCTGGCATTGCTTGCGCACCACTCGTTCTTTATTCTTCTGATTTCGCGTTGATTATATGTATTAGTGATGTCGAGTTACACAAAATAGATGAAACTGAAACTAATTATTGTAAGCGTATGGAATGTCTTTGTAGATATATCTTCATCGCATACATTTTAGTTTTAAAGTATTAATCGAAACGCCTTAAAAATGGCGAATTAAGTATTGGACAAAAATCGAATAATACACAAGAGATAAAGACCGATTGCCTACTTGAGCCAAACATGGTTTGAAATGTATTATACACATTTCATTGTAGAAATGGGTTGGATTTACTGACCATACAAGACGACAGTATCAACAAATCGAATTAAAGAATTTACATAATGGATCTATAGCCCAGTAACTATAAACATTAGACCAAAGAAAATAAAGAGGTGATGAACCACATTTCATGTTGTATGGGATGATAAAATAAACATACATCTTAGTTCTTAAAAACCGAAAATTTGGCTTTACGCTGCCACATTAGAAAAAATGATATCATAAGATATCTCAGCTGTTCTTGGATAACGAAACGCAAATTGTTTCTCGTTATACTGCAATAAGCGAAGTTGTAGACAATTTCGAGACTTTCAAAATGGTTTTTTGAAAATCAATTTAGCACCAACGGAAGCTGAGATATTTTATGGTATCAGTTATCCAATATGGCGGCTCAAATAAAAACTTCCGGTATTTACAAACTTGAAATTATGCAATTCATTAACTCGTTAGTCAACTCTTCGGTCCCTCTATAGATCTATTGATATTAGATTGCAAAGGCGCATGCATATAATAGAATTCTATTTTGATAATAATATTCTCATGAAAGGTACAAATGAAAATTCCTCCCTCAAAAGACAGAAACGACAATATAGAAGTACCTATATGCATAACATGAGGGTGACTAAAAAAGCTACTTGATGTACTACGAAGTTTTGGTATAAAATTATACAATAATGGTCAGAACACCCACAAGTTTCAGTGGAGAAAATGTGCTTGATAAAACCGCATATTACACATTTCTTGCCGTGGTATTTGATGAGTACTAGGACGACTTGGTAGTTGGTTGCATAACGGCTGGAATATATTTCCCACCATCTTGATCAGTGTAGTTAAACTCGAACGGGAATGGAATTGAAAATGTCTCACTGCGCATTTCATGAGCAGCCTCATGACACTATGAGCACGCTTGACGTTGTTAGCAATGATTCAAGTGCAAATGAAAATTCATTAAACGGACTTTTGTATAGCTGGATTTCAGTCCCCTTGAACTATAATTTTGATATAAGAGATAGTAGTTATGAGACACCCTGTATAGTACATACAGTAGATCCCACTTTGTACTAAGCTACCCTTATAACTTGGCTATTTGTAATTGGATTTCAATTTTTTTTTTTTTGCAGAAGACGCTACTCATCAGGGACTAGCTTTGGAAAGGTTGATCAGAAAAATTAAATGATTTCAAATACGCACTTCCATTGGAACATATTTTTTGTATGACTCATTGGAGTCCATAAAATGAGTCTTTTCAGGACCCAATTCAATCCCAATAAATTGCCATGGCAACTTTTGAGGTTTATTTTGATAAATAAAGCATAATTGTTCAATAAAACAATTAAACAATCTGGTTACTATGGTCGCATTCGGAGGTCACTATTTTCGAGAAATATTTGTTCTGATCAAAAATTTTAATATGTTTTAGGATCTTTAACAAAAAAATGTTGTTTGTAACATGTACCTAAATCAGTTTTTTGGGACTCATCAACTATCAACAGTTACGATTCTTCCCAAAAAACATGATTTTAGGTAATTGTTACAAAAATAACTATTTTTTTAAATAATCCAAGTCCAAAAACTAGATTTTCCAATGTAAGTCCGCATTTGTACTTATTTAATTTTTCTGATCAATTTTTCCACATAATTCTTTTCTCTATCTCAACCGCTAAAGTTATTTTTTCAAAATTTTCATTTAAAAAAATCATAGTTGGCCTCGATTTAAAGATTGAAATAGAACTGTTAACTCTACCTTCCAAAGGTAATAGTCACTGAGGAGTAGCATGTGCTGTAAAAAAATATTTTGACATAGTTTTGTAGTTACTAGTAATTTAGTAATAAATCAAGTTCAGCTATTTGCAATATATTTTCTTATCGGATAATTAATCTTAATTCTAATTGGTTTGAATTATACGCTTAACAATAAAATGTATCAAACCAGTCTGACCTAATTTTTAGAGACACTGTGTATATACAATTTTTCATTAAAAGTTGAAAGTAAAGGATGTTTGGTCTCCAAGAAAAGGCGACCTGGCTATAAATAAGTGTCAAAGTATGGGCTGCACGCCACCTATTCTGCATTTGTAAACAACTCAGCAGATGGATTGAGACCTTATGATGAACAAGTGCAGCGGTGGATGTTTATGGTCTACTCTCGTGTTCTTTTTCACCCCAGTTCATTTGTTTTTACTTAAAAGAAGGGTTATCAGGACCGTGTCGGGGATTTTGCAAGTTTTCAGTGCGTAGTTTCTTATAAATTAGTGTTTCGTTACTGAATCATAATGATTAATATACATGTAATAATTATTTGAATAAGGTTAGAAACATAAAAATAGTTACTTCGGTAACTCGTTGATAATTCATAATAATTCATGAAAATCTTCCTACATTCAATATGTTCGATAATGTTAGGGATTCCAATCCCGAAGTTATTATTTCAATCCTGGGATTATATAGATTTAAATTATCTGTTCCTGGGACTGGCTTCCAAAAAATTAATTATCTAATGCTCCTTACCCATTTAATTATTTTTTTATTAATTCAAAAATAAAACATTGTAAAATTAAATTGAAGAAATGTACAAATGTGTAAGTATTGTGTATAAAATACGCCTAAAAAAGCATCGTGGATGATTTTTACCAAGTAAACTTAATCATTAGATATATAGATAGATAGATAGATAGCCTTCATTTCACCACTACATGTTACATGATTGAACATAGCTACATTTAAAAAAAAAATTTTGTGATAAATACAATAAGGTACATAATATATGAAATAATGATAATGAGAAGAACATGTACTCTATATAATGTTTACATATTATCAAACAAGAAAATAAAAAAGTATAATGTATAAAATAGGTATAAAAAGTACGAGCATTCTGCAAGTATTAGCATTTGATACTCAAAAGTAGAGTATCCTAATATGGCGTCCTTAAAAATTCATGAATTAAATAAAAACAAAACTTTTTTTTATACATTTATTTAACGTCGGCCTGCCTAACACCGACGCCTGTAGACGAGCTACCCCCAACCAGGCATTTTGCCGAACCTCTTCCCTTAAGAAGAGTAGAGATCTTTTAGTTGCCTAACATTTAATAGCCAAGGGATCGACGGCTTTACATCTCCTCCGAAGGATGGTATACCCCCTATACAACCCTCGTCTAATGTTGTATAGCTTCCGCGTATACACTGATATACAAGCCGCTGGAAGATGTGTGAAGCAAGGACGCGGTCTTCGTTGGAACGGTCACCCATCCAACTACTAACTGCGCCTTACGTTGCTTTACATCGCATATCGAAGTATGTACATAGTAAAGACGCACCTATGCTCGCCCCTAAAAACAAAACTTAAGAATGAAACGTCCAGTAGCACGTGTATTGTGCTCATCATAGTCCGACTGAATAGAGAGACTGGATGTACCTCCGTGTTGTAGATAAAATATGAAGGTAGGGCCATAATTCCCAGTTTATTGAAAATGGGTTAACAGGTTCCGTAAATTTAGCGTTGACAATAACATTTATAATTTTCTCTTGTTGTCGAGAGACTCTAGATGCGTGGTGGGAGTTACCCCATAAAACAACTACGTATTAAAGTCTTGAATGGAAAAGAGAAAAGTATTTTTTAATACGTCGAATTCAATAATGCTTTTTAGTTTCCTAAAAACGAAGATTATGCTGAAGCCTTTTATTCAGATGATCAGTATGGTTTACCCAACTAAGGTTAAGATCAAGATAGATACCGAGGAGTTTAAGGTAGACGTTGTTTGAGGAAATTATCAGTTTCTAAGTTTCCCTTGATTAAGCGTTAGTTCGTTAGAGGTGAACCAATTATTTGGTTGTAGTTCATTGTGAGAGGATTGTTCCAGCAAATTGTCAATGTTATGGTCGGATTACACGAGGCTAAGAGAATGGTCTCATCGGCGAACAGAGTGGATTTGCTGGGTAACATAAATTGAGGAAAGTCATTCATATAAATTAAAAATGATAGTGGCCCTAGGAGACTGCCCTGGGGTACACCGTAATTATTGTTTGGGAATTCTGACGTTTCATTGACTATGGCAACACACTGCTGACAGTTAAGCAGGTATGATTTAAAGAACGATAGATGTAATCCTCTAATTCCATACCATTGCATTTTTTCTATTAATTTATCGTTGGAGACGCAGTCGAAGGTCTTGGAGAAATCACACAGAGCAATCGCAATGTGTTGACTCCCCTCAAGACCACCGACTATATCTCTCACAATCTTTGCCATATTGGTAAGGGCAGTTTCAGTTTCCAAAGACTGTAAGTCATAATCTATTGAGACCAGTCTAATTCAGCAAGAGATATACCTAATTTATTTATGACAATATTTTAAAACTTCTTCACAACAATAAAAGGCAGGTGTTCCCCATTTCCCTCTGCCTCGGTTTTCACCAACGCCAAAATTCTTGAACACTACACTCGAATATATTATTCTAAGCGAGTTTCGTTAACCATGCTAGCATCATCTGGAGATGAAATCAATCATATTGATTAAATTAATGAGGTGACTTTAACATCTTGATTAAAGTCACAGGAATGCCGCCCCCCTTATTGCGAATTTGAGCATAATAAATAAATTTTTCTAATTTCAATCAAACAAGGAACTTTATTCATTAAACTTCTAGGCACAAGTACTAAAACCGCCCCTGCATATCCCAAGCAGGCTTTTTAACGCTTGATTTTTCAATAAATCACCCGCTTATGTGTTAAATAATATTTTTCTTATTTTATATTATAATTTTTCTGGGAAAAATTTATTTAAGTGGTGTCTTGTTAAGTACCACTAAAAATAATTAATACGTTCTGAAAGTAGTAACAGTCAAAACGACTACTCTAGTTTAAAAGTAGATGTATTTTAAACCATAAATCCCCATAAATGAAAAAATATTTTTGTAATTACCACGAGACATTTTGACACTGAAATTATGTTTTAAATTTATTATTTATGCGTGGCCAACATTGTTAATAACGTGCGTTTCTTTATTTAACCTAAACGTTACTATTTTACACTCTGGCTTCTAAATTTACGTGTAGAAATCTTTTAAAAACGACGCATATAACCCAGTTCCACATTATTGAATTAATTGAAAACTGTTATATGGTCGATGTCATAGTTTGAATAAACTTCTAGAAGAGCTGTTGTTTATGCGGCTATCAAAATTAATTATAAAAGGACCTACTGGCCCAATATCACATGTACCCTAAAATAGAATTTCCTTTTTGATTCTATCATAACACGCGATAGTGAAATAGGACCGAAGGGGTAACAGTTCGCACAATATGCTATTGGAAATTTATAATAATACATCTGCGAATTTAAGCCTAGACGGTTATAAGTCAAATAGGTGGGAGGTGGCTAAATAAACGCACGTATGATGAGATTTTATAAGAAATTTAGCTAGTCTTATGATCTTTTCATCATATTGTGTCGCAAAATTGGAAGTAGGGGAAATCAGGAATGATTTCTTTTGTTGCTTAAACCCTGCATTTGGCCGTCCAAAAAGGTATAAAATCGTGATAAATTCATTTCCATCACGATTCAGTAGACATACAATTTCCCAAATTGAAATGGCTATAGTCATTTTCTTTTACAAACTTGGAAATCACGAATATCCAGAAAACTATGAACCAATGTCAGTATTGCCCACCAAAGTAATAAACATGGAAATCCGTAATAAAAGTAAACACTGACCACTATCCATCACCACTTTCTGACCACAAAATTGGCTTTCACAATTCATTTTCGACACAATTACATCATTAAACATAATATTTTTAGTCGCAAACTCCTCTATAAAATCCTTATTTTACTATAAGGAATGTAACCAGACTGCAACAACAGTTACTCTCCGGGCTATGTGCCCCGCCGAGCGCTGAATTACAAGTTACAAGTCTGGCGCGTTAAGTGTAATAATTGCATATTACCATCAAAACGCTAATGCTTCTATTGCAATAAACACCAGCCGAAAGACTAATCCTACTTAAAGGAGCTCTCTTACCAGTCGTCACACACCACTTGCAAACTGCAATTTCGAGCTGTTGGCTCTTGTCAGTGCAAGGTAGGCATGTGACGACGGGCACGAGGATCCTTTAACTATTTGGTACATCCCGGTATTTTTACAATAGCGACATGTAAAATAGTCAGCAGGCGCCATCTAGCGGTCCAGTGTCTGTTGCAATCGAAAAATAGTTCAAATGTGCTTTTAGAGGGTGGAATATTAAACATAATGTTTATAGTCGCAAACTCCTCTATAAAATCCTTATTTTACTATAAGGAACGTAACCAGACTGCAAGCAACAGCTACTCTCCGGGCTATGTGCCCCGCCGAACGTTGAATTACAAGTTAAAGGTCTGGCGCGTTAAGTGTAATAATTGCATATTACCATCAAAACGTTAATGCTTCGATTGCAACAAGCACCAGCCGAAAGACTGATCCTACTTAAAGGAGCTCTCTTGCCAGTCGTCACACACCACTTGCAGACTGCAGTTTCGAGCTCTTGGCTCTCGTTAGTGGAAGGCAGGCATGTGACGACCGGCACGAGGATCCTTTGACTATTTGGTACATCCCGATATTTTTACAATAGCGACATGTAAAATAGTCAGCAGGCGCCATCTAGCGGTCCAGTGTTTTGATGGTAATATGCAATTATTACACTTAACGCGCCAGACTTGTAACTTGTAATTCAGCGCTTGGCGGGGCACATAGCCCGGAGAGCAGCTGTTGGTTGCAGTCTGGTTACGTTCTTTATAGTAAAATAAGAATTTTATAGAGGAGTTTGCGACTAAAAGTATTATGTTTAATATTCCGCCCTCTAAAAGCACATTTGAACAATTACATCATATTATATGTTTTTTGTCAACATTTATTAACAATTGGAATACACAATATATACGACCACCGACCAATGTTGTAAGTGGTTTAGTCGATGTCAAGTCTAATAAATAACAAGCTGTATTTTTGAAACCCTTTATAAATTTCACAATAAGCCATATTCTATATTATTCTCTTCTGTTCTAATCTAATTTGTTCTATCCTATTCGAGTATTCTCGGTTGTATTCTTTGTATACATAGCTAGATTTGACTTACCGGCACGTCCCTAAAGGTCTATTTCACATACCCAAATCGCTTTGATAATGGTTCTGTATAAAAGCATTTTGTTTACCGGAAAACACTTTTACTTAGGAGGAAGTATAAAGATTTGGTTTCATCGATTTTATCTTCCACTTCTGTATCCAGGTTTGTAGTTGGTCCAAATGATTCTGTAGATATTTGAAAACTATTATCGGATGTATGTGAGACACAAAAATAAAATACCATTAGCAAATGTCTTCAAAGTAGTATTTTCAGTAGTTAGTAGCTCTGCAATATATACTATAGTAGAAGCTTAATGACACTGCCTTGAGGGACTGCAGATTTAATAGAAAAGTTGTCAAACACATTTTACCTTGGCTCAAGGTTAAATATGAATTAAGTAAATCCCAGATAGTTCTTTAATTTTATACATATAATAAACCTGTGTGCCAAATATTGTCAGATGCCTGGTCAATTCCAGGAATATCATACAAGATTTTGGGTGCTATAAATTTCGATTTATTTCATAGTCTAATCGTTGAGTTTGCTGTACGGTAGAGTTATTCTCTCGAAATCTGATCTGGTGGAGGGATATTCATTTTTCGCCGTTAGGATGATTTCGGTAGTTTTTAGTTGTTCAGGTCAATGTCTTAATCTTAAAATAGTAATTAATTTCGCAGGTAATTAAGGTTATATCTTTTCTTGGCAGTTTTATTAACAGTCTTGGAGCTACTTCATCTAAGTCTGGTACTTTTCCACCATTTAGACAATTAGTTTCCTTTTGGACTAGTTTGGAGTAATAGATCTGATTAATGATGTATTCAGAGGGATGCCAGATCGTCGTCTCTCTATTTCATCATCCAGAATATTATCAGTTCGGAAAATAACACGTACAAGGTATTCTATAAACATCACCATCTTATCTTTATCGCTTCTGACTCCTTGGAAATTGGGTATGCTTCATTACGTATAGGAGATACCTGTATGTTCAGTTTTTTAGTTTTATCGGTTTCCAAATTAAATTATCAAATCTGTTTAAGTCATTCATCTAGTCTTTTCAAATGGTTGCTTTCCGCACGATTTAAAGAAGATTTATCGGATGGTGCTTGTGTTCGATGCCACATTGCTTTCGTTTCATTTACATGTAAATAAATGAAATATATGAAAAACTTGATCAATTGAAATTTTCCATAAGTATTTATCTCAACATGCTGAGGGAACTTGGTATTATAGGTCCTCAGGGAATTTAGTGAAACACTTTAAAACTATATTTAGAGGAAACGCGCTAGAGTTTGGAACTGGAATGGCACAGGGTATAGTATTGGGGCCATTACTCATTTATAATGGATTCTTAAGCTAGGATTGCGTAGTGGATATACCATTCTTCAGAGGTGATGTAAAGCAAACCCTTATCTATTAAATAGTTAAAGAGCCCTAATCTTCGCTAGAGCAGAAGTTCGGCAAAATTTTTCTATTTGGAGGTAGCTCATCTCAAGAGCTTTTAGTGATTTTAGGAAGCTAATAGGCTTAAGAATACATGTTTGATATAAATAATTCGCGAAATTTCTACAAAACACTTAAAACAACCTTCGGTCACAGTACAATGTTACATTGTTTTTGTAGGAAATGTTTTATTAATATCATGTTTAGGTAAACAGTGAATATTTTTACATCGGTACCAAATTTATATTGAAAAAATAAAAACCGTATGCTGTTGTGATTTTTCTTATCCTTTATTTGCAAATGTAATGTAGAAGTAATATAATTTAGGATTTTATTATTTGAAAAATAGTTTTCTTACACAAGAACAGAAATAAACACATTTTTCCCTGTGGTCGTAATTTTACTAGCTCCTCAAGATCACTTAAAAATATGCGTGTAGGTATGTTAAACATATCCAGTTAACTATTTTGGATACAATTTTGCACAGTTTTAGGATCACCATCTTCTATTCCTGAGAAAAGAAAAAAAACACTATAATTACAGTTTATTGATAGGGACATTAGGACTGATATTGTACTACAGTAATAAAATAATCTTTAAAGGTATTTGCCATTTCTAATAAATTAATAATATGAATACTTTGTAACTCAGGAAGTGTATTTTCAGATATTTTTGGAACTTTTCTGTTTTTAATGAAGGTTATAGAAAAATTTATGTGAATTTTAGCATCACAAATTTTATTTTGTGGTATTTTTGAATTATAATTTTACATAGAAATCTGTTAGCCTCCACTTTTTTCATTGAATGCCCTTAAAAGATACTATTTTCTAAAAACTGCGGCCCTAAAAAACTAGAAAAGTCATCGAGAATGCTCTATTTTGATTAAAGTTGATTAGTTAGGGCTTTTTTAAGAGTTTAGATATTGAGTGTATTTTAACTCAGTACAAGAAAAATAAATAATTTTAGGTTCCATAGCACATAACTAATTTTATTCAGATGACGTGAAATTAAATCTAATGCATATAATATAACAGAAAAGTCAAATATATCTTAGAAAATTAGATAGATTGATGGACATGTTGTCATAATACTGTATTCATAAAATCAACATTAGGTGTGTAGTTAGTGAATTGTTTGTATGGATTAATGCTAGTAAAATAATCGAAAATTAATTTTACTTAATTTGTGAAGTATATACCTTTACGTATATTACTAGAACTACATAGCTATATTTACAAAGCGATTTAAAGTAATACAATTTTAATTTACGTTTAGTTATTTAATAAAAATAAGTATGGGTCTATATTAACGAATAATTATAGTTCTGCTTAAAAAGTTAAAGTATGCATATTTAATTCATATAGTAAATAAGTATATGTATACGGTAGTTCTTATAACTAAGTTCATGGAACTTTCTCTCGAGATGGTAATAAAAAATAAAAACTTAAATCTGTTGATACAAGTAATCTAGTTATAGTCGGGTGTATATTTACTGGGCTGTTAAAAAATGCAACAAAAACTTTACAAGGTAATTATTAACTCCAGTGAACCACTCGGCATGGTATTATAAAACAAACCGACGTACGTTTAAAATCTATAAGATAAGTGATTCAATATGCAGTGGAGATAGTACAGAGAGTAACGATATTTTAACGAGGTCGCAAAGTTTTTGTTGTGTTTTTTGACTTCCCAATAAATATACACCCGACTAAACTTTGTTAAATGTTTAGGGTGCCCCAAATTCGATTATCATCAATGGGATGTCGGAAATTGTAAGAGACAGAAAGTTGATTAAATTAGCAAAGTTGTAGCAAATTTAATGCTGATTTCGAACCCGTCGAAGAATCGAGGCTAACGACATTTTACCCGAGTCATTATCAAGAACCAAAAATTTTGTGTCTTAGCTTTTGCTGAATATTTTAAAAACATTTGATAGGCTTGGCCCCGATTTTCTGGTTCCCTACTATGCGTCCTTAATTCTTATTTAACAAACAGATACCAGTTTGGGTAGTATCCTGGCTACGTCTCTGATAAATTCCTTCAAGCATCAGGAGTCCCCCAGGGCTCGATACTGGGACTTACTTTCTTTATAATATTCATCGACAATATCATATTAAATTTAAATGTGCATTTCTTAATTATTCTGCGAGGCAACATCTATATTAGACTGTTAACGTCTTCAAAATGCATGATTAATAACTAGTGTATTAGAAATCCATCGAAACTCAATATAATGACATTCTCGAGGAAAGTTAATCAAATAAAATATGATTACAGCTTAGACAATACTACACCAGATAAACGAAAAATCGTGGAGTTATTTTTGACCCTAAACTTTCTTTCGCCCGGCACATAGAAATGTCCATTATGTTTGAATTTAAAACTCTCGGCTTTATCTTACAAGATTCGATAGTTCACTAACGTGCATACGCTTCTTCTACTGTATATGACCTTTGTACGATACCGTCTGGAATACGCTTGAGTTGTCTGTAACCCTACTTATAACACACATGCTATGTCTTTAGAAAGAGTACAAAGACAGTTCTTAAAGTAAACTGTATTTATATTTGATATTTATCCACCTAGACATTGTCCACAACAGTTACTGCTAGATCAATTTGAGCTACAGGAGCTTGCACAACGCAGATCCATACACAGTTTAATTTTACTGTACAAAATTATTAACAACAGTTTAGGCTGCACAACAATTTTAAGCTGAATAAATTTGAGACTTCCCAATTTTGGCTCATTACCGAGGTGCGTTCAATATTCCTACAGCATGAACAAATATTCTGGAATCATCTCCTATTCATAAAATTATCACTAATTACCAAAAATGTGGAGAACAGAATTGATATATTTTTCTGCTTTATAAACCGGATAAAAGATATTTATACCTAACCAATTCTATTATTATATTTCATAGTTATATGTGCTCTGTTTGTATCTTGTAAATGGGTTTCTGTCTGTTGAGTATGTAGTTAAATTAAATAATTAAGAAACGAATAACACTTTAACCTTCTAAAACCACTTTCTATGAACATTTTTATAATGTTTTTCTTCTAAAGGGTTTAGCTTTTAAGATGTGACATACAATTTTCTTATCGCCGCCATTTGGAATTTTTATATATTTGAAGTCTACATAAAATTCTCGTTCTCCTAGTGTGTGACGCTATTGGTTGATGTTGTTAGATGGAACTCCAAAAGACGACCTACTTGTTAAATGAACAACTTTTATATACAGATAATAATCACGAAAATACAAAAAGTATTGTTCAACATGGACACCATTGCTATAAGTATATTTTGCTAGTCACCAGTGGCAGCTTTTCTCAGATGAACTCTTTTAATATTTTGAAATATGTCTATAGCTGACCCCTCAGATCATGAATACGTGAACAGGCTCTTCATAAATGTCATTATTGGCGCTGCACTAAAAGTGAAAATCGAAGGGCATAGGATCAATTTGATTTGCAGTTAATCACAACACATCGACCTGTACTATGACCTCCGAGATCGCCCGATTTTATGCCCCTTGATGGCGTTTTTTTAAAAAATTCTTGGAACCCGAATTATGAATTAAATATTTTGTGTTCTAGAGTTACGATATGATTTAAGCTAATTTAATAAATTACCTGTAAAACGTTTGCCCAATGTACACAGTAGCAATTTTCTATTTATACGTTCAAATGCACGTCGAAAGTGCAAAAAATATTACTAATATTACATGATTTTCCAAATACTTTTACCATTCATCATAAATATTTAAAATTACAGACTCACAAGAATTATATAGAAGCATAATTGGTTGAGCATTAAAACCTGATTTTCATCACACGATTTCAACAATTGACCTTTAACCTCAATTTACTAAAATTTTTCGTAAAATGGAATCGTTTTTATAGGTCTACGTTCTTTACACAATAATGTACTTGCAACTCTTGGCATTGGTATAACGCAAAATATTTTTTCAATCCCTCTAGGAAGTCCCCATATTGTTATGAGAAATTTATTACCTCAAGAAATTGATTTGCTATTATGTACACTGAAAGCATCTTGTACTATTTTGGTTATCATATCGTCACACTGTATTCTTTAAATATGCAATTGTTTTTAAGAATTTGCCCAGTTATTGCTTTGGTGATTTTTTGCTTTAGGGGGATATATAAGATAATTGAATTACCATGAGTTATTATTGATATAAATCTTATTTGTATAAGATGCACAATTATCTCAAAATCATTAATATTATTTGTGTCACTTACTAACTGGAGTATGATCAAGAATTAGTTATTATTTGAAATTTATCATAAATGTTATTAGTAAACCAGGGTGTTATAAAATTAATATAAATTTATCCATTTATGACAACCTAGACTTATTAAAAGTTTTAATTCTTATAGAAACGACCATGAGGTCTGATTTGTAAGTTTCAAACGAGACTGAATAATTATTTTCTTCATCCAATTAGGGAAGCTGAGGTACAGAAGCCACAATCACGCTCGAGGATGCTATATATTTATTGTGTCGTTGGTAAGACTAAATGTAGAAATTAATGGGAATTTTATCTCATTAACAGTCCCATGTTTTTATTTGCATCAAGCTCTATCTGCAGCGCCGTCTACGGTAGTGAAGAAACGCATTAAAAGAAAAGTATTGTTATTTTTTAACATTGATTTTTAAAGTGACTGTTTATTAAATGCAGATGATGTGAAGAATTAGGAATGTAATCAAATTTTCTCTGCCAATTAATTAATTTAAATCTTACCGCGTCCTTAATAAAGAGCACCCATTTGATATAAGAAAATCGCCTTCTATTTTCCTTAAATTATATATAACATGAAGTATTAAGTAAGTCTATAAAAAAAATCTAGTGGATTAAAATCTGGTGATCTGCGAGGCCATACAGTAGATCTTCTTCCTACCCATCTGTCTACATGTAACAAATGATGAAAACAATATCTGTGGCTGTTTAGGAGTAATAAAATAATTTTAAAAAACATTGCTTCTTATAAATAATTTGTTAGATCACTTTGCCCAGTACATCAGAGTTTCTTTAAATAGAGTCACTGCAGATGTTTTTTTAAAAATAGCAATATTGCAAATTTTGGTACATATCTACAAAACACAAGTTGGGACGAGGTTTGGGCCTCTCAAGAATGTAATACTCCTATTAATTCGTTTATTGATACTATGTCATACTATTCCGAGATTTGTTTTCCTATAAACAAAAATAATAATAGTAACACAGGCAAGCAAAAACAGCCCTGAAATAATTGCCGCCAAAAATAGAGTACAACTTTTATTTGATCTTAATAGAAAATATACTCAGTTTAAAGAACAATTTAAAATTGTTAGCATTGAATACCGACAATTATTATCGTCAACATATATAAATAAAAATGATCAGTTAGTGGCAAATGCGAGGAACAAAAGTAAAGCCATGCGGAACATAATAAATGACAGTTCAAATCCAAGCAGATTGAAATTGAGAATAATGGGAAAATTTTTAACCCTAGCGATTGTGCTGAGGCATTTAATAATTTTTTTATATCTACCTCTAAAAATGTATTAGTAAACTTACCTATGGTTAGATCATCAATTTCTAGGATCACGTTTAAAGCCCTGTAGTAATTCATTGTTCCTCAGAGCCCTGACAGAGAGGGACGTTCTAGATAAACTTAGTTATCAACTATAGAAGAATAAGACTATCACTCAGTGTTTGAGAAATCTTTGAATTTGCAATTAATATGCAGCTTGTAGATTTTCTTACAATTAATAATAAGCTCTCCCAAAATCAACATGGATGGGTTCATAAAGCAGAATAGAATAGACTCAGCACTAAGCGAGTTTGTAAATAGGTTAGTAAGTGCACTGAACAAATCAGAAATTGCTATGGGACTATTTGTAGATCTTTGTAAAGCGTTTCACTGTGTCAATCACTCTCTTATATTATATAAATTGGAAAATTTGGGGTTAGGAGTATTGCTCATGAATCGTTCAACTCCTATTTGTCAAATCGCCTTCAACAGGTAAAAATTAAAGAATCTCTTTCCAGCTTGGCAGCTATTAATTCTGGAGTTCCGCAAGGATTCGTATTGAGTCCAGCGTTTTTAGTTATTTTTATTAACGATATAATAAATTATTTGGAACATCCATTGTGCTTAATCGTATCATATGCAGATGATAGTAACATTTTGATTAAGTGTAAGAACTTATCTGATACGGAGAATTATGCCAATTTAATGTATAAGAAAATCAACTATTTGGTTGAAAAAAACGAATTATGTATAAACCACGAAAAGAACTCTGAGAACTCAAAAATGCTAGGGTTAAGGATTGATTGTCATCGTAAATGGTCTAGTCCTATACATGATGACTGTACTGAATTGTCTAAAGTATGCTATGCTTTAGCTTTAACATCCAAACAGTTCAAAAGCGAGCAGTGCGTATCATGGCTAATTTAAAATGCAATAAATCTTGCAGAGATGTTTTCAAATTATTAAATATTTTAATTATGACATCTGTATATATTTATGAACCTACTCGTTTAATTTATAAAAACAAAACTATTTTATTTGAAAATAGAGGCCAACATATGTATAATACAGAAAGAAAGATCCCCTTGTACTGTCGCGAGCAGAAAAAAATAGGACAACTTTTTTTTCTAATGTAAATCTGACCCTATTTGAATATGTAATGAGTAGCCGAAATAAAACACATCACTATTAATTTATTTTTTATTTGAATGCTGTAGTTATTGCCATAGAAAATGATGGATGGTTAATAAGGCAAATTGCACTGCGTTATAACATTAAAACTTGGTGTGTAACATTTTAAGGAAGTGGAGAATAAACGGTACGATTAGTAGAAATCCTGGATCAAAGGACAAAGGATATCCTACTTGACAAGAAACTAACTATTAATATTTTGTTATTGCACCATTTCTATTTATAACTTCTATAAGTCTGTTTGGCATAGAATTAAATAACCTTATACGATAATCATTTGTAATAATATTTTCACATGCATTATTTACTATTTCCAGTAATTCTTCGGCATTCCGTGGTCTCACATTTCATTTTTGGATACTTCTTACAAGTAGTCACCATACTTCTTTCACAGGGTTAAGATCTGGACTATGACTGGGCCAGTTAAGAACATTGATGTTGTTATCTTGAAACCAGTTAGTTACGGTATGAGCAGTATGAACGGAACAATTGTATTGTTGAAATATGAACTCATTATTAGGAAATAATTGTGGCACAGAAGGGAGCATAATATTGTCTAAAATCCTAATATGTATTTAACTATTAAATCGTTCCTCAATATGCCACAAACCACCAGAACCACGTGCTGATATCCAAGCCCACATATTGATGGAAAATCTACCACTTTTATCATTGTTAGATATATATTTCTCATCGAATCGAGTATTCGGAGGGCGGTAAACACGAATTCGACCGCTGTGTGTTGACTGGAAAGTTTTTTCGTCTGTAAAGATTACATTATTCCAAAAATTTACATCATGCACTAAAAATTCAAGTACAAATTCTACTCGAGTTTCTTTATGTTCAGCTTTAAGTAAGTATTTCTGTGCTGCTGCATGACAGCGTAGCTCAAATTCTCTTACTCGCCGGCGACCAGTACTACTTGATCCAGGAAAATTCGTTTCTTCAGCAGCCTGAATAACTGAATAAAATGGAATTTCTACTAAAGCATTTACCAATTGCAAATCTTGTTGTTGAGTTGATATCCTTCATCGCCCTGATCCAGGTTTTCTACTAATCGTACCGTTTATTCTCCACTTTCTTAAAATGTTACACACCAAATTTTTGTCAATATTATAACGCAGTGCAATTTGTCTCATTGACCATCCATCTTCTGCTTTAGCAATAACATCAGATTTAACTAAATCGCTTATATGAGGCATATTAGTTTTTTGCACACTTGCAATAAATTATGACAACTAACTAACAATGTCACAAAAATTAAAGTTAGATGTACACAACTAGATACCGTTACAAGTCTTGTCCTATTTTTTTTTTCTTGAGACCGTACTACATAAACACGAAACAGAGTTGTATCAAGAAAGTCTTTTTTTTAATAGATGTAAATTTTTTAACGCACTACCTGCAAATGTTAAATGTTTACCAATAATCTACATGTTCAAAGCTGCAGTGAAATCGTTATTATCAAACAAAAATTGCTACACTATCGATGAATATTTATCTACTATTTAAAACATATGTAGATCTTTTACTATTGCAAGTCATACCTAATAAATATATTGTAAATTTTATTATTTATATACAAACTATGATTTTATATGTATATATATTTAGTACTTAAGGCTTTCTAAAAAATTTAAATTCAATGTATTCCACTTAAAACTAGTTGTTAGAAAACACAGTTATATTGTTTGTGTATTTATTATTTTTTGGACAAAATTTCTTAAACTTACATTAATGGACTTATCTGAAATTAGTCGTTTTTTTTTTTTTTTTTAAACCAGTCACCCTACTCTGTGGCTCCGACCCTCACAGAGGGGAGCTGGTAATACCAATAGCCACTCCCCACGCCCGTGGGGTGAGTGACTACCGGGTCCGCGAAATCGTGTGCCCTGAGTAGACGTAATGAACCGAGGATGACAGCCTTCTGCATTCTGCCGGCTAAGATCTCTGCCGAATCTCGGCATGCCGGTATGATCTTTAGTTCTGAAAGCAGCGTCTGTCTCATTCCACCGAGGGCTCCTATAATCAGTACCACTATTTTAACAGAATGGCCTGGATAAAGCCTGCGGAGTTCGAAGAGCAAATCTCGATATTTTGTCCGTTTTTCCTCCTCTTTCAAGACAATGTTGCTCTCAGCGGGAGCTGAGAATTCCACGACATACATTGTCTTGAGTTGGTGGTCGAGGAGTACTATGTCAGGCTTGTTGGCTTGTATTTGCCTGACGGTGGGAAACGAGTAATTCCAATAAATTAGGCACTTCTCATTCCCCACAACGGACTCAATATCCCCCGGAACGTAAGGCAGCACTGGTGTTTCGTCTATCCCATACGAGTGCCTTAGATGATAGTAAAGCACTCGTAATGCTGCGTTGTGTCTATGAATATAGGCCGAGACTGCGTATGTCGGGCAAGCCGACAGTAAGTGCATTACAGTCTCCGGCGCCCTGCGGCAGGCCCTGCAGCTGACATCAGGGACCTCCAGACCCATGACACGACGTCGATAGACGAGAGTGTTAAATACACCATCCTGGCAAGCCATTATGAATCCCTCGGTCTCAGACTTCAGCCCAGCTGACCATAAGAAAGCGAAGGTCAGCCTTTCGGATAAGCCGAGATCTTCTATATTTTTATAGAAGATCCCGTGCAATGGCTTATCCTTATGGAGCTGCAGAAGGATGCTGTGTTCTGCAGCTCTAATGTGGGCTTTTAGTCGAACGGGTTCCAACTCGGTGACAGAGTCGGGGTTTACCCGCTCGACGTCGAAGATGAGACCAAGTTCATCGGCTGCTCTCCGTGCTGCCTTAAAGAGAAAAGCTCCTACCTCTGCATTTTCATGGTCTCGGACCATGCAGAGGAGGGGATCCGAACTCCTGATGACCTTACATGCTCCCTCCAGAACCATCCTGCTATGGAGACTCTCCAAGCTCAAGAGTCCACGGCCTCCCCGATGTCGTGGGAGATATAACCGTGGAACGGACGATTTAGGATGCAAGCTCCTATTGAGATGTATCTTCTTGCGGGTTACTACATCGAGTTGACGCAGCTCTTCTCTAGTCCACTTCACTACTCCGAAAGAGTAGAGAAGGATCGGAACGTATTAGTCGTATTATTATTATTATTATTATTATTATTATTATTATTATTATTATTATTATTTTTTTTTTACAAAAAACCAGTCACCCTACTCCCTCACAGAGGGGAGCTGGTAATACCAATAGCCACTCCCCACGCCCGTGGGGTGAGTGACTACCGGGTCCGCGAATCGTGTGCCCTGAGTAGACGTAATGAACCGAGGATGACAGCCTTCTGCATTCTGCCGGCTAAGATCTCTGCCGAATCTCGGCATGCCGGTATGATCTTTACTTCTGAAAGCAGCGTCTGTCTCATTCCACTGAGGGCTCCTATAATCAGTACCACTATTTTAACAGAATGGCCTGGATAAAGCCTGCGGAGTTCGAAGAGCAAATCTCGATATTTTGTCCGTTTTTCCTCCTCTTTCAAGACAATGTTGCTCTCAGCGGGAGCTGAGAATTCCACGACATACATTGTCTTGAGTTGGTGGTCGAGGAGTACTATGTCAGGCTTGTTGGCTTGTATTTGCCTGACGGTGGGAAACGAGTAGTTCCAATAAATTAGGCACTTCTCATTCCCCACAACGGACTCAATATCCCCCGGAACGTAAGGCAGCACTGGTGTTTCGTCTATCCCATACGAGTGCCTTAGATGATAGTAAAGCACTCGTAATGCTGCGTTGTGTCTATGAATATAGGCCGAGACTGCGTAAGTCGGGCAAGCCGACAGTAAGTGCATTACAGTCTCCGGCGCCCTGCGGCAGGCCCTGCAGCTGACATCAGGGACCTCCATACCCATGACACGACGTCGATAGACGAGAGTGTTAAATACACCATCCTGGCAAGCCATTATGAATCCCTCGGTCTCAGACTTCAGCCCAGCTGACCTTAAGAAGGCGAAGGTCAGCCTTTCGGATAAGCCGAGGTCTTCTATATTTTTATAGAAGATCCCGTGCAATGGCTTATCCTTATGGAGCTGCAGAAGGATGTTGTGTTCTGCAGCTCTAATGTGGGCTTTTAGTCGAACGGGTTCCAACTCGGTGACAGAGTCGGGGTTTACCCGCTCGACGTCGAAGATGAGACCAAGTTCATCGGCTGCTCTGCGTGCTGCCTTAAAGAGAAAAGCTCCTACCTCTGCATTTTCATGGTCTCGGACCATGCAGAGGAGGGGATCCGAACTCCTGATGACCTTGCATGCTCCCTCCAGAACCATCCTGCTATGGAGACTCTCCAAGCTCAAGAGTCCACGGCCTCCCCGATGTCGTGGGAGATATAACCGTGGAACGGACGATTTAGGATGCAAGCTCCTATTGAGATGCATCTTCTTGCGGGTTACTACATCGAGTTGACGCAGCTCTTCTCTAGTCCACTTCACTACTCCGAAAGAGTAGAGAAGGATCGGAACGGCAAGCATATTTGTAGCAGACACCTTGTTCTTCCCCGACAGTTCTGGAGACCAGATCTGTCGGAGTAGGTGCTGATACTTGCCGCGGAGAGCGTTTTTCACTACACTCACTTCTTGGGTGGAGCGTTGCTCGACACCCAAGTAAGTGTACGACTCTCCGGCATCTAGATGGTGTAAGATGCTTCCGTCCACGAGCTGCGCGTCCTCTCCATAGTCACCGCATCGTCCTCTCTTGAGATGGATCAGTGCGCATTTGTCCAACCCGAACTGCATACCGACAGCCTGCGTATACTCCTGTACCACCCTAAGGGACTGTTGCAGATCCCTCTCTCCAGAGGCATAAAGTTTAAGGTCATCCATATAAAATAGATGGGTGACCTTATGCCTCCTGTCGCCGGGGGTACCGCAGTTGTAGCCACGGGTTTTCCGGAGCGAGACGGATAATGGCAGTAGTGAGATGCAAAACATAAGGGGGCTGAGGGAATCTCCCTGAAATACTCCTCTTCTGAATGTTACCGACTCTGTTTGGACTCTATCGTTACCCGATGTTATGGTAAAGCGAGTCCTCCAGAGCGGCATCAGTTCTTCAATACATCTCACTACGGGACCGGGTACCACAAGACATCGGAGCAAGTGAACAATGAGCTCATGCGATGTCATGTCGAATGCCTTGCGGTAGTCGATCCAGGCCATAGAGAGGTTCCGCTTATACTGCATGGAGTCCTGCGTGACACATCTGTCAATCAACAGGTTCTCCTTGCAGCCAGCGACACCTCTCTTCGACCCTCGTTGCTCATATATCCGTTCGTAAACCGGTTCAACTGCGTGGAGCACCCGCATGTACAAAATGCGTGTAAACACCTTGTAACATGCGTTTAGACAGGTTATCGGTCTGTAATTCTTTGGGTTGGACAAATCTCCGTTCTTGGGGATCAGCACTGTCCGCCCCTCAACAACCCAAGAAGGGATTTGCTGCTCCCCATTTAACCAGGAATTAAAAATTCTGGCCAAATGGTGGTGGGTGCTCGATAACTTTTTCCACCAAAAGTTATTTATCCCATCGGGACCTGGAGCAGCAAAGTTCTTAGAGCCATCAAGAGCCCTACGAACCTCTTCTGGGGTTATTGGTTCGCACACTTCCTGTGGTTGCTGAAGCCTTTGACAAAAGGCTTCAAAGTGTGCAAGGGCCGGAGAATTTCGGTTGAGTGGAAGCCTCTCCTCGTACAGCGTTTTCCAGAAGTTCTCCACCTGATCTGCAGTCGGCGGATTGTCTACAACACGCGGAGGCGGTTGGAAAAGGCGCGAGGGCTTCTCGCGGAACAGTTTATTTTCCGCAAGCCCCCTCGCCCGCCTCACTAATGACTTTTTGCAAGTCACTAGCATCCGTATCCTGTCGAGACAGTGCTGTTTGGTGGTTCGCAGCACTGCCTCATTGAGTGTGTGATGGACGCGTCTTAAGTTGGCGGCTAATCGACGCACTTTAGGCGTGAAGGCCTGTTGGCCGCCATATAGTCCATCACACATTGGATACGGGATGCGTGTTGCCTCGCCGACTGGATCTTGGCTTCCATCTTTTGTATGCGCCGCTGCGCTCTCTCCTGTGGGGAAGAGGTATTTCGCCTCTCCACCTGAGACGAGCGTTGAGCAGCGGCATACACGGCACAATTTATGTGCCAGATGTCAGCCTCTTCTGGTAGCGCTGTACGAAGTTCAGCGTCCACTCTGGCCAGGTCTTGTGGCCCGGGGGTTTTCAGACGGTGTAACCCCCTTCTGGTACTGAGGCCCTCTGGTATTGGCGGAACGAGGAGAGCCACGTCCTCAACCGGTGAATGTGGCGGCTCTTCGGCCACCTCATTCACCGGCCCAGGAGCAGCCCTCACGTAGCCCCTACTACGAAGGTGGGATACATAGTCACGCAGATTTTGTGGCGTGAAGGCGCTATGCTCTGGTAGCCTCTCACACCACAGAGCATGCATCCGCGCCATGTACCCCCTCCGCGCGGGCTCACTGCTTTCATAACAATGCAGAAGCTCATCCCTCAGTTCATCTGTCCACTCAAAGCGTCCTTGTTCATTGCGTACGTCGTCAACGGGCGGTCTATCCGGTTGGGCCCCACCACCTTGCCCTTGACCCCTATCCGAACGGGGTCGATCGTGGGGGCCCAGTCTTCGGCCTGCCGGAACCAAAGGTTAGAGCCTGTGGGTGGTTAGCCCTGCAGGCCCACGACCGACACCAGAGGGGAAGATGCTTTCCCCTCCCGGGTGCACTAGGGCTGCCGGTTCGGTTTTGCACCCCTAGCTGGAGTAAGTGGTGGCGCTACTCACCAAAGGCTTAATAGATGGAAGTTAGCCCCTCCTGCTTATTTATTATTATAGACTTAAGCCGTGCACTTTCTCGGCCGAAGCCGGAAAAAATTCACCGACCCCTCGCGCGCGCCGTTGGGGTTCGGCTCTGTGGGGACCCGGGCCTGTCCCGGGTCCATTGGTGTTGGGGATCGGCTCGGTTAACGGGGATGAAATTCATCACGTCCCATTAATCCGGTGGATATTTCGATTTTCTATCCTTCATCGTTCAAAAACTTTCTGGTGATATGGCATGTCTGAAGAATCACCGTCCTCTGGATAATCTTCGCGAGGCCTTTAGGTAGATTAAGTTGCTCCAAATAATTCAAGAACTTCTTCGTCACCACGCCTGTAGCCGATATTATGATCGGGATAATTCGAACCTCCTCTAATCTCCACACGTGTTTAAGTTCTATAGCCAAGTTCTGATATTTATTTCTCTTTTCCATCTCCGTTTTATGCAGGTTGTTGGTTAGGGGGCATCCAATATCAATAATAGTGGCCTTCTTGTCTTTCTTTTTGATCACCAGGATGTCAGGGCGGTTGTGATCCAAGGTTCTATCAGACTGTATTGGTCTATCCCAGTACAGCAATGTTTCCTCGTCTTCTAAAACAGCTTGAGGTGTGTATTTATAGAAGGGCGGTGGATTAGTAATGAGTCCTAAGTTAAGTGCCAATTCTCTATGGATGATTTTCGCCACTTCGTTGTGCCTTCCCAAATACATTCCCGTAGCCAAAGCGGGGCAGCCTCCAGTGACATGTTCGATAGTTTCACCCACTGCCTTACACTTTCTACACACATCGTTCACGCCGGGGACTTTAAGGATGTACTTCTCATAATTTCTAGTACGGATAATGCTATCCTGAATGGCTGTTATGAATCCCTCAGTTTCTGGGTGTAACATTCCTTCCTTAAGCCATAGGAGCGAGGTCTCCTTGTCGATCTCTGGATTGTTTAAGGCATTGGGATACTTTCCGTGGAGTACCTTGTCCTGCCATGCTGTTTGAATATCCTCGTTCGTTCGGATCACTATTTCGTGTTGCCGATCTTTGAGGTTTAACGGTGTGTATCTATTGTCACTTTCCACTATTTTCCGAATGAGGACCCTGTCTGAATTGTAGAAATAGAGGCGCATGTTCTTCTCTTGCGTTCGGCACATTTTCTGAACGCTGCTTAATCCTCTGCCTCCTTGTGTTCTTGGCATGTACAGTCTTTCAACTGCGCTCTTTGGGTGATGCGTTCGAAACTTTGTAAGTGTAGTTCTCGTCATTCTGTCTAGGTCTTCCAGGTCTGTATCCGAGTACTTTAGTATTCCGAATGAGTATGCCAGACTAGGGACAGCATATGTATTGATCGCTGTAATCATGTTCCTAGCGTTGAGTTTAGTATTCAGGAGCTTATTTAGACGTTGTTTGTATTTTTCCCTAAACTCCTTCTTTAGCTGGGTGTGGTCTATCCTTCTATTCTGCAGAATTCCAAGGTACTTGTAAGTTTCTTCTGGCAGCATTTGCTCAAAGTCACGGATATTCTCCGGCTGCTGCGTTAATTTTCCCTTTGTGACATGTACTTCGGCACACTTCTCCAGACCAAACTCCATTCTGATATCATCGCTGAAGGTTTTGACATTGGCTACTAGCGCCTTCAATTGTCTTGGATTCTCAGCGTAGAGCTTGATGTCATCCATAAATAGTAAATGACTGAGCCTCGAGCTTGGTTGCTTGGGATCTATTCGGAAACCGTAGGTGGTGTCATTCAATATTGCTGAGAGGGGATTGAGAGCGAGGCAAAACCATAATGGACTCAGCGAATCCCCCTGGTATATACCTCTTCTAATCTTGATGTTCGAGATAGTGCTTCCTCCAATTATTGTCTGAGTTTCCCAAGTCGCCATTGCATATGTTAGTAGCCGAACGATGGTTGGGCTAACTTTGTATACTTCTAGCACTTTTATTAGCCAGTCATGAGGTACAGAGTCGAATGCCTTTTTGTAGTCTATGTCGGCCATACTGATGTTTCGGCGCTTTACTTCAGCTTGTTTGATGGTTACTGCATCTATTGTTAGCTGCTCCTTGCATCCAAGTGATCTCTTTACGCATCCCCGCTGTTCTGGGCCAATTATATTGTTCATCTCACAGTGTTCATTGATTTGCCTATGTATCAATGACGTGAGAAGTTTGTAGATCGCAGACAAGCAGGTGATTGGCCTGTAGTTTTTCGGGTCTTTCAGATCTCCTTTTTTGGGCAGGAGGTAAGTTACTCCTCGACCTAAAAATTCAGGAAATCTTGTTGGATCTTCAAGGATTTTGTTGAATGCTCGGGCAAACTGTGGAATTAGCGCTGGGAATGATTTCAACCAGAAGTTCTGTATGTTGTCTGGTCCAGGTGCTTTCCAGCTTGAAGTGTTTTTTATGCACTCTTCGACATCTGCAGGAGTAATATTAGTATCTGGCATATCTGGAAGATCATTTGCATTGCGCTCTGCTGTTTGGAGCCATGTAGCTGCTTGATTGAATCTCGCAGGGTTTGACCATATCCCCTGCCAGAATTGACCGAAGCGATTGTGGTCAATTTTCTCGGGTTCTGTATTGCCTTGGTTGTTGCTTTCCAGATTGCGATAGAAGATCTTCTGGTTGCTAGAGAATAAATTATTTTGTTCTTTGCGCTTCGCAGTCTCGTTGTATCGCCGCAGTCTCGCTCCTTTAACTTTACTTTTCTGTCTAGCATCATCGTAGTAATTCGTGAGGGTTTCGTTGGACTGTGGATGGTTTAAGTCTATTTGTTGTTTCCGGCATATTTTACTAATTTTGCTCTTAACTTTATTGCTCTTATTGCCATCTAAATACTCTTTGATAATGTTTGCCTCAGTTCTTAGCAGATCTATTTTTATTTTTTTTTTTATTTTTTTACAAAAAACCAGTCACCCTACTCTGTGGCTCCGACCCTCACAGAGGGGAGCTGGTAATACCAATAGCCACTCCACACGCCCGTGGGGTGAGTGACTACCGGGTCCGCGAATCGTGTGCCCTGAGTAGACGTAATGAACCGAGGATGACAGCCTTCTGCATTCTGCCGGTTAAGATCTCTGCCGAATCTCGGCATGCCGGTATAATCTTTAGTTCTGAAAGCAGCGTCTGTCTCATTCCACCGAGGGCTCCTATAATCAGTACCACTATTTTAACAGAATGGCCTGGATAAAGCCTGCGGAGTTCGAAGAGCAAATCTCGATATTTTGTCCGTTTTTCCTCCTCTTTCAAGACAATGTTGCTCTCAGCGGGAGCCGAGAATTCCACGACATACATTGTCTTGAGTTGGTGGTCGAGGAGTACTATGTCAGGCTTGTTGGCTTGTATTTGCCTGACGGTGGGAAACGAGTAGTTCCAATAAATTAGGCACTTCTCATTCCCCACAACGGACTCAATATCCCCCGGAACGTAAGGCAGCACTGGTGTTTCGTCTATCCCATACGAGTGCCTTAGATGATAGTAAAGCACTCGTAATGCTGCGTTGTGTCTATGAATATAGGCCGAGACTGCGTATGTCGGGCAAGCCGACAGTAAGTGCATTACAGTCTCCGGCGCCCTGCGGCAGGCCCTGCAGCTGACATCAGGGACCTCCATACCCATGACACGACGTCGATAGACGAGAGTGTTAAATACACCATCCTGGCAAGCCATTATGAATCCCTCGGTCTCAGACTTCAGCCCAGCTGACCTTAAGAAGGCGAAGGTCAGCCTTTCGGATAAGCCGAGGTCTTCTATATTTTTATAGAAGATCCCGTGCAATGGCTTATCCTTATGGAGCTGCAGAAGGATGTTGTGTTCTGCAGCTCTAATGTGGGCTTTTAGTCGAACGGGTTCCAACTCGGTGACAGAGTCGGGGTTTACCCGCTCGACGTCGAAGATGAGACCAAGTTCATCGGCTGCTCTCCGTGCTGCCTTAAAGAGAAAAGCTCCTACCTCTGCATTTTCATGGTCTCGGACCATGCAGAGGAGGGGATCCGAACTCCTGATGACCTTACATGCTCCATCCAGAACCATCCTGCTATGGAGACTCTCCAAGCTCAAGAGTCCACGGCCTCCCCGATGTCGTGGGAGATATAACCGTGGAACGGACGATTTAGGATGCAAGCTCCTATTGAGATGCATCTTCTTGCGGGTTACTACATCGAGTTGACGCAGCTCTTCTCTAGTCCACTTCACTACTCCGAAAGAGTAGAGAAGGATCGGAACGGCAAGCATATTTGTAGCAGACACCTTGTTCTTCCCCGACAGTTCTGAAGACCAGATCTGTCGGAGTAGGTGCTGATACTTGCCGCGGAGAGCGTTTTTTACTACACTCACTTCTTGGGTGGAGCGTTGCTCGACACCCAAGTAAGTGTACGACTCTCCGGCATCTAGATGGTGTAAGATGCTTCCGTCCACGAGCTGCGCGTCCTCTCCATAGTCACCGCATCGTCCTCTCTTGAGATGGATCAGTGCGCATTTGTCCAACCCGAACTGCATACCGACAGCCTGCGTATACTCCTGTACCACCCTAAGGGACTGTTGGAGATCCCTCTCTCCAGAGGCATAAAGTTTAAGGTCATCCATATAAAATAGATGCGTGACCTTATGCCTCCTGTCGCCGGGGGTACCGCAGTTGTAGCCACGGGTTTTCCGGAGCGAGACGGATAATGGCAGTAGTGAGATGCAAAACAGAAGGGGGCTGAGGGAATCTCCCTGAAATACTCCTCTTCTGAATGTTACCGACTCTGTTTGGACTCTATCGTTACCCGATGTTATGGTAAAGCGAGTCCTCCAGAGCGGCATCAGTTCTTCAATACATCTCACTACGGGACCGGGTACCACAAGACATCGGAGCAAGTGAACAATGAGCTCATGCGATGTCATGTCGAATGCCTTGCGGTAGTCGATCCAGGCCATAGAGAGGTTCCGCTTATACTGCATGGAGTCCTGTGTGACACATCTGTCAATCAACAGGTTCTCCTTGCAGCCAGCGACACCTCTCTTCGACCCTCGTTGCTCATATATCCGTTCGTAAACCGGTTGAACTGCGTGGAGCACCCGCATGTACAAAATGCGTGTAAACACCTTGTAACATGCGTTTAGACAGGTTATCGGTCTGTAATTCTTTGGGTTGGACAAATCTCCGTTCTTGGGGATCAGCACTGTCCGCCCCTCAACAACCCAAGAAGGGATTTGCTGCTCCCCATTTAACCAGGAATTAAAAATTCTGGCCAAATGGTGGTGGGTGCTCGATAACTTTTTCCACCAAAAGTTATTTATCCCATCGGGACCTGGAGCAGCAAAGTTCTTAGAGCCCTCAAGAGCCCTACGAACCTCTTCTGGGGTTATTGGTTCGCACACTTCCTGTGGTTGCTGAAGCCTTTGACAAAAGGCTTCAAAGTGTGCAAGGGCAGGAGAATCTCGGTTGAGTGGAAGCCTCTCCTCGTACAGCGTTTTCCAGAAGTTGTCCACCTGATCTGCAGTCGGCGGATTGTCTACAACACGCGGAGGCGGTTGGAAAAGGCGCGAGGGCTTCTCGCGGAACAGTTTATTTTCCGCAAGCCCCCTCGCCCGCCTCACTAATGACTTTTTGCAAGTCACTAGCATCCGTATCCTGTCGAGACAGTGCTGTTTGGTGGTTCGCAGCACTGCCTCATTGAGTGTGTGATGGACGCGTCTTAAGATGGCGGCTAATCGACGCACTTTAGGCGTGAACGGCCTGCTGGCCGCCATATAGTCCATCACACATTGGATACGGGATGCGTGTTGCCTCGCCGACTGGATCTTGGCTTCCATCTTTTGTATGCGCCGCTGCGCTCTCTCCTGTGGGGACGAGGTATTTCGCCTCTCCACCTGAGACGAGCGTTGAGCAGCGGCATACACGGCACAATTTATGTGCCAGATGTCAGCCTCTTCTGGTAGCGCTGTACGAAGTTCAGCGTCCACTCTGGCCAGGTCTTGTGGCCCGGGGGTTTTCAGACGGTGTAACCCCCTTCTGGTACTGAGGCCCTCTGGTATTGGCGGAACGAGGAGAGCCACGTCCTCAACCGGTGAATGTGGCGGCTCTTCGGCCACCTCATTCACCGGCCCAGGAGCAACCCTCACGTAGCCCCTACTACGAAGGTGGGATACATAGTCACGCAGATTTTGTGGCGTGAAGGCGCTATGCTCTGGTAGCCTCTCACACCACAGAGCATGCATCCGCGCCATGTACCCCCTCCGCGCGGGCTCACTGCTTTCATAACAATGCAGAAGCTCATCCCTCAGTTCATCTGTCCACTCAAAGCGTCCTTGTTCATTGCGTACGTCGTCAACGGGCGGTCTATCCGGTTGGGCCCCACTACCTTGCCCTTGACCCCTATCCGAACGGGGTCGATCGTGGGGGCCCAGTCTTCGGCCTGCCGGAACCCAAGGTTAGAGCCTGTGGGTGGTTAGCCCAGCAGGCCCACGACCGACACCAGAGGGGAAGATGCTTTCCCCTCCCGGGTGCACTAGGGCTGCCGGTTCGGTTTTGCACCCCTAGCTGGAGTAAGTGGTGGCGCTACTCACCAAAGGCTTAATAGATGGAAGTTAGCCCCTCCTGCTTATATTATATATTTTTTTTTTTTTTTTTTTTTAAGTAAAACCAGTCGTCCTTCTCCCTGCCTCCGATACCAGAGAGGGTACGCTGGGAGCGCCAGTAACCACTCTCTACACCGTAGAGTCAGTGATCACTGGTTCCGTGACTCGTGTGCCCTGAGCAGACGCAATGAACCAAGAATGACAGCCTTCTGCATTCTCCCGGCTAGGACTTCTGCCGATTGTCGGCATGCCGGTATGATGTTCAATTCTGAAAGCAGCGTGTGTCTCGTTCCACCGAGAGCTCCTATAATCAGTACCACCAGCTTGACAGTATGGTCTGGATACAGTCTGCGGAGTTCGAAGAGTAGGTCTCGATATTTTGTCCGCTTTTCTTCCTCCTTCAAGACAATGTTGTTCTCCGCGGGAGCCGAGAACTCTATGACGAACATTATCTTGAGTTGGTGGTCTATGAGGACTATGTCAGGCTTGTTTGCCTGTATTTGCCTGACCGTGGGAAACGAGTAGTTCCAATAAATTAGACACCTCTCATTCCCCACAACGGACTCAATATCCCCCGGAGCATAAGGCAGCACTGGTGTCTCGTCTATCTCATACGAGTGCCTCAGATGGTAGTAAAGCACTCGTAGTGCTCCGTCGTGCCTTTGGATATAGGCGGAGACTGCATATGTCGGGCAGGCCGACAACAAGTGCATAAGCGTCTCCGGCGCTCTGCGGCAGGCCCTGCAGCTGACGTCAGCGACCTCCACACCCATGACACGACTTCGATAGACGAGGGTGTTGAATACACCGTCCTGGCAAGCCAATATAAATCCCTCGGTCTCAGACTTCAGCCCGGCTGACCTTAAGAAGGCGAAGGTCAGCCTTTCGGATAAGCCAAGTTCTTCTATATTTCTATAGAAGACACCATGCAGTGGCTTATCCGAATGGAGCTGCAGAAAGATGGTTTGTTCCGCAGCTTTTATTTGGGCTTTCCGCCGAGCGGGTTCCAACTCGGTGACAGAGTCGGGATTATCCCGCTCAACGTCGAAGATGAGACCGAGTTCATCGGCTGCTCTGCGTGCTGCCTTAAACAGAAAAGCTCCTACCCCTGCATTTTCATGGTCTCGGACCATGCAGAGGAGGGGATCCGAACTCCTGACGACCTTACAGGCTCCATCCAGCACCATCCTGCTGTGTAGACTCTCCAAGCTCAAGAGTCCACGGCCTCCCCGATGGCGTGGGAGATATAACCGTGGAACGGACGATTTAGGATGCAGGCTCCTATTGAGGTGCATCTTTCTCCGGGTTCCTACATCGAGTTGACGCAGCTCCTCTCGAGTCCACTTCACTACTCCAAAGGAGTAGAGAAGGATCGGAACGGCAAGCATATTAGTAACAGACACCTTGTTCTTCCCCGACAGTTCTGAAGACCAGATCTGTCGGAGTCGGTGCTGATACTTGCCGCGGAGAGCGTTTTTCACTACACCCACTTCTTGGGTGGAGCGTTGCTCGACACCCAAGTAAGTGTACGACTCTCCGGCATCTAGGTGGTGTAGGATGCTTCCGTCTACGAGCTGCGCGTCCTCGCCGTAGTCCCCACATCGTCCTCTCTTGAGATGGACCAGTGCACATTTGTCCAATCCGAACTGCATACCGACAGCCTGCGTGTACTCCTGTACCACCCTAAGGGATTGTTGGAGATCCCTTTCTCCGGAGGCATAAAGTTTAAGGTCATCCATATAAAACAAATGGGTGACCTTATGCCTCCTGTCGCCGGGGGTACCACAGTTGTAACCGCGGGTTTTTCGGAGCGAGACGGATAATGGCAGTAGCGAGATGCAAAACAAAAGGGGGCTGAGGGAATCTCCCTGAAATACTCCTCTTTTCAACGTTACCGGCTCTGTTTGGACTCTATCATTACCAGATGTTATGGTAAAGCGAGTCCTCCAGAACGGCATCAGATCTTCAATGCATCTCACTACGGGACCGGCGACCGCAAGACATCGGAGCAAGTGTACAATAAGCTCATGAGATGTCATGTCAAATGCCTTGCGGTAATCGATCCAGGCCATGGAGAGATTCCGCTTATACTGCACGGAGTCCTGCGTGACACATCTGTCAATCAACAAGTTCTCCTTGCAGCCAGCGACATCTCTCTTCGACCCTCGTTGCTCATATATCCGTTCGTAAACTGGGTTAACTGCTTGGAGTACCCGCATGTACAAGATGCGTGTGAACACCTTGTAACATGCGTTTAAACAGGTTATCGGCCTATAGTTCTTTGGGTTGGACAAATCTCCGTTCTTGGGGATCAGCACTGTCCGCCCCTCAACAACCCAAGAAGGAATTTGCTGCTCCCCATTTAGCCAAGAATTAAAAATTCTGGCCAAATGGTGGTGGGTACTGGTTAACTTTTTCCACCAAAAGTTATTAATCCCATCGGGACCTGGAGCAGCAAAATTCTTAGAGCCTTCAAGAGCTCTTCGAACCTCTTCTGGGGTTATTGGTTGGCACACCTCCTGTTGTAGATGAAGCCTTTGGCAAAAGGCTTCAAAGTGTGCCAGGGCCGGAGAGTCTCTGTTGAGCGGAAGCCTCTGTTCGTACAACGTTTTCCAGAAAATTTCCACCTGATCGACGGTCGGTGGATTGTCGGCAACACGCTGAGGCGGTTCGAATAGGCGCGAAGGCTTTTGGCGAAAAAGGTTATTTTCCGCCAGCCCCCTCGCCCGCCTCACTAGTGACTTTTTGCAAGCCACTAGCATCCGTATCCTATCGAGGCAGTGCTGTTATATATTTTTATACAAAAAACCAGTCACCCTACTCTGTGGCTCCGACCCTCACAGAGGGGAGCTGGTAATACCAATAGCCACTCCCCACGCCCGTGGGGTGAGTGACTACCGGGTCCGCGAATCGTGTGCCCTGAGTAGACGTAATGAACCGAGGATGACAGCCTTCTGCATTCTGCCGGCTAAGATCTCTGCCGAATCTCGGCATGCCGGTATGATCTTTAGTTCTGAAAGCAGCGTCTGTCTCATTCCACCGAGGGCTCCTATAATCAGTACCACTATTTTAACAGAATGGCCTGGATAAAGCCTGCGGAGTTCGAAGAGCAAATCTCGATATTTTGTCCGTTTTTCCTCCTCTTTCAAGACAATGTTGCTCTCAGCGGGAGCTGAGAATTCCACGACATACATTGTCTTGAGTTGGTGGTCGAGGAGTACTATGTCAGGCTTGTTGGCTTGTATTTGCCTGACGGTGGGAAACGAGTAGTTCCAATAAATTAGGCACTTCTCATTCCCCACAACGGACTCAATATCCCCCGGAACGTAAGGCAGCACTGGTGTTTCGTCTATCCCATACGAGTGCCTTAGATGATAGTAAAGCACTCGTAATGCTGCGTTGTGTCTATGAATATAGGCCGAGACTGCGTAAGTCGGGCAAGCCGACAGTAAGTGCATTACAGTCTCCGGCGCCCTGCGGCAGGCTCTGCAGCTGACATCAGGGACCTCCATACCCATGACACGACGTCGATAGACGAGAGTGTTAAATACACCATCCTGGCAAGCCATTATGAATCCCTCGGTCTCAGACTTCAGCCCAGCTGACCTTAAGAAGGCGAAGGTCAGCCTTTCGGATAAGCCGAGGTCTTCTATATTTTTATAGAAGATCCCGTGCAATGGCTTATCCTTATGGAGCTGCAGAAGGATGTTGTGTTCTGCAGCTCTAATGTGGGCTTTTAGTCGAACGGGTTCCAACTCGGTGACAGATTCGGGGTTTACCCGCTCGACGTCGAAGATGAGACCAAGTTCATCGGCTGCTCTGCGTGCTGCCTTAAAGAGAAAAGCTCCTACCTCTGCATTTTCATGGTCTCGGACCATGCAGAGGAGGGGATCCGAACTCCTGATGACCTTACATGCTCCATCCAGAACCATCCTGCTATGGAGACTCTCCAAGCTCAAGAGTCCACGGCCTCCCCGATGTCGTGGGAGATATAACCGTGGAACGGACGATTTAGGATGCAAGCTCCTATTGAGATGCATCTTCTTGCGGGTTACTACATCGAGTTGACGCAGCTCTTCTCTAGTCCACTTCACTACTCGGAAAGAGTAGAGAAGGATCGGAACGGCAAGCATATTTGTAGCAGACACCTTGTTCTTCCCCGACAGTTCTGAAGACCAGATCTGTCGGAGTAGGTGCTGATACTTGCCGCGGAGAGCGTTTTTCACTACACTCACTTCTTGGGTGGAGCGTTGCTCGACACCCAAGTAAGTGTACGACTCTCCGGCATCTAGATGGTGTAAGATGCTTCCGTCCACGAGCTGCGCGTCCTCTCCGTAGTCACCGCATCGTCCTCTCTTGAGATGGATCAGTGCGCATTTGTCCAACCCGAACTGCATACCGACAGCCTGCGTGTACTCCTGTACCACCCTAAGGGACTGCTGGAGATCCCTCTCTCCAGAGGCATAAAGTTTAAGGTCATCCATATAAAATAGATGGGTGACCTTATGCCTCCTGTCGCCGGGGGTACCGCAGTTGTAGCCACGGGTTTTCCGGAGCGAGACGGATAATGGCAGTAGTGAGATGCAAAAGAGAAGGGGGCTGAGGGAATCTCCCTGAAATACTCCTCTTCTGAATGTTACCGACTCAGTTTGGACTCTATCGTTACCCGATGTTATGGTAAAACGAGTCCTCCAGAGCGGCATCAGTTCTTCAATACATCTCACTACGGGGCCTGGTACCACAAGACATCGGAGCAAGTGAACAATGAGCTCATGCGATGTCATGTCAAATGCCTTGCGGTAGTCGATCCAGGCCATAGAGAGGTTCCGCTTATACTGCATGGAGTCCTGCGTGACACATCTGTCGATCAGCAGGTTTTCCTTGCAGCCAGCGACACCTCTCTTCGACCCTCGTTGCTCATATATCCGTTCGTAAACCGGTTCAACTGCGTGGAGCACCCGCATGTACAAAATGCGTGTAAACACCTTGTAGCATGCGTTTAGACAGGTTATCGGTCTGTAGTTCTTTGGGTTGGACAAATCTCCGTTCTTGGGGATCAGCACTGTCCGCCCCTCAACAACCCAAGAAGGGATTTGCTGCTCCCCATTTAACCAGGAATTAAAAATTCTGGCCAAATGGTGGTGGGTGCTCGATAACTTTTTCCACCAAAAGTTATTTATCCCATCGGGACCTGGAGCAGCAAAGTTCTTAGAGCCCTCAAGAGCCCTACGAACCTCTTCTGGGGTTATTGGTTCGCACACTTCCTGTGGTTGCTGAAGCCTTTGACAAAAGGCTTCAAAGTGTGCAAGGGCAGGAGAATCTCGGTTGAGTGGAAGCCTCTCCTCGTATAGCGTTTTCCAGAAGTTCTCCACCTGATCTGCCACCTTTTTATTATTATTATTATTATTATTATTATTATTATTATTATTATTATTATTATTATTATTATTATTATTATTATTATTATTATTGTGCAATATCGTATGTGCATAATTTAGCACATCCGATTATACAAAATTTAGTACATATGATCAAAATCAAAAATACTTGACAGCTTACGTTTTTCATGCCACTTTTATTTCTTTTCTGTTCGCGTAAATATACCTATGAATGATCTAGTTATTGGTATGCTGATTACAGAACCTTGAATCTTTTGTATGATGCAAATGTTGTTCCTCTTTTTTAATATACATATCTGGGGTTATACAATATTTCTGAAATATCAGTATTGCTGTAATTCTGTTATTTAATCTATATTTCTATAATTTAATATTACATATTTTAAGTGTTAAAAATTGTGTGATGTCCAACGAAATAATTTATCGAAAGATAAAGTGACAAAAATTTTAAATGACTACATGAGTATGAATAGAAACCCACTTATAATTAATAATAATAAATTATACCAAATAAAATTTAAAAATGTTTCAGTCTATGTTTGATCTACAAATAATTGTTATTAACAGAAATATTTAATTTTAGCTTTATCCTCCATTCATAATAGAACTGAAAACACAAAAATTCTTGTAATGAGAAATCGCAATTTGATTGCTGTATTAAAAGTTCACAAAATAAGAGAGCAGAGAGAGCATTGCTATTGTATTTGTCTGATTAGGAAGACTCTTCAAATGTACGCGAGCGAGCTGGGCGGTAAACAGGGAGGTACATGGAAAAGTGTAATAGGGATACAAAATATGCATAGAAAATGATATATGTTGATATTATTTAGTCGCTATACGTGAAAGCTACAGAAAAATATAGTAGTTAAATGCAGAGTTTAGGGAGACTATAGGTACTCTTTCCGATCTCAAAAGTTATAATGCTTTCTTGTATATACCAAATATAACAGTTTTCCGTAGGCACAGGTTTTATAGTTTTGCAATCCTCGACCTAGAGAAACATTACTTAATAATTTATTTTCGTCAACTTAAACTATCATTTATCTGGCACTCTATTCCAGCTGCACTAAATATATTTTATTTGTTATTCACCTGTAAAATGATATTTTATACAGTACACAAACATTGAGAATCACTTTTAACTGGCTAACCAGTGTAAAAATAATACACTACTAATAATAATTCTTACTGGCCCTAGGGGGTGACAGGCCCTACTTGCGGCTCGCCAGTTATTTCCTCCTATCGCCGGTAAAAACTGTTTTACCTTGCTTGTAATGTAAAATACTATTACTGCCACTCACGAGCAAACTTATCACTTGGAGCTGCACTAAAAGTAATGTTTTTGTAATTGGCAGTATTTGTTTATTTCATATTCGATGTTTGAAGAAAAAATAGCATGTTCTATGTGAAGTAAAGGTGTCAACAGAACATACCTTTCATGACAAGTTTTGTGAACACACGAGCGGCACTAAAAATTTTTGAAAAAAAGTGTCAGTATTTATGTAATGTTTTTTGTTTGTCAGATGCTATTGCCAAGTACATCCTCGACACAAAAATGTCACTTTTAACTTGTACTCCATATGAAAAAATACTCTTTTTCTTCAAACGTTAAATAATCGTAACATTTCTTACTCATTTCATGGCGTTACAGTTTGAAATTTCAGACGACTGTGCGGTGCCATTAGCAGCGGAAGTAATGGTACTTTTTTTTCCTCTCGAGTGGACTATAACATGTCTTATTCGGAGTAAAAGCCACTTTTGTGACTCGTCTGTAACTCACATCGTTCGTCCGGCAAACCTACAGACTCGCCACAGAAGTATCACTTTTACTCCTAATAAGACTATATACTATTTTGCGTCCCGGTTAGTTTTACCGGACCCACTTTACACGTCTGTCAACTATATCTTAGACACAAAAAATATCACTTTCACTTTGTAAAAAAATAATATACTATTAATCTTTATTATCGACGACAACTGTCACTTACATCCTGAGAGATTAAAATCGTATATAATTCTTCCGGGACTGAAAGGGACACTCTAGTTTTTGAAAATTTAAATTATTTTATACGTCAATTTGGCAAATAGTTGTTATTCTGAATTTATTCGATAATGAAGTTACATGGTCGTGCAAAAAATGGTGCACACACCTCTAACGAAAAGTGTGTTTTCAGACTTAGTGTGATTCACACTCTAGCACTATACAACTACTATACATCTTTGAATATAATAGTATACTATACTTGTTTGTACCGCTGACTCTTATCACACACGAATTCTTGAAAAAGTCGATTTTCTAAAGTGTGATTTCATGAATCATAAAAAATGCCCATTTTTGTATTCACCTGCCACTTCAAATGCCCTCGATTCACCTCAGATTTCAGAAGGCACATCACCTGCTGACGTCTGTCCTTCAATATTGATATTGTGAACGATTCATCTTAGCGTCTGAAGGACTTTTACTATATTTATCAAAAATGAATGTTAACGTTCACAAAATAAGGGTTCAAAACGACTGTTTCAGACGGAGAATAATACAAAATTTATACTTACTGTTCGTTTATGCTTAACTGCTTCTCTGATGGTATCAATTGGACGTCGTAACACTATAAATCTAACACAGTAACTACTAACACTTTCTTAAAATTAAACCCGAAAGGGAATTTTGAAAACACAAGAAAAAGACAATATAAAGTTCAAAAATATATATTAAATCTCTTCAAAAATGAATGTTTTACAACAACTTCAAGAAATATGTTTTGACAAACTATAGTCTGGTCCATGTACAACACATGGTGAGGAACGGACGACTTATAATGTACCAACTACCATCTAATGTGCAGTTTTTGAGCCAACGATTACACAAAAAGATTCAAGAAAAGTTCAATGTTTATAAAATTCTGGTGGGCTTTTGCTTGCCTGTCTAATTACGTATTTTTATTTCAATATCAATTTTGGTCGCTCCTCGGAGCTTTAAAATGCTTGAATCGCAACGACTTTGAATTATATTTGGGCAATTAAAATTTCATACATTCAGGCAAGGCGGTCCCATGCACATATGAGTACATGGTAAAGATACTTTTCTGACACCGAATCACTGAGGAACCGGTTTAGGGCAAATCCCGTTAAAACTCATCATTTTCCCGTCAAAATCGACTGCTAGGAAATGATGGAGATCCCATGTCGCTAAAGGCTATTTTCGCTAAAACTTACGATATACTTTGAATAGAAGCTGAATTAACTTGTCCTCATATTTAATACCACGCATGAATTGCAGTGCTTAACAACGTGGATTCGTAAAAGGGTTTTTAATTTTGAAATTTTGTTATACTTTCTAAATTTTGGTGGTCGGGGCGACATTACGTCCCTGTGCAGCGACATTTACTGCACTTTCTAAAATGATACTCCTTGTTGAGTTATTGAAATTTTTGCATAAAAATTGCTCCGTAGAGCAAAAATATGATGATGAGAGTCGGATTTTGTTACAGTTTCTAAAAGTACACCGAGGGTTTTATCGTGTTCTTTAACAATATCATACCACCCCCCAGCTTATAGATGAATGGATTAACTGTCTTATATACAACCATTTAAAATCGCATGTTTTGCTTTCGACGAATTTTTTTTAATAATTAAGTGTTTAATATTGTTGCCATTGGTCCGGGAGCAATAAATTATTACTTTCTACAGCCGTAGTTCCATTAGTACCGATAATTTATTCACTACATATTCGCATATATGTAATAGAAAAGGTAGTCTCTTATCTGCAATTGATTGATATATTAATTGATATAATTTATATAAAGTACATACATGAAATAATGTGCATACAAAGTAGTGGTAAAAAATGAAGCAAAACCTCCAGAGCGAACATTTTGCCTAGGCAGAGTTGCCTGTTTCGCTGTGTACTCGCTCTAAGCATTTTTTAAAGTACAAAAGGAATGCAGTTTTGTCAGGTTCACAGATTATAACATTGTAATTAATAAAGAATAGATAGAGGATTTACGAACTATGCATACAGGAATCAGCAGACAAGGGATACATTGATTGTTTTTTACCGTGGCAGTTAGGTCATTACCTCTTATTTGTTTTGGTGGTCCGTTGCATAATCTCTAATATCTTTTTTAAATTTCTTTAGCTTAAGTAATTCTTTGAGGTGAACTGGGATTAAATCAAAGAACTTGGGGCAAAAAGTATAGAGATCTTTGAGTAACTGTTTTTTGAAAAATTTAACATTGTTAACAATAGAGCGAGTTACACGAGTGTTTTTATACTTAAATTTTTCAAGAGAAACATATATTCTTATTATACATTGGTAAGTAAAAAGTAATTTAACGTTGAAATTTTTTTTTCATAGATCTTTTTAATGGAAAAAGTCTCTCTTCTCTGAAAATAATTTTCAGAATTGCATGTTGGACAGTTTTTTGTGTGAATATTATAGCGGTATCATCAGCATAAAATATGAGATGACCAGTGAAGTTATTATTTTTTGTGATATTGTTCATGTACACAAGAAACAGTATTGGACCTAATACTATTCCTTGTTTTACTTCTTTTTACTACCGAGCTGGAGCTTATCTCATTACCAAAAATGCTAACTGGACATAATTCTCTCGCCCAATGTTTAATTTTGTTGGACAGGCTACATTTAAATAAAATGATTAATTACAAACAAGCAAATTGCACTGCAAGAAATGAAATTTGAACTCGCAGGAACTAAACAAAATTATTAATGTTCAATGGCTGCAGCTGGAGTTTCATTATCATTGATAGTTTATTCATGATACCAAAAATCGCAATTTTTTCGCTGATAAATAGATGATTTTGTGAATTAATAAGCTTCCGACTGGACTGCACTGACTCCCGAATCACCACATTATTCCGCGTTCTGCTAAAATCTTATTATCAGACACGTTTGTCGTAAGTCATTTTAAATTTTGTGGTGTTGTTTATGGTCCTTGCCTTGACAACGAAGACTCAAATAGAATTCAACGTATTCAAAAGTCACGCCAACTGGCTACCGGCCACTCTCTACCATAATATCTTGTACAATACCCCTCCATATCTCTTTCAGAAAGTTACTTGTAGAAGCGACATTCATAATGTTAATGTTCGTTTTCGTGGATTGATCTCACCTCCGTCTCATCGAACTGCTATATTTAGAATCTACCCCGTACCTAAAAGCTTACTCCATTTATTTACTTTGTAATAATATGCCCTCTAATCTAAAATCGTTATATTTATATCAATTTACAAGAAATTGTTGTATGAAAAATTTACCTGAATACTTTACTTTTTCTTTTTTTGCGATCCTGAGTTCATTATTTTGCCGTGTTACTCACTTTTACTTATTATTTAATTTGTAATACTCATTTTTTTTCTCTGAAAATTTATTACTTAGGCTATGTGTATCTACTTCAAGTATCAGCATCAACTTTGCCGTCTGTCAGCTCTCTTTTGTAGTTTATAATTCATATCTCTCATTCTCGCAGTTGTTTGATATTATGTCGATGTTGTTATAAATTGCAAATAAATTATTCATTATTATTTTGTTTTGTTCATTTTCACTGCTATGCTGGTCGGTATTCTATTGCAGTAGGAAAGAAATTCATCTTATCCTGCTGTGTTTAAAGATTTTCTTGTTATGTGGCAAGTTTGGAGAATTACACTCTTTTGTATTAGATGGATTAGGTTATTTGGTAAGCCCAATCGATTGATGTTACGTCTCAAATTCTTGGTCATTACTCCATCAATCGAAATAATTATTGGGATAGTCTCTACTGCATCTAGATTCCAGACATGCTTAAATTCGATGGCTAAATCCTCATATTTCCTGATTCTGTGTTAGTGAACACCCTATATCAATTATGACAGCCTTCTTATTTTGTTTCCCAATTAATACTATGTCTGGTCTATTATAAGGCACAGTCCTGTCTGTTATTATTGGCCTATCTCAATACAACAGGTATTCTGCGGACTCTAGTACTGCTTCCGGAGCATAACGACAGTAGGATGGAGGATTCTCTATTACATGATACTTTTGGACCAATCCTATATGGACTGCTTTTGCCGCTTGATTGTGTCTACCTAGATAAGCGGTTATTGCTAGAGTTGCACATCCTGCGGTGATATGTTCTACAGTTTCTCCGGGTAGATTGCATTTTCGGCAGACGTCCATAATGTTCTTTTTCGTAATTGCCTTCTCATAATTTCTTGTTCGGATTACTCTGTCTTGGATGGAAATTATGAATCCCTCTGTTTCTGGGTGGAATTGATCCTTTCTCAACCAAGCAACTGATACTTCTTTATCAATAACTTCATTGTGCAATGCTGTAGAGTACTTGCCATGGAGAGCTTTTCCACGCCAGGTCGTAATTGTTTCGATAGGCGGATTATCTTCGATATTTCTGTCTCCATTGCGTAGATTAAGGGATGTATATCTCTGATCTGTTGTTACGACTTTCTGTATGAGTTGGTCTCTGGAGCTCTGAAAATATTCCCTAATACTGGATTCTTGTTTCTTACACAAGTTGTGAATATTAATGGGTCTCCGCTCACCTTCCATTCTCTTCAAATGGACTCTCTCTACCGCAGAGCGTAGATGGTAGGCTCTGAATTTAGTTAATAGTCTGCGGGTGAGTCTATCTAGCTCGTGTAGATCGGTATCAGAGTACTTAAGAATTCCGAAAAAGTATGTCAAGGTTGGAATTGCCCAAGTGTTGATGGCATTGGCTAGATTCTTGGAGTCCAGGTAAGTATTGAGAAGTTTATTGAGCCTTCCCTGATATTTCTCCCTAAATGTCTTTTTAAGCTCTGTGTAGTTAATAAGATTATTTTGAGTTATACCGAGGTATTTATACGTTTCTTCTGGATTCAAACTTTCTATGCTTTCTAGTGGTTCAGGTCTCTTTTGGTTCTTCCCACTTTTAATATTTATTGTAGCACATTTGTCCATGGCAAAAGATATTTGAATATCGTCACTAAATGTTTTCGCTGTTTTTATTAGGGATTCGAGTTGGGTTTCATTCTCAGAATAGAGTTTAATATCATCCATGAAGAGTAGGTGCGTGATCCTAATATTTTCCATTGGATTAAGGCGGTATTCATGAGGGATTGATTTAAGTAAAGTTGAAACGGGGTTAAGCGCCATTATAAACCAAAGAGGGCTAAGAGTGTCTCCTTGAAATATACCTTTAGCTATATCTATTCGTCCTAGTCCCTTCTTTTCGGCATATAGGTTGGTATTCCACTGTTCCATGATAGCATTTAGTAGATTTCTAATTGATAGATGTATCTTGTAAATTTCCAATGTTTTCCTTAGCCAGTTATGTGGTACTGAATCGAAGGCTTTGCTATAATCGATATAACACATATTCAGATTTCGGCATTTAACCTGTGCTTGCTTAATTATCACAGCATCGATCGTCAGCTGATCTTTACAACCTTGCGCCCCCTTGATACACCCTTTCTGCTTAGAAGAAATTATCTTGTTCTTCACACAATGCTCATAAATCTTAGAGTACAATGAGGCCGTAAGTAGCTTATAGGCCACTGATAAGCATGTGATGGGTCTATAGTTCTTCGGGTCCCTTCTCCTTTTTTCTACAGGAGAAAGGTATTGCCACTAGCCAGAAAGGCTGGAAATCTTTCTGGGTTTGCGAAGTTACTATTGAAGCATTTTGCTATGGCAAGGGCCAAACAAGGAAAGCTGCTTAATCAGTAGTTCTGGATTTAATCGGGGCCATGGGCTTTCCAATTCGCCAAGGTTTGCTTCTTTGATGTCTTCAGCAGTTATTATTGCGTCAGGCATTTATGTTAGCGCTTCTACTGTCTTTTCAATTGTGGGCAACCATTTAGCTCTTTCATTGAACTGTGTAGGTTTTGACCAGATTTTCTCCCAATAAGTTCGGAAGCGGTACGTATCATATTCTATATCAGAGTGAATGTTATCTTCTCGTTGTTCGAGGTTGCAATAAAACATTCTTTGATTATTATATTGCTTCGCTGTATCTTCTAAGGCGGGCTCCTTTAGCTTTGTACTTCTGTCTTAACTGGTCTCTAAAATCAACTAAATTTTTTGGGTCCGCGGCGGGTAGTCCTGCTTCTTTTAGGATGCCTTTCATTCTTGTTGACCCTTTCTTGCTTGGGATTCCCTTGAGATACTCCCTGATTATATCAGATTTGGCTCTGAATTGGTTAATTTGTTTTTGTAATCTGATTCTCCATGCAGGTTCGTTTTCTTTCTTTTTATTCAGGCCTCGTCAGGTGGTCATTAAGCTCTGTAGTAGTCACGGCTGCAACATACAAGACAGTATGAAGTGTATTAAGGTCGTCTGTATCACTTATTGTTCACAGCAGGGCCAGATTTATGTTCTTTAGTATCTTTCCCGTTTCCTTTTTGTATAATAGCCTGGGTATGCCAGGTCTCTGAGCTGGATCGATGCTTTCGATGAGTGTATAGTTTGTCATATATTCTGTAAAGGTAGAATCATCGGATGCGGTCTCATTTTCATTCAGTAGAGGGATTACGCTTTCCTCCTCAATTTCAGCTTCCTCTATCTCATGACGATTCTGCAATATGTGTGCTACTTGGCGCTTTATTTCTTCGATCTCTGTTTGTTCTAGTAGTTTCTTAGAGTATATGGCCCTCAGGCGATCGGATACATTTTGCTCCGTCAGTTTCAAGTCTGGGTAAATCTTATTGTGAAGCTTGCTTCTTCATCCAGGAAGTGGATCATCTCGGCAATCGTTGATAAGCAAGAATTCTCGTACAACATCTTTATTCGTTTCCTTGCTCCATTTAATACGACTGGTCCTAGCTGTTCTTTGTCGATTAGCAGCAGTCCTCTGTGCCTCACGGCTATTATTATTATTAAAAGTAACAAAAGAAAGCTGAATTTTTTTATTATTAATAAAATGAGAAATTTAATAAATTTTTTGCTCTCTGTCGAATAGATTAAGCAAAGTGGCTAAAGATGCTCTGATAGCTGAAAAAAATTATTTTTTACTTTCTAGGGCGTTTTTAAAAATATACCTTGATTTTAAATTATATTTCTGCAAACATATACGAAACCGAGATATAAAAAGCACCTTGTTTTAAAAAAGTTCATATTCGGTGCGCCAATGATTTCCTCCATTATTTGCATTGGAGAGGCCAACTCGGACTGGAGTGCCTCTTTGGCATCGGCCTGCTGGTTTTTAAGAGCCTCTAGTGCTTTACAAATAATAACTTACGCTATTGTTGATGCCAGGAAGTGACTAGCGCCAATAGAATCACGCACACGGAAATAAAATCGGCGTTGTGTCGCCTATTTTACCGCTAGCGCTAGACCACTGAAGTTTATTTTATTATATTAAACTAATGATCAATTAGTTGCCTAATATCAGTTTTCTTCGGTCGAGCGATATCATTAAGATCATTGCACGATTATTAAAAGTACCTGACGTAGAAATGGATATAGATATCTATAATATGTATCCTATACCGTAATCAATGTCGCGACTAATAGCTCAGTCAAAATACGTATAAGTAGAAAATTATCTGGAATTTTTTCATAATAGCGTTTTTTTTAATAAAAAGTTGGAAAAGTTATTTCTTTAACTTTCAGTAACGTAAAAATAAAAATCCATCGTGGAAACATTGTTATATATACCGAGTATCAACGGAATCATTAGACAAGGCGTAGTTTCCAGAGTTTTCAAGATATAAGTCTTAAAAAATGACCAATTTTTAATTATTTCAAATTACAGCGTTTATTATAAAGGACTGCGTCGTAGCTCTTTGTAACCCGCTCTGTATTATTTTTAACTTGATATTAAAGACGGCGACTTTTCCAGACATGTGAAGAAAGTAGAGAATTTGTCCAGTGTTTAAAAAGGGTAATAAGCATGACATTGAGAATCATGGTCCTATCGCAATTTAATGCAATTTTAATTTTAAAATTGCGCACGCAGGGTTTACAATTTTTGCACCAAACTTTCAGTTTATTTCTGTTAGAGCAAAAGGCAGATTTTCTGAAAGTTTGAAGTTGATCTGTTCACCCAGCGGCTCTGGGCAATAAAATGAAAAAAAAACATTTTTGGCCAATTTTTTCACTTTTGTAGGTTATGGTTGCGTTCCTAAAACCTGCACTAAACGTAGATTTGTAGAAAATTTAATTACAAAGATTTTGAGTTTTTCTTGGTCCCGATCGGACCTATATATCTCAAGTTATTCACATTTTTATGTTGAAAACGCGGTTAAAAAAATTAAATTGTTAATAAAAATTGAAGCACAGGGCCTTTGAAGTACAAAAATTTTTAGGGTGCTCTTTAGCACATCCCCAACAGGACCCAACCATAAAATTGTGTATGGAAAAAGTTCAAATCTTATTTTGACTGGATTAACTAGCTAGTTTCTTATTAGTGTGGAAGGTTTGTTTGAATAATTTCTAAATGATATATTTCTCTAGTTATTAACTCACTGTGTATAAACTTAGCCGTAGCTAATATAAAGAAGGTATAACACTCTATAATCGACTTCTATAGTACTGTTATTGTTAATAAAAAAATATTATGAAATACATTAATAAAAGGTTTAAATAAACAGTTACTTTCCCATTTGTTTGAAAATAAATCAAATTCAACAGTCAAACACAGAATAAATATTAACTTAAAAGTTAATGTGATTTTAACTATCGCATTTACAAAAAATTATTCGATACAATAGCAGAAACAAACATTAATATACAACGTAAAAGTTTAGCTCAGCAAAACTGTTGAATGGACACAATGGCTAAACTTATTATAAAGATATTACAGTCTTCCGTAACCAAAACGGACACTGATTGTATTCAGCAATGTATGCATCATCATATGTCTTTAAAAAGTTTTATTCTTATCTTTATCCAGGAACACAATAGCAGCGACTGCCAGAGGATATAATGGATTTTATAATTTGAATAGGGAGATTAAAAACAGGGCCTTGAGTGTAACAACTGGTATAGTAGCATGTCACAAACAAACGTAGTTGCCCGAACCATCCGCGCAAGAAGCAGTTTCAATTACCGCGTCTTTAGAAATGCGACTTAACGGGGAGCATGTTGCCGAATGGAGTCTCGGCATTATAGAATCTCAATCTCAAATCCGTCGATTGTTCGACAAAAGCATTCAATTCCAATAGCTTTGTCTGTCCTCGTTGTATTAATGACATATTTCCAACACGTACGGGGATTTGTAACCACCGACCGATGATATAATTTTAAATTAATTTTACGGGGGAGAATTCAAAACAAAAAGCTACATAGAGCTTTTTGAAGGCACATATTACGAGGGTTTTACCCTAATTAACAAAATATTACAGATTTAAATTAAACAAATAAACTTGTTTCCCTGTATAAAAATGTCTAAAGAACAGAAGCGACTATCGTTGATGTGTATAATTTTACAATGAAAATTTTATATATATACAGTAATTACTTAGCTTCGTAAAGTGTAAATCAGGGCCAATTCGTATACTACAATTTGTGTACCAAAGAATAGCAAATGATCCAAATGTCCAAGTCCACAAATATCAAAATTAGAACAGTTGGTAAGTTCTAACTCAAAATCTAGTTGTACCAAATCGAAAATCTAGCCGTACCCAAATCGAAATCTGACCTTACCAAAATCGTCTATAATTAAATTTACAAAATTAATCTCAAAATTAACCTCTAATGTGAGGATGAGTCTATAATAAATCAAAGAAATTCAAACTTACCTAAAATACTTCTAGACGATAATCGCTAATTAAATTCTAATAACGTCGGCTTGGTGGTGTGATGGACAGTGGCGCGTCCTCTCACGTAGACGGCGCGGGTTTAAAACTGGGTCACAGCAAGTCGAGAGATATAATAGATGAAAGAGAAGTAAAACTGTAGGTTCCGTGTATCTACGATGTGAACACGTTAAAGATCCCTACTCCACAATAAATTGTGGAGGTTCGGCAAAATTTCCATGTTAGGGGTTTCAGTGCCTACACTGATGAGCTTATCTCCTGGCGTCGGTGATTGGCCTTGGTAGCGGAAATAGGTCGACGTTAAATAAATGTTTTTTAAAAATCCTAACAAATCTAAATTTCGATTAAAATAATCCAAAATATTAATTGAAAATGTCTGTGAAATTTAATTTTTGATCCGGTACCAAACCGAGTAGCAACTACATGCCTTTTAAACTAAATTAATCACTTAGTAATGTTTTTAGGTCAATTTATTGATCCAAAAAGGAAGTTTTAAGATGCTTGGGTAATATTTATTACCATTGTATCGCACAAAAACAAGAGGATATGACTTTAACTGACAGTTCGATAATCGTCAGTCAGAGTACCAATTTGAGAAATTTTAAAAACATAAATTGATTATTAAGGACTTTTTCGGTCATTAACTATCTTTATGCTATTACTTTATATGCAATTTTTATGCACTAACCACAGTAATAGATTACGTTTTTATGCTTTCTTGACATACACGCTTATATTATAACTTGGTAAAACTTTACCTAATGAGCCATCTGTAGGCGCAAAGTTAGAGGTGGTAATTTGGATAGAAAATTAGGGCTTGGTGACATCTATCGCTGAAAGGGGTAATCTATTACTATAGATTGGTCAATTGATCTACCATTATTAACTTGCAGAAACCTGTCTCAATGCTCTACTGCGATGTCGAACAAATTTTGTAAACAATTAGTATTAAAAACATTTAAGTGTTTATTATTTGGAAAACTAAAAAAATAGTTGTCAAAATCCACACACAACCATATGAGGACTTATTTCGATATTATCTGAGAAAATTGAATAACATTAATAGATTTATTTTCAAATAATGAAGTATTTATAAAGCATTAATTGAAAATAACCTCATCGATCACATTTGCTGGCACTTTCTTAGTTTGATTCTCCAGCCTCACTACACTTGCAAGGGCCAACAGATGTTCTTCCTTCTACAGAAAAATAGTTCACCTGTACGCTTCTATTCGGTTTATTCGATTTCACACAGCCGAAAAAATGTGCACTGCAAATTCGGGTATTTTTTTTTTTTTTTTTTTGGACGAGGGAACATTATTGAACCTTTAATAAAATCGATACTTTAACACAAAAATTCTTTCTAAAATTACAATATGACAGGTATACGATATTGAGAGTTTCAGTGAACATATTTAACATTTAAACAATTCATAGTAAACATTTAATTATTAGTACTCACTTTTCTCGACGGACAGAAATAACCCGTTTCTTTTTCTTTTTACCTCCCACTCACGATTAGAATAAAATGTTTATTAAAAGCTCTCTTGTATTTCTCGCTATAATAATCATTTTATTTTACATGTACAAAATATTTATTTGCGTATGTATATGACTGATATTGACATTTATTTCATTCAATACTTTATTTTTTTCTATATGTGTATAAAGAGAATTAAGAAAAAAAGCTGTTCCAGTAAGACAGTGATTAATTACGTGTAATGTAAAAACAATTTTTTCTTCAAACGTCAGAAAATCATGACATTTCTTACTCATTTTATAAAATTTGACATTTCAGACAGCTGTGCGTTGCCATTAGCAACGGAAGTAAAAGTATTTTTACTTCCGGTGCTGTTGGCAACGCACAGCAAAACTTTTATTGTTATTTTTTATAGCTAATCGACGCTTGAAGAAAAAATAACATGTCTTATTCATTTTATTCTGTTTGCAGCACTCATTTCGTTCGTCCGGCAAGCCTACAGACTTGTCACAAAAGGATTACTTTTACTCCTAATAAAACAATAAGTCATTTTCTTCAAACGTCAAAAAAGCATGACATTTATTACAAATTTTTTGAACTTAAACTGTCATTTCTCTGACACTTTGTCTGACCAGCTTATCTAGTCTCTTATTGCCGCTGACGAGTTCTCAGCGATAGTAAAAGTTTTTACTGCCGCTCACGAGCGGCACTAAAAGTATTTGAAGAATTTGAATTCATATTCGGTCTCGCTTCGCTCGACAGTCGAGTATATCCTCGACACCAACAAGTTACTTCTTTTATTCCATATAAAACAATATACTATTATTTTCTACTTTTGCCTCCAAATATCTAAGAGCTTCATAAAAATTAAATAAAAGTACGGTGTACCCCATCAGATTGGCATAAAACTGAAATGCTATCTAATGAAACATCTACATTAACCTCATCTATGAACCACCTGCGTAAAGTAGAGAAAGATTGGCGATACCAATATGGGGGACAAATTTTTACGTACTGTGACGTAATTTTAAATGTTTTGTTTAAATCTTTTTTCTTCAAACGTCCAAAAAATATGATTTATTTAATTCATATATGACGTTTAACAAAAAATAGCATTACGGATATCCTCGACACAAATAATGTCACTTTTATTCCATGTAAAACATTATACAATTACTGTATTATCAATAGGTGGTCAATAAGCCGAGGACCGTGGTTTGAAGTCCACGCTAAATTGTAGATAGATCCCTAGGTACAATGGGCCCGCTTGCGTCCTAGTTAACTAGTAAAACAATAACACAATCTACATCTACCGTATTAATAAGAATATACTTAAAAATATAAGTTCTGCACTGATTGGCTTTTTATTTTCAACATTGGCAGAGTCACTGTTGTATGTCTATAAAGTACAATTTTTTGCTTGAGGACACGGTATGCAGTGATATTTTGAATCTGTGACTGATATAAAATATGATTACTACTATTATTATCACCGTTTTTTTCTGAAGTTGTATTAAAGACAAATCGAATAAGTCTTATAAAAAAAACCTTCTTAAAAAGAACCCCTTCGCATTCGCCATAAATTAGCAACATGTCTACATGTTCGATTGGAGTAAATAACGACGGCAATTGAATAAAAATAGTTTTATCCGAACAATAAACTAAACTTTATAATATTGTCATACTTACTGAGACGACATAAATGATTTACAAGTAGCGGATAAGATAATCGGAACCAAAAACTTATGGCTTCCATTTTTCCAATTTGTTGACGGTTTTGATGTAAAAATAGTTTCAATTTACCTGCATAATGATAAAACATCCCTTATATAATATATTTCAATATACTCGACATGGACAGTTGTCTTGAGTGTATTGTATTAATTTTACCAATTATTTGTATTAGGTATATTCTTGTCTTTGCAAATGTATTATTTTTCAAAATTATCGAAAAAATACAGAAGTGTATCTGACAAAATGAAGTAGGCTCTCAGTTTTACGTTTTGCTAGCAATTATTTTTTTTTTGATAGTTGGAGGAAATTACATTGCAATAATATTTTGCTAACTGAATATCTTTTTTGTCGGTATTTTATGAAGTAATATGAATACCCCATGTAATATAACATATTTTCGTTGAATAATTTTGCATCGCTTTAGCCACGCGCTGCATACACTTCACCTTGCTTTCCGAACGAACTGTCGGCACTACGAAAAAAAAAAATGATTAGAGCATTTTTCGCCGATAATTTAATAAACTAATGAAATAAAATGAGATACTGAGTAGAAACTACGCAAGAGATAAATAATAATAATAAATAAATACACTACAAGTAATGACGACCCCCTTTATCCCGGAAGGCTCTAGAAGAGCCTTATGTGGGAAGGGGCTACACATTTAGAGACAAGGGACACACACCCAATATCCGTGTATAGTGGAAAAATCCCTCTCACAATATTTTCCACTGCCACGACCGGAGATCGAACTCGGAACTTTTGGGTGAGAGGCAAGTACGCTCACCTCTCGACCATCAGTCATACAAATAATAACAGAAATAAACATCTTTTATTTAAGAAGATTATACAAGAGCGATGTTTAGCATAGATACTCTTACACCTAACCCTAGATATATATTTTTAACATTTATTTAAGGTCGGCCTATCTCGGTTACTGAGGCCTAACACCGACACCTGTAGACGAGCTACTCTCAACCAGGAATTTTGACGAGCCTCTTCTCTTTCGAAGGGTAGAGATCTTTTATTTGCCTAACATTTAATAGAAAACACGAAACACGAAAACGCTTCTTCGTTTGGTAAAATAAAAATGTTTCGGCAGTGCTTTGAGCCTTAGAGGTCCTGGAAGCCTTTCGTACACTTAATTTTTGAATTTGAAAAGAGTGGAGGATCACTCGTAAAACGTGGGCGGGAGTTAAATGCTACAACCTGTATAAGCCCTGGAGTAGGTTACTTCACTTGAAATAGTTTGTTATTCACTTTAATTAATTTTATTATCTATGACAGGGTCCAAAACTTCACCTTGTATATGCTTTCTTAAAGTAAAACACTTGGTTTAAAACGAATAAGGATAAATTTATTATATATAACTGAACAAAGCTTTAAAACGGTTTAACTTAAATGTTTAATTCACACAGGTTTCAAAATAAATACTTTTCGAATACTAAAATTCCGTTGTTGAAATATTAAAATTTAAATGTAATAGGTAGTAACACGATTGTTTTATATAGTCTGAAAAAAATCACTTTTTGGTTTGATGCGCGAGGGCAGAGTATAATTGATTTTAAAAACTCTTTTTTACTTGGTTTCGGCCAAGTAAGTAGTTGTAGTGACTCGTTCGCGGCGCATGTATCGAACTAGACTTTCTCGAGCTCATTGCGCTCGGCTTTTTATATACTTCGTCGAGGACTCGACGTGCGGAGGTCTGAAAATGTCCCCGCCCATTCCGTGCGGGTTCGATTACGCAATATTGCATCAGAAATTGTAAAAATGGGAAATTCGGATATGATAATTATATGACCAGATCGGCATTAAAATGGGAAAATTTTTTGTGTATGAATCGAGTTCGAATCGATTTTATTTCAGAAGTTATTAACGAAAATTTGTTGAAAATATTTATTAAATTTGAAATGACCCCGTAAAGTCATCCCGAGGGTCATGCATAGAATTGAATATGATATGAAATTGTTCCGATTGGTTCTACGTACCAGATGATGACGTGTATTCAATTTAATTTGATGCATAGCTGATGCTTCGGAAATAAGTTTTGATATTGATGGGGGACGGTAGTACCGCTACTCTATTTGGATAATTTGAATGGAGATTGATTGTATGTTGATATTTAAGACGGAAAATGAATGTTCGGTGAAATTGAAATGAAGAATAATTTATAAAAAGTTTGTGTGAAGTTGAAATTGAGAGAAAAAAATGTAGAAATGAAATATAACATTATGGCAGCGGGTGTGGAAAGTGGTTATGATGCGAATCGAGATAGTGAAGGGGCTGTATTTTTTAGGGCCGTAGTTTGTAACTTTTCATCTATAAAATGACTAATACGGAAGATTGAGTGTTTCTATGGATGAATTTGGGTTGTTTGAGAATTATCGGTGTTATATGAATTGCTTCAGATTTTTCCATAATGAATTGTAGTTTTTTATGAAATTAAGCGTCTTAAGGACTTTTTATTATATTTTGGCAAGGTGAGGCGAAAGAATTTATTTTTTGACAAATTTTGGGACTTTGCTATTTTTTCTGTCTCATGTTTATGGAATATACTATAACAGCATCCCCTCCGAAGGATGGTATATCCTCTACACAATCCTCGCCCAAGATTGCATAGTTTCCGCGTATACACTGGAAGATGTGAGGCAAGTACTCTCTTGAAACGGTCTCCTAAGTAGTATCCGCGCCTGATGTTGTTTTACATCACGCACACACACACAGATATATATATATAGATATACAATTTCGTGAAAAGCAATTTTGATATGCAGAAATTAATTTAAACAGAAAGAGGAAAGAGGTTCTCTGCTTTTTTATTTTTTTCAAAATTATTTTATTTGCAATAACTTGTTTTTTTTTATGCTTAATAATTATTCGTTTCGCATCGGATTCTTCAGAAGAAACTACTTCAGACTGATGAAGCAAAAATTTGGCTCATTAACTGGGACACACTTTATATACTGCCGTTATCGTCATAAGTACAGTTGTTATATATTCATTATCAAGGACTAACCGAAATGTAAATATCATTTACTACTATTTGGTGGAACGACAAAAATAATTAAGTATATCTTTCGCGTCACATTTCAGTATGAAGTAAAATAGGTAATAGTGCAATTACAAAGGCTTGTAATAGAAATGAAGAATTCCCTAAAATACAAAATATCAAATAAGGACTAAGCAACAACTGAAGAAGGTTCAAACACCTCGCATGTAACCGGTTCCCTTTAAATTGCTATTAATACTTGTGTATATAAAGACTTGTCGATAACAATTACTTCATATAAAACCTGACTTCGTCTCTCTTCTTAATGATGTCATAATTCCATGTCTTTAGTTTCTTTTGTTATTTTTTAGTTTGACGGAATATACAGTGAACTGCAATTTAATTCTTTTCATAGATACTTTTGATTAATACATTTTAAATTAGTTTGATTAAAATTAACTTTAATTAAACCTTGTTAGTTCTGATTTATTATACTGCATGGTAGATATCACCCAATTAATTAAATTCAAAACGCGGTTCGTCAACAGTTTTATTAATAGATTTGCTTTAGTTGAGAATTAAAGTTGGTGGAATCTTAAATTTTCATTTGAGCGAGAGCACAATTAATATTCCTTGACCAGTTCTAAATCTACATTACTTCTGTCAAATTACATAGTTATATGTAAGAAACTTTTACGATTAAAATAAAAAATTATAATTCAATGCCATTGCGCCCATGGTTGGAGTTCCTCAGGGGTCAAACCTAAGCACGCTTTTAGTTTTGAGCTTTATCAATGACATATTAACAGCATTAGTATGTAAACACTGTGCGCGGACGGCTTAAGGACAATGATTGTCAATAATCACCAAGTGGAGATTTTTCGTTTTAAACGTGGTATTTTTCCTTGCGACTTGTCCTTTTATTTGGCCCCATATTAATTCAATAGGATTGAATTCACAATGATGTGGAAGCAATAGTAAAACTGTGTGACCTTGTTCCTTTGCCATTTCATCTATTACATATTTTGATACAATGAGACAAGATGCAGGAGTTTGGTTCTCACAATATTTGCTTCGTAAATAATCGACTTACTTATCAACCAGGCTTGCATAATTGCTTTTTTCATGCAGGAATTAGGAATGTTCTCCGTTGTTCTGTTGTGATAGGAAGCATTGTCAATCACAACAACAGAATGTTCGCTCAAGCGTCCCAGAATTTTTGAAATTTTACCATTAATTTCTTCATGCTAATCTCCTGTTTTCTTCGATTCGAAGCAGAGCAAATCATCCTTAACGAAACCGTCCTCAGATCCTATATAAAGCACTATAGGCGATCTCCTTGGTCTGATGAATCTTTTAACCCTGTTATTAATCCATGGATGAAAGCCTGTTTCGGATTCAAGATTGTTGTGTCCTTCCATACTTTAGTGACAATATGGCCAGCGTTCACCCAAGTCTCATCTAATATGTTTTATATTATGGGATTTAAAAAATCAACCAATAGAACAATCCTTCTTTAAATATGGCGCACTTTTTTGGGTGGCTTAACTATGTCTATTCAGCAAATAGAGTATAGTCAATAACGTTGTCAACATTGTAAAATTACACAATCCAGCTAGATAGTTGATAAAAAATGAAAAAAGGAAGCAACGGACCCAAATTAGACCCTTGGGGTTTATTTATTTATTTATTTATTTATTGATCATCACTCTACAGGAACGGTGTTCCTAATTACAGAGCTTTAAGAAGAAATAGAAGAAATAAGAAGAAATACATACATAAATATAACTCACTAACTTACTCGCGGTCAACCTCTATGTACATAAAATTTAGTACCGAGAGAAATAATTCTTAAAATATAATTAATTCTAACTAACGTAAATTATTATAAGCTTTGATAATAAACCTTTAAATTATTCTTATACCTGCCAAAACTGCCATGAAAAATATCGCACTCCAAAAATTGAATACTGTTGTATAATATCATCATATGATTGATGGGAGAATATTTGGTGTAATTAGTTGTACACAATTTATCACAAAGTACTCTATAATGTCTTGTTCTTGTATCTGATTGTTAAAGTTAAGATTATTTTCTGCACTTTTAAAGGAATATATCATTGTACTACATTTGGAAATATTTAGGGGTAACATGTTGATTTCAGACCATTTGTAGATTTTATGTACATTCATTTGTAGTTTCTTGCAGTTATTAACGTTCTTAATTTTTTAAAATAATTTTGCATCGTCAGCAAACAATCGAATTTCTGAATGTTGAGCAACCGTTGTTATATCATGCACAAAGAGAATAAATAAGCGTGGGTCCAAATTAGAACCTTGCGGCACGCCTGATGTAGGATTATGTCAATGAAATATAATCATTGTAAAATACCATTTGTTGACGGTGACGTAAGTATGACTCTATAAACAAACACAATTTATCAGAGAAACCATATTGTACCTTTAGTTGATGTAATATTATATTGTGACCTACTTTATGGAACGCTTTTTGAAAATTCGTATATGTGGCATCAAACTGAGATTTATCAACAAAATTTAGTAAGTTACTTGTTGTAGATTTTTTACTAAGAAATCCATGTTGATGTTGCGATATACTCGCTTTTACGAGATCATAAATGTATTTATCAAAAATTTTATTTATGCATAATAATATAAATATTAGGACAATCGCAGTTATCACCTGTTTTAAATAGTAGACAAACTCTAGACAATTTTAACAAGCTAGGAAAACGGCACTGAGTTAATGACAAATTTAATAAATAACACAATGGACGCACCAGCACATCACTGCAGCCCTTAATAACATACGCCGGAATATTATCCGGATCTGGATTCTGTTTTTTTGTTGGCATCTTGTATGTCAGATTCAAGCACTTAGTATATATGGATGCTATTGTTAGTAAATTTGCAATAGTTCTACGTCTATATCTTGATCACTATTAAAAACTTATATATATATATATATATATATATATATATATATATATATATATATATATATATATATATATTGTTATTATAGATGATTTGCAGGAAACAACTACTCAGCGGGCAAATGTCATTTGTCAATTCCCCGACCAGACATAGACCGGTTTCGAACTTATTAGTTCTCATCAGTATGCCATAGGCCGTGGAACAGACAAATGACAGTGGCCAACCTGCTAGTCTTATACAGACTAATGTAAATGGTATAGTGGTGAGAGGTAAGTTAATCCTCTCATGTGGCCTAATGCTACTATACACCAGGCATCATAGATGTCTCCATGGTATATAGCGACTTGCCATTTTGCAAGTACCGAGAGCGGTGACCTTCAGCCCTTGGTGGACTTAACCCATATACTGTTATTATACATGATTTGCAGGAAACAACTACTCAGAGGGCAAATACCCCGACCTGCATTGAATTATACCTTACAAATCATGAAAGATTGGTAGCCAATGTCATTTGTCAATTCCCCGACCAGGCATAGACCGGTTTCGAACTTATTAGTTCTCATCAGTATGCCATAGGTCGTGGAACAGACAAATGACAGTGGCCAACCTGCTAGTCTTATACAGACTAATGTAAATGGTATAGTGGTGAGAGGTAAGTTAATCCTCTCATGTGGTCTAATGCTACTATACACCAGGCATCATAGATGTCTCCATGGTATATAGCGACTTGCCATTTTGCAAGTACCGAGAGCGGTGACCTTCAGCCCTTGGTGGACTTAACCCATATACTGTTATTATACATGATTTGCAGGAAACAACTACTCAGCGGGTAAATACCCCGACCTGCATTGAATTATACCTTACAAATCATGAAAGATTGGTAACCAATGTCATATATATATATATATATATATATATATGATTTTGCACGCTTTTTACTTTCAAAAACATATATTATAAGTCAGGTATAATAAAAAAATATTTATTGCACGATTTCTTATAGAAGACAATTTTTTACACTGGAAATCTCTAAAAATCTGTTACTTTTTACACGATCCTAGATAAACGTTAAAGTTAATAATACTTTATTAACTAACTATAGAACTACTTGAGAAGCATTAAAATTACTATACATTTTAATCAACGATGTAATACAATACTACACTGTTTGCCTTTTTTTAAATGTTTTGTTTAGACATTTAGTAAATATTTTATGTAAAGTTAAACGAAATATTATGGAAATTCACAATTATAAGTAACAATAAAAAATAGCAAGTCATTCTTCTAAAATTAATAACCACTTAATATCTAACCGACTGAAGCCCATTACTTCATTCATAAAATGCTTAAACATAATTTAATAAAATCTTACTTCTGATTAACTAAGACAGATACAGCATGCACATTTCTATATTCTTGTACTAACAATTGGAGCTCTCAAATAAATTAAATAAAAAATTAATCTAGCACCTTTCTAGTTTAAGTTATTGCCTGTCACAGAGGTGTTATTGACGAGAAAACACAGAGATCAAGTTTGGCTCGCGGACAACAGTCGCAAAGATTTGTCGTGTTTTGTTTTTGGGTTGCATTCCAAGCTGATTGATGGACATGTAGTTCAACACTGTTGAAACTGACAACCTCTACGGCTTTGGCAGTCCATCAAAGTGTACATAGTGGAGGGGCATACGTATGCAAATTTTCTTAAATATAAAAACCAATTGAACGTTGTTAACGCTGTTGCGTCTTAGTTTGATTGATAAGTGATTTTGTGTACTTATATGCATTCTTCAAGTGGATGATTTTCTTCTCATTGTTGAATTTGAATACGGACGGAAATTGGTGTACAATGTAAAATAACCAGAAGTGCATTTCAGAAATTTTTCCTTGTAATGAAAGGTAACAGCTACAAAAGAGGAAGGTCAACGATGGTTAAATAATAAATGAAGTTAATAATTAAAGAAGAGGTTAACAGAGAAAATAAATAGTTGCCGTGGACTGTAGTTCATTGGGTTATCGCGTCTAGCTTTCTCTCTGTAAAAAAAATAAAGAATTTTTAAATGGAAATGGAAATGGCTTTTTCTCTGTGCATGCCTTGGTGGGAAGTGGGTTCGAGCTCCACCGCTTCCTGCGAAGTGATTTTCAAATATAAATTATTCTCAAGAAGTAGTTCGGATCCCACTATACAGTGTAGGACCCTGGCTCCTTGACTAGACTTAAGAGGGCCACAAGGTGCCCTAGAAAGCTGTTAATAAACATTTAAATAGAACAGTTTAAATCTCATAGAGAAACAGCAATACGGCACAGACAGGCGTTTCGGCATAGCGTAACTTAGGGAATGTTTTTCTAGGTTGGGAGCAAAGACAACAAAGGTAGAAAGTACAGTACACAGTACTCCATGAGTATATTTGTACTTCATGTGCCACATTTATGACGTCAAATAAGAGCAGTCGGTAGTATGTGTACTATTCCATTTCCATCACCTGGCAAACACAAAATAAAAGATGAAGGGCTAATGAGGTTAAATAATTAGAAAAAAACTTTAGTAGTAAGTATTTTTACTTTACTACACATTTATTATTTTTGTAATAATTTATCCCTTTTGCGTTGGCTTATATATTTTTTTAAATATAACTTAGCCTGAGTTTTTCACCAACTTTGATTGGAACAAGTCGCCACCAGATGGAGCTATCGACAAGTTGCGGACGCCTCTTGTCTGTAATTGGATGACTGGGGGAACAGTGAAGTGTTGTTGTGCATTGGCTTACGTCGTGCTGATGACAGTTAACAAGCTCGAAACTAGTCTATGGCTGGCGATGCACAACAGCCATGCACTGTAGTCTTTTCTTTAGCATTAATCTACCTACTGGGGGTTTATTGATATCAGACTTTATTGCATTTTCCGATTGAAGACGTAGAATGTCGCAAGTTATAGGACATTATTTTCAATTGATTTGGAAAGGCACATTGTGCACCTTGATTGGTGACAATGAATCGATTTCCATTCATATGTAACAGTGGAAATTGGACTTTAGTAGTAGGCATTTTTACTTTAATATACATTTACTATTTTGGCAAAAAAAATAAATAGCTGCCTTGTACCTTAAAGAGAAATAACAATGCAGCTAAGAACATGTGTTTAGGAGTTATTACTCCTGAATAGGGAAGCACAGCTTATGGAAGTAGGAAAGTACAGTACACATCATAATTTATAGAACCGTTCCCTAACCTACACTACCCTGATAAGGGTAATCATATAGATAACCAATTTCTTTTCACAAATACAGTTTCATGTACCAAAATTAGCTACTAGAGATTGTCTTAGGGTTACTTATACAGTGTGATTGATATATTTAATTGTTCTGAAGTAAACTTATACTCTAAGGCATATTTTGCTTTTTCTTTTCAGTTGTAATGTTTGTTATATTTTTCCACATTGGCTTTATTATATTAATACATCTATTATTGTGGTTAATAATTGTAATATATTGCTTTCTAAATTTCATTATTTCGGTTTCTTCAATAATTGCATTAATGGTTTAAAATCTTATTTAACCAGCAGAGAATCTTGCGTAGCTTTGATAATAGATAATAAGATTGTAAAATCCAAATTTGGTTCATTACATCAAGGTGTACCTCAAGGGTCCATCTTAGGGCCCCTGTTATTTTTAATATACGCTGCAGACATGAATGGTGAAGTTCAATATTCTAGTATAATGCAATATGCAGATGATTCTCAATTAATTCTCGATGTTTGTCCAAATAATAAAATATTTGCACAGGAAAATATTTCATCAGATTTACAGAAAATTATAAAAAAATCTTTGGATCATACCATAAAAATTAAAGTATGTCGTATTGATATCAGGCTTAAAACCTTCTAGACATAAATCGATTTTGCTGTCAAAATTGATAATGATGTAATGTCTAAATAGAGTGAACTCAACAAATTTGGCGTAGTCATGGATGACGCACTTACATTTCAATCACATGTTTCAACTAAAATAGGATTGGCTTTCAGCCGTGTAAAAAGTATATATAAAACTTTCATGTCGCCTGCTGCTAAATATCGTTTGTGTAACAGCCTCGTTCTCTCTATTCTTAATTGTGGTGATAAAGTATATCATAATTTCATCAGTGCCGCTTCCTGGAGTCTAATACAAATGTTGAGAATGCTTGGATGCGCTTTGCGTACAATATTCCCTTTAGAAATCACATCACTCCCTACTTAAATCAAAGTTCTATCTTAAATATAAAAAATAGGCATATACTACACACATACGGTCTTTTTTATAAAGTGATGACTACTGGTGAGCCTAGTTACCTACGAAGCAAGTTCTCTTCTTATAATCACGATCAAAACACAGGCATATGCGAGGTTTTAGAATACCTAAGCACAAATCGTCAGCTTCACATTTAATGCAATCCATTTATGGAACGAGCTTGACTCGAGCATTAAAAAATTGTCTGCAAAATCGTTTAATTGTAGGATAAAAGTATGCTTGCCAATCGAAACGTTGCAACTTAAAGACAACAAAACTCTACCCGTGTATTCACCACTTAACCACCTATTTATATTATTTTCGTTTATTTTCATTGATCCCCCACCCTGCAGCTTTAGCGTTACATCGTCGTCGTTCTTTATTTTATTAGATTTAGGATTAAGTAAATTAACTTTTATTTTGTCTTGGGGCCATTGGAAGAGCACCATCTAGGTGAAATGGTACCTATTTACCTATGTACTCTTTTTTTATGCTAAAAAATGAAGATTTATATATTTATTTTATTTTATTATATATTTGTGGGATTGGATTTATATCGCTCAAACCATAGATGTGCCGCTCCCTCTAAGAATGTTCCTAGATATGTTATCTTCAAGTTATTGTCCCAACTTAGCCACTGCTGTTCTTTCATAGTTTTTTTATAAAAAGAACTGCATTCCCCGAGCATGGGTCATAGGTTGATGGACACAGAAATTTCGGAATAGCCGGTGTTTTTGGGTTAGTCATACTCTCAGAGATTGTAACATCCATTTTACTCATAACTTCGTTTCTTCTTGGAATTAAGTCGCTACCCACTGCCGTAGCTTTTTCTTGATGATTCTCCTGGCTTTCTAAATTTCCAGGTTTATCGACGTTTTCTGTCTTCCGCCTTTCTGTCTTTTCAGAACTTGGTGTCTCTGTAGCTCTATCTAGCTCTTGGCCTGATTTTGTTAACTTAGTTTGACTGTCGCTTTCGCTGCTAGCTCGCTGTACACGTCGCACTGGTGATCTTCCAAGTCTGAGGGAACGTGCAAATGGGTCTGATTCACTGTTAGGCTGCCAGCAATTTTAGTACTAGTACTTTAGTAGTTGAAGAGAAAAAATAATTACTGCTTTTGTATATTGTATATCATAAAGCTACAATCGATTGCTATTTTTTCAATATTAAATTTTGATATACATCGTCCATCAATTCATCTGAGTTGTAGTAAAATTTCAATAGAGTCCTTGGGTTGGACCGCAGACTCTATTTTGAGAGCTTACTTTGTGCTACCACATGTACTATAAGCAATATGGCAGCCTTTACTTGCTCACACAAAATAAATACTATAACCCCATGCACACACTAAATTTATAACAAATATTCATACTGAGAAAAAAAAAATTGAATAAATTCATGAATTTTGAAATTTTTTTAACAGAAAAGTTCGGCGCCTCCACCATATGTTACGTACTGGCCTCCTCTAGGCCATATACGCACTGGGAGGTAACTCGGATGGCAGAAAGTAAAAGACAGCTTTAAAAAAATATATAAATGACATTTATTTGATTTAAGGCAATATGAAAGATGGGTGAACTTAAAACTAATGAAAATGAAGAAATCTTACTTACATAATTATTATCACTACCCAGCACTCCATCAGGCCAAGGAGATATGTTTCTTTATTTTGAACTGCACTCTCTCAAACCCAAAACGTCAATGATATCAAAATTTAGCTATGACCTGTTCGTCAAAATTATTGCAGTCTATGCAATTGCTTAATTAAACTGACACACATGTTTTGCAATACTTTGTTTTAATTTAATGTTTATTAATTTTGCAATGTATAAGAAATAATATAAACAAATTATAGAATTTAGGTTGATGAGTTTGTACTTTAAATTTATCGAATATAATTTATCTTTTAAAAATATATGAAATCTTTTCCCTCCCTTTTGACAATATGGACGTATATCTGTTGAAGTAGTAAAACCATTGTTAATATGATGATTATTACTATTGTTACTAACTTGAGACTATTTCGTCAATACTCAAAAGTCTCAAAGATACCGTGCTATTTTTAGGCTGTTGCGAACTTAGCTATGAAAATGGCTTCGTAAAACCTCCAAATGCGATGTTTTCAGGTTTTTCAGCGTCATGCCTCTGAACTAAAACCAAATCGGTAGTTCGCACGTTGTTTGATCAGCAATTAACACACCAAAGTGTTGTGAAACAGTTCGATCAAGTGAGCCATTATTTGCGTTTAATCCCCGAGCGGTTATTTCTAGGTACGCACGTGGGATTTCCATTGTCAATGTTGGCAGCGCGCCTGCCGGAAGTTGTGCGGGACGAGGTGCAAGTAAAGATGTTCTATTTCAGGATGCGCTGATTGTCAACGATCTTTGAAGTCGGACCTAATTAACTCTGATTCTTTATCGGATCACGGCATTGTCGACACGTCGCAGATGCTGAAATAATAAGCAGGTCTGCCGGTAGTATGAATGGTCATCCTGATTCCTGACTCCAATTCAAAAGGTGAAGCTGCTTGGGCTTCATGCCAAAATACTCGACCACCGCGGGTCGGTTCCATATCATCAACTTTACGATTCGAACTATTTCGAAGCAAAAAATATTTCTTTACTTATTGTGTGCTATTCAACACTTTTAATGACCTACCACACGGCGGATGATGTTTTATTGGGAAGTGCTTAAAGAATCTATTTTTAAATAAGAACTGCACCTCTCACAGCTCAAATGCGAGACAGTTTTAGTTTTTTCTGTTGAATTTTTGTTGCCAAAGAAATTATTGTAGTAGTTGCTCTTCATTAAATCCCAATAATTTACTAGGGGTGGATGAATGAAAGAAAACTACCCCGTTGTGCGCTTTATTTGTTGATGTAGGCAAATTTATGTCTGTATATATGAAGTCCATTGTAGACGAAACCATAGAAAAGTTTTAAAAAAGATTCAGCTCAACAGGTTTCATAGTTTTCGTTTAATTTTCACAGTTAATATAATGCGTCGGACCTGCGGAGTCGCACCTGCATTTTGTAATAACGTTCGATGATCAGTCGTATTAACAGTGTTTATGTATTGAGCATTGAGAAAGTATATAGGATCTTGTAGAGAGTCCTTTCTTGTTTATTATTAATCTTTTGAGGCAAGTAAAGTTTTGTAAGATCTTATATGAAAACTAGGCGAGGACGAATAGTTTTAATTAAAAATAATTGCAGTTTCTTTTAAAAATGGAGCAAACTTTGTTGTTTATTTTATTCTAAGGACATGATTGTCAACAAACCAACAAAAATAAAATTATTAAGCTTAATAAAAGCAACCCAAAAACATTTCTAATCATAAATATGCAATATTGTCTGTCATGAAAAGTTTTAAATTTCATGAATCTTGTCGAAGTTCGTATACAGGGTTTTACCAACCAAAAGTAGGCACCCTGAATAACTTTGGAGATAATTTTTTTTTGAAAAATTGATGAAACACGTCGACCTTGTTTCTAAGGGGGACATAGTTTAATGTAATACTTGTGTACCTATCATCATCCCTCTACACTACAAGACCACCCCCTCAAAAAATTCAAATGGCAAAGGGGATCGAGTGATACATATTTTGAGAGGTCTTTCAATTCTCTACATAATTGTGTATTTTTTTATACTTTTATTGATTCGTTCCTGAGAAATAAATTGTTTCATTATTTTAGGTTCCAGAAATAAAAATAAAAGAAGCAGTTTAAATTATCGTATGTATTGTTCAAAATGACCTCCACCGACTTCCATAGAGTAGTCTAATCTGTTTCTAAATTCTGTACGAACATTTCTGAATACATCTGGAGTCAATAAACGGCATTCTAGAACAATTCTTTCACGTAACTCTTCCAGAGATGCGGATTTTGTTGTAAATAACTTCGATTTCAAATGTCCCCACAGAAAGAAATCTAAGGGAATTAAATCGGATGACCTAACGGGCCACTCCACAGGACCTGCTCTTCCAATCCATCCTCAGGAAACCGATTATCCAAAAATTGACGGACTGCTAGAGCAAAATGTGGGGATGGCCCCATCCAGTTGAAAAAACAGTTCGCTCTCTAAAAGATTATCATCTTTTTCGAGGATTTGGGTAATCATTGGGTCGATGTTATTTTCTAACAGATCGAGGTACCTTTCGCCATTTAAATTGTCAGGAATAAAAAACGGCCCGACAATATGATCCTCTAAGATGCCAGCCCAAACATTTAACTTCTGAAGCCTTTGGGTATGACTTTCCATGAACAAATGTAGATTGGTGTCACTCCAATACCTACGATTGGGCCTGTTTACCTCCTCATTTAAGTAAAATGAAGATTCATCAGAAAAATACGTATTGTGCAGTAGATTGGCATTACCGTTTAATTGTTCACTAAAAATCTCACAGAATTCAAGCCGACGATCTGGATCATCTTCGATTAATTCATGTACCAATTTAAATTTATATGGATGAAATTTGTAGGCCTTCAGAATTTGATGAACACTTTCTTGACCGATTGAGTATCATCCATGTGCAAATTGCAAATGACCCAGAACTGCCACTTCGACTGCTTCATTCCTAATCGGTCGCTGAGGTTCATGCTTTTTATTTCCTACAGAACCTGTTTCCATAAATTTTTTCAATAATTGTAAAACATACTGAGAACCAATCTTTCTATCTGGGTGATTTCTATTGAATATGCGCCCCGTAGCTCTAGCACAATTATCGTTTCTAAAATAAATGCTGACAATTTCTGTTCTCTCCTGGATGGTATAAACCATTTTGAGAACTCACTCTGCTCAAATGTATCTCGATTTAAAATTAGTTGTGAACAAATTAATGTTCAAGGACTATCAAATACTTATGAGTCTTTTATTATTATAAAACTAAACGGACAAGGAAAGTATTTTTTGTCGAAAAAACTCGTGTTGATTTGAGAGCAGTAAAAATGTAGTTTTTTTATAAATTCCAATACCCAGTGGCGTGTATTTTAGATTTTTTTAAAGATTTCGATTATGTGTAATCATTAAAAATAAAATTTATTTTCCTTAAGAATAAATCAATAAAAGTTTAAAAAGCATACACAATTATGTAGGGAAAAACCTTTCAAAAGATGTATCACTCGACCCCCTTACCGTTTGAATTCTTTGAGTGGGTAGCTGTGTAGGGTAGAGGGATGATGATACCTATACAAGTATTACATTAAAATATGTCCCCCTTGGAAACAAGGTCGATGTGTTTCACCAATTTTTCAGAAAAATTTTATCTTCAAAGTTATTCAGGGTGCCTACTTTTTGTTGGGACTCCCTGTATATTAGAAAATTAAATATTAGTACCAAATTAATGCCGTCCTACCCTTCTATTTTACCGAGCACTAGTTTAAATGAACAGTTTCGAACTCGAAGTACTGATTGCTTTGAAATACGCAAAATGTGTTTATTTTGTAAAAGAGTGGGAACGAAGAAACAATAAAAATCAACTTCCATACAAGCAGGTACCTACTTATTATACAGATTGTTTCAGAATTGATGAAAGAAAATTAGCAGTAGATCTCGATAAGTAGAAATTTTAATATATTTTTTTCTAATTTCTTGCTCTGTATCTGAGATAAACGGGTTGAAAACACTCCAAATTGCAGAAAAAATTAATTTAATGTAAGTAAAAAATTTGATTTTTAAAACCCTATATAACATATGCACATATAATTTCTAATAATTCTTTAAAATTCTATCATTGCAGTGCAAACCAAAATACATAAATAAACCGTTTTCTACAATAACTTTTGCCACAAAATAATTCCATGTAAAACATAGTTGGAAACCTTATTAAGCTATGTGTGACGACGCTCCTTGTCTGCTTCTGTAAGTTTCCTCTCCAATCCAACAGGCAGGATCACCACTTTTAGATAAATTATACAATACAACGGATAGGCAATTTTGCTATTAAATTTGACATGACCTGTACACAAGCTAATATTCAGATAACGTTTTATTATTCTGGATACAAATTTATGACCAAAAAATGATCCGTAATATTTCACACATTGCCTATCGTGTCAATGTCAAATAGAAATTAAATAGTTATTTCACTGGAATAAGGTAACCGCAAGTCAAAAGATATCCGCGGCCGACAAGTCTTCAGTCCAGTTAACACTACTAGTTCCATTACAATAGCCTCACGATGTTTGCAAACCAAAACTATTTACTGAAGGCATTTAGATCTCAAGATATAATATAGTACAAATATTAATAAGACTGATCCACACAAGCTGGCAATGAAGAGTGAAGCAACTGAAGTTGATAACATATAATTTCCGGCAGTTCCAGGCTGGTTTAATTTATTACGGCGCCTACTATGGACACATCCAGCGCTTATAATGATAGAGCCGTAATACTTTATTTTGTCGTGAACTAATCACGTTTTAAAGAAACAAGCAAATTGGATAGCCTGCATGTAAGGTGATGGCTATTGTTATCCGTTTTTTAATTAAACTTATCAGTTACATGCGTTAGAAAGTGGACAGATTCAGCGAATGCAAGAAACTATTATAGATAGATTGATAATATATTATTGGTGCTTACAACAAAAATGTTTTACATGAATACAATGTAAATGAAAAAATTATTATTCAAGTAATTACCCTTTAAATTTGGTAGATCTGTTCAACATAAAATAAGAGAAACACAAGATATGCAAATATATTACAGTTTAATGATATCAAATATATTGCAAGAAGAAAAACTACCTATAGTTTAAAAGGTTTTCATCCAGTAAGGCCATTTATTGTAAAACTTGGGTCCATAATAATTAGAACCATTTCTCTAGATTTTAACCTAAAATAACTCATTCTCAAATCGTTTGCATTACGAATTCTTGAGTAACACACTCCTGATATTTTTTGACATTCATGAGAGCATAGATATAGAAACAAGGTAAACGAAATTAATTTGAAATGAACTATTGGCTGATTAACGTAGGGCTGATAATCGTATTGGTTGTGACACGAACAACGTTGGGCCGAAGTCCAAAAACCCTACACAAAACTTTGTGGGCCAAATTTATTAGACTATGACTATGACTATGATGTCATTAATAATATCTGTCAAGGGGCTTTTTATTATAAATATATTCTCGGCCAGTTTTTTGATACGCTGTCCCCAATTCAACTTAAAATCTAACATAACAAAAATCTGTTATCCATTACGAATATGCTACCAAATGCATCTACCGAAATGATCCGTAGCAAAGGATCGCTAGTTATTTTTAATAGTAACATTTTTCAATCAATTGAGTTTGCAAAAAGGCATAAAATAAGCATACATTGAATTTGAATAGATAATCCTCAACATGTTTTTTGAACATTTCTAAATTATTTATATCCTTATAAGTTTGAGGCAAGGCGTTATATATTATGATACCATTGTACTCGGAACTTTTTTAAAAGGGATTTATAGTGTGTGGGAATTTGTAAATCATTACCGTATCTGGTGGGATATTCATGTACATTGTTATTTTCAATAAAACTCGATTTTTTTTAACATAGAGTACAAACATGGTAAGGTTAGAATTTTATGGTCTTTAAAAAATTTACGTGACCACATTGGATTTGAAATTTGGACAATATTTCTTATAGCTTTTTTCTGCAATTTAAATAAACGAAAACTTAGACTTGAACTACCTCAAAATAAAATACCGTAAGTAGCTCTAGAAACAAATTAATAATAAGCCAATACTACATATTTACTAGTCAACTCTTAATATATCGCAAAACTGATTGTGGGTTTCACAATCTAAATCATTTTCTATGCGTATTCCTAGAAACTATGTTGTTTGAGTTTGCTCAGTTGATTTACTTTCTTCTTTAATTAAATAACACTCATAAATACCTACTATTTAAGAATTTCTATTGAAATAGGCGACAAATTTGTTTAATAAGGATTGAATAATTCTCACTAAATTCTGTGGTTCTTCGTAGCAAGTTATTGTCATCAGCAAACATAATAATTATTTTTTTATTTTCCAGTTGTATGTTTGGAAAGTCATTAACGTGTAATAAAAATGGCAATGGGCCAAGAACAGATTCTTGAGGAACACCATATTCAACTTTTAGCCTATTTGACTTGACCCCATTTACGTCAACTAGTTGTTCTGTTTCTGTTAAATATTATTTTAATTTAAAGTTTTTCCTCTAAAGCCATAAAGGTTTATTTTTTTAACAGCAAGTCATAATTAACCATATCAAAGGCTCTGCTTAAGCCCATAAATACGCCAATACACACACTTATTATTTTCATTGAGATTTCTATATAATTTTGTAATAAAATCTGATAAAGCTGTTTCTGTGGACAACCCCACAGAATCCATGCCGTGCTGGATGTAATATTTTATAACGTGACATAAATGATACCATTCTGTTAAATATAATTCGTTCTAGTAGTTTAGAAATTACAGACAATAATGACACTGGACGATAGTTTTCAATATTAGACATTCACCTTTTTTGTGTATAGGAATAACACGGGCAGTTTTTAATGCGTTAGGAAATTTGCCGCTCTTAATAGATAAATTTATTAGGTAAGTTAGGGGCTTTAATATGTAATTTATGGAAACTTTTAAAATATTCTCAGTTATACATTTTTTAGTGGAAATGCAATATCCGTGTGATACTTGATTGTATTGATAAATACTGTAAAACCAGAATTTACATCCTTGATATCATACACATCATATGTGTATGATATCTCAATGTTAAATAAGAAAATGTTACGAAAAGGTTTATTTTATTTAGATTTCTTTACATATTTTCTCTTTCGAGTTTTTAAATATAGGTCAATTATTTTTTTAAGTATGATAGCTCTAATAACTACTGCCAACTGTAGCACTATAAAACGTTAACCAAACAAAACGTTTAATCTACCTGAACCGCCTTTGAAAATTTTATTGTAGCTAATTTGTATTTGTAACAAAAAATAAAAGCTCTGGTCAGTACCCATGCCGACGACTTATTTGATTTGTATATATACAAGTTACTCAGCTTTGAAATCCGCCTAATTTTTGTAACGCATTTATTAAAATAAATGATAGGTATATGTTTTGAGAAGAAGAGTAAGTGGTCTTTTCCTGTACCCGCCAACTCGTGTTAGAATTAAAGAAAATCACGTGTCAAAATTGAGAATTATTTCTGGTGTTGTTTTTGAACTAGTTAGATATAATTTTGCTGAACTATAATAAGGTCCGTACGACAGCTGTAAATTTACAACCGGATGTGCTAGAGATGTAGTACATTTAGTCACTTAATAAGATTTCGTGGTTATCGTTAAATGTTAGGTCGCACAATGTTGGGTTACTGAGGAGTTGAAAATAATTTGAAGAATTCGGCCGAATGTTGCATATTCATATATCTGTGAATGAACTTTGGCAAGGCGTCCCTTCCGGGAGCAACAGTAGCGAAGACGATTATGAATGAACATCACGAGACAGATTTAGTCTCTGAAACACGGCTATTCATGCATCCTAGCAGGCCGATGCTCCTCTTCGCCCCCCGGTGTTCTGCTGTCATCCCACCTAAACCAACTTTCCAGACAGAACTGCAGAGATCGAGTTGTTTTCTTTTGCTTGGAAACGGATGTGTTGTGTGCGAGGACACTTCGCTGCCTGACTAAAGTAAATTATTCCATACATTTTATATTCGACAAAAATATGATAAACTTCAGTTCGGATTCCTTGTGGAATTGTGTACGCAACAAAACATTTTTGGACCTAACACACGGAGACGACCTAAATCGGAAGGAACGAGGAGCACAGAAATGTTCTATTATTTGTTTGTATTTTTTGTTTTCTTGTATACAGAGTGTTTCAAAATATACTCATCACGTTAGTATAAATGTGAACGATCCATCTTTACACGCCTGAACGACTTTCATTATACTTTCCAAAATGGCTATAAAATGTTCACAAATAAGGGTTCAGAACGACTGTTTCAGATGGAAAATAATACAAAATCTATACTTACTGTTCGTTTTTGCTTAACTGCTTCACTGATGGTACCAATTGAACGTCGTAACACTATAAATCTGACACAGTAAATACTAATACTTTCTTAAATTTTAACCTGAAAAGGAATTTTTAAACACAAGAAAAAGAAAATATCAAGTTCTAAAATATATAAATAAATAAAATAAATAAATAAACACCACAGAAATTAGACAACCCCCAATTCCAGAAGCCAGAGCTTGTGCGGAAGGGGGTTACACATTGAAAAAACGCGGACATACAACCATTTCCTCCGACAGTGCCAGTGCCGGAGCCAGGATTCGAACCCGGTGGTGCGATGTCCGTGTGATTAATCGCAATTGCCACCTCGCGCCTTAACCCACTCGACTATCGACCAGACAATATATATTAAATCTTTTTAAAAATTATATTTTTACAAAAAGTTCAAGAAAAATGTATTGACAAACTATAGTCTGACCCGTGTACCACACATAGTGAGGAACGGAACGACTCATAATGTACCAACTACCATCCAATGCGCGGTTTATAGCTAACGATTACACAAAAAGATTCAAGAAAAGTTCAATGTTTATAATTTTGGTGGGCTTTTGCTTGCCTGTCTATTTACAAATTATCAGTTCAATATTGATTTAGTTCGCTCCTCGGAGCTTAAAAATGATTAAATCGCAACGACTTTGAATTATATTGTGGCAATTATATATTCATACGTTCTCCTCTGAGTACATGGTAATTATACCGACACCGAATCACTGAGGAACCGATTCAGGGCAAATACGCTTAAAACCCATCATTTTCTCGTCAAAATCGACTGCTAGAAAATGATAGGGCACCCTTGACGCTAAGGGCTATTTTCGCTAAAACTTTCGAAATACTTTGATTAGAGGCTGGATAACTTGTCCTCATATTTAACACAACGTATAAGTTGCAGTGCTGCACAACGTGGATTCGTAAATGGGTAAGTTGGTTTTCGTTATACTTTCTAAATTTTGTAGTTGGGGCGACATTACGTCCCCGTGCAGCGACATTTACTACACTTTCTAAAATTACACTCCCTGATGAGTCTCCAAGATTTTGGCATAAAAAACGTTCCGTAGAGCGAAAATGTGATTGAATGTATAAAAACGTCTTCCAACGGCATTTTTACGTGAAGCACGCTTTTCATGCGAAATGTCTGATTTTGTTACAGTTTCGAAAAGTTCATCGAGGGTGTTGGCGTGTTCTTTAACATAAACAATGGAAATATATTAAAATAGGATTTTTAATATTAATATTCTTCGATAGGCCAACTTTTAAATTACATAATTAAGTGAATATATATTACAGGAGTATATCCTAATATATTTAATATAACGATAGTAATACAATTATATTATTTCCGTGAAAAGAGGAATGTGTCTAATTATTGGCCAGTATCTCTTGTGAGTAATATCTGTAAAACATTTTAAAGGAATGAATTGTTAATTTCTTCTCTAAACTGAATAGTTAGCGGCTTGAGAGAGGGCAAGTCAACACAGGATGCGATTGCATTTTTGGTAAAGGGCCAGTTAGTCGAAACAAGCAAGCTTGCTCACTACCCTTTTTTTAGATCTCTCTAAGTTCCTTGATATAGTACATAAGTTTCGTATCCACAAAATTAATGTTAAATATGCCTTCAGTCGGTAATTGGATAAAAAGGGAATAAAGAAAAAGCAAATCCAATTTTTATTGTCTTCCTCAGAATTAATCAGATGATGATCATACTATGTCTGATTTTAATGACTGGTAACTTATCCTGAAGAATACAGTGTGTCAAAATTGGTGAAATAAAAAGTAATTTTAATCATATACCATTTGGAATTCCACATGGTACGGTCCTTGGACCCATCCTATTTAATATATATGTTAACTAATTGCTTCACTTAAATGTTGATGGGAATTTAGTGCCGATGACACTGTTCTTTTAATCGAGTGTACCTCTTGGGACGCGGTACTGTCCAAAGCAGAAATTGTAGAATTTTCAAAAATACAGCAATGGCTCTAAACCTCCATACATATGTCTGTTTATCGAAAAACAAACTCGACTGTAAATGTAGAGAAGTACTCCATTACAAAAAAAATTAAATATTTGGGAATTGAACAAAATTTAAAATTGACTGAGCATATTGAATCTCTTAACAATAAAATAAAGAAACTTATGTGGTAATTCTGTCATCTTCGAACCATTATTCCTCATACTATTTTCAAGGCACTGTATCATGCCCTGGCAGAATCTGTAATAAGATATGGCATCTCGATATGGGAGTTAGTTTTTCAAGTTCTTAATGTTCAGAATGCTAATCTCCTTTATGCAAAATCTGTACTTATATTCGTTTTTAAGTTAGTCTATTGAATTTTACAATGTTAATGCAAGTGAGTTGTTGGTTGATATAGGGGTCCCTCACGGAAATCTATTTGGGTCTTTTTTATTATTATTGTACATAAATGACCGCCTTTTATAGTACATTTGCAGGCGATATTTCTATTATTTAGCGCCAAAACTTAACAATAAGATAAAAGAAACAATAGTAATTTAAAAATCTGTCTACGATGATCGATAATTAACAAGTATTTCTAACTGCCACAAAAAACCGCATCGAGATTAACCATCTCGTTCCAAAAATATAGCAGTCCAAACAGGGCTCATATTTTGACAATATACACATCAATTGTGAAGCAATTTATATTTTTTGTATTTTTGTTGATTTTAAATTCCACGTCAATTCACTTTGTAGTGAGTGTGCATATGTTGTAAAAAGTATATTATTATAGTTTTGAGCCACGTTTAAGGTACAATATTATTTTTTGGGAGAAATTCCGTAATATCTGATTGTGTGTTTATACTGCAAAAAAGGACTCATACATTCATGTTTGTACTTAAATACCGAGAATCATTTTCTTCATTTATAAAACATAAAGACTTAACTTTACCATCTTTATACATATTAGAAATATAAATTTTTCTAAAAATTAATTTTTCTGGTTTCCATTTTCTAAACGTTTTTTACAGATGTCCTACACATCATAGTTTCAATTTGCAATATGACATACACCGGCTGGAATTATACACAGCAAATCATATACATGGATGCCGTTTTATGTAATAAATTAGATGGCAACATTAAAAATATATTTAGTTTATTTAGAAATACGTATCTTATATATAATATGTAAAAAAATTGTTAAAAAAGCTTGCTTTTCTGTGAATTTCTTCTCTTATAAAATAATGTTTCTGTTGACATTAACATCAGCTATTAGAAATATGTAAATCATACTATTATTAATGTGTTTAATGTTCCGTTATTTACTTATTTACTGTTGTTGTACTATTTCTTTTGTGTAATTTATTTTGACGACTGATGTCTAAGAATTAATTATATATTTTTTGACTTGTTTTATATCATTCTATATGATCTCTTGGGTTAATAAAGGAATATTATTATTATCATGGCAATAACAGGATGTCATCAATCTATATGGTAACATATCCAGCTGATTATAATAATGATAAAGGACATGATATTATATTGGTCAAGTACGAAAACAAAATAACTTGATTTTAAAAAGAAAACCAAATATTTGCTGTCAACTAAAATTCCGCTTCACTGTCTACTCTGCAACCTTTGTCATTGCATTTTACATTTCAATACTTTGACAGCACGAGCCTAAAATTAAAATGAAATAAAAAAACACTTGGCACTACGTGTATTTTTTATCTATTTTGAAATACATGGAATATGTGTTATAAATAATGCCCTGGATAATCTGTATTACTTCGTGATGATCCAATGCGTTGTGTGTAGACATTTGTGGCCCGACTAAAATAAATTATTCCATACATTTTATATACGCGGACAAATACACTAAAGTTCTGTTTCCTTTATTGTCGATATATAACTTGGTGGAGGGACTAGAGTTTCGTCTTCTCGTCCGCAAAATACGATAAAACAGAAATAAAATAAGAATATGACCGTCATAAAATGAACTCAGGTGTCTTCTAAAGAATGCTCCGCGCCGTGAAAATTTTCTGCAAATAATAAAACAAAGATATCTAACCTTTTATATCTATTATATGTAATATCCGTGTGGTTATTTACTACAATTCTTGACATTTTCCAGTTTTATTATTTACAGCATTTATGGTTACTGGAAATAATAGATATAAATTTTGTAATACATAAAATGTCAGGTATATCCTAGAAAGTTTGCAAACAAGGATAAATATGAAAGTTCTTAATGAGAATCAAGCGCTTTTTAAGTTGCTTAATGATTTATTTGTTTTAAATTTTTATAATTGTTTAAAAATGTACATCCTTTATAATAGATTTAAAAAATAGATATATTATTTATAGTCGAGTATATTTTAACTTGGCTAAATAATAATAAATAATAAAAAACAAAAACTATGTATATTCGTTTGACAATAGGATAAATAACCGGGCCTCTAAATATCCGAAAGTCGATTTTATTTAAATAGAAATTTAACTCACGCGGAATAATGAATGACGGCTTTAACAAAACCCGCGGCGCGGATTTATAAAATAAAATTTTTAGAAGGAAAACTTTGAACTTTTCACATAATTAATAAAATTTAAGAAAAACAGTAGAGGCCAATTTGATTTGAACTCGCGTGTATTCCATTGCTAATTCAATTGAATTGAACAATACAATTAGGATTCCTCCCCAGAATCCGCCCCGGGGCCGGTCTTGCGTATCTGGTTCGATTAAATAAAAATTTTAACTTAAGCCTACCTCCATTGTTAGTCGAGGATCTTACATACCGAGCTACACGGAAACAACAATTCTGCTATAAAACGTGTAATATGTAGGTACTAGAAAATTATAATTATTTTAATGGCTTAACAATGTCCGTTTATCGGATGAATATCCACCATTTACCACTGAAAATATATTAATATGAGACGACTTTTAACCTAAATAAATAATAGTTCACAGTAACAGTTGACAGATCTTCAGAGTTTGTGAATCGCTGAACTTATTGAAAATATAGATTATTTATCACTCTTTCAGTGTATATTTCACAAAAACAAAAAGTTTAATAGTAACTATAAGCTGGTGCCAAAGCGGATTTTGAATATAAAAAAAAATAATAATAACTGGCAAGGGCTAGCCGGAAAATTTAGTTAAGGTTATAATTAAGAGGAAAAACAAAAATTAAACATGAGATAAAGTGAAATTGTGAAATGGGGGCTGTTTATGGGTTGAAAGTAGTTTTTTGCGATTTACGGCGAAACGTGACCTCCCAGCGGAAAATATCCTTCACAAAAGTTGTAGATAATAGAAAATCTAAAACTTTCAGTTTAAGCATTTTTCAACAGAACCTCAAATTTTCTGAGAAAACGGCGAAATACCGATTTTTCGGTTTTTTATTATTTTCTCTAGTAAAAATAATTCAATTTACATGAAATTATGTGAAAGTATACCTATTTTTAATTTGAATAAGCACATTTTTTTGGAATCCGGAAAGCAAGTAGTTTCCGAGTTATTTACATTTCTTCGAAAAAAAACTAAATCTTCAATGGAAAACTTTATTGATGTTTTTTTCAATTTAAATATTCTATCCGGGCTCATTGCAGCCGTTGAAATGTCTACTTTAAAATGATCGTTCATTCATTCACACTGACCCTTCTAAGTTTTGGTCATTAGTACACACTAAAAAGAATAGATCGAGAATTCCAGCCTTTGTACATTACAATAACACTACCTACGCAACGCCTCAATTTGTGGCCGATGGCTTCATTAGCTTCTTTTCAGGCGTATACCTCCAATATGATTCCTCTCACAAAGTTCCACTTTTGTCTTTAAATAATGCACATGTGCACGTCAAATCGATTACAGATCCGGACATAATTAATGCAGCAAAAAATTAAATAATAAATTAATTTCAGGTATAGATAATGTGCCTGGTTTCATCGTCAGAGGCCTACAGGTTTTCAACACCATTGCGTTTTCTATTTAATCTTATCTTAAAAACTGGTATGTATCCAGAAATTTGGAAAACCACTCAATTATGGCCCATCCTCAAAACCTGTGACTCGTCCTTAATAACTAGACCTATTGCTATCCTTTGCAATTTTACGAAGCTCTTGGAAATCATTATTTATGAAAATATTTACTGCGAAATCAAAGGTCATATTATATCTTCTTACTACCACGGTTTTATGTAGATTGTAGATTGTTCCAGTAAGTGCATTACTTTATACTCCCTCATGCCTTGGCACCCACATCAAGGTAACATTGTTGTTGTTGGCCAGTTACTTCAGGGATTGTCTACATTCCCAGGCAATTTTAGACTGGAAGGTATAGGAAGGTTTAGAGCTTTTAATGCTGCCTGGCTATCTGATAGTATACAGATCTTTGACCCTTGAATGCCTTTATTTAGGCATTCTTGGGCACACAGTTCTATTGCGTAAATTTCCGCCTGGTAGATGGTTGGGGTGTTACCCAGGGCTTTAGATGCCTATACTTAGGCCCTGCTACGCCCACTCCTACCCCTTCAGCCATCTTAGACCCATTTGTATATCAGATGATTGACCCTTGCTTTAATCGCAGTACCTTTATCCTGCTCGTCTGAGTCTCAAAGTCCTGCTTGATTGGCATAGAGTCAGTGGGTTTGGTCATGGACCCCAACTCAACTAACTTCAGAATCCTTAAGTGACCAACCAGACCGCCTGGTTTAAATGTATGTGCCTGATGCAATCGTAGGGCACTAAGTGCTATCTCCTTCCTCACATGCAAGTGCAAAAGAAGTCCATTGCCTCCATAGCTGTTGTGCTGTTGTGTACATTGCTCTTGTAATCCCTAAGCAGGCAAGGTTTTGCAGTTTCTGCAACTTTCCTTGCGCTATTTTTTTCTCTGTTTTTGGCACCATACACATGATGCGTAGGTCGCCATAGTTCTGACAACCGAATGGTAAGACCAATGTGTCATTTTCGGCCTCAGATCCCAAGTTACCAAATAGCCTACGTCCATATTGCCGTTGTTGCTTTAGTAAGAATCCTTTCCAGGTGTGACTGTGAGGTAAGTTTTTGATCCAGGATTACTCCTAGATATTTGACTTCAATGGAAAAGTTTAGCATCGTTTCATTCAGCATAGGGGTTCTAAGATTTTATATAAAAAAGACCGACCATCTCGAATCTGACTTTCATTACACTGTATCTCCGACACATTGAACTCTCTAGAACAAGTAGATATTATATATACTGACCTACAAAAGGCTTAACGCAATTGGAGTGTTAGAAGCCTTGTTATTTTTGATCGACTGCTACTTACCCAATAGAAAGCAGTTTATTGAATATGGTGGATTTAATTCTCAGAGCTTCATCGTAACATCTGGAGTTCCTCAAGGATTCAACCTAGGGCCACTTTTAGTCTGGGTATTTATAAACGAGCGATCTGTAAGTATGAGCTCTACACATCTACTTTTTGCAGACGACTTGAAATCTATTCAGAAATAAGCAAACTTGACGACTATTCTGTTCTTACAAAATGCATTAGACTCGCTTAATGAATGGTGCGAAAGCAACTTCTTAAAGCTAGATATATCCAAATGTAAAGTCATGTCTTTTTACAACAACAGAAGAGCAGTCGTATTAGCATATACAATTAATAATACAATACTACAAAGATGCTCAAATGACGGATAACATTCGACTCCAATCTCAGTTTTTCTGGTCATATTAGGACCATTATTACTTCAGCATCTAAAGTACTCCGATATTGTACTAGAAATTGTGGTAGTTTTACAGACATCAACACTCTGAAATTCATATGATACAATTAATAAACGTCATTTATAAGAAGCAAGCTTGAATATGCATCTGTCATCTGGTCACCTATACAGGGTGGGGCAATAGTGCGTCGGACTTCGATATCTTGAGTTCTACGATAGCTAGAATTTTGTTAAAAAATTGCAAGTAAACTGGATAAAAAAGTCTATAACTGGAAATTATTTTCGAACATACAGGTCGAGCCAAGACGAAATCACAGGAACAAGTGCCTTTTTTAAATGGAGTGCTATGTATATCAGTACATTTTTTGAAACCTCCTGTATCAAATTCAAAAATCAACTTAAAAAAAGAGGTTCTCTCGAATAATTCATTAGAAAAATTTGCAATAGGTGTTCGACGTGTTGCCCATTTTGATTGACACATGTCTTTATGCAATTTTGAAATGAGGCCATTTAGTGGGACCATTTCTTCCAATCCATTGAAATGAGTAAATAGTATTTAACCGGTCCTTTACTATAATGTTTTTTTTGTACATTTTTCTGCTGTTTTCGTTATTCGACAAGCAATAAAACCTCAGCTTGGTATAAATTGTCGTGTACAAAGGAGCATTTATCACAGTCATCGGTCGTTACAATTTGTATTAAATTTAAAATATTTGGAATTTTATAATATGAATTTTAATAAAGCGGAACTTGTAGACATGACTTGTATGACTGTATTGGGCGAGTCAGACAGAAATTGTTTACTTGCCAATAGAATTTATCACCAACGTTATCCTGAAAGAAGGATTCCTGATGTTAGCAGCTTCCAAAACCTTCTCGATAGATTTCTGGAAACTGGAAATATCGAATATAAAGAAAGTGAAAGAATAAAACGTGTTGTGAACGAAGAAAATGAGTTTTCTGTGGTGCTGGCAACGGTTGAGAATCCCCATGTCAGTCAAAGAGAAGTGAGCGCATTAGTAGGACTAAGTAGACGGTCTGTGGGTTGAATCTTATAAACAAGTTGCATGCATATCATATTCAAATGCACCAGGAATTATCTGATGACGATTTTCAAAAGCGCCTACTATTTTGTAATTGGGCCAGAGGTGAAATGCAACATGATGTCAACTTCTTCAATACTGTTTTATTCAGTGATGAGGTAACTTTTCATAAAAATAGATTTGTTAATAGGCACAATTTCCATTATTCTGCTTCGGAAAATTCTCACTTTTTTATGCAAGTTGATAACCAACACATGGTCTATAAACGTTTGGGGAGAAATTATAGGAGAACATGTAATAGGACCACATTTCTTTAATGGTAAACTGATTAGAGCTATTTGTCTTAATTTTTTGGAAAACTATCTGCCATAGTTATTGGTAAATCTCCCTGAAAGAATTCGAAATACGTGGTTTCAGCAAGATGGTGCTCCACCACATTATTTAAATGCATTAGAGACCACTTAAATAATACCTACCCTAATCAATTGATTGGAAGAAATGGACCCACTAGATGCCCTCCTGGATCCCCGGATCTTACAAGAATGGATTTCTTTTTATGGAGATACGTGAAGGAAATGGTTTATAGACACACCAACAACAGTACAAAATATGAAGGAAAGAATAATAACTGCCTTTACATCTATCACACCGGCAGTTTTGAACACATGTGGAACATTTATTATAATTTTTTCTACTGAGTTATTTGAAGAAACCTCTTTTTTCAGTTTATTTTTGAATTTTGTAATTATTGCTGAATAAAACGAAATTGGTTGCAATTAGCCCTTACAAAAAATGTTCGCTTTTCATTTCTACATCACGTCCGTACAAAGGAAACTTTTTTAAAAATAATGGATTCTATGCCCGAGGAGGCTTCAATCACAATATATATTACTAAATTCAACAATGTTAACAACGAAAGAATTGAATGAAAAATTTTCAAAAATGTTATTGGATGTGAATATCGCATCAAAAAGTTTTCAAAACAATCACATAAATTTGTAACAACGAAAGAAATACACTGTGATTTTTTTTCGTTGCACTAAAAACAAAATTACAAAATCCGCTATTGCTCCTCCAATATGGCGGCTACCGGTCTCAAAATCTGAGAAAGACAACTTCAGGTCGAAATTTGATTTGGTCTGGTGACATATTCCACGTGGAAACCCTGTTAGGCCCTTTAATTTACGTCAAAAGCTATATTTTTATAGAAGAAATTCTATTGTACAAGTTTCCCTGTTTAAATATATAAAGATTGACCTAAAAATATTTCCTATGCTCCTAAAGTGCTTAACGCATCATTCTCTTATTGCTTGCAATGCTTATGGCAGGTATTACTATTTACATGTTTTAAACGGGGAATTGAAATATTTATTACATCGAGGTTACATTGTCGACTCTGGCCCGAAGAAAGCGTTTCGCATCGCGGGGTGACAATGCAACCTGTCAATGGCTAATGCAACATGTCATTAATCACGGTGTGCCGCGTTGACACCTCGTCGACCGACCCGAGATAGCAGAGAGACCCGAGAGCATCTGCCGATAATCACTTTCATGTTATCTCCCTGCCGCTGGCGCGCTTCTTCCATCACTGAACGCTGACAGACCGCCGAAAAACTGCATTTCAAGCCGCAAAGAAACTCGTCGAACGTTCGCTAACGACCCATCTGGAATTGATACAGAATAAAAACTAAGCACGACGCGTGTTGCCATCATAAATGAAATATTACCGCTGTCTGAACATACTAAATTGTTGATACGTGATTGATATTATACGTAGGATCTAGTGGCTTTTTTATATAAAATTTAGCTTGCATATTTAAGAGTACAAATTCGTAAATCATAGACGGATCTGGTCAACGAATCTGCCTGCAATAATGTGGTGCGTTTGGAATTTATTTCAAGCCATATGTTGGTAATTACTTGTTCGAAAATTTGGACCAGCAATTCGTACGCTATACGGGGTAAAAATGTGTAAAGAACATATTTGATTATTTTAGCAGCAGGAAACGGATTTGGTAGACAGCAGTGGCAAATTGCAATTGCAAACAAAGAAATTATATATATATAGAACCCGATATAAAATGCACAAAGCTATACGGCACTGTTGTCAACATGTCCAACGTGCGTTTTTCTATTAGTTAGGCAGATTTCAGTAAAAATTGTGCTATTAATGAAGAAAGCATGAAACTTTCAGGGATTGTTCTGTATACAATTCTAAACATAAAAAAATAAGGAGCCCTTCAATATGTCACAAAATAACAAAATGGCTCCCATTTGAAAATGACTCCTACGCGCTCGTGTAATACGCCTAGTATCTTAGCTCCTATTTTGCCGATTTTAATAATTTTTTTAAATTATGGTAGCTCTTTTATGGAACTTTATTTTTAATTATTAGAAATTTCTTGCTAAGTTTACAAATTTGATAGATAAACCCAGAAAAAGATAAAAATCTAAAATATGTTATCTAGTTTTTACAAATCCACTGTTAAACTGTTAGAAAAAAAAAAGTAAAATGAGATAATTTTAGTATCTTTTAGGTGTTAAAAAAAGTTGCTGCGACATTAGCTACAACAGAGTTGTTAGACATTTGGTAATGCAACGTAATGATAACTCATAATGTTTCAATTTCAGTTTTATTTAGTACAAAAATACAATTACACTTTTTAAATAATTATTTTCGGTGAAAATGTTATGTGTACACTTGACAGAGTTAGTTCTCGCAATTGCCCCCACACTTACACATTGATGTACACTGAACATTAGAACTCACGCATTTGCAATGCTCTGTACATATTTTACGTGTACAGCGACAAGCGATTATTTCTTTGCAGGATTTTAAAGTCTCTGGGAGTGTCATCCATTTTGGTTCCCAATCTATTGTACCAGCCTCCCACCCCCATTGTGTAGGTGAAAGTATTACTGACTATTTAGTGTTTGTTTGGCCCCAAACATGACCAGCCTGATAAGCTGCCCTCTTAATATGTAATAGAAGTGCACCTCGTGTATGGGGTATTCTTTCAAGTGACGGTTTTTTTGGGTAAAGAGGTACCGTTTAGCAACATTAACATCAATTTCTGAACATGTTTGGTCATACATTAAAATTACAAAGCGTTGAAGTTTGTCGAAAACATCTAGCTCTATCTCTTCGGATGGTTGTGATATAGAACTGAAAGCTGTTGTAACCTGTGGGTATCTTTTCCATGCCTTCCACGGCGTTTTTTTTTTCACGTGAAGCGAATGAAGACACTCTATCGCATTCAGTGAAAGCATGAAAGCCTGGTAGCGCCAATGCTTTTTCAAATCCCATTGCTGCAGCAACCCCATGTGCAGAAATTATTCGAATGTCCTTCCCTGTCCCTAATTCAATCCACAATTTTACACCGGGATATTGACTAGCGAAAGCAATGCCCAATACTAGTATGTCAGAATCAACGGTTCTTAAAAGTATTCGAGAGCATCCCTGCTGAACGGCAGCATGAACATGCAGGATAAGACTGGTGTCCGTCTCTTCATGAGTAGACGGGCATACTTGTACAAGGCAGATATCTGTATTACTTACTACATTTTCCCCCATTGTTGTTATGGTAGTTCCAACATCAGGAGTTATATTTTTGACATACATTCCGAAGAACTTAAATAACTCTACCTTATTGTCATCCACTCGCAAAAATTCGTTCCATTTCTTTGGCAGGGGCATTTTCGATGTAACATGAGTTCGAGTGCCGGTTCCCCGTTTCTAACGAGCCATTGTTTTTAATGAATCAGGGCGGTAAGTATCCCAAATAACTTCTAGCTTGGAAGTACGTCTAAAATATGTTTTGACGTAGGGAATAAATTCTTGTTCTGCGTAATCCGCAAAGTTTTTCATAGAGTCGGTCGGTCTAATGATATTTACGAGTACAGCCCCATCAAGCAATATTGTGTCCAATGTTCCAGGCTGATTAAGTTCCTGAAGCAGCTGTTCCACACAATCTATGATATCACTTTTTTGCGATATTCGAAGATGCCCGTATTCGGCAAGTGATGGAGGCCACGCATGATTCTCGTCTCGGAAAAAATCACTCCGATCACCATCTCCGATTTCACACCCTATATACAAACGAACAAATAGATTGCAGTCATTAGGTATTGATCGTAGAGCACTTTTAGCTTTGGATGTTTGTAGAGGTGGTGTACTCATTAATGGGAGTTTTAGTTTTTTAAGTGGCTTCATAATGGTTTCTATTCGACGATCGATTCTTTTGTCGGCAAAACGATGAAACTCACGTGCACCTATGTCCTCTATCTCGGAAACAGTTATCTTCACAGCATCATGGGCCACCTGCTTTGTGGCAAGGTTCATAAGGTCCTCCACATCATTGGTGAAAGGATTTCCAAGTTCCTCAAAAGCCGCAACAACATTTTGGACATTCTGCTTAAAGCGATATTGCGTAGATTAGTTCTCATCCCCCTACCATATTTATGTTGGGTTGTCTCACCTTTATCGTCTAGTTTTAAATATATCTTGCTATTTTTTGTAACACAAGAAGCTCGTGGATCTAAAAATCAACAAACAAATTATAAAATTATGTGTTTAAAAAATTATGTATAACTAAAATTTCTTACCTAGAAGTGTTTAATTTTATATATTGCTTAGTAAAATAATTATATTTAGTTCTAATGAAAGCACTGCCACACACAATCGGGTTGTGTAAAAGTATAAAACAGATAGATACTGAGATACGTTGCCTAATTTGTAAGCGTGGACGGAGTTGGCGCGGCGACATGTCACAACGTGCAATTGCTTTTGGGTATTTAACAAAAAATACTTTTCTTGCCGTCATCAGAAAGGCACTAAATAAATTCACTTACGTTATTTAATTTTTTGTTATATGACCTACTTTAACAATGAACTAGTAAAACTAGATAATATACTATAAATTATTCTTTTTTCGAGGCTTTTATCTCCAATTGTAAACTTGGGAAGAAAGTTCTAATAACTGAAAATAAATTTCCATTAAAGAGAAATCATAATTTAAAAAGATTATTAAAATCGAACAAACTGAAACCAGGATATTTAAAGTATTATATGTGCGAGTAGGCGTACCCTTTAAATGGCCGCCATTTTGTTATTTAAAGACATATTTGACGGCTCCTTATTTTTAAATGATTAGAATTGTATACAGAACAATCCGTGAAAGTTTCATGCTTTCTTCATTAATAGCACAATTGTTGTGTTTTTTTACTGAAATCTGCCTAACTATATCCATTTCTTTTTAGGATACGATATCGACTATACTGTCATCTCTCTCGCCGCTGGACCTCGCACATGGTGTGGGCTTAGCAAAGACTAATGTCATGTACATTAAATTTGAGTCGTTTACACTCGTTTACAGTTTTTACACGTTGATGACGAAAAAGTATTAAGTAACCTCTAAATTATTCCATGTTTATAAAACGTTTGTACTGTTTATGCGTTAATTTACTCTTACAGTTCACTTTTATTATTATTTTACATTATTATTCTATTATTATTACTTTAAAAAATCGAGTTAAACATGGTGAAAAAATGTGTTGTTTGTGGTGCAATTCAGAGCAAAAATGTCCCACTATAATTATTATAATAACTTTGTAGGAAGAAATGCCATGTCCTTCGGAAGCGATATTAAAAAGGCAGTTACTTGCAAAGAATAGAAAATATGAAGTATACGTGCCTTTTCATTAAGTTTACATTTTTATTCAAGTGCTTATAATTATGTACGAAAACAATTTAACAATCTTCTGCCACATCCTGATACCATAAGGAAATTGTATATGATTGTGAAAGGCGAACCAGGATTCACGAAAGAATCATTTGAAGCGCTGAGTTTAAAACAGCAAACCAATCCAATAATTGTAAATATTGTCGTTGATGAAATGAGTATTCGACAACAAATTCAATATGAATGTGGCAAGTACTACGGATATGTTGATTTTGGTGCTGGATTAGGTGATGGAGATACTCAGCCACGGGCTAACCATGCATTTGTTATTATGGCTGTAGCCTTAAACAGCCACTGGAAAATACCATTGGAGTATTTTTTAATTCATTCATGCATCGGAAAGAGCAAATTTTTTGACGACCTTTTTAGGCCTACTACATGAAACGAAAATTAAGTGTCATTCTACAACTTTTGATGGGACTTCCATTAATATTTCTATGTGTAATGAATTAGGGACTAATTACGTTTATAGTAAAAATTTCAACCATGGTTTCCTCAAGTAAATACTGGAGAAAAAGTACATACCTTCTGGGATACTTGTCATATGATAAAATTGGTTAGGAACACTTGCTGATTGGGGAGTTATTTATAGTCCAGAAGAAGAACCTATTAAATGGGAGTATATTGAAAAATTGTACAAACTTCAAAAACGTGAAGGTTTTGTAGATTTTGTAAAGATCAGCTAGTTAACAATCGGGACACATCACAACTTGTCGTATTAAAGGAAAGAAGAAAGTTGATTACAGCCAGCGAAGATGTCATTGAATTGTGTACGTGTCTAGAGCGTTTAATTAGGCAGTATGAAAATGTTTTGTTCTCCAAGAGAAATATCACTGAATTTTTTATTTCTAAAATACTACTTAATTTGAGTATCTTCAATAACGATATTATGAATAATCATATTTTACCCCAAGAGATGTTAGATAATCACATATTACAATTAATATGTATGTGTTGTAAAATGTATATGAAGGTACGTTTACATTATGAGGCTAAATTAAAAAATGATACTACTAATTGCAGACAAAAATTTACAAAAATCATATTGTTCCGCCATGAATGAAAATAATTATATGTTACTTTTGTATTTGAAATATAGTATCTATTGCAAATAAATGCATTTTATTTTCATGCTCCTTCTACACACGTTTGCAGATGCCCAATTTTACACTCCAATTTGTTCCTATGCAGAACTTGATGTTTACAAATTCCGAAATAAGATTTTTAATTGGTAGATAGGTACCTACTCAATTAAGGACGCCAATTCCTATTTTAATTAATTCCAGTTTTAGTGAGGTACTTGGTCAAATAAATTACCTATACTGCTGCTTGCTGCTAAATGCACTTATGAATGAAAAGAAATATTCGCAGTTTAAAAAATGTTATTTGTATATAGTAGTTCAGCCATAAGTATAGAAACTATATAAACGACAATTTTAAACTATGTTTTGTCTCTTCGAAGTACAAATGTTTATTATTCGTATTTCCAAATAGAGCTATTTAACAAATTAGGTTATATTTACGTCAAAGGTACTTACCTGACATGTCATCTCAGAATGTACGACGGCGCAGAAAGAGTTAGGACGACTAGCGGCTTAGAAAGAGATGGAGCTATGGAATTTACTTCTTAAGAAACGAAATAATCATAAAATGTAGTGTCTGAACTTGAGTACTTGATGATGGCAACACACTTGTCACTGTATATCGGGTTCTATATATATATAAATTCTTTGGTTATAACCGTTAATAGTGATTATGGCGTTTGAAGAAAATTGTTTAAAATACAGATATATAGGTTTCCTAATTTCAGATCGATTGAATATGCGGTTTTTTCTTTCCCATGGTTTGCTATGTTGATTGCCCCAGTGGCGTAACTTACACTGAGTGGGTCCTGCATCAAAATTGTCAGATAAATAAAGAAAATCGGTATCAAGTGGACCTTCTTAGTTCTGTATTATTGATGCAGCAGTTAGGTAGCCAGCTGTATTGAAGCTCAAACATATTGCACCCCATAATGTTATTACTCCATTAAACTCGTTCCTTCTACATGGCCACAAATAATCCACAGATACGCAAGCCCTCTGGTCACTAGGAAAATGGAAGAAACTTCCCAGCTCATCTCTAGTTCCATCAAGTTGAGATGTCTTCAAAATATGTAAAGTGTCGTACATTCTCCTAACTCCTAATTCAGTAATTATCTCAGATGTATACTGTATGACTGGTGGTCGAGAGGTGAACGAATTTGCCTCTCACCCAAAAGTTCCGGGTTCGATCCCCGGTCGTGGCAGTGGAAAATACTGTGAGAGGGATTTATTCCACTATACACGGATACTAGGTGTGTGTCCCTTGTCTCTAAATGTGTAGCCCCCTCCCACACAAGGCTCTTCTAGAGCCTTCCGGGATAAAGGGGGTCGTAATTCCCTGTGGTGTTATTTATTTATATATACGTTTTTAGCGACATTTCTTTCAGTAACACATCCAGTAAAACTACTACAAAAAGAAAACATGGATAAAATAAAATAGTAATCAATATATGTAAAAAGTTTAATAAAAATCAAGTGAATTTAAAAAAAAATATATATCTTACCTTAGACACTTTTTTTTTATCTAAATATTTAAAACCTACACACACATTCACAATCACATTTTATTATTAATATTGAAATTTTTAGGAAGAATAATAATTATACGGTATATTTGTGCGCGCCCGCGCATAAGTTTAATACCGAAAATAGCGGGAAATCATCGCGCGCATATACAGGGTGAACCATTAATAACAGGCCATAGTTCAGGGGTAGGTTCTTTGGGCCAAAATATGAGGAAATAACCAAATATGCTTTAGTAAAATGTTGCTGTGGACAAAAAAAGTTCAAATTATTTTTCGTTTTTTTGCAATAACTCAACAACCTCTTGGCTGAAATTTCCTAGAGGAACTTTTTTTATTCTAAGAAACAATAATTTACATCACGTTAGATCATAGAGGGCGCAGGACTTGTATCTGATGATGAATTTCTTTATATTTTTTTTTACGAAACGTTGTGGTACTTCTGATCAGAAAATCTGATGAGGGCGTCATTTCCACGTATAAAAGGTACATTTGGCAGAACTTGATAACTCCAACCGTTTTCGAGGAAATTGCCGTTGAACATTTCAATAATTTTGTGAAAGACAAATTCAAATTTAATGAAGCAATGTGTATTTATTGAAAAGTGTGCACTTTATTTACCGACGAAGCAACTTTTACTCGCCGAGGCGTTTTTAACTGGAGAAATACCCATTACTGGGAAGTAGAAAATCCTCATGCCGTTAAAGAAAGGTATCAGTTTTTTATGTTTTTTCTTCAAAGTAGTCTTGCTGATATATTACATGCTTTCATGCTAGACATACGGAACAGAATGTGGTTCATGCAAGATGGAGCTCCCCCTAATTTCTTCATTGAAATCAGGAATTATCTTGATGAGACTTTCCCACGCAGATGATCGGTCGAGGAAGTGAGTTTGCTTGGCCACCAAGGAGTCTTGATTATAATCATTTGGATTATTATGTGTTGGTCATATCCTCATATTTTGGTTAAAAGAATCTACCCCTGAACTATGGCTTATTATTAATGATCCACAGGAAGCTTTAACGCCTAAAGAAATTACGGAAGAAATTAAGTTACTAAATCCAAAAAAGTCACCTGGAATCGATCTTGTAACGGCTAAAATGATGAAAGAATTGTCAAAGAAAGGGATTGTGCTGCTAACCTATATTTATAATGCTATTCTTCGACTTGGATACTGGCCGAAATGTCTCAAGAAGGCACAAATTATAAGGATTGGTAAACCAGAAAAAGAACCGACAGACGTCTGCTCTTACAGACCCATAAGTTTGTTATCGGTAATTTCAAAATTGCTTGAAAGATTAGTACTCCGTAGACTAAAAATCGACGTACCATCAGAAAACTTGATACCAGATCATCAGTCTGGATTCCATCAGAAGCATTCCATAGTGCAACAAGTTCACCGAATAACACAAACCATTAATAAAGCACTAGAAAATAAACAATACTGCAGTGGAGTCTTTCTTGATATTAGCCAGGCATTCGATAAAGTTTGGCATCCAGGATTAATTTACAAAATCAAACATACTCTTCCGTTAACTTACTTCAACCTACTAAAGTCATACTTAACTGAGAGAACTTTCCAAATTAAGGTAAATGCAGAGAAATCCGACTACTTCCCAATCAACTCAGGAGTGCCGCAAGGCAGCGTCCTTGGACCACTGCTATGTTTTGTACACGTCAGACTTACCCATGGAGCAAACTACAACAACAGGGACATTTGCCGACGACACCGCTATTCTCTCCTGTCACGAAGATCCTCAAATAGCCTCAGATTTCATCCAAAACCATCTAAACAATCTTCAACAGTGGATGAAGAAGTGGAAGATACAAGTTAATGAGAGCAAATCTGCTCACGTTACGTTCACCCTTCGGAAAGAAATATGCTTTGCAATCACAATAAACGTTTAACAGATACCAAAAACACAAACTGTAAAATACCTAGGCCTACACTTAGATAACAAACTAACTTGGAAGCAACATATCACAAAAAAGAGAAAACAAGTAGAAATCAAAACAAGAGAACTACAGTGGCTGATAGGTAGAAAATCACGAGAATTTATAGAAAATAAAATTCTAATATATAAATCTGTCATCAAACCCATCTGGACATATGGATTAGAACTATGGGGATGCGCTTCCAAATCGAACATAGAAATTATTCAAAGATACCAATCAAAGATACTCCGTCAAATTGTAGATGATGGTATGTAACAAATCATACGCTACATGTAGATCTTCATGTCCCAACAGTAAAAGAAGTTATCCAAGAAAAAGCCACCACACACCATGAAGTTATAGAAGTCCACCCAAACCCGTCAATGGAAGAAATCTTGGAACCAGTGATCAACAAGAGGCTTAAAAAGCTATGGCTAGTAGAACTAATTTAAGTTTATAGAGGTGATACCTAATCATGTTATTTAGTCACTAGTACACCTAGTGATCGTTAGCTCTTTAGCTTATAGGATAATATAAAATTCTGATTGCTAAATAAAGTATATATAAAAAAATATATATTTTTCTTGACGAAACGTTGTGGTACTTCTGAGCAGAAAATCTGCTCAGGGCGTTATTTCCATGTATAAAAGCGACACTTGGTAGAACTTGATAACTATAACTGTTTTCGAGGAAAGTGCCGCTAAACATTTCAATAATTTTTTGTAAGGCAAATTCAAATTTAATGAAACAACACTTTGTTTCATTAAATTTGAATTAGTAGGAAGGACAAATTTTAAAATAATTAAAAAAATATATTTTAAATAGTTTCTTTAGAAGAAACGTGTAGTATATACGCCCGAAGCCATTTCGAACGACGCGTATATATACGTATGGAGCAGTTAAAAAGATGTAAAAGACAGTTCAGGGTAATGTCAGTAACAATGTCTTTGATAAACATAATGTACAAAAGTGGCCCCAAATTAGACCCTTGTGGGACACATGAGGTTGTAAGACTTCGACCGACTTATGGCCACAATATAAAATATATCGGGTTCTGTTGTTAAGGTAGGACGAAAAATTATTAACAAGGTCAGCTAAAAATCCAAATATGTGTAGTTTTTGTAATAAGATACTATGGTTGAGCTTGTCGAAGTTCCTCGAGTTGTATAAATTATGTCAACTTGACTACCATCATCAATCGCATTAGACAAATATTAAGTTAAGCAGAATAAGTTGGTAACCTTAGATTGACTTTTATAAAAATTATGTTGAAATTCTATTATTTGATGTTTCACGTGACAAAATACGTAATCATACAACAGCATTTCAAGGACTATCAAAATTATTCAAAATTACAATGGGCCAGTAAATAGTAATTAAGGTTCTATAAAATTTCTTAAAGACGGGTATGATTTTGGACTGTTCTCATTCCAACATTGTGAAAATGTTGAGATTTGGAGAGATAGATTGAAAATCAAACATAATGGTTTGACAAACACTACGGCACACTACGAAAGACGGAATATTGTCAGGGCCACTAGTTGCTTTTGGCTTTAATTTCTTTAGTACTTTAACATTATGCTCATTATCAACATTATATTGTTTCGGTGCAGAATTGTTGAAAATATTCAGCAATTGAGTTGCTAACTACTGGGGGATCGGAAATAATAATAATATTTTTGGGAATATTGGCGACATTCTTTTTGTGTTAACATAGCGCCAGAATTCCGAAGGATTCTTGCAATATTTTCTTCTACATGCTTCTCATTAGGATCTATTCTAGTCGGGATATTAACAAAAAACCTATATCAAGATCACTAATGAATTTTCGAATGCACCTAAATACCTAAATACTACTCAAAGCTAATAAATTCCTGATAATTATGCCTTTTCTATACCAGTGTTGGTCAATTTCGATTGTACTTCTCATTAGCTCAAATTGAGAGTTAGAGTGCCGTAAAGTTAAGAAGGGAATTCTGAGAATCTAAAATTCTCTGATCGTAATTTGTGTTGATGTTTCTCATTTTCCACAAATAAAACAGAAATAACTAATAAAGTTTTCAGATTTATATTTCTCACGTCATTAACACATCTTCATCTTTCACTTATCACATTACTCAAAAATAATGGAGCAATTTAAAAATTAATAATTGGACTGGCTCCAGTGCCTAATTTACTACAAAAATAATGGTGGGATGTCAAAAATTCCACATCGTCAACCTAATATTCGTACAATTCGTATGCCCAAATTAATTTAAAAACTACCTGTTCGGCGCCGGCTTTTTAGTTTAATGTTCAATAATTAAATCACGATAAAGAAACTGTTCAGAAATGCGTTCCACACTCAAATCAAATATCAAATAAAAAATGCTTGTGTGTATGTATGAAAGTATGTGTATAGGATCTTTATCGTTGAGATCACGTAATTTGCCAATTTATTTATTTACCTTTACACAAAATTGAAATAAATAGTAAGACAGGGATAAAAAACTCAGAAACTCTTCACAACTTTATTGAAACGATCTACTATGTCATAATTTGTTTCAAAATCTTGGTAAGCAGACAATTAGAAGAATCTCAAATAAGAAAGTTGTTGTATCTTCATAAAACTCAAAATAGATTATTAAAAGGAGCTCACAAACAACAAAACATTTTTTTTTATACATTTATTTAACATCGGCCTATTTCCGCTACTGAGGCCTAACACCGACGCCTGTAGACGAGCTACCCTCAACCAAGAATTTTGCCGAACCTCTTCCCTTAAGAAGAGTAGGGATCTTTTACTTGCCTAACATTTAATAGACAAGGGACCGACGGCTTTACATCCCCTCCGAAGGATGGTATATCTCCTATACAACCCTCGCCTAAGGTTGTATAGCTTCCGCGCATACACTGATATACAAGCTGCTTTAAGATGTGTGAGGCGAGGATGCGGTTTCCGCTGGAATGGTCAGCCATCCAAATACTAACTGCGCGTGTCGTTGCTTTACATCGCATACCGAAGTATGTACATATAAAGACGCACCTACGCTCGCCCCCATGAAAACATTTAAAACATAATATTTCAATCGCAAACTCCTCTGTAAAATCCTTATTTTACTATAAGGAACATAATCAGACTGCAACCAACAGCTACTCTCCGTTCTATATGCCCCGCCGAGCGCTGAATTACGAGTTACAAGTCTGGCGCGTTAAGTGTAATAATTACATATTACCAAACAGTACGCAAATGCTTCGATTGGACCACTAGATGGCACCTGCCGACTGTTTTGAATGTCACAACCTACTTTGCACTGATGAGAGCCAACAGCTCGAAACTACAGTCTGCAAGTTGTGTGGACTACTGGCACGAGAACACCTTTAAATAGGAATAATTCTTTCGGCCGGTGTTTGTTGCAATCGAAGCATTTGCGTCCTGTTTGGTAATATGTAATTATTACATTTAACAAGCCAGGCTTGTATCTCATAATTCAGCGCTCGGTGGGGCACACACCCCGGAGAGTAGCTGTTGGTTGCAGTCTGGTTACGTTCCTTATAGTAAAATAAAGATTTTATAGAAGAGTTTTAAACTGAAATATTGATAGTAGTAGTGGTAGTGATAGTAGTATTGGTGATGATTAGTATAAAATCCTAAATTTACCAATGGATACTGACTTTAGAAAAATACTCGACTGTATTGCTTTACTACATTATAGGTAAAGGATTGTTTGAAAAATACTGTTTTGTGCATAGGCATATACAATAGACCTTTACAACGTATATTAATATTGTGTAGATTAGTCCTAAACCTTATTTTACTATATATATATATCAAATGTTGCTGGTAATTAGTTTGTGATAAAAATAAAGATATGTTAATTTTGTGTACTTTTCATTGGTAACTATTTTAAATTATTAAATTCGTGAGAAATATGGTTGAATTACAAATCGAACACATGCATTCTGTATTATTTGTACTCTGTTGGTGTCTAACACTGTCAAGTTCTAACACAAAACAATTGTAAGGTCTTTAAATAACATATGCCTATTACTATATAATAGTTTTAAGTTACAAGATGACTTTTCCAACATACAATTTACAAATTTTATGTACCTTAAGTGGGAGTCTAAGGTCACATCGAGATTTTTGGCCTTTTTACCAGTTGTAAGCTTATCATTATTAATTTTTATGTACATTATGTGAAGTACATCATCAAGGGCAGATTTTCGACCGATCAGTAAAATTGATGACTTAATGCTATCAAGTGTTAAGGAACTGTCCGTTGCTATATTGTCCAGAGTTGATAAATCATCATTAATAATGCGACTAGCATCATTAACTTCAGATGGTAGAAACAAAAGATGTAACTGAATGTCGCCTGCATAGTAATGATATTTGCAATGTGAGATAAAAGTTTCAAAATGTATTGTGTAAGTGATATACAGAAGTAGTCTTAGAATTGAGCCTTGTGGAACTCCAGACGTCATTGGTGTTGTCCATTAATATTTGTCATTACGAGCAACACGTTGTACTCGATCGCGTTAATAATTTCTAAATAATATAGAATGTTTAATGAGATCTGTGTAGTGTAAGGTTGCAAGCACTATATTGTGGTATTGGTATAAAATGCCTTACCGAAGTCTAAGAGAACAAAAGTGTTGTTGCATTTCCATTATCCACCATTTCTTCAATAGTATCAGTTGCTGTATTTAGGAGAGCAGATACGCAACCATATCTTTGTCTACAGCCTAATTTATATGTAGCCTATAAATGACTACCGTTAAGATGCACTCTAAATTATTGCTGTTCTTTTTTGCATTTTGGTTAATACTGGTAACACTGCAGTTGATCTAAGGTCTGTAAAATCTAATTGGCTAGACGTTTTAGTCGTGGGCTTTATTAAAAGAGGATATATACTATTATTTAATCAGAAATTTGAAATATGGATTAACGGAATTATGTAAGAGCAGCACAGTTTTACAAAAGTAATATTAATGCCATTGGATCCCCGTCTTCTTTATCTTATAAGACACGAATATTAATTTATCTTTATAATAATTAAATTATTTTTATATTTTAACTTAAATTTTATTTAAAGCACAATTAACTGTCATCCATATGTCAATCAATATTAAACAAGAACTCCTTTTATATATAATAAAATTAGATGGGTTTTTAATAATGATAATTCTGTGTCAAAATAAAACGAGAGCTAAATTGAAACATGTGGGTTAATTGACTACAGCTGTTTTTGAAGGGTTATATTTTGGATATTAGAAGTAGCCTCTAATATAAATACATAGGTGCAGGTATGTAAATATATGTCATATAACTATAAGGTGGCACTGGCACTGTACCAACATTTTTGATATTTTTCAGTTGTTATATTATACCATGGTTTATCTGGTGTTCATGTAAACAAAAATTTAAGAAAGTTGGATAACAAATTTTTCTGTAGAATATATTTCACTCAAGTGAATTATTGCGCATTTTAAAGTTATTTATTATTCATGTCAAGTAATTTTATTTACAAATGCGTTGAATGATGCGCACAATTCAACGTATTTGTTACCTAATAGTAATATTGAAGTCGATATTAAACCTAATTAACACGACTATGTAAAACCTTATTTCATATTTTTTTGTGAATTGCAAGTAGTTCAGTTCTTTTGGTCCATTTAGAGGCATCTGCTATAAGTTTTATTTAACACCAGCGCATTCAGCAAATATTCGAAAATAAGGCTCATTAAAACATAATATTTTTAGTCGCAAACTCCTCTATAAAATCCTTATTGTACTATAAGGAACGTAACCAGACTGCAACCAACAGCTACTCTCCGGGCTATGTGCCCCGCCGAATGCTGAATTATAAGTTACAAGCCTGGCGCGTTAAGTGTAATAATTGCAAATTACCATCAAAACGCTAATGCTTCGATTGCAACAAACACCAGCCGAAATACTGATCTTACTTAAAGATCTCTCGTGCCAGTCGTCACACACCACTTGCAGACTGCAGTTTCGAACTGTTGGTCCTCGTCAGTGCAAGGTAAGCATGAGCTAAGAGTCCCAGTGCCTGCACATACATTGATGAGCTCATCTCCTGGCATCGGTGATTGGCCTTGGTAGCGGAAATAGGCCGACGTTAAATAAATGATTTAAAAAATATACAGTAGGCATTGTTGCCACTCCTAACAAACACGCCGCTGGTCGACCACGTCTACACCGGGTTGAGTCATTATCAGTAACGAGAACAACATGACGCCCATGGTAAAAGAGAATATAGAATAGGAAGTGTAAGTGTTTGTGAAGTTCTAGAGTAGTTGTTCTTTCCAGCCTTCTATTTTTTCTGTTTCTGACGTCGCTAGCGTATGTCATTGCGGTATATTTATTGTATCTCTTTTTTTACTGTTCGTTTTCAGTGTTTTTGATCCTTGGTTTGTTCTCTATTGTGGTTACCCATGGTCCTCCCTAACAACACTTTTAGGTGAATTAAATAAACGTAAACATTGGTTTTTATGATAATTGCTTTGCACATTATAATTGTGTTATTAAATGTTAAATTGTAATTATTTTACGTTGTATGAACAGATAAATATTGTAATTTCCCTCTTGTAAATATATTATGCTGTATCATTAGATATAAAATAAGTTACGTGTTTAGTAGGTAATATACTGTTTCAGTTATAATTAATAGTCTTTAGGTAACTGTCCAGGTTTCCTAGTTTATTAAAATTTTTCTTGACGCGCCTGCCGTCGTCTGGTGTAAATTAGAAAAATATGGGTCGGCGGCCGGCGCGCCGTATAGCAGTTCCTGATTTCCTGACATGTAATTATCCTTAATGTTAATAATAAAGATGTTGAATATAAGCAAGCATTTTTTCTTATTATTGCGTGCTCACATTAAGGTATATTTAATGCTGCATTAGTTCCACTTTACACGTAGTTTGTATTAGTCAGTGACTTTTGTATTACTTAATATAAGCTGAAATGTGTTTCATATATTGAAAGAGGATGATGTACTAAAAGCTTTAAAAAAATAAAGAATAAAATGACAGCCGGTCTAGATGGCGTTTTTACTAAAATATTGAGCCTGTATTTTTGCTTCACAATTGACAATTATACAGGGGGGGAGATACAGGGGGGACGCAGTAGCGACGGTCGAAATCAGCCACCTCCCTCCTGTGTATTATGCGTCTCTTACCGGTTTGTCACTTTTCACGCTTCTCTAATCCGTTTCCTTCCGTTATAAGATGAAATAACTTTGCAGTTAGTTCCCGTTTCATTCTCCAGTTTTCGTTATTTAGTGTTTGTGTGTTTAAACATAAGTACTGTTTACGATATGAGATGTGAAATAGCCAAAATACATAAGAAGTGTTCGATTTGTAACAGTGATGTGGTCGACGATTATTCTGAGGTTGGGGAAAAGGGGATACGTGGATTAGTGCGTGCAAGCATTTTGAGAAACGATGGAAAAAGTGAAGATTTTAAGGACAAGAAAAGTGGCGTTGTTCATAAATCGTGCAGAAAAGTATACACCAGACATGACGCGATAAAGAGAAATTTTAAAAAAGCAGTAACAAATCAACAGCCTTCAACGTCACAAGATGGCACGCGGTTACGTTCAGGCGAGGCGAAATTTTATTTTAAAAGTTAGTGCCTGTTTTGTGCAGAATGTTTTGACGATGTAATTTACGAGATGCAAAACAAAAGACCCCATCATTTGCGTCGAAAGGTGTATAAAGTTCGAGCCTTGCCCACTGACAATACAATTGCACTTGATGCAACGGTGAGGGGGGATGAATGGGAAAACACCGTCCTGAGACGCATCTGTACAGTTGCCGATCCTCACGCTGCAGATGCGATCTACCATGAGAATTGCCGCAAAAAATTTTTCATAGCGTTTGAACGAACTTCGAGGAAAAGAGGACGCCCAGAGGATGAAGGACTTTCTGAGGCAATGTAGGAGATATTTGAATTCATTAAAGCAAACGATGCGAGCCAGTTCTCCTTGGCTGAGTTATTAGAGCAAGTTTAGGGAACAATACCTACTACAAAAACTATCAAAGAGATAATGAAGGACAAATATAAGGACCGCATTATTTTTAGCCAAATAAGTAATAAGAAAACTGTTGTGTGCTTTCGCACTACAGGTGAATGGTATGCGGTATTTTCGAGATCCAAAGACCCACAAACAGAACGGCAGAGAATCGTCAGAACAGCAGCCAAAATAATATTGGGGATATTCAGTCAATGGCATATGACAATTATATATCCGTGGGGAGGATAGCCCATTGATCCCACTCACCACAACAGAGCCAGTAGCTTCAGAAGCCATTTTGAACAATATTTTCTGCCAATGTTCCACTGGATGTAGAGGTCGTTGTGGATGCAGGAAAGCTGGGGTCCGGTGTTCGATGGTGTGCGGCATGTGCCAGGGCACATGTACTAATGGTGCCCCAGCGGAGGATTTACTCGACGACTCTAAATATTCCGATGACCTTGACGATTTTCTCTTTTAATATTTACATGACCATTACCCATTAAATACATATACTTTTGGCTATTATTTCTAAATTTGTTATACACATTCACTATAAATTTAGAACTGCACGATTTATTTCCGCTCATTTTGCTTCGTTGACTGGACTATAAAATAGATCTAAAAATGAATTACACTTTTTACTAATAGCTTCCTTTCTTAATACATGTTTAAAATTATTTTTAATATACTTCTTTGAATATTCTTTCCTATTATTTGAGTTTTCTACCACATGTATTATTAACCTCTTCAAAACAAATCAGCGAATCTACAAAATAATAGAATTATTGGAAAAAAGCCTCTGCGCCCGTGACGTTTACGCCAAAGGAAAAGTCAGAGGTTATGTTCTGTGTTTATTTCGATTTATATTATTTGCAAAACATAACCTCTGACTTTTCCTTTGGCGTAAACGTCACGGGCGCAGAGGCTTTTTTCCAATAATTCTATTATTTCGTAGATTCGGTGATTTGTTTTGAAGAGGATAATAATACATGTAGTAGAAAACTCAAATAATAGGAAAGAATATTCTTTGAAAACACCTTATTTTCATCTGTATTATTAATAATGTAAGATGGGCTTCTTCAGACTAGCACACGGAAAAAGTTTTCCCGATCCCCGATTTTTTCCGTGCACTGAATAAAAATAACGAATATATGGCTAGAAAATAGAAATAAAGTAGCAAACTAAATTTAAGAAAGTCTATCTGATGTTTAACATGTACCTATTTTGTTTTTAATTCGTAAATGTTTGAATATTTGTGTGAACTTTGTAATATTTTTGACGTTTTGTCAGCATTATCTGACAGACTAATTTAAAACAAATCACCTTTGAAATAATTTGAGAGTAACCATGGAAACCAAACACTGCATTGTCAGCGTTGTTTATTTTCTGTCAATTAAATGTATGCCGATAAAATGAACACATAGAAGAAAATCCCGAAATTCTCGATAACATCCTAGAGCAAGCTACACAAGCGAGCGCGAATTTATTACCAATAAAATCCAGGTCATGATATGAACACGAATATCAACTTTTTACTGAATGGCGAAATGTGAACAAAATCAAAACTGTAAGTGACGATATTCTTTTAGTTTACTTTGTACTATGAAATCTTCCACATTATGGAGTCGATTCTCAATGCTAAAAAGTTGTTTGGCCATAAAAGAAAATGCTGACATCAACAAATATCCAAAAACTATTGCTTTCTTGAAGCGTCAAGCTGTAGGATATGTACCGAAAAAGTCCAGAGTTTTAACAACAGAACAGGTAACCAAATTTTTATGTGAAGCTCCAGATGAACAATATCTACTAGCAAATACAATTTTAGTGTTTGGGATCTTTGGTGCGTATCGAAGAGATGATTTAATACGTTTAAATTTAGATGATGTGGTGGATAATGAGCGCTTTCTTGTCGCGTTTTTACGAGATGGAAAAACTCATACATCAAGAAGTTTCACCATTGCCAATGAAGGATGTACATTTGAACCCTGCACACTTTGTCGTAAATATGCAGCTCTACAAACTAAAAATATGAACAGCAGAAGATTATTTGTTGCATATCGAAACGGCAGGTGTTACGCTCAACATGTTGGATGCCATACCATCAGTGGTGTTCCAAAAATTGTTGCAGAATGCCTAAAACTAGAAAATCTTAGAGAATGTACCGGACAGGGACTAAGGCGTTCTTCGGCAAGCATGCTGGTGGAAAGCTTCTGTGATTTACTCTCTTCACCCTTCTCACTCGCAAAATACAACAAGTGTATTATTCGTTCCACAAAATCAAAACCTTTGCGAAAAGTCTGCTTCAGTAATTGCAGTTTTACAAAATGAAACTCCGAAAGGACTTAACCTGTGCAGTAATACCAATTACACAATAAACATAACCATTAAATATAACAATTCAAACTAAAAATATTATTAGTTGGAGCTGTTATTATAAATAGTTTTTTTTCTAATGGCTTTGGGTCGTAAACCATGCAGCCAATAACAATTTGAGTATGCAGTAAAAAAAAACAAAGAACACAGAGAAATATATTTTTTTGTACCTAAAATTAAACCTATCTCAAACCGACAGAGATATCAGTTAAAAACGACTGGAAAAGACAGGGTCAGACGTTTCTCGTCCAGGTGTCGATCAGGACATTATTGTAACTTAGACAAGACTGGGTAGACCTCGGTAAGTAGGGATAACCAAAACAGGGAAAATCATAGGGTGCACGAATTTAACCTATAACATAACTTTTGTTTCTACAATGCAGTTGTATATCTTATTTGATCATATCACCAACAGGCTAAGTAAATTAAATGGAGTTATGATATCAAAATTTTTGATAATATTTTGGACAAATTTCGTAGATGCATCATTATACTTAACACAGTCAAAAAACACGTGATCTAGGTCTGATATGGCATTACAGTGTTCACACTTATCCGAAGTAACAATTCCAATTTTAAACAAATAAGCTGGGTAGCAAGCGTGGCCAAACTTTAATCGTTATATATTTTCTTTGGGCAGGAAGTTCATCGTGAAAACATTTTATCGGGATGTCTGTATGAATGGAAGTGTACCCCGAGGGATTTGTGAAACAGAGTTGTTTCCATAATCCAGACCATTTATTTCTTGATTCTAATTTTAACACGATGAATATATCACTTATACATAACTTATCATCCAAAGACTATTCCAAATTGCAGCTTTCCTTAGCCAAGTGGTCAGCCTGTTCGTTATGCTCAAGTCCAACATGAGCCTTCACCCAAACAAAGTAAATGTTCCCCTGAGTTGACGTAATTTGAAATATTAATTGTTTTATTTTGTACAAATATTGATTGCCTTTATAACTAAGGAGCATGTATTTTTATTAATAGTTAGTTGGTTAATTTTCAATATTCTTCTCTAGTAGTTATATGTTTTCTTATTCCTATAACTTATAAAAATAAAAATGTTCCAAGTTTCTTTCATATGTCAATTTCAATACACTATTTTCTTAAGTAATTTAGACCAATGCATTGTACGTATCTATTACACGTGATACAATATATAAAACTCACTAGCAATTTGCGGCTTATGCCATTTAGGACTTGTATCTTGAAATCAAAATAACTCTTTTTTATATTTACTATTATAATAATAATTTCACTCCTATTCACGAAACACATATTTGCTACTAATTACAAAAATAACTATTGTTGAAGACCTTATTAAGTTGTTTTCGCTTCAATGTGTTTTATTTAGGAAAATATGTCCAACTCCTAATGAATTATAAAATTAATTGTTATTAAGAGAGAAGCATTCAAATTAAGGAATAAAAACTAATCCCCCTGCAGCAAATGCGGAAACTGTGGGCCTAACTGTCTATATATTATTAGGATTATATTCCAGAAGGCACAAATCCATTTTGAACGTTAAAATCTATTAGCTGAACACTATATTAAATTTAGTTTAGCTACAGTTCTACAGCATCAGGTACGTTAGGCACAGAACTCGGAGGAGTGAGCTTGTATTTGTATCCCGTAACGCAACCTTCATGAGAATTTCATGATATTTAATGCACCGCCATGTAATTGGGTTAGCTTCCTAAGCAAGGCTCATTCTACGTCTCCTAGGAGAAGCCTGTTAGTAAGCCATTTCCTGTCCTGTCTTCACTCGGTGTTATTTGTTTGGAGGCAAACGGCTTCAAACAGAACCTCATTATAAGTTGCCTGATGTTCATAAAATATACAGGAGCAAAGTGGGGACACAGATAGGAATAATTCCATGTTGTTACTGGGATTCAAGGATAATGCGGTTAACCCGTTAAGCCCTTTAGAGCGCCGAGCTGTTACGGGGTCGCCTGATGCCCTGGCAGTGGCGTATGAAATTATTAAGTAATGATCATTTACGCTGGGAAAATCCATTGGCTGCATTTTTCTTTCTAGGTTAATTGCACATATTTTTAATAATTTATATATATAGATAAATTACATACACCAGTGCAACTTTTTGGAGGAAATTTAACATACTACCGACATTTTTTTACTGATTCCAACGTCAGAATCAGAACCAATAGCGGTTGGATAGTAACTTAATTAGGTTTGCTATATTCTTAAGTAGCTTTCCAACGTTGATATTTGACTAAATTGAATTGGTAATCTACCAAAGCCAATGTGGACTGGACGTTGCAATTTAACTGAATAGGTAAGTTTTATCACTAGCCAAAGAGTTTTTTCGTCTTTTTCTCTATTTTCAGGAAAAACTGTGCATTTTGGTGGAGCGACGACGGTGGCTTGCTCGCGCAATCACAACTTAATAATATTTTAGAAACTGCAACGATTTTTTTTTCGGAACCACCGCCCGTCGCTACTACCAATTGAATGATCAAGTTTGGGCTCTTTTCGATAAAAAGAATTCACCTTTGCTAGAACTAGATACAGCATTATAAAGTAATTGAATTATAAACTTTTAAACTAATTATATGTGAAAATCATGATTAGACAACCCAAATACTTAACTTTTTACATATCTCATAACTGTGGGAAAATTTTCCATAAAACAGCGATTTTTTTTTACTAATTTGAAGGAACTATTTGCTTCTTAGTCATTAACCAAAGTTAACTAAATGTTGCTAACTAACTAAGTAGATCTAGTTAATATCTCGTCCATATCCTATGTTGGTCAAATGTGGGTAATATGTTGGTTAGGTAAGTTTTACATTTACAAAATTATAAAATTTCAAAACAAAAAAATCTTACATTTAAGGCAGTAATAGTACATATTTCTGCATTTGGGATTTAGTGGTTAAGAGTAATTCCAATGATTAAAAATCTTTCTTCGACATCGTGAGACTCATAGTTGATCACGTTAAAGAATCTACCAAAACACATCTAAACTAATTACACTTGAAATCAGCAAAAAATCTCATCGAAGAAATTTTGCGGAACTATAACGAAATCCGACCGGAACTATTTTGCCTAAACAGCATGCGATACGTAAAAACATCGTTGGAAGATATTTTCGGAAGTACAAGGAAAAAAAATAATAAATTTTTTTTTAAAACTTGCTCTTCTCTAAAAAGTCGTACTAAAAAGTAAAAAATAAAAAAAATACTAATGTATGAATGCAAGAAAAGCAAGGCGCGCGCACTTTGTATGATTGTATAAAAGGGGTGGAATCATTGTTGCCTTCAGTCATGAGTACATTAAGATGATACATATACTTATACATAAAGTGAGCACGCCTTGTTTTTCCTGCATTCGTACATTAGTGATTTTTTATTTTCTACTTTTTAGTCATACATTTTGGGGAGATCGCTCAATAAAAAGTCTTCTCAACGATTTGTTTTGATTTTTCGCTCCTTCGCTTTATCGCTCCTTCGTTTTGCAGATTTTTCAATTTTCACTCCCGCGCCCCCTATATGCGGATATTTGCAAAAGTAACGGTAGAATACTCTATTGACATCCGATCTTAGTAACTATGCAAAATGTCATCAATTGATTATGTCAAGAAGCGTGTTAAATAAGGGATGCAAATTTGAAGAAAATTTTCACCCCCCGTGTCCCCTACGTGCAGCTAGTTGCAAAAATAATGGTAGAATACTGTATTGTCTTCCGATTTTAGTAACTGTACGAAATTTCATCAATTGAAGATTTGAACACAAACATGGTGTATTGTGAGTTAGAGAAAAACAAGTAAAAAGACAATATTCTTCGATTTTTTCAGCAAAATTTTAAAATGCGTAACTGCACTGGAAATCCAATATTTTACAAATTATCATAGAAATCAATTCCGAGAGAGGAATTATACTAACTGCTATAAACGACGTCCCGTGGATGAAAGTTTTTTCAATTTGTACAAAATTTTTATTTTTGCGGGACTGTAATGAAAATTTCAATTTTGCAAAGTATTGAAGAAATTCAATTCGCGACCGTAATTATTGTAAGTGCAATAAATGCAGTCTCGAGGAAATATGTTTTTCAAATGTATAACAAAATTTCAATTTTTTAGCAACTGCAATAAAAATCTCATTTTTGAGAACTATCATAAACGTCGCTCAACGGAGCGTTATTTACGTAACTGCAGTGAATGTCACTGCACGGGGCGTAAATTTACCTAAGTATAATTAATGTCGCTCGGACCACCAAAATGTACCAACTACCTTGAAAACCGACTTTTACTTCCGAACAAAAATCTTTGTTACGAACTGGCGTTGAGCAGAACTACTACAGGAATAATACTGAATATGAGGATGAGTGGAAAGTTACGTATTAAAGTTTCTGAGGGGAGATTTGGCCCGAGCGACAACATTTTTTAAGGTAAATTTTCACTATTTGCAGACTGGCGGTGAATTTATACGTATTCCGTCGTATTTGCCCTTATACGAGTCCTTAGTGTTTCGGTGGCACAAAAGTATCCTTGCCATGTACCTTGTCTGAATGTATGAATTTAAAATAATTTTTAGTATTCTGAATTTTTGTGATTCAAGTATTATAAAGCTCTAGTGTGAGAGCCGTAAATTATTTGTGATATTTCTTAATACATGTAAAGACAGGCAAACTAAAAGCCCATATCGTTCTATATATTAAACATTTAGCTGATTTTTTTTGTGTGTCCATCGTTTTGCTAAAACCTTAAAACATTGGAGGGTAGCTGGAGACTGCATTGTCCAAGTCGTCTTAATCCTCACCATGTGTGGTATGGACCGACACTCTTGTTTAACTTATACACTTGTTAACCTTATATTTATAACCATATATTTGGAATTGTAGCTGTAACAAAGACGTAACATATACCTTTACCCAAATATCCTCTCTTAACATTGTGTTTTACTGAGTCAAATTAATCAATTTCCCTTTCAGGTTAATTAAAAAAAGATTTATTTATAGGGAGTGGTAACTTTAAGACAGTGTAACGCCGTCCAATCAATACCATTTAGTGCCAGCAGTTAAACAAAACTAAAGAGTAAGTACAGATTTTGTATTTTACGTCTGAGTAATTCGCAACGAACTCTTCATGTGAACATCCTATTAGTGAATTTAGGAAGAGTAACAAAACGTCTTTCAGACACTATAGCATGGATCGTTCACAATCACACTGATTTTGTTTTCGAAACCCCAATGTTGGCTCGCCGTCAAAATGTTGCTTGTAGTGGATTTCGGAGTACGCTGCCGGCTGCCAAAATTGTAGAAAATATTTCCAATTGATACGATTGATGATTGGTTCTCAAAAAGTATTACAAGAAGGTCTATGTCATAATAAGCATGTTTATGAAAAGAAAGTTGATTCGTAGACAACTTTCGCTTAACCGCGCATTAGTTAAGAAAATAATTTTGTTGTGTTGAATATTGAATATAAAGACGAAAATCAAATGTTAAGTTAGATAATTTTTAGAAACAAATTGATATGAATGTGGTTTGCTCACTCACGCCTCGTATTTTTTGAAGATGTTCGACATCTCATGCTGAAACTAACTAATGTTTAAGTGTTGGGTCTTTTTGGAACCCTAATTTGAACTTCACGAATGTTACAGTACTCAGATTCAGCAAGGTAGTACCATGACGAATATCATAGTCTCCTTGACTGACGTAACGCAATTATTTCATGCCACGTCTCGGTTTATAAACCATCCAGCCCATCTGACGTCTCACTAGTAAATTTATTTTTCTCGGGTACTCCGATGGTGAAAGTTATATGAACAACACGCAAAATGTCCACACAACCAAATATAATCGAACGTCACTTGCGTGTCAGAAGACGATGCCATGTGGTAGGCTACATTTATATGTTATAATTTTTTATAAAAAATGTTTGCGTGTGTGTAATTTGATATAATCAAATTACAGCTATTCTCTTAGTGTCAACTGTTACAGTGGCGACTATTTACCAGTAGATGGAGCCAATGATTCTTCTTGTAAATCACTGCTACTTAACTATTATAGGTACATAATATTACTATTGCTTTTATTCGATCTTTGCATACACTTCTGATCGATGACGGTAGTAACCAAAAATCGTCGGCGAATGGTATGTACTGGCAACATAAATTCTTTCGTTTATTTATTATTTGTTAATATTTTAAAAATCCGTGGTTGGTGATTAATCGTAATATAAATTTAACTGCTTCTTTATCGTGATACAAATCTTTAAATTATCAAGAAATGTGTTTTTAGTAGCTACTATTTAACTTGTTAAATGCAATGAGAGGATTACGACTATTAATATTTATTATCGTCTGACTTATCTGTTGGAACTCCGTGGTGTTTTAATTACTGTCTTATAAATGACGTAAAATTCATTATTAAATAAAACGACTGTTGATTGGTTAGTATAAATATGTATTGAGGGGGGCTATATTTGGGGAATTTAGGTGTACTTAGACCCATGGCCACCCGATACTAATAAACATCAATGCCTTTATTACCATAATATTTTATTGAAAAGTCATCCCCACTTCTACGCCAATGCAACACGCTATCTCGAGGCGAACCCTCGCATTAACGTCTGATTATTGTTTTTATTGCAATTAAGCGGTAAGTTGATACACAAAGAGAATATTGCCATGCCCATTAACAATATTTCTCTTAAATATTTACGAGCATATAATGAAGTTGCTTTTGTTTATCTGACTCATAAATTAGTTACATTACATTTTGATTCTAAATTTTTAAAAGGCATAGCAATTTTGTTGCAATAAAGTATCATTTCGCAAATTACCGAGTGTTTTTTATTATATGTGTACGTGATTGTTTGTTAGGGAAGTAAAGACTAATGCCTTCGGATCTATAAATACGGCAGTGTCTATTCAGATACATATTACATACAATTCATACATTTATATAGTTTTGAATACCTTTACTATTCACTACGTAATTAAACATTAACTTCGATTAAAAAAATGTACCCTAAACGATGAGAATCTTACTGCAAAAGAGATATTATCGTTATCGAATTTTTAAAATTCCAGGTTAATCTGTCAAGTTTCATCATTAAAGAAAATTATTTTCCAAACTTTAGAAAAATGAAAAATTTTTCTGCGTTTAATTTTATCTTAAGGTTGATGTGCAATGTGATGTGTGTATGAGTTGGAAGAGCTAATGCTTAAAAACTCCACCAGGATTTACTCTAAATAATACTAGAGAGCTCGCACCTCAAAATTCCTCTGAAAATTGCAGTCTGTGGGGGTTTTGATAGTAAAATATGCGATCAGTTTTATTTGATAGCTTATAATTAACTGTGTTTAGGTCTACAGTTGGACAAAAATTGGCCTGGAAGAAAGGGCGTTATTCAAAATTTTCGAGATATTCATACTAAACGATTGTTACGGGTAAATACTTTGGCACAAAAAAATCGAAAAATCTGTAGCCGTTGCTGTAAAAAAAAAATTTAATGAAAAGCATTTACGCTTATGGCAACTTAAAACTTTGAACATCTATATCTCGCTTCGAGAACCTTAAGAAATTGTAATTTTTCGTTGTTTTAGCGTTCCACAACCAATATTTCGAAAACGAGCACTTAAATCGAAAAATATCTCTCTTACAATACTCCCTAAACTAAAGAGTGCGCAAGCAAATTGCAAAGAGAGCAACTTTTTGTAAGCCTAGGCTCAGAACGACTAGCCAAGACAGATGTAAGTTGGTTAAATAATATCAGTTAAAGGAGAATTCGCCAATATAATCTAAATATAAATTTTCCAATATTTTAATATCAGTTCTACTTTTTTTCAACTTTATTGCTCCAATATTGAACCACGTTTTAGCCAATACTATAATGTTTCATTTATTAGTTTAAGGGAGATATATAACCAATTCAATTTAATTCAACAAGGATTTATTAAAATTAAAATCATATAAACAATTGCCTGCCCCGGTACTGACCATACAACCACAGCGCTGACGCGGTCGCGAATTGCAGGATCGGTCGGAACAGGTCTGGGTCGGCGAAAACAAAAATGAATAACAACTAATCTAAGCACCTTTTGCAACAAGCAAATAAAATTAAGTAATACTATTTAAATATAAAACAATACAGGTTTTTAAAAACAACTCAAAACTACACATACTTTTAATAATTGACTCACTGTAACACTTTTTAAAAAAATTTGTAGTTGACACAGATACCTCAATTTAACCGAGGCACCTTCTGCGAAATGCATGAACGCTGGGCTGTGCCAGGGCTGGCCTAAATTTTTGGCTTTAAGAATTTTGATTTTTAGAATGTTTTATTCATTTGATATTTGTGATGAGAAGTGAATTTAGAAAAACAAAAAAGTACAAAAAGAAAACAACAAACAAATGGGACACAAACAGAAAGGAAGAAGGACAGGAAAGATTTTAAGATAGTCAAAAGGTATGAAATATTAGTAAAGGTGGATATGGTAAGCGAAAGTTATAGTTAGTGAAGCTTGATTACAGAGGTTGCCGGAAAATCGGTAACGTCTACGTCTGGTATGGTAAAGGGTGTTTGATCCGAAATGGGGCATTATGCTGTCTAATTTGCGTTATGTGTCTTGTTAACGGACTATCGCCCAGTTTGAACGAATATAAGTTTTGAGAGATGCGTTGGACGTAGTCCGCTATCGGGGTTATGTCGTTGCAACGTGCGTAGAAATCTCCGAGGGAGGTGTACCTTCCAGAAGCCTGATCACCATCGTGTACAACAATTTTTTATTTTGTCGTTAAGTCTGCTACCCCTGACCATGAGCGGATACAGATTCCTAGACAGGGAGTAGACCGTCCGTATTGTCTCATTTATATAGGTATTGAACGTCAGTTTTGATGTATCCTCAAGTACTTCACGTAGCTCCTGGTTAGAATTTTGTTTCCCCTGATCGAAATTGGTGTTAAAATTTTGTTTTCGGTAAAACGACGCGTGAAGACTATAGCCTCTGACTTCTCAGCGTTCACCCGAATCTTCCACTGGTCGTAACAAGCCGTGGCACGAGCGATACGCACCTTCAGCAGCATGTTCGCTGCTTGCGCGTTATAAGAATGTGCGTACATGACTGTGTCGTCAGCGTATTTGGCCAGATTCGTATTCGAGAACTCTGGGAGATGTACAACTTGTACAACTTTGGAGACAGGTACGATCCTTGCGGGGCTCCCGCGCGAATCTTCCGCCATGTTGACGGTTTATTATTCACTCGAACCTGCAGGGATCTGCCCGTCAGGAACGAATGAATGAGTTTCGTGAAGTAAGTCGGAAAGTTGTAGTGGTTTGTAGAGTAACCCGGGATCCAGACGGTGTCGAACGTCTTCTCAATATCGAGGAGCACCATGTTGATGTTCTTCCCGAGGTTGTATTGTACTTTGACGTCGTTAACTATCCTAACAACCTGTTGCACTGTGCTCCTGCCCTTACTGAAGCCAAGCTGGGACTCGTCGTCGATGTGGAGCTCCTCCTGAATGGTATTTAGTCTGTAGCGGTCGACGAAATTCACGTTCTTGTTTGTCTTCAGGATGGGAATGACCATTGCGCACTTCCACTGGTTCGACCAGTGCTGTAGCCGCAGAATCGCGTTAACGATATACGTCAATTGCACAATACCTTTCCTCGGGAGATATTTGAGCAGTTTGTACCCGATGCCGTCTTTTCCAGAGGATTCATTGTTTGGTAGGTCCTTGACAATATGTGCTACTTCCGAGGGCTTGGTCATGACTTTCAGGAATTCACGTCGTGTCATTTGTACGTCATGATATGTAATCGGTGATATAATTATCACAGAATGGGTCCTATCAAGTAAGACTATGTAATATAAAAATCAATGATCAGTTGATTCCCCTCTGCTGGTAAGCCCTGTATCATCGATACAGTTGACACAGCAGTAGTTATGCCTCTGTAGTAACTCTAATTGACTTACTGTGTTTGCAATGTAATTATTAAATACCATAAATCTTATTTCGATTGATTTGAAATAAATAATAATAATTAAAAGCTTAATTGAACTCTGTAATAGGGGATAAAATAGAATAACATTTGAAAAGTCATAGAAATAATACTGCCACTCGTGACTAAACTAAGATTAAAATGAACGATTTGCGGTTAAATACGAAATGTTAAAAGGAGGCTATTCACATTCATATGCAAATTTGTCGAACTTAAATACGCCCAGATTTTAATGTGGAACTCGCAAAATTTGTGTAGCTACATCGTTGTAGCCCAGGTTTTTTAAATCAGTTTTTAATGTTTTCATTAAAATACCTAATTTATATAATATTAAACCAAATTAATTCATGTATGAAAAACATACTAAATAATAACTGGCATTTATTCTGACAAATATCTGTAAAATAATTTATAACTATTCAGTTTTTGGTGTGTTTCCAAATAATTTTGATTGGCTCAATATCGTGCAGTGTCAGCCTTTATATTTTACGTAGCAAAATATGCTTTAGAAGATTGGACGTTAAGTGATCACAAAAAATAAACCTTTTCGCCCACACGCATATTCTGTATTCAAAATAAAAAAATATTTAGGAGAAAGATATTGTGAAAATTTTCTAACAATATGCTTACTAAAAATACTTTAGGTATGTTCCCATTTTGTTTTTCACTTTTAAATAACTTGTTAGAATAATTGTTTTGGACACCGCGGCGCCAAAGTATATGGCAAAATTAACGTGTTTTTCATAACAATTTTATATGCACCTAATCGATACTCGAGAGTTTTGACTTCATATTGCTACTGTTGAGGTAGTTACAGAAGGGAATGTGATTTCCAATTTTTATTTTACTTCGATTTTCATACATCTAAAATTCTGAAAAATATCTTTTACGCTATTGAGTCTCCATAGCAGGAAATTTTTCAGGATTTTTGGGCTTCAAATTTGGCTGGCTAAGAATTTTAAAAATTTTGAAATTCAATTTCTCCCATGATTTTATAAAGTGGCTATCTTTTTTTTATAGTAACATCTTTTTATGCTTATTGGTGTGTAATTTTTCCATATTTTTTGTCCTAGTGCCATGGTACAGAAAATTAAAATCGATTTTTGGACGTTTCAGCCCAGCACTGCAGTATTTAATTTTTATTCCTGAATATATTGCAATATATAAGACTTTCATTTAGTAACGGTACATAAGGGAGGAATAACTAAACAGCACATAAAGGAACAATCAATAAATTTCCATACATTGCAGTAAGCAAGTATAAATGATCTCCACCTTTTCGATGGAATCGTGTAGGTAACTTCTAAACCCTAAGAGATACACCTATCATATTTGAAAAATTTTGTGTTCCATCCATAACCTATTTAAATTCTTAAATTTACATTTTTACCATTTCAACGTTAGGTGTCGCAAGACCCAATTTATGTTTCTCTTATGAACATCTACGTTACTAAAAATTTCTGGTATTTCAAGCGTTGAACTGTATAAAGAATCATTGCTTTCAATACATAAACCAATGGTAAATAGTTACGCTTAAAGTTACACGGTTAATTGCAGGTGTCACATTCAATCGATCGTTATACTTCCTACCAATAGATTAGCTTTTACCACCTAGTCCTTTTCAGGCCTATTGTGGTGCTCCTAGAATTCATTCCTTATAGTACCTCATCCAGCTTTGTCCTTTATACTAGACTCCATGGCTTTGATAAATGCCCTTTTGTATAGCTGTCCGCTTTTGGCTTTTCTTTTTCGAATACTTAGAATCTCGGTCTCGCCAGGCCTTCACAGTAGCACAATACGTAAACTGAGGTTTCCTCTTCTTCTTGACCGAACTTGCATGTTAATGGCTGCTCGTATGCATGGCTTTGCCACGCCACAAGAGGGTTCAAGTCCTATTGGGGCTTCAAATGCGCCTTCTTTGGCTAGTTGATCAACCTTTTCGTTTCCTCTGTATCCCTCGTGTCCTGGTACTCATACTAGGGTCACTTTGTTCTGATTTCCCAGCTCTGTAAGGACCGTCAAGCAGTCCCACACCAATTTTGAGTTGATTTGCATGGAACTGGTTGCTTATATTGCCGCTTGGCTATCAGAGAAAATGGCAATCGACTGGTGCCTTGTCCTATTATCTCCCTTACGCAACACTGTTTGGCGGTCACTTCAGCCTAAATCACCATTGCGTATTTCCCTAGACTTATCGGGATACTGGCTTTTGACCTTGTCCCGTAAATCCCGGCTCCTTGTTCTGCCTTGACGCAGTCAGTGTACCAAACTGTTTGTGCTGTTATGGGAGGACCGTTTTCCAATCATCGCTGTCTGGTATTACAGTCTGAAAGTTCTTATTGAAATTATATCTTGGGACCATTACGTCCGTGGGCATCACTAGGATGGAATGTGCCCTCATCTTCGAGTATAACTTCCGGTACTCCGTCTTGTGTTGCTGGCTAATTATTGGCGTTTGACCTTGCATTAACCTGTACACTGCTGAACGTGATTCGCCTTGTTTGCATATGTGTAATGGTGGCAGGTTCAAGAGAACCTCAAATGCAGCTGTAGGAGCAGTTTTTATGGCCCCCGAGGTACATAGGTAAGCAAGCCTTTGTACGCCACCTGATAGCCTTATTGCTCCCGACTGCACCGCCTTAGTCCACCATACCATTGATCCATAGGTTATCATGGGTCTCACTACCCTGGTGTATAACCACAGGTTCATTTTGGGATTTAGCCCCCAGTTTCTTCCACACATTTACCTACACCTTCCCAGGGCGGCTGTGTGACTTTTTGGATGTGGGAGTTCCATGTTAATTTTTGGTCAAAGATGACTCCTAAATATTTTTTGGCAAATGGAATTTCCACTCCGTTGAGTCTTACTGGCTTTAGGCCTTCCAGTGCTCTTCTCCGTGTAAAAGTGACGACTGTGTATAGAGAGTCCTTTCTTACAACACCATTTGTCGACACATTTAGAGCTCTTTGTGAACGCTCCGTTATTGTATTCGCGAATCGCCCTTTGACAACTGTCGCTAGATCATCAGCATATCCTAAGCAATAGAAGCCTTCTGTGGGCAGTTTCCGTAGTATTTCGTCAATCAGGGTTGCACACAGTAGTGGAAATAGTACTCCCCCAGGAGGCAGACATATTAACCATCGATTATTTTTTTATGAATGAAAATGTACAAGTACTACCCAAATTGAGACTCTTCCTTTGTCTCAATCAAGAATTCGAAATCTTATCTTCGCTAAGCCAACTTGATTAAACGGTAAATTTTGGCTACTCGGTAAAGGCCACCGAATTCTCGATTAAGATTAACATGAATTTCATAATTGATAATCGATTTTATATCAGATTTAATTATCAAGTTATCGTCCCAAGGGAAATTAGATATATGATTTTTTGTATTCCTTTAATTTTTATATTGATTTTGATAATTTTTATTGTAGAGGATCTTGATACGGAGTAAGAACTGAACCAGTCATTCTGATATATTTTTTGGTTATTTTGAGTTATTTTATAAACTTTGGATTGTTATTTGATATAAGATTTATGTTTTACGTTTTATTACCATGGCGATTCAATGTATATTAAATATACCTGTCCTGAAACACTGCAATCCTAATTTGGCAATTGAAATTTGTTATAATTTGTGCTGGTAATTTGTCAAGCAAAGTTCTCGATCATCAAGGAGAATCCTCAAGCTCTGATTTGATGTCTAGAGCTGCTAGGATTTATTTATTGTAAAAGTATTCTGGTATTTATTTTTCTTTTAATATTTTTTTAATATTTGATTGCTTAAATTAGTATTGGTTATTCCTTTTCCCCCTAACTTATTAGTAAACCTAGACGATTGATGATACTTTTTTTATGTAACTGTTTTAATTACAATCTATAATAAATTGCATTTTTCCAGAGTTATTTCTTTATCGTTTTTCTCATTATAAGGATTCGTAAGATCTGGGACCTCAACTCTTTTGGAGGACTAATAATAACCAATTCGATGGTGCTATATGTGTTGTGTATTATTTACTATCTTTCATCTTTATCTTTCTTAGCCAAAGAACACAATAATTCAATGTCGTAGTGTAAAATCATTTGAAATATTAGTAATATCCAGAGTTCCTTAGGGCACCGTTCTGGGGCCTCTCATTTTCATACTATTTATTAATGATATCGCCGATAATTTAGATGTATGCTGTTTGCTTTATGCAAATGGCATAAAGTCGTTTTGTAATATTACTTCTGAGGCAGACTGCTAACATTTACAAAATGGTTTGAAAAATTATTGGTACTAATTGAATAATAATCTTACATTAAATATCGAAAAGTGCAATATTATGTCTCACTGTAGAAGACAAAGTCCAATACTAAAACAATATCAATTAAAGTACACCTCCCTAAGCATATTAAGGATTTTGTGGTCATCTATGACAGTGAATTAACTTTTAACGTACATGCTAATAATATACTACAATCCTCTTTTAAAAATCTGGGTTTTGTAATAGAAACTCGACAGATTTTACAGACGTGAGCACGCTAACACTGCTTGTTAATTCTTTTGTCAGATCAAAACTTGGAAATTGGAAAGAAGCTTTTTAAAGTATTTATCAGTTAAGGAAGATGGGTTATATCCACACATTGGAATATCACAAAGCTCCCTGCCTGGTATATACTCATTATCAAGCCTGCAAGGTGGATTAGATAGATGTTAATATTTCTGTATAAAATACTAAATAATAAAATACACTGTCCTCAAATATTGGAACAAATACGCTTTCAAGTGCCTAGAACTGAGCCTTGTAATAATATTACCTTCTCTCTTGCCAAGCCGAGAACGAAATTGTTAAAATATTCAGAGCTTCAATTTATATGCGATAATTATATTAATCTGCAAGACAGAGTTAATGTATTTAATTGTAGCATAAATAAACTTAAGACACTGAACGCTGCGCGATAGTTCTCCTTTTTTTACTTGAATTTGCGTATAGTTAATAATTGTGAATATAACTTAATTATTTTAGTACCACAGAAAATAATCAAGGAGTGCCATATCAAGATATTGTACCGGCTACTTCGTGAATCTCCTCCAAACTAATACGTAAAATAATACATGCAGTCTATGTAAATTTGGTCTCAACACCAGTAATAAACAGTTTTGTGTTAAATAAGAAATGGAAATACGATCACGTCACGGTTGTTTTCCCAGAATACAAGTACAATATTACGGAGTATGTAGAATTAATAAATATGTAATTATATAAGATTTTATGACAAATGAGGGTTAGAAGAGGGCTATATGGATGATTTTCTTCGAAATAAAATCAAAAGTGGTATTTTCCAGCCTGATAGATAATCATTTCTAAAATGTAATATTAATCTAAACTATGCATTAATACATTAACACTTTTGTGCGGGAGAACCCGCACTTGTGAGAAATTATAAAATTTTGAATTTTTACATCTCCCACAATAGGTATATACATGTTCGTTAAATAAATTCATCATAAAAGTATACCATACTTTATTCTTGACCCTTATATCATTTACAATGCACAAAAGACATTTTATTAATCATTATTTTTTGTTACAGGTGAGCCATTTTGATGTATTTTATATAAAAGCAGATTAAAGGTAAGAATAAAATAAAGTAGTCATATTTATAATTTTTTAATTCTTTTTAGCTTCCATTATATTAATTATTTTTATTTTACATATAAAACTGAAACTTTAGTGTACTGCAGATAAATGAATTTAGAAAATATGTATCGTTCATAGGGTGGATTGATTGCTCTGTACTAGGGAAAATCTGAATTTCTTTTTTTTTTAATTGTGCACGGGATACGTCGGTACCTCGCTGCAATATAAAAGTTAAGGTATAACGAATTTTATTAAAATTAAATAATACTTGCGGGTGGCCAAGGCTTTTGAAATTTTGAAACATAAAGTATTTGAGAAAAGTTGTTATATTCCTCAGGAAAATTTGGAACAACTTTTTTATATACACAAAAATCGTTTATTAAGTGTTCATACTTTACGGAACATTATTAAATAGCTTATTATTGCCAAAAATGTTTTCTTCCTACAGTCAGGGTACTATTTCTGTGGTCCTAAATCTTTGATAAGTTTAAAAATTAAAAATTTTAAAAAGCATTCTTCAGTAACTGTTATATCAGAAATAAAAATCTGTAATTTTTGAATACCAGAAACATATGTTCATTTTATAGTGATAACTGTTCATAAAACCAACAGGAATATTGAGAAAGTCAAGAACAATATAAACGGCTTTGAAACAAAGTTATGCAGATCCAAATTTGCAATGAAATCAAAAGTTGACATAAACAGTAGTTTCGTCGGTTCATCAGTATTTACTCGTTTCTATAATTCAGCTCCATTCTAGTCAGTATGCAGTATTGCATCTAATTAAAGAAAACGAAATGCCTATGTGCTAGAATTAGAGAGACCTGCATATCGTTCAGATGGCCAGCCGCTGACTGCACGTGAACCAAGTCTAATCTCTTATTCTCTGATTCTCCACTGCCGCGCCGATGCTATCCGGTAGACAAATCTGTTGCATGTAGTTTGAGAAATGTGTAAGCGATAGCTATATATACGATTAAAATAGTATTTTCAATACTAAAATTCCAATCTCTATCGGTTTGAATCTTTAGTACGGCAATGACGATTAAGTAGTCTACATAAACACTAAAACACTACGTTCACCTAAACAGCACATTCAAAGGTGCATTTCGTCAACCATGTTAGCATCATCTGGAAATTGTTAAAATTTAAATATCTTATTAAATATGACGGTGATTTTTCTTCTATACCTAATGGAGAATTTAAGTTGACAAATGCAAGTAATTTAAGAATGAAGCATTTACATTAAATATTTTATCATTTCAAAAGCGAGATCTGGCTATAGTTTTTTCCCTGTTTTTACAGTATGTAGTTATATTGCTATACTGGATGACCCAGAAAGTACAAACCCCCCACTTTTTTCTACAGTTTTAAAAATAAATTCTGAAATTTGGAAAATCAAATACTCAGTGTCCACAATTTGACCATTCGGTTTTAAATAGCACACTGTGTATTTAAGTCACTTTTCTCATAAAACTGTAATTTCTCGGATGAGAAATAACCTTGGAAATGGCATTTATTTGCTATTTCTAGTCGGCTTTGGAATTTAAAAAAAATCTAAGTAGACTTTGAATTTGAATAAAAGAGTATTCTCAACAAACTAAATGAAAAATTGGCCTATTTTGTTCATTAACTTGGATTTAGAAATGCTTTCCATATTTTTCCATTTCATGGAAATTCACTTTATCATAACTCCAATTTTTCAAATAGGACCCTGTATGTTTTATTTTTTTATCATACATTATATACATTTGTCTCAATTTCGGAATGACGACGATCAGGATATCTTTTATAATATAGACGTGCAGCCGCATGGGCAGTTTTCTGACATTCGCCGTAAATTAAAAGTAAATCTACCTTTTCATTTTGTCCATATTGCTTCATAAATCGTATCTTATTTTGAATAAAGCACCTAATTTTAAATTTACAAAGAGTAAATACGCCTCTCTTTCACTCAACAATAACGTTTCGACAGATGCTGTGTGCAATTTTTCATGTACTTTTCATGGCTTACTGCAAGATATGGACACATAATTCGAATCGCTTCTACAAAAAGCTTAATATTTATTTTACTTTATATTTAATTTTTAATTGGAAATAACCAGTCTAAAGCAAATTTAGCACTCTATCTGATGAAAAAATAAAACATACAGAGTCCTATTTGAAAAATTAGAGCTACCACAAATTGAATTTCCATGAAATGGAAAAATGGGAAAAACATTTCTAAATCCAGGCCAATGAACAAAATAGGCCAATTTTACATTTAATTTGTTGAGAAATACCGTTTTATTCAAATTCAAAGCCTACTTCAAAATTTTTTTTATTCCTGAATTCCAAAGCCAACTAGAAATAACAAATAAATGCCATTTCCAAGGTTATCATCTTTCATCCGATTTTAAATCTGAAAAAAGCGTTGGAAAGAGAAATTAACGGTTTATGAGAAAAGTGACTTAAATATTCAGGGTACTATTTAAAATAAGAAAGTTGTGGCAATTTCCGGCCATATCAAAAATGATTTTTTTTACCACCGAATGGTCAAAATGTGGCCATTGATATCTAACTTGATTTCCCACATTTCAGAATTTTATTTTTAAAACTAGAAAAAGTGGGTAGGAACTTTCTAGATCACCCGGTATGTGTTATTCTGTGTGATTTATTAATATGTAATTTGTGATGTTTATTCCTGATTTTGTATGTTCCCATCCGGTAATTGGGCCTGGCTGTTAGATGTTGTATGTAAATAAATAACTAAACAAAGTAAAATTAATTGCGTGCTTTGTTTTATTTTCGATATATGTGGATTCTTCAATAGTTTCCCACATTTTGTCCATTGTCCATATAGTCAGTTCCATCCGTGGACTCGCTGTATAATCCGAACCATGAACACTGATCGAAGGATATACTCATCAACACTTCATAAACATATAATTCTTAAATATAATTAAATACGACGGTCAAAGTTTCCTCCGTATAAAATGTGAACTTTTTAATTACTGATTAAATGAAAGAGTGTAGACTTCCGCAACCATTGTAAAACAGATTACACAATTTTTAACGAGATAAAAGTCCATTTGAGAGCGTTATTAAATACAGTTTACAAAGCTTTCAAGCCTCCGAGTTCAGCGATGTCCTTTTTACATGGTTACCAAACACAAAAACTGAAACTCTGAACGAGCTTTTTTCGCTTGGTAGCTCCTGTTCCTCTGCTAGTTCGTTCACAAAGATTCGCCTGCGTTTCGCTTGGAAGTCGTGATAATCCATGCGAGAATAAAAATTATAAATGCATTTTTCGTGTTCTCTTTATCACGGTACTTTTTACCGATCGACTTCAGTGAAGGTTTGATATTTCAATAATGTGTAATCTATTAATGGAAGTCATTTATTTCATTGGAATTACACGAATTGTTGTAAATAGAAAGTTTTATATATTTTGAGGTTCCATTTTAATAGCACGACATGTGAAAAATTAATTTGTGTCGCATATTTAAGGCAGCTGACTTTTTATAATCCAACTTTTACATTTCAGATTTTATAATCATTTGTCTTACACAAAAAAAGCTATTACTTAATTAGGACATATCCATAAAATTTATTATTACCAAGATCCTAGTGTACTGTAACTGATAACATTTTTAACATGTTTTTTATAAGGCTAATTTAATCCTCTGAAAGGCCTATTTAATGAAACATTAATTGTAAAATTAGTGTTAGAGCTTGTTTGAGTTCTTCGTTTATAGTTGGTGAGTGCCGCCAATAAATATAAAATAGTTGGTGTCGAAAAGACACCGATTATAAACTCATATTTTATTTCCAGATCCTTAATTTCCCAAGTAATTATATGTGAAGAACAGTTGATAAAAGTGTATAAACATTTATATGGTATTGTAAAACTAACAAGTTACTGAGCCTGTCACAAAGAGACAATCTTTGTGACTACTAAACCCAAGCCCCTTTTTTAAAGTGATTACTAACATAATGAATTTTCGTGAGTGGCTTCGTTTCGACGAATCTTCCAACTTTTCTCTCTGCGAGAATTTTCGGTAGAGGCGTGCAAAGTTCTACGCAGCTACTAAATATGTTGTTCGTGAAACTAACACTTTTATAGCGTATGATTGGAAAACCTGCCAGAAAATTTGTAGGACAATTTGACCATTCGATTTTAAGAAATCAATCAAACAACAATGTAAAAATCAGCCCATTAGTAATAAAATTTCAGACCTCGTTATTTTTACATATAGGGGGCAGAGAACTCGCCGATCCAACGCAAAGATTTTCTAGGACATGCGCAGCTTCCTGTTCTTTTTTACATTAACAGGCTGATTTTTACACTATTGTTTAATTAATATTTTTCTCAAGAACATGGGCAAGGCGGTGGACAATAAATGCAGATATTGCGATACTGCAATTGAAACTGCTGAACACATACTTTGCGAATGCAAGGTGTTAGTCCACACTATGGTAAAGTTCCTAGAACAGACGGAATTAACACCTAAAGACATAGGGAAATTAGCTCCCAGGAATATCACAAGCTTTGTAAAAAGTCTGGGAATCCTGGGTAACCACCAAATGTAGGGTAAATCACAAAAGATCTTTTAGGTCGAAGTGAAGTAAGGCTGTTTGAGGCCAGACGACCCCGTTAAACAATCTACAATTATTATTTTTGAAATCGAATGGTCAAATTGTACTACAAATTTTCTGGCACATTTTCCAGTCCTACGTCATGACTGTCAGTTCCACGATCAACATGTTTAGCGACACCGTAGAATTTTGCATACCTGTTAGTAATAACTTTAAAAAACGGGCATCGGACCCCGTACCATACACCATATTGTGTCATGCATTCAATACCAGAAGTTTCCTACAAGTCCGTTCAAATTTAGTAATGAGTCTGGTTATCACCTCTTCAACACAGGGAGTGTGGGAAGTAATCCAGGAATGACCCTGATTTTGTAAATTCTGATTCGGTCGAAAACCCAGAATTTCTTTTGAGATAGTGCAAAAAATCACAAATGTGGAGGATTCGATGATGAATTAAAAGAAATCCCAAGAGAAGAAAGCTGATACAACTGCTCTAGGAAATTGTTATTGAACATTTTTTGGAAGTATTATGCCAATCATCATAGAAATAATTAATAATAATAATAATAATAATTAATTTCCCTTCCAATAAGTAACATGTAACAATAATTTAGGAAAAAAACAATAACAAAACAAGGGAAACCACTAGGCTGTGTTCAAGCAAGCAGTACAGAGTACTGCCCCCGGATTAATACACTAACCTAGTTTACTATAACACCAATACTATAATGCACATGCCCTAATTCTATATTAAATTTCTAAGTTGTGATGTACAGCCAAACAAACAAACAAGACTTAGAATAAATTTATGTACAACACTACAAAATAATTAATTTTTATTTACTAGTTTGTTACAGTGACTGTTTTTCTACCAGGTTGTCCAGGCAATGCCTCCACGCGCAGATTGCATAGCGATCCAAGCCGCGCGCAAAGGCATCGACCAAACGACCCAACGGAAAACAGCTACTAATCTGTTACTGGTTACTATATAAGTAGGTACTTCGAAACATTACTTTTAAACTGTTTAGTGGACATTATTTTAAAATTATCTGGGACTGCATTATAAAGTTTTGAAACATTACAAGAAAAATATCGTTCATAGAGACTAGATTTGTGGGTCAGTGGTATTATATGGTTTCTACTCCTAGTTTGAATGTTGTGCACGTCTAAGTGAAAGAATATTTTATCGTAAAGATAATAAGGAGTTTTCCTACAAATTATCTGATGATAAAGGCATAATATCTGTAATTTTAAGCGATTATTCAAATTTAACCATTTTAGATCTTTAAGTTTATGAGAAATATGCTCCCTACGCCGTATTCCATATATATATACCTTACACATGAATTTTGAGTCTTTTGTATTCTGTTTTTTGTTAATACATCAAGACATGGGTAGTAAACAGGGGCGCAATATAGGAAATTTGACAGGACAAGACTTTCACACAATAATGTTTTTATTTTTATAGATAAATGATTTCTGTGTGGATAGAGCAACTTTAGAGCTGAATAAGACCTTTGTTCGCACTTGCTAATGTGTGCGGAGGATCTAAAGGTATTTTCAAGAAGTAAACCCAAATTACATGCATCTTGAACAATTGGAATTGTTGTGCCATTAATTGTTATGTGAAAATGTCCAGAAATATCGGAAATAGCACCTTTATTACCAAATAAAATTAATTTTGACTTACTAGGATTCAAAAATAAAGAATTCTCCATTGACGCCCTTTTGATAACTTTCAGATCTTAATTCATTTTTATTACAGCATCATCAATATTATTCTTACTGAATGATAAATACAGTTGCGTGTCATCTGCATACATATGTGAGTCACAGTATTTCAAATTACTACAAAGATTACGTGTGTGTATACAAAATAACAAAGGTCCCAAAATTGAACATTGAGGCACTCCGACTTTAAGATGACTACTGTTTGATAGTGTGTTTTCTATTTTTACTCGCTGAGTACGATTTTCCATGTAGTTTGTTAGTAAACCTAAACCAATAAAGTGAAAAATACTTGTGAGAAGTTGATGTTGCAAGGTGCCAAATGCCTTAGTAAAATCTAATAGTACTAGAGCACTAATTTTATTGTCATCAGAAGCTTTCAAAATATCATCAGACACTTTCAATAGTGCAGTAGTGCAACTGTAGTTTTGTCTAAAGCCTGACGTGATGATTTGCATAATACTTCAAAAAAATTTTCAGATTTAAATACCGTCATTCTTGATGATTATATGCAAAATGGGCAGTTATTTTTCCATTGATAAAAAAAGGAACAATCTTCAAACCTTGCACAATTTATGATTTTTCAAAGTAAAGCCTACTTCATAGGATTGAAGTTTTTCAACAATAGCTTCTTTTGTCTTCATTTTTCGACTCAAATCCCTGAGACGTTCAGTCTCCACTATTAAATAACTTGTAAAACATGTTGACATATGATGACATTGTGCAGTAAGCTATTGCGATAGAGTGACGATTAAGGTGCCAATCCTGGAAGAAGTTATACTCATGGTAGCAGCTTATACGATGAGACACTTTGTATTCCAAAAATTTAATTCATGATGACGTAGTTCTTTTCTGTCCAATGGAAATAAACCCGATTGTCTCGTCTCCTAGAATATCAGCCCATACATTGATATTATTGGGAAACTATGTATACTCCACTTGAGCCGCTGACGAAGCTATGTGAGAGAAGCGTCGATTCATCGCTATTTTTTAACGAAAAAGATTGCTTAAGGAAGCCCATTTTTCTGAAGGTTTTAGGTACCTGTGAAACGTATAGGATGTGGATCCTTTCTCTAGCAGACTTATGGAAATGATGAAAAATTCAGTATAATTACTAAAAGCTGCTTTCAGAGATAACTGAGTTGGTGACATGGAATTTTCAATGAAGATTCATTCATTGAGGATTCATCATAAGGTCAGATAAACTCGATAGTTACTCGTATCGACATTCGTGTCAGCATTTCAAAATTCAAGGTGGTGAATCCAATATGTGGCCTATCAGAATATGATAACTTGAGAACATAGAATATTTTTGAGTAAGGACATGACGATTATTGCCACTCAGAATACTCTTTTGAAATCATGATGGTGAATCCAGTAGTAGAGTATGCTATGTAAAAAAAATAACCAGGATATTTTAAAATGGTCGTTAAAACACCGCCGACCAAATCAGAGTATCGCAGCGCGTACTAAATTAGGAACTATTAGTAGATCCACCATCATCGAGAGAGGTCCAAGACGTATTAAAGATCCTAAAGAAAAAATAATAAGACTGCAAGAAGTTATGTAATCCCTGCAGAACTGCTTAAAAATGAAGGGCATAATTAGGCTAATTGTATACATGGGATATTAAATAGAGTGTGAGTGGATAGAAGAATATTGATGCCAGCAGAGACAGTACCCTAATGGTGATGACCGGTGTAAGGTGGCTCCACGTGTAAAAGAGGTGATGTCAGATTTGATATGCAAATGTGGTCGAATTGATAATAATGAGATGCTAAGGTGTATTTATCTCTGGATCGAAAAATATACATGTGAATGGATTCCTCGTTGTATTTCATGTCACCAGCTAATAATTGTGACAGTTTCCAGCGTCGTGCATCGGTTGCAGTACTCGAAGTTTTGAAGAAAACATAAAAAAGCCAATAAAAGCGAAAACATGTAACAACATAAAAATTGAGACAACAACCACCACGTCTTTGTGTGTATTTCAGAGTCCAGTTAAGTTTGAGTGAAATGAGTGTATGTCTTAAGTATTGAGGTTAATTCTTTATATGCGAAGGCGTAAAAGTTGCAATGTTCCATTATATATTATTCACAGTTTGTTCTTATGAATTTAAAATTTAAAAAGTAACATGAGTTTGTTTTGTTATGCCACCTTATTACACAAGGAATTATCAACCTTTTACAAATTTTTGGAGAAGTATTTAAAAAAATCTATTTATTATTGATAATAGCGAATAGTATCTACAACTACGGCGGCACCTACTAACAGTGGAATGTTTGTTCTTATTAGAAAATCAACCTTTGAAATATTTTTTCTAGATGTTAAAATTGCGTCGCTGTATATGTTTCCTTGATTCTTCTAACTTTTCTCTGTGTTGATGATCTGGAAACTGTGCCTGTACGGTTTATATGAACAAAACCTATATCTAACAGATATATTTTGTAAATATATCCTTCCGAATTATTTGAATTAGTTACGAGGTTTGAAGAAAGGACACTTATACGCGCAGAACTTTAATGTTTCCATGTTTTCGCTTATTTATGATCAATTATAGCAATTAAGTTTTTTCTTACTATTCTTTTTGTCATAATGGTCATTATTTTATAAATAAATAACAAACAGTTTCATAAAAAGAATTAATTATATCTTAACATAAAATATTAAATATACACATAAAATAATTACCACATGATGGCCATTTAAATTATAATTAATTTAATTGTTTCTAACAAAAAATCACCATTGTTTTTGTCGATACCAATATGATGAGTCATACATAAAACGTCATTCACATGATTATCCATGTCTATGTTCATAAACTTGTTAATTCAATGACAATTAGAGATGGACCACCCTGCCACTTTTTCTGAGCCTTGAAGAAACTCACGCGGAAATAACCGAAACGTTGGTGAAAGAATAAAGTTATTTTATTGTTCTGATCCTACGGTGTTTCCCTCACATCTCTATTTAAAGATCCACTATTTCTATTACCAAACGAAATATATAACATTATTGTTTAATAAATTGAGTAGGATCTAATCCATCTTGTCTTTTCATAAATCAAGTTTATTCTGTGAAGTTATAAAAATAAGACAATACCGACGACTGATTTAGTATGTGTCAAGTGGCTCCATACTAAGATAGCATAAGTTATAATACTCTGAACCAGAGCATGATATGCCATTAAAACTGTTGGCTGTGATTTTTGTATACAATTTCTATGTGTTTATCCCATGGTAACTTTTCGCCTAAAGTAATACCTAAAAATTTATAACAGTGAGACGAATCAACTTCTAGAGTAAGTTGTCTGAAGTTAAAAATCATTGTTTGTGTCTTATCTTTATTAAAGATCAACATATTGCTTAAAAGCCATTTCTGAACTGTAGATAGAGAGCTAGAGCCTCGTTTAATAGAACATTTAAATCTACATGAGTATGAGCCAATAGCCCTCCATCAGCAAAAAGGGCGAAATTCGACATAGGAGCACTGTTGGGTAGGTCATTAATGTAAATCGGGAAAGAACAGGTCCTAGAACAGAGCCCTGAGGAACAGCTAGTTTTATATCAATTGAATTGTATAGTAGTTTGTCAATTATCATATAACCAAGACTGATTTATATAGCTGAATCCTGGTTTTAAAATATTGTAGATTACGTATTTACCCTATATGGTAAATGGTAGGAAACTAGATGTTGTACCTAATGAGCAGTGCTTAGTAGAAAGAGATCACAAACCATTTATTAGTGAAGATGACAATTATCTAAGTTTAACAGTAGATATTGAAACAAATAACTCCCTAGAGACATGTACATCTGTCATAGATACACAATATTATAATTTTTAAGGAGCAGATTTTCTAGATCTTTATTATCAATTGGGACAAGCAGGCCGGGATGTATTAAATTCAATATCTGATGTAGATGAAGCATTAGATAAATTTTATGAAATATTATACAAGATATTCTTTCCTATTATTTGGGTTTTCTACCACTTGTATTATTATCCTCTTCAAAAACAAATCACCGAATCTACAAAATAATAGAATTATTGGAAAAAAGCCTCTGCGTCCGTAACGTTTACGCCAAAGGAATAGTTAGAAGTTATGTTTTGCAAATAATATAAACCGGAATAAACACAGAAATAATGTATTTTGCTAACGTTTCGGAAAGTAATCTCTTTCGGTTTTCAAAGCTTTTTTGGAAGAACTCTTATTTTGCTGTGTATGTCAAATACACAGCAAATTTTCTAAGATTAGAATACCTTAAATCAAGTGTCAATGAAATGTATAATTCTGAAAAAATGTTAAATATAGACATATATTTGAGAGAGAGAGAAAGAGAGAGAGAAATATTTTTTATTACTCATGCGGGATAAGTCCTATCTTTACGCTTGTTTTTAGGTCGAAAAATACCTGTTTGCCTACCCTACTATTTACCACATGACTTATAAGTATTTCAAATATTTATTTGCGTGCGGTAATCGCACTTATCACCCGCGAATTATAATAAAACAAGCACAATTTAAATAAATTACGCAAATCTATGCTAGAGCCATCTCTTGATTTTTCATTTAATGAATTAAAAAACATTCGAAAGTATTATTTGTTAATTTATGATATAATGTTTAAGCAATAAAAAAATTATAAATATTGCGGTTAAACCCTAAGACCCTAAGATTTCACCGCATTCGTAATAAAAAATAGTATGAGCAATTCGTGCGATCATCCGTTGAAGTGGGCAATACACAATAATAGAAGTGAGTGCGCTCAACTCCGTTCTCGTGGGCAATAGACGACTTACCGCACTTATTGCACAACGTACTACTGCATTTATTGCTTTGGAAAAGTGCGAGCGGTAGTTATTTGGTCATAGTTTTGTAATAAGGATACCTACTCAAATGAGAGGAGGTGTACACAAGAATATTCCTGTTTATATGTTTAAATCTATTTGTCTAATGAATGACGATATTGCTTTACCCCTTTTAAAGGGTGACGTGTCATATTTTAAATTTAAAGTACCCAATATAGGTATGATTTTAAATATTGGATTATACTTGAACAAAATAGTATGTTATCCCACTAGTGTGGAAAAGTAATTATATTTTTACTCGCATTTCCGAGAAAGTTCTAATTAAATTTTGATAATGTGTTCATTAATATGCTAAGTTTTTCTTTTACATTTTCCTATTTTATAAAAATTTAGTGAAATTAAAGCTATTTTTACTTGCTCATACTTATAATGTAGTATTTTTCAGTTTTCAGAATTTTTGTCAAATCCTGCATCATTTATTTAACACACTTCCTAACAATCAACTGACGAAATTTTGTACAGTTACTAAGATCGGACGACAATACAGTATTCCATCGTTATTTTTGCAAATAACCTCACGAAGGGGGCGCGGGGGTGAAAATTGGTTAAATATACTATCCAACCGGCACCTCCGGCAAAACGTAGAATACAAAAGGGGTTTTCCGCCTGATCAGACTTAATGGAATGCCGTTAGGCTTATATCTCGGAGCCCAGCTCCAATGAATGAATTTATGTAAATTGGTTCTATACGTTATAAATGATTAAAGTATGACTAAAAAGTAGAAAATAAAAAAATATTTTTTTTAAACTTGCTTTTCCCAAATTCGTACTAAATTTAAAAAATAATTGCAAGAGAAGCAGGTTGTGCGCTTCGTGCGTACAATCATACGCACGCACGCCTTAATTTTCTTGCAATTATTTTTTACATTTTAGCACGATTTTAAAAAAAGCAAGTTTTTCATTTTTTTTATATATTTTTTAATATATACACTAACCCTTTTGAAGTAGCTTCTATAACTTTAAAAATCAATCATGTAACCATGGCTGTCTGATTTTGACGTTTCTCAGTCACATAAAAATTAACAAAGGTTAAATCAAACAGTAGCATCTTTATAAAGTTTTTTAGTAAAAAGAAAACATATTCAAATGGATAATTCTGACGAAGACCTACCAGACTATATTTTGGAAGAAGCAAGATCGCAAATTTGAGTTATTCATTACCTGTCAAATCTAGATACAGATATGAGAAAGAGCACGCGGTGTTTACGAACTGGTGTCAAGAAAAGGGTATAAAAGTCTTTTTAGTCTAAACTTCGTATGTCATGAAATAAAATGTGTCAAAAAACAAAAGTTTTTAATAAAAAAGAATTACATCAAATTCGTGAAAGAAGTACCAGATGAGGTGTATTTGATGATAAAACTCGTTGCCATTTTCAGATTGGCTGATGCCTGTCGCTGGAACGAGCTTACAAAAATGACTATTAATGACATCGAAAAAAAAAGAAAATCTGCTGATTATAAAATTTCTTGGCCCCTGAAAATCACACTTCTAGAACTTTCGTCACATCTGATAGAATATATAATGGAAACCTTATGTTCCTGATGTATAGGAAATACCTATATGAATTTGCGTAAGCCCAAATACTCTACAGAGAAGATTTTTTTCTTTTACAGAAAGGACAGTCCTTTGGAAAAATATCATAAGAAATCGCTATACATATTTAAAACATCCTAATCCACACTTGTATACATAACACAGTATCCGCAGATCCTCGGCATCAATATTGGCTGATTTAAAAATTTATAACAGTGAGACGAATCAACTTCTAGAGTAAGTTGTCTGAAGTTAAAAATCATTGTTTGTGTCTTATCTTTATTAAAGATCAACATATTGCTTAAAAGCCATTTCTGAACTGTAGATAGAGAGCTAGAGCCTCGTTTAATAGAACATTTAAATCTACATGAGTATGAGCCAATAGCCCTCCATCAGCAAAAAGGGCGAAATTCGACATAGGAGCACTGTTGGGTAGGTCATTAATGTAAATCGGGAAAGAACAGGTCCTAGAACAGAGCCCTGAGGAACAGCTAGTTTTATATCAATTGAATTGTATAGTAGTTTGTCAATTATCATATAACCAAGACTGATTTATATAGCTGAATCCTGGTTTTAAAATATTGTAGATTACGTATTTACCCTATATGGTAAATGGTAGGAAACTAGATGTTGTACCTAATGAGCAGTGCTTAGTAGAAAGAGATCACAAACCATTTATTAGTGAAGATGACAATTATCTAAGTTTAACAGTAGATATTGAAACAAATAACTCCCTAGAGACATGTACATCTGTCATAGATACACAATATTATAATTTTTAAGGAGCAGATTTTCTAGATCTTTATTATCAATTGGGACAAGCAGGCCGGGATGTATTAAATTCAATATCTGATGTAGATGAAGCATTAGATAAATTTTATGAAATATTATACAAGATATTCTTTCCTATTATTTGGGTTTTCTACCACTTGTATTATTATCCTCTTCAAAAACAAATCACCGAATCTACAAAATAATAGAATTATTGGAAAAAAGCCTCTGCGTCCGTAACGTTTACGCCAAAGGAATAGTTAGAAGTTATGTTTTGCAAATAATATAAACCGGAATAAACACAGAAATAATGTATTTTGCTAACGTTTCGGAAAGTAATCTCTTTCGGTTTTCAAAGCTTTTTTGGAAGAACTCTTATTTTGCTGTGTATGTCAAATACACAGCAAATTTTCTAAGATTAGAATACCTTAAATCAAGTGTCAATGAAATGTATAATTCTGAAAAAATGTTAAATATAGACATATATTTGAGAGAGAGAGAAAGAGAGAGAGAAATATTTTTTATTACTCATGCGGGATAAGTCCTATCTTTACGCTTGTTTTTAGGTCGAAAAATACCTGTTTGCCTACCCTACTATTTACCACATGACTTATAAGTATTTCAAATATTTATTTGCGTGCGGTAATCGCACTTATCACCCGCGAATTATAATAAAACAAGCACAATTTAAATAAATTACGCAAATCTATGCTAGAGCCATCTCTTGATTTTTCATTTAATGAATTAAAAAACATTCGAAAGTATTATTTGTTAATTTATGATATAATGTTTAAGCAATAAAAAAATTATAAATATTGCGGTTAAACCCTAAGACCCTAAGATTTCACCGCATTCGTAATAAAAAATAGTATGAGCAATTCGTGCGATCATCCGTTGAAGTGGGCAATACACAATAATAGAAGTGAGTGCGCTCAACTCCGTTCTCGTGGGCAATAGACGACTTACCGCACTTATTGCACAACGTACTACTGCATTTATTGCTTTGGAAAAGTGCGAGCGGTAGTTATTTGGTCATAGTTTTGTAATAAGGATACCTACTCAAATGAGAGGAGGTGTACACAAGAATATTCCTGTTTATATGTTTAAATCTATTTGTCTAATGAATGACGATATTGCTTTACCCCTTTTAAAGGGTGACGTGTCATATTTTAAATTTAAAGTACCCAATATAGGTATGATTTTAAATATTGGATTATACTTGAACAAAATAGTATGTTATCCCACTAGTGTGGAAAAGTAATTATATTTTTACTCGCATTTCCGAGAAAGTTCTAATTAAATTTTGATAATGTGTTCATTAATATGCTAAGTTTTTCTTTTACATTTTCCTATTTTATAAAAATTTAGTGAAATTAAAGCTATTTTTACTTGCTCATACTTATAATGTAGTATTTTTCAGTTTTCAGAATTTTTGTCAAATCCTGCATCATTTATTTAACACACTTCCTAACAATCAACTGACGAAATTTTGTACAGTTACTAAGATCGGACGACAATACAGTATTCCATCGTTATTTTTGCAAATAACCTCACGAAGGGGGCGCGGGGGTGAAAATTGGTTAAATATACTATCCAACCGGCACCTCCGGCAAAACGTAGAATACAAAAGGGGTTTTCCGCCTGATCAGACTTAATGGAATGCCGTTAGGCTTATATCTCGGAGCCCAGCTCCAATGAATGAATTTATGTAAATTGGTTCTATACGTTATAAATGATTAAAGTATGACTAAAAAGTAGAAAATAAAAAAATATTTTTTTTAAACTTGCTTTTCCCAAATTCGTACTAAATTTAAAAAATAATTGCAAGAGAAGCAGGTTGTGCGCTTCGTGCGTACAATCATACGCACGCACGCCTTAATTTTCTTGCAATTATTTTTTACATTTTAGCACGATTTTAAAAAAAGCAAGTTTTTCATTTTTTTTATATATTTTTTAATATATACACTAACCCTTTTGAAGTAGCTTCTATAACTTTAAAAATCAATCATGTAACCATGGCTGTCTGATTTTGACGTTTCTCAGTCACATAAAAATTAACAAAGGTTAAATCAAACAGTAGCATCTTTATAAAGTTTTTTAGTAAAAAGAAAACATATTCAAATGGATAATTCTGACGAAGACCTACCAGACTATATTTTGGAAGAAGCAAGATCGCAAATTTGAGTTATTCATTACCTGTCAAATCTAGATACAGATATGAGAAAGAGCACGCGGTGTTTACGAACTGGTGTCAAGAAAAGGGTATAAAAGTCTTTTTAGTCTAAACTTCGTATGTCATGAAATAAAATGTGTCAAAAAACAAAAGTTTTTAATAAAAAAGAATTACATCAAATTCGTGAAAGAAGTACCAGATGAGGTGTATTTGATGATAAAACTCGTTGCCATTTTCAGATTGGCTGATGCCTGTCGCTGGAACGAGCTTACAAAAATGACTATTAATGACATCGAAAAAAAAAGAAAATCTGCTGATTATAAAATTTCTTGGCCCCTGAAAATCACACTTCTAGAACTTTCGTCACATCTGATAGAATATATAATGGAAACCTTATGTTCCTGATGTATAGGAAATACCTATATGAATTTGCGTAAGCCCAAATACTCTACAGAGAAGATTTTTTTCTTTTACAGAAAGGACAGTCCTTTGGAAAAATATCATAAGAAATCGCTATACATATTTAAAACATCCTAATCCACACTTGTATACATAACACAGTATCCGCAGATCCTCGGCATCAATATTGGCTGATTCTGGCGAATAAATAACTCGCATAAAACAACTTGGGAGTTGGAGGAAACGTCTATCGCTGAGGGTTACTTGGGAGGAATCTACCACACACAAAAAAGACATATTAAATAAAATCTTAGCCATAAACATCCTGTCAAATTCGTTGATGTTAGACAGCGTGGCTTGTTCAAATATACCCTCCTACTCCAGTCAATCCTCCTTAATGTTATCCTTAAGGGTCGCTCCACATGTAATACCGATCACAGTGCCTTCTCGGTCCGATCTCGGTCTGGGAAAATATTCATAACTAAGAAACGAATGTGTGTATTTATACTATCCCTAACAGCCAAGTTCCGGTCGAATCCCACTCGAGTAACGATCAGTCTCAAAGAAATTTTGACTGATCGAGATCAAACTTGTTGTGTCATGTACTGATAGTGTCAATGTTCTTCTGTTCTCGGCTAAGTTATTACCGGTGAAAGCAACAAGTGCATCACATGGAATTAATGTAAATTTCAGAGTATGGTATTCTCCTTCCGTTTTTCGTTGCAATAAACTTGGATGCACCCACATTCTTCTCCTTGCTTCACGTTTCCTTCTTGTGCTCATAATACTATCTTCCTCATCAAGAAGAGGAGTTAAAATAGCTAATTCTTCAATCGAAAAGTTCAGTGACATTTTTCGGCTGCAAATATTAAGCAATTAAATACTTTTATTATTAATTGCGAGCCAAATACATCCGACTTCGACTATTGACGGTTCGAAACTGAAGTCAGATTGTATAATGTGAACATGATCTCATTTTATCAGACCGAGATCGGACCGAGAACGAACTGTGATCGGCACTATACTGAGGAGTGACCCTAAGCAATCAGTTAGCATCCAATAATTCAGTGCCGGAATAAACCAAAAGTCCCAAAGGCAATGAGCCATTGCTTTGGGACCCCCACCAAATTGCCCTGAAAATTTGTTTCAGTAAAAATAAAAAAATGAATGATTTCTGATTTCTTTCGAAATTTGGAATGCTGAATCAAACTCCCGTCCCTCAGTTAAGCACGCGGTTCCCATTATGTCGACCATGCGTAATATACCAACACGTTCTGAAGGTGATGATGAACAAAAAAGAATAGCTATGAAGTTCGCTTGTATCAGCTGTTGGTAGAATATATAACTGGATATATTCGCTTATAAGTTTAATGTAAAATGTTAAACATTTCTACGTTTGTTACCCTGCAATCACCAAAAATTATAAATAAAAAAACGTTATTAAACAATATGTAAATAACAAAATCCTCATTATTTACACCCAGATTCCACAAAGCTGTGTGGGTTGATTTTCCGAAAATCACCGGTCTTGAGCAAGTCTCCATCTCAATTTTGCCTAAATGCTCCCATCCATTTTCATCCGGCCCTTTTACATTTAAGTAGACATTGGCAACAAATAATACTAGATGATATATGTTTCTTTTCATTAGAATAAAATGTTCATATTCTTTCCTATTATTTGGGTTTTCTACCACATGTATTATTATCCTCATCTCCTCACAAATCACCGAATCTACAAAATAATAGAATTATTGGAAAAAGCTTCTGCGCCCGTGACGTTTATGTCAAAGAAACAGTCAGAGGTTATGTTTTGCAAATAATATAAATCGGAATAAACACAGAAATAATGTATTTTGCTGACGTTTCGGAAAGTAGTCTCTTTCCGTTTTCAAAGCTTTTTTTGGAAGAGCTCTCATTTTGCTGTGTATCTAAAATAAACAGCTTTAAGATTCTGTTTATGTTATTTCCATAGATACTTACTACTTACACAGAACACAGAGCTGATGATATTTTCTTTTAGCCAGGTTGTACAAATATCTACAGAACAATTCGATACGCACTTATCTTCATTTAATAAGATTATTGCTGATTCTCTAATTTTTCTTTTTTTGGTATCTGCTTCTTTTGTTAAAATTTTTGCCGAGTCCCAATTTATTCTATGTCCGTTTTCCCAAGCATGTTCACAAATTTTTGACATCTGAATTTCATTCTTTCTAATGTAATTCTTGTGCTCATCCAACCTCACACTGAGAGGTCTGGATGACTCACCCACATAACATTTATCACATTCGCACGGGATATTGTATATACAGTTTTTTGATTTCTGCTCCCTGTTTATCGGTTTTGTTCTTGTCAAGAATCAGCAATAATCTTATTAAATGAAGATAAGTGCGTATCGAATTGTTCTGTAGATATTTGTACAACCTGGCTACCAATGTTAAAAGAACTTACCAAACTCAACATTATCTAAAAGAAAATATCATCAGTTCTGTGTAAGTAGTAAGTATCTATGGAAATAACATAAAGCTGTGTATTTGACATACACAGCAAAATAAGAGTTCTTCCAAAAAAATCTTTGAAAACGGAAAGAGACTACTTTCCGAAACGTCAGCAAAATACATTATTTCTGTGTTTATGCCAATTTATATTATGTGCAAAACATAACCTCTGACTATTCCTTTGACGTAAACGTGCAGAGGCTTTTTTTTCAATAATTCTATTATGTTGTAGATTCGGTGATTTGTTTTTGAAGAGGATAATAATACATGTGGTAGAAAACCCAAATAATAGAAAAGAATATTCGTAGGATGCCACAAATAACTTTATATAATATAATATTGTTTATTTTTTATCTTAATCACGCTCGTGATGAAATGTTGAAAAAATGTTATTCCTACCTTTCCCCACTCGACAGCTTGACCGAACGGCAGTCGCGTGCGGAAAAGTACCACTTTCCGCATTTATTAAGAAAATGACTAAATCAATATTGAGTTGATACAATGTATTTAGTACTAGTACACGCGTTCTATGGGAAATAGAGATTTATGGAAATATCATGAGAGATCAAAATCAAACGAACAGGTATGCCTTTTAAATTATTAATTAGGCTAATTGTTTAAGCACAGGTGAATCTTTCATTAGTAGGCACTGTGGGTAGGATAAGTAAATTAAAAAGATTTTGATATACATCCTGTAACCTTTTGTATTAAGATGAACTAAGTATTGCAGATCTTTTGTCTGTATTAGGACCTTCATTATCAGTGTCATCACCTAATAAGTATATAATTAGCAGTGAAATTTCTGTTTCATCGGAAGGCGTAAATTTCCAAGTAATGAAGCCAATAATGAACAAGTACTTAAATACCTGTAAACATGGAAGTTAATTTCACCATCAAAGACCGCTGGGATACAATGGTAGCATTGTATCAAAAGATATTATAAAGTATGTTTCGGCAGCTGGTTGGGCGATGTACAGAGACAATTAAATTAATAGGCACTCTGACTTATGTAAGTAGGCCTATTATCGTCACTGTCTTGTGGGTGTCCCCCAGGATGCCCCGCCTTATTATAACAATGCGAATTCGCAAACCTTCTTGGCTCTCATCTACACAGCAAGCAGACGAACAATTCGCAAAGGAGGCGTTCTGCACACGTGGGTTGAGAGGTGGGACAAAGGCGGTCTCCGGCTTGGAGGGGAGAGATGCTGCGAGCACTGGACCTGACAGACGCATCTTGGCACGCAGTGCACACGCACATACACGTCGGTGATCGTTCCGTTGACTGGTGCAGTGCAGTGTGACAGTAAGTGTTGACAATACCCCGTGGCGAGGTCGTCGAGGTGACAGGTGCAACGTATCGGACAACGAGCGGTCCAATCGAACCCGAGTAAACAATAGGTGCGAGGGGTTGCGCATAGGGGCAATCAGGGGGCGCGCATCTATTCGATGCTGTTTCTGTTTTTGCAGTGAGGACAGTAGTTGACGGACAGCAACACGGTGGCTACTGCACATCTTCCCAAGGTTCGCGCCCAGGCGAATCTTCAAACATGTGTTGATCTCTCTTTACTCACACACTTGAGGTGAGTTAAGTTAATACATTATATCGCCTTCCAAAGATTTAATGGAACATAATAGTACATGGATGTTGAATAAAATACCTGCCGTTCGTAGATATTTCCCAATGTTGCATGTTTGTAATTAAAGGTAGACGAAATTAAGAATTGCTCCTCAACTTGTTTGAATATCAATATGTCCTGAGTTAGTCTTACAGAAATTACTACTACTACGTTTTTAAAGTGTATCAGATTTCATTCAATATGATATCTTACAGTATTATTTTCAAAGTAAGTAATTGTGTTTTATTATACAAGAAAATCGTATCGAGTCTTCTTCTAAATCTACATATTTATTACCTTTTCTTTCGGTGCCGAAAAATCGTTCAGTTTCTTACGTAAATAGTATCCAGTTAAAAAACAAAACGCATTGTATTTTTATCTATAAATTACACACTTACCAAGAGTTAGGCGTTATTCTGGACCAATAAATCGGCGACAATAAAGAAATTTTAGCAAATCTAATGAAGAAAGTAGACTCCCCATTAAGTATTTTGTGTTAATGTATGTGCAAGATACTAACTGGTTCTGATTTGATGGAAATTCTAATTGTTTTAGTTTAATCTGATCCCAATATTAGAGTACCTAAACTTTCATAAATACCCTTAAATGAAAATTGAATGTCGTATGTGTATAAATTAATAAATAAATGACACCAATGTCTGTATCAAAATTGTCCATAACATATTTGGAGATCAAAATAACGATTATTATTCCTAGACTTGCCGCTTCATAAAAATGCAACAAAGTTACTTTAGCGGTCTACTGTACATACCTGCAATATTTTCTTATTATGGCTACAGGACATACTATAAATAAACTTTAGATCAATCAATAATGAATCATGAAACAGTATATCCCTCAGCTAAATCAAATCATCAGATAAACGATGATATACTAATAAACATATACACAAAGTTTTCATTGTATCACATAGTTCACTGTACATTAAAATAAACATTAAAATTAACTGCTCGGTTTTTAATAAAGTCGATTCTAAAAGGATATTTCTGTTGCTTATTTAGAACGAGGCGTAAAAATTTGGTAGTATAGATTTATCGTCAATATCATTAAATTGATGAGCTCAAAACATCGGGATTTAAAATAGGATGAGAAATAGGTGTAATGGCAGGTAGTTAAAGATTGAATGGGGCTAATTTGTGACAGGTATTCAATTTCGTCGGTTTCAATACTACGCCTTTTTAGTAAATTAACTGGGGAATAAACTGTACTTGAACATACGGGAAATAAACGAAGCTATAGACGCTATAGTTATGCTTAAAGCACAATAAACTTACATGTTGCAAATATAGTGCAAATTTTAAGAAACTGCGAATACTGGAATATTACATACATACATATATCTAAAAAATAATATCTACTTGAATGTGGAGGTGTCAATAAAAATATAGTTATTTCTTTTCCAAGTTTTCTCTACGTATGCCAGGACAAAAATAGACTGCAGAAAAGCGCTGGTAAGTTCCATGTTGTCCTATTGCAAAAACAACAGTAACTTTGCATTTATACATGGAAACCAGATCATCTTTAGATGCAGCACGTCCGTCCATAACATTAAATTGGAGGGGTTTCTGTTTTTTTGCATATGAACTTAGTTTGGACTTGGCAACGTTTCAGGTCCACGTGAAAAGATCTGCTAGAAACGTTGGTTAGCCGTTATTTTTTACAACTCCTTGATTTAAATTGTATTTTCAAATCATTGGTACCTCAAAAAAGAGATGCGTCAGTGACGATTCGTGGGATTCATTACTAATCTCCGTTTTTTTATATTAGGAGTTGTGTTCAAACACTATTTAAAAGTAATGTAACGTCAAAAATACCAAAACAATTTAGTAGAGGCTTTCTTTTCCCACTTTTTTGAATTCAAGAATTGTTTTGGTAGTTATACAGGTACATTATAGAAGAAATATGAGATAAATACCTATTTTGTATATGACAATATCGCTGTAGTTAAAGCTTTTAAGGGTAAGAAACCCTTCGGTTTTGGAACAAGATAATCTTTCGTGCTGTGAAAAAGGAATTCAGTATTGATTGTACCCAAAGAAGCATGGATTTATAAACGCATTTATCTTGAAGTATGAACAGCGCAAGTCACAAAATTTTACAAAAAGTGTAGTCAAACTTAAATTTTATAATTTTTAAAGAAGCATAAGTTTTTACACTTTATTTTTGCACCTACCTACTATAAAAAATAAAAAACTGGTGTAACTGAAATAAATTTACATAATTATATAAATAACGCTTGATTTATGAAGAAAAGTCGAAGCTATTTAAAAAATTTAAAAAATCTTCAGTTGAAACAATGGGTTGTAACCTCTTCTATTGATGCATACACGTAATCTCTCTGTTATAGGTAAAATCGTATTATTAACGACTCTTGAGGCATATCTCTTCATTTTTGATGTCTCGCTCTGTATAGTAGATTTAGGGAAAAGGTGGATCTTCATTGGATGCAACTTTCATTGAAATTTTATTCTAGACATGTTCAATTGGGCTCATATCTGGATAGTTCGCTGGTCAGTCTATTCGTACAATACTTCCTTATTAAAATCTGCTTGGCTTCGGTGATAGAAGTATTGCCAACCACTTAGAGATGAAATCGTCATCTACTAAATTGATCTGAATAGGGAGACAATGAGGCATGTATTTTGCAGAGCCGTAACTAGGATTTATGCCTTTCGTAGTTTTTTTGTTTTATCGAAATTTTTCTTGAACGAGTAAACGACTTACCATTTATCTGTTTTAGTATTTACAAATTAAGCCATTACTCATCCATTTTCATACAATTTGGATTCCCCCATGGGATTCGCTATTGCAGAATCGCCTTCACCACGTCTTAGTTAGGACTCCGGTATTATAAATGTAAAATTCTCCGGTTATTTTGTGTAGCACTAATATTAAATCAGTTTTTCCCCAACACATGTTGCAGCCTCCTTTATATGAAAGTATTTCTTGTCCCAGGTTTCGATCTGTACCAAATTCCAGTGGGCCTACAAACTCTAAATCGTTTGCCATCGCTTAACCAGGTCATAGCAAACATCATATTTGTCCATTCAGGAATTATCCAAATTTTCTGATGCCTTCTTCGGTTTATACATTCTTGGCGATGTCTAAAAAGTTTTTGCACTTATTGGACATTTATATATCTTTTTAAAGAGATAATTTACTCTGATCAAGCTGTGCTGAGCACTGACAGAGTCCTCAAGAGCTTATAAATTCCCTCGAAATTACCTTAATGCATTTGGCGCAGATAAACTTGGATATTTTTTGAAAGTTTCAATCATCCAGCGGCCTTGGATATCAGGTGTAATTTTATATCTGTCAAATGGAAATTCTACCAGTCTCCAAACAGGAATTCCTACTAATTTGATGGCGGAAAGCAATTGTTTGTGTAAGGCCAGTAACTTTTCCCATACTCTTCTGATAAAGAAAAATTTGTTATATTTGTCGCTGTTTACTGAAACAATAGCATTCTTACTTGAGTTAACAAAAAAATGTAAAGAAAATAGTAACAATTCATTGCATGAAACGTATGTTGTCAAAAGATATTTTTCAGCTTTTGGATCCGCCCCGTCTTCGCAGCGTGTCATTTCAGGCTCTCCGTAACGAGCCGAAAGGACTGTGTAGACATTTGTGTTTATCTAATAGGAGCAAGAAGATTTTTTTTTGGATCTAACTCTAAACAGGGCGATATAAATGTGTCCATGAATAAATAAACTTTCTTTCTTATAAATGTTTATTGTAAGTTATCGGGCATATTTTTGTTGTACTTTTTAAAGAGTAGACAGACAGACAGATAAAAATATATACTTTGTTTTGTAATTTTTTGTTTCCTATGTACAAATTTAAGTAGATAAACCACCATTAAAACCATTTTTTTCATGTTCATCCTTGTTTTCATGTCTTGCAACAGAGTCGTTTAGGTTTTAATAGGTTTTTACACTTCGATAATTGCCACTTTTAGGTTACACGGAACTCTAAAGACGCCTGCTACCTATGTCACTTTCATAATTAATTAACCGTTAATCAAATTGGCATAAATATTTTTATGCTTAGAATCTATTGACCTGGCGCCGCATCTCAAAATGTAACCGTATTAATTAAATGTATGGTATTAATCATGCAATTACACCTTTATTGATATTTTTACAGTAATAGAGGAAGTTCGGCGTCAGCGAAATTAGGAGCGTGTTAAACTATGCTTCCGTGATATTCATGCAGGTCCAATTAATTTTCACTAATTATTTACTAATCATTAATTTATGTATCACTTTCCTAATGGTTATTACTTAAATTTCACTAATAACTTACTATTATATATAAAAAAAGTAATTTGTAATGATTTTTTTATCGGTAAATATATTACAAGAATTTGTAAGTTGACAAATTAATTAAAATATAATTTCTAAAGCGTGAATTTTAAAAATGACATTTCGCGTTAAGTCTCGCAACAATAATAGCGGTGGACAATTTGAATAAACGTCGATATGATGTTACTGGTCTTCTACAGGGATCCATTTCAGAGCCGCTATTGCTTACTTTATATATTACTTGTTTTGACAGTTTAGCTTTGTGTAACTTAAGCATACCAGCAAAATATTTTATGTCCTAAAATTAACTAAGATCTATATTTGGTATATTTACTATCGGTACTTGGGTTAAAGTAGTTGTTAATATTCACATCATTTATAAATATCAGATACTTCAATAAACTAAGTTTTAATATAAGTACGTTGTTAAGATGTTCTAATATTTTTTGTCACATGTAACTGGTCGGCTCGGCTACACCTGAGTTCCGACTTCGACATAGCTGCCAACTGGCTTACTACAATTTTAATATTCTCGGTCCTTGTTTGACAACATTATGATACATGGCATATAATATTCTTGAAGCCTCAAGTTATAGAACAGTGAACAGTAGAAGTGTCATTGAAACAGTAGTTACGGAGATCACCTCTTACATAATAATATATTAAAAGATATTTGTTAAGATTTGTAGTAGCTGCCGCCAAATAATCATTGATTTTGCATTGCTTTCATTTCAACTAAACGGCATTTTTGTCTATGGTCCTTTTTACAATAAATGCAAAACTAAGTCATTCAATTGATTTTTATGTTGAGAATATTATACCATATATCCTCTAAATTTAATATTTTAAGTTTAAAATGACAGACTCTTTATAATTCATAAAATCTAAGCTTCTAAGAACTGGCCATGGTATCACTTATGTGATTATCTGATTATGGTTAGCTTACTACTATCGAACATGATACCAGCATCTTTAAATCAACTACACCTTGACTGATGAGCATCGCTTAAAACATTACGAAAAAGATCGGATTAGGTTTTCTTGTGAAAGTCATGTATTTACATTTGTTTAGATCCACCTTATTTTTATCACACCGCACATTAATTTTTGCAAATCTCATTGCAAGTTAAGTCACTTAAATTAAAAATGGCCGAATACAGCAATCATCAGCGCATAGTCGGGCGCTTATTTTTAAGTTCAGAGCTATGTTATTTATAAATATTGTAAATCACAATGGTCCAAGAACAGACCCCTGCGGAACGCCAGACGTTGTAATTATTTCATCAGATTTAAAACCACGGTATTATATAGACAGTTTCCTGTCAGACAAGTGAGAATGAAAAAAGTTAATAAATAATGATAAATTGATCAATTTTTGTAACAAGACACTATACTCGAGTGTATCAAAAGCTTTATAAAAATCGGTATGTATGACATCAATTTAACACCCTTCTTCTAGCGTCTCCGCTATAAACTGAGTTAAGCAAGCCAAATATATAACCGTCGGCGTCGATCTGTCAGCAAGAAACCCATGCTGATTGAAGCACATTAGTATTTAATTTGGAAAAATAAAATATTATACCTAAAAGACACTCAAATAATTTGCTGAAATTACATAAAATGATAATTAGTAGTTTTCAATTACAGATTTGAAGAGATACATTGAAAATAACTGACAATAAAGAAGCAAATAACAATGCACAAATTTAAAAAAAAAATGCTAGTATCCCATCCCGACTAGTACTTAATTTAAGTTTAACCAATCCAAATGCGTTTAGTACATCTAATTCATTAATCTTTGGAATATCATGATGTGGTGGATATTTCTATTTAAGTCTGTAGTTTCCATATTAAACTTTGTGGACATTATAAAAGAAGATTGAAAAAATTATGCAAATCCGTTTAAAATTTGTTGAAAGTCATTCAAGGGTCATTATACTTGGAATAATAGTGATATCTCTCATATTATTGATATGTCACCAGAATATGTTTGGGTTTTGCTTAATCAGCATATCAGTATTTTGAAGGTAGTATTTGTGTCCAACGTCTATTTCCTGTTTGATTTTTACCTTATGCGGATAGGATTTATTCATCAATGTGACTCTGAAAGTATTTATTGGAAAAAGAAGATAAAGTTCAGTAAAATAAATTCAAAATATGATACGGAACTACTGGAGTTTCAAATTCGCAACTTGTCTTAACGGAAAATTCTGGAAGGCGGTGATGGTCAGCCACAGACAACAAGTGAAGTTCGGATTTAACGATATGCACTCCAAACTTACTAAGACTACGCCACAAATACGTTAATTGGAATTAACAATGGTAGCTCAGTGTGTTAAAGCGACTGGCTAGCAAACTGAGTTGCCTAGCAAAGTGGGTTCGATTCCCGCAAGGCGAAACAATTTTTCATTAAAAAAATTGCCCCAAGAGTGGTGGAGTCCACATTAAACTGTAGGGCCTCGTCTCTCTTTGCCTAGCACAAGATCCTTGAGATATTCCAGGGAGTTACTTCGGTAACTTGAGAGACGATTAAGAAAACATTTTAAACATTGTATTGTTTAGGGCCCATACTTTTACTGAAATTCCTATTTTTGTATAATGAAGGTCATCCATGTGATTTATAAAGTCAGGTATAGTTCAAGTAATAAGTTCCTGATACATAAAAAATGCAACAAAACCTTTACGACATAATTATTATCGCCGCGGGCCATGGCGGAATGCTGCATCAAACGACCCAACGCACATTAAAAACCTATAAAGGTAGGCGCTCTCATATCCGGTCGACGTAGCACAAAGAGTAATGGTATTTTAATGAGGTCGTAAAATTTTTGTTGCGTTTTTTATGTCTCGGGATATTCCTACTTGAATTATACCTTAAAATCTCCAAGTAGAATAAGATCCTCTCGGTCACCCAAAAAAAAATCTCTCATAACGCATCAAAAGTCTCATAAAATTCAAAACCAGTATACGAATGAGAATCATGAAGACAAAGAGAGAGATTGATTCTGAATCTATCAGCATCACATGCACCAAGCTGGCAATATTGATTAAATCTAAAATAACACTATGTTATATCTCAATATTGAAAAGTTTAAATAAGATTGAGGAAGATTACTAGAAGATTGCCCATTCCAAAGACTACATACTACATGGGACTACATAATAATATATATGGTGGAACACAACACCACAAGAATTCTAATAGAACTAATCTAACATAGAAGAAGAAAGTTTCCATAACTCAACTGGCGTACTAAATGATAATTACTGATACGTGGGTCGGATGATTCTCTCCTTCTTCTCTTTTTTTCTCAAGCTCACCTGTGGAGCCACTATAACAGACAGAATACATTGAGTCTTGAAAGATGTAAATTCAACAACTTACTCTAATCAGAAACGAAACATGGAAGCTCCCTTTACATAGTGATGCACACGCTAGGATTTTGTTTACTGAAGACATTTTTCTTTTCTGTGAAAACTGATATATTTAGTATTTACTGTAACTTTCTTTTGTATACTATCTCTACAATTAGATACCGATGACATCTTTAACATTAATGAAATATTAACTGACATACTAAGTAAACACTCTTTTGGAGAGATTACTAAAACTGCAATGTTAATGTATCCGATTAAAAATAATGATTGAAAGATTTTCAATGCTAGTTACATATTCTTTAAAGATCTCTTACGGGTACGCATATGAATTGCCTTCGGTATCGCTTTATTTTTTATAGATTTCCTTGTCTCCACGGATGACAATTAAATCACAATCCCTGTTATTTTGTTATTAGGCAACGTTTAGGAATTTATCGTAAAATTTAATTGATAGCGTAGATGTATTTAGATCGAAGTGGAATAAATATGGTAATTTAGATTACATAATAACAACTAAAAATAACATTTGCATATGATTATAAAAGAAGCCTTCGATTATTTCCCATCGTATCGCTATTTTATAAAGTGAATAACCTTTTCAAAATTTCAAACCGGTTTACCGATTAACATAACAATTGTCCTCTGGAAGATGCGAGTCGCTACAAAAACAACCTGTTAATTGTATGTACATGGTGGCTGGAAAAAAAAAACAGAGACAGTTTTTATGTATTTAATTAAAGGAGTATAATGCAAACAAATTTAGGAAATTTAAGTAGCTGTAATTTTTCAAGACGCAGAACGTCTGCCTGAAGTGTAGCGTAATATTAATGTTCTGTATACGAAGATTTCTAACACAAGGAAATAATTATTTATTGCAGGTGTGTAATTGTGTTTCCTTCTGTTAATCTGTTACAATTTAGGAAACGATGATGTTCTAAGTTTTTCACGTTAAATGTAAAATATTTAATATAATCTATATTTGGCACGATTCATAATTTCAGGAACTGGATTGAATACCTGAAGTATCTTTTGAACTGTGTATATTATTTATTTGAGCACTTTTGGTGATTTTATAAATTATTTTCTTATACAGGGTGTTTTTGAAATACGTTGCAAATATATCCGGAAATGCGTATTAAGGGATTTTGCAACATTTAAAAAAATATATTCTAGAGTATTTTCGGAATATATGGAGCTAGTGAGTGAAATTTAACGTATTACTAATGAAGACGTTCTTTACATGAAATTTTAAGAAAATTCATTCGCATTAAATGGGGGTTTTAAAGAGATGCAATTGTCTTTGACGTGAAAATTGTGTTTGACCCTTGGCTAAAGCGGATACTCCTGAAAACTTCAGTGATGTATGTCCTATTAGTATTTTACCGATTTTGTCGAAAATTTTAGAGAAAGTTATATATGAGCAACTTAATAGTTATGTTACTGATAATAAAATAATTCCTGAAAATCAATCGGGATTCCGTGAAACGAAAGTAACACATTCTGACACCACAATTTTTATTTTAGTCTTAATAGCTATTGGGATATCACGGTCATTGCTAACGTTAATAATAATAATTATTATTATTTTATTGACCATTTTGAGATAAAAATTATGTATATATGGCATGGTTAAATGAACGTTAGTAGTTTTTAGTTTTGTCGAAAATGGTTCAAGGTACAAAACTAATTTTAGTGGTACAAAATAGCAACATAAAAGTAACAAAATGTCCAATAGTTTTTTTTAGCATTTTGCTAAAAGTGGTTTGCTAACGTTATATACATGGACTACCACGGCTCCCTTCAAGGTCATACATTATGTAATCGAAGCTTTAACATCGACGTCTTAAATTCAGTAGGCCTAATCTCGTGCTTTTGACACAATTGATCATCAGCTGCTACTTGCTAAATTACAATATTATGGTTTAACAACGCAGCTTTAAATTTTGTAATATCATATTTAAGTAACAGGAGGCAAATTTGTTATTCAAGAACAACAATCACAATTTATTGATATTAAAACTGGTGTTCTCCAAGGGTCCATACTAGGACCTTTGTTCTTTATTATATACCTATCTGACTTTCAGTCAGTTGACTGTCAGTTGTAACATGCACCAGTATGCCGAACATACTCAATTGTTACAGAGTATTAATATCAAAGATATAGTGAGACACGTTGAGCAAATTAATGCAGATATTCTCAAATTAACAGAAATTCACAAATTCACGCTCTTAAAACAAAATCAAGTAAATCATCTGTAATAGCTTTTTGTAGTGGTTGGTTTCATAATGATGTAATGAACCATGTTAAACTTTATATCAAAGGACAGCGGAGTAAACACAAACGTGTTGTTTTTTTTATACATTTATTTAACGTCGGCCTATTTTCGCTACTGAGGCCTAACACCGACGCCTGTAGACGAGCTACCCCCAACCAGGAATTTTGTCAAGAAGAGTAGGGATCTTTCACTTGCCTAACATTTAATAGACAAGGGACCGACGGCTTTCCATCCCCTCCGAAGGATGGTATATCTCCTATACAACCCTCGCCTAAGGTTGTATAGCTTCCGCGCATACACTGATATACAAGCCGCTGGAAGATGTGTGAGGCGAGGACGCGGTTTCCGTTGGAATGGTCACCCATCCAACTACTAACTGCACCTGCCGTTGCTTTACATCGCATGCCGAAGTATGTACATAGTAAAGACGCACCCACCTATGCTCGCCCCAACGTGTTGTTAAAAAATAAAATCTTGATTTACAAAGGGTAATAAATAACGTTTTAAACAACATATAAATGAAAATATTAAAAAATCGTAATCAATATTAAGATATCTATATTTAAATAGGGATTTTCTAAGAAAAAAATTAAGGTTATGTTCAGAGAATCATTGATTTTGTGTCTTTTTAATTTAATCTACGGCCCTTGTCTAGATGTTGTCTATTAATAGAATATAACGCAAGCAAAACACATGCATTAGATTCATATATGGCTTTGATAGAAGAGAGCACGTGTCACCTAAAATCAATAAAGCAAAATGGCTTAATATGAAAAATAGTCTTACCCACAAAATTATTACAACAGGTAATCCTACCTACCTAAAGGCGCATACGACAAACGCAACATATGCGTGACTTAAAATCGGTATACGTGCTCGATATACCAAGACACTCGTCTACTTTATATAGCAGGTCATTCTCTTATTTTGCAGCACAAAATTTATAATACAATACCAAAATTAATAAAATCTAATAGTTTAAGTTCGTTTAAGGTAGTCAGTTGATTTTGACATAACAACTTATCTTAAGCTTTTACTTTTTTTTTTCTTCTATTCTTTTCACTTTTCAGTTAGATTGTCTCTTACATATTCTATAACTTTATTTCGTAGATCTGAAAATTTGCAATAAACGATTAAAGTACATTTTTGTTCATACGATTTTTGTTTTTTATTATCCCCTTGGCAGAAGTATAACAGCGCGGGAATTCAAGTATACATGGAACTACCTTCGATTGCTAGAACTGAAGATCGTTCAGTTTGGTGGGCCAACGAAAAGGAAATGTTTCCGTTTCTGTATCAATTAGCCGCAGTATATTTAGCGCCTCTACCAAGTAACGTTTATGAATCTTTAAGAATCTGATTAAATTCAGATCGAGAAGAAAGTTTAATTTTATTACATCATAATTTTCAACTTAACTTTAAATATTAAATAATTAAATAAATTGCCTGGAGCAAATTAGAACATAACGGTTTCTTTGCTTAGCCTGTTTGTTGGCCTTCAACCGTGTTTTATATGGCTTGTTTGTGGAAAAGCTGAATTTCTATGGTTTACGTGAAATTTCTTTTGAACTACTTTCCTCTCACTTATGTAATAGAAAATCATACGTCAACTTAAATAATACTACTTCTGAACTGAATTTGGTGAACAACGGGATGCCTCAAGGCTTTGTTTTGGGGCCACCTCTTTTCATTATATATATGTCAATGATTTATATCATTTAATGTTTCCCTGTAGATGTATCGCTTATGCTGATGAAACCAAGCTGCTAACTTCTCATGGTAAGCTTGAGGTTTTATATCAACGAACTTCTCTACTTTTTGATCACGCCAAAACTTATTTCATCTCTATCAGATTTAAAAGGAGTGAAATAATAAAAGCACTTGGTAGCTCATCTTCTGTGCAAGTAATAAGGTGACAAATTGCTAACGTGAAATTTTAACCACTCTGGACTCGACTGTAAATGATGCATTAATGTGGTTTAGTCACATTGAACAGCTAAGCCACACATTTTCTTACTTCTTTTGCTCCGGAAATTGAAGAGGTATTTGCACCGAAAACCTTACATGCGAGCAATTTTTTTGCTTCTTTGCACATTACATCCTTATTGGTTCATAATAATGATAATTTTATTTGCAAACGGCGACAATATACATACAAAGTGGGTTGAAAAACGTTCACAAGAAAATTTTTATATTTTCATAAAAATCAAAACAAATACTCTTAAATAATGTCCTAATACCTAGTACCCAGTTATACTACAATTTACAGAGTGTACCCAAAAAGATCGTAGCATCCTGCTAATATTGTCTCTTTGGCAAATGGTAGGTTGACAGGGTGTTACTTATTTTGAACATTAACAACTTCCTGGTGAATGAGAAAATTTAAATTTCCATGCAAATAGAAATAATAAAAAATTGAAAATTTGAAAAATCAGTTTATCACTATAACATTCAACTCAAATTACATCTTTTTCGACCAAATCACCCTCAGACAACATACATTTTTCAATCCGTTACATTTTTCAGTTGTTGTGGAGTCACATCTTCACAGGCCTCTCTTATTCTCCCGCACAATTCTTTCCTGTTTGCTGGTCTTGTCTTGTGGACTTTTTCTTTAAATGTTCCCAACAAGAAGAAATCTGAGGGTGTGATTTTCGGAAACCTGGAATCCCACTTAATGAAGGGGCTATTGCGACCTATCCATTTTTTGTAAAAATGATCATTAATCCATAAGAGCGTTATGAATTGAAGCTCCATCTAATAATGAATAACAAATACGATGCAAATTATCAAATGTTGCTTTTACAAATTCTGTCAAGTTGTCTATGGATATATGTTTATTTGTTACTAAAAAACATCCTCGGAAAAGTCAAAGATGACATTTTCCACATTTTTAACTGTGGTATTTTGAAAATATCATCAAGTGGTAATATAATATTATTTTTATTGTTAAAAATCAAAGCTAATATTTCATAAAAAAAAACTTATATTCTTTTAGTACCACAAATGCGCCAATTTTTCCCATTACATCCCGTCGAAACCAGAATATGAATGCAATTGCAAATAATAAAATAGAGTCCCGAAATAAGAAAGCAATCACGTTTAGAAATTTATGCCACCTGAATTTCTGTGCGCTCTGTATAGCGTTATATCGCCCGTGAATGCTCTCCCCCAGGTTCTACATGTTTAAAGTCCTAGTAGGGCATGTCGGTGATTGAGAAGAATTCGTTAAAATAAGATGTAGTTTATAATATTGTTTGGCTAGTAGTTCGCGACGCACTCCATATTATTTTCCAAATTATATTTCCAAAGCCTTCGGCGAACTAAAAGGTGGCGACGTAGCTTAAAGAGTTCTGCCTTCAGATTTCCAACGGCGTCTTCTTTTTATTGTAAAGATGACGTCATAATTTACTTGGGAAGTTCCAACTCGACACGGTACGCTGGTCTCACCCTTGGAAAATGTTTTCATTTTTAAATTCCAGTGCCTACATGCATCGTAAGATTGCAGCGTCCTAGTCACAAAATTACCGTCCCTGTGTCTTTTATTACTTGAAGTTAAAGAACAACAGGCGATTTCACACTCTGGGAAGTTACAGAAGTACTTGACGCTTATCGTGACCAACTGTAAACAAACTGTGGCTAGACGCGATTTTAGTTGAATTCTTTTCGTAAAAACGTAGCGTTTTATGTTGCTTTAAAATAATGCAATTTTAAAATGCATTTTGGTAACTTTACTAAATAAAAAATGAAATGAATTAACTGCAATAATTACTTGAATTTGGAAAATAAATAAGAAAAAATTAAATTTATATATGAGGTATATACAGGGTATTTCAATTGACACTATCAGTTAAAATTTTTGTCACATGTTTTGTATCGTTGGAAGAGAAAAATATAAACAAAATTTATGGTGTCATGGCTTACTTTGAGATTTGTTCTTTTCATTTCTGCATAAGAGCGTCTGTCAAAGCTAACTCCATTTTTCGAATTTTTGTTATACACATTTTTATTCTTATTTTCTTTGCCATCAACTTTCATCCCATTAACTTTTTGCGTTTCTCCTCAAATAAGGAAGCCATTACCGTTTGTGATTTTCTTATTTTTCAGGTTTTTGTAATATATCTCATAAAATAGGCTATGGATTTCAAATTTCTTTTTACAGAAAGATAGCTCACAAAAAATGGGATACCTGTTTCTAAAACTTTATTCTAAATAGATAGAGGGTATATGATGTAAGTTTGTTTTATTTGACAATATTAATATATTTTTATTCCCACTTTGACGAACCACCACTGTGGAGAACTTTTGAATAACGTTAATAAATACTGGTACTTATTTTAATTTATTATTTAATGAAAATTGGATGATTGTATCTTCATCTTATAAAAAACAACCTGTTAATCTCATACAATTTTTTAAGCGAAAGAAAAAACAAACGCAAGTTAAATTTGAAAAATGGAATGTTGATCAAGGATTACAGTCTTTCAATTCTTCATCTGCTCTAATTAAAAGTTAAACAAAACGCATATGCTGAACGTTTATGTGAAATAAAATTTATTGCAGCGATATCACAGAAATTAATTTGACTATAAAATCAATAGTTACAATTTAATGCTTCTAATTATTAATGTCTTTCTCTATTATTTTTAGCGTAGCATTTCCTTTGCTTTAAAGAAACGCCGACGGTACTTAAATTGTATTTTTTTATTAGGTTCTTTTTACGTAACGAGCGTAACGAATTTTAATTAATTTTTCATTTAAGCGTAGGAAATTTCAATTTTTCAAGACCGCGTTTTGTTTGCTGACATACGTTTAAATCTGAAGTCCTTGTTTCATTAGCCAGTGTCTAAGTACAAGCTATGCAAAAAATGATCTAATTAAAATAGCACACAGTACTCGGCCCACTGGCCAATGTTAAAGATGACGACAATGTTAACGAAAATAATAGTCTAATAATAGATTTAAAGCATACTGCAGATTTTTTTATTGCACAATGATCTCATAAGTTCATAAATTGTTATACATATGCTATTATTTAATCAAAGAAATCTTGGACCAGTTAATTATTACGAATATATTCTGTTCCTTAATTTACATACAAAGTGTTTCTAAATTAAGTGAATAGGAAGTGGGTATGTTTTTTAATAAACACTGCATGTAGGGGAACCTGTTGTACCTCAGACCTATTTCCGCTATTTTTTTTTTTAAATTACGCCTTTTAGTTAGCCTTACCTGCTCTCATTTAATTTATTGTAGTTGCTTTTAGACATACTATAGATTTTTGTTAAAAAAAAAAAATTATATATTTTTACAAAAAATAAAACGTTTAGAAAAAAGTACATTTAGGTCTGAGGTTCAACAGGGGTGATGTACCTCGAACCTTGAGTTGTTGCACCTTGGACACATATTATGTTTATCTATATTATGTGCTTTTTTTTCCACTATTTATACACTAAAAAACTATGGTTAACCTCGTTTATCTAATCCGCACCGAATTGAGTCATTTCTTTTACTGTATAAATGTCTCGTTTAGAATAGTTTTTCTCAGGGGGGAGAATTTTTTGCAGAACATCCTCCCATAAATAGAACATTGAGTCGATTCTTTCCGGCCATTTCCAACTATTTAATGCTTCGTGCATTGCACTTATTACAGCTTCTTCTTTATTTGTTTCCAAGATTTTTCCCGGTAAATATTTGCATTCGTAAACGAAAATAACAAAATCACCAACTAGGTATTTTGGGTGATAGCTAGCTACTTGAGTGGCACCTAAAATGGATGTTCTACCAATCGCGTTTGCAGCCATATCAGTTTCTGCTTCTGCAAAAATTAGAGACCCATCCGAGTCGTCAGAGTCATGCAGCGAAAAATGGTCAGATGTAGAACTTTCTGATGAAGAACTTGCCAGCACTTTTCATTTAAGAATGGTCACCTTTTTGGGGTCAAATTTTGTTTTTTTTTTCAAAACGCCATTTTTTTTTTCTTTTGCCCGTTTTAATTCTTCGATCCTTGTTTTCTCCGGAGTATCAGTTAATATACGAGATCGTCCCTTTTCACGTCCTCGGCGAATGTTTTTTCTTGGGGCAGCTTTAGGGTGTGGGCGAATCATTGAAGGACTAATAATTGTTGAAACTGCTGCCAAAGGTTGCCCTTGAATATCATTCACCCGTTGTGGAGAAAGATTTTGTGAAGTTGATGGAATGTTTTCATTAACTTGGGAATTACCTTCACCAACAATATCTTCAGCTATTGCGGTTGGATCGGGGCGATCAGTTACGTCCGATGGTGCAAATTCAAAATCTTTGAAAATATTTTCATTGAGGGGCACAAATCCTGTAGCTTGAAATCCTTGAGTTATATTAGTTGGTGTGAAACCAGAAGGAAACGCTTTGCCTACTAGCTGAGCGAGGTTATAGATAGTAGCTGGTTTTCCAACATTTCCAGGAGTAATCATGAATTCGTTCATTGCTGTATTAAAAAATGTCTTAAACGGTCCAAATACGCCCCTGTCCAAAGGTTGCATTTTGTGACTGGTGTGAGGATGAAATGTTACCAAAATCACTCCATTATCCTTTGCTAGTTTAATTACAGGGACTGAAATATGACTTTCATGATTGTCCATTAACATAATGCATGGGGAATCTTTAGACGGCTTAGCATACTGGAGAAAATGCTTGAAAAATTGAATGAATAATGATTCATTGGACCAGCCGGATGGATTTGCTCCACCAATTGTTCCTGGTGGAGCTCCAGTTATCATAAAATCCTTGTAATTGACGCGCGGGAATATGAGCATCGGTGGGATAAAACCGCCTCCAGCAATCACCGCTGCAATCATTGTAATATTTGTGCCCCTTTCCGCACTTGTCATGGAGCCAACCTGCTTAGATCCTTTTGCCGCCAGGATTTTTGGAGAAACATGAACCGTAGATAATCCGGTCTCATCACAATTCTATATATTTACAGCTGGCAGAGGAGGACATTGTGCCAGAGCTGATTTGTAATTCTGAAATGTGAGTGCAACATTGGTTCGGTTGAATGCAGTAGATCGGGCCAAGCTTGTGGCTTCAGGTTTGCGGAGCGCTATGTCATTTTTGTATTTTTTTCTAAAAGTGCGCAACCAGAATTCCCCTGCCATTTTGTCTTTATCCCAGCTGGAAGGATATTTTTTATTATTTTCCATCGCAAATTTGTAGGCTAGTTCACGAACATTTTTTAATGTCAGGCCGTACTGTAAAATTGCTGCTTGTTTTATATACTCTAAAAGCATATTTTCTTCTGTAGCATTAAAAACTTTTCTCGTGGCATTATTTTCGCGTAAAGTGTAATCTTCATTTCCATTATCCATAAAGTACTGAAGATGTCTGCTAACAGTGGTTCTAGCTAAACCACAATGTTTTGCAGCACTGTATAATGTCATTTTCTTTTCTTTAATTAATTGAATTGCACTTTTTAGTTTTTCTTTATCTGGGCGAACCCTCTTGACCCCAGTTTTGCTGCGTGGCATATTTATTAAGGTGAAGTGATCACGGAACAATTACTGGAATAAAATGTAACAGTTAATTTTGCAAAACGTAAACGCAATTAAGTAGGTAAAATTCACGATGTACTTTGGACCTGTCCAAGATAAAACATGTTGTACCTTGGATGTGTCCGAGGTACATCGTGTTTATTATGTTCAAGGTACAACACTATGTCAATATATCAAAACTAAGCTACAGAAAATTTGTGGTTAGGATTAAATTATTTCTAAAGACACCATGTAGGAGCCAAATAATCATTTAATCTATGAATAAATAATCCCCATGAATTATAGACAATGTAAATACTATATTAGTAAAAAAGACAAGTTAAAAAAACTTACAATTTCAGTCAGAAAACTTAAAAAACCTTTCACAAATACATGCGTTCTAATGGATGTCTGTAATAAAGTTTAGGGAGCCATCTAGGGGCTAATTGATGACATACTATTATGGAGTTGAACAAAGTGACCCGCGAAGTTTAAATTTCAGTGGTATATTCGAGGTACAACGATGTCCAAGGTACAACAGGTTCCCCTACAAGTGAGTAAAAAAAAAGTTACACTAAAAGAATTAAAAGTTAAATATTCCTTCTAAGTTAAGGATGAAATGTTTTAGGTTTAATATATATCAGAGAAGTAGAGCTATTCCTAAGCACTGTGCTTATTACTCGTCTAAGCATTTTCGTGCTCGGGAGCATTTTATAAAATCGGTGCTTAGTGCTTCGAGTAGAAAGGACTTACTGCTTTTATATTGTAGATTGTTTTACGGGATCATTTGGCTTCGAACAGCCTTACTTCACTTCGACCTAATAGTGATTTACTTTACATCTAGTTATTGCCCAGAATTCCAAGACTTTTTACAAACCTTGTGATTTTCCTGGGGGCTAAATTCCCTATGTCTTCAGGCGTTAATTCCACTCATATTTTTGAGATGATATTTTAAGTTGCAGTGGCTAGTTAGAACGCATGTAATTAGTCTTAATTCGGAATTTTCAAGTTCGAGAAGCTTTGTGGCATTCTTTGCCGAATAAGTTATAAAATATTTCGCTTGTCTTTGGCCTGGAGTATTCCTCCAGTAGGACTTTTTCTGGTCCTTTTCCCATTCTTGGATCTCCTCCATTATGTGTCCCTTGGTCAGGCGACAAAATGGTTCGGGTCTAATGAATGGTGCTTCAGCTCCTTTTTGTGCAAGGCTGTCAGTAAGTTCGTTTCCTTGTACTTCATCATGCCCTACCACCCATATAAAGGTAACCTTGTTGTTCTTGGCCAGTTGCTTCAGGGATTGTCTACATTCCCAGAAAATTTTAGACTCCAAGGTATAGAGCCTTTACTGCTGCCTGACTATCTGATAGTATATAGATCTTTACCCTTCGAATGCCTTTATTTAGACGTTCCTGGGCACACAGATCTATAGCGTAAATTGCTGCCTGGAAGATGGTTGGGGTGTTACCGAGAGCTTTGGATAGCCTATATTTAGGCCCGCTACGCCCACTCCTGCCCCTTCAGCCATCTTACATCCATCTATATACCAGATGAGTCACCCTTATTCCAATTGCAGTACCCATATCTTGCTTGTCTTTCAATTAGCACTTCAAACGGGCAGTCAAAATCTTGTTTGATTGGCATTGAGTCAGTGGGTTTGGTCATGGACTGCAAATGGTTTAACTCCAAAATCTTGTGACCTATTTCCGCTCATGGCATATCACCGACACCTGTAGACGATCTACCCTCAACCAGGAATTTTGCCGAACCTCTTCTCTTTCGAAGAGTAGGGATATTTTACTTGCCTATCATTTAATAGACAAGGGACCTACAGCTTTACATCCCTTCCGAAAAATGGTATATCCAGTAATCAATCCTGGCCTATATATATATGTCATTGATAATTTCATTATTTGCCTAATTTTTCCTTCATATCGAAAATATAAGACACTACTTTCACTGTACTAAATAAAAATCAAGATAAAACCAAAGGAAGATGAATTACTACGCTACCGTAATAAATCGTTTAATTATGCTAAATTTAGTAGGATACACTTTCTGTTTATCTAATATAAACCATGATAAACTATTTCATTCCTTCATAACCGCTGTACTTGATGTAGTGATGTATACAATCGCAAATGTTCCTTTTCATTGTTTTTTTCTTTTGAAATTGTGATGCAAACCAAAAGTTTATTAATACACTCTGAAACATAACACGGATTAATATTAACATGAGAACAGGTATTGATGGATTTAAATTATAATTGGCCATTAATTATTCCGTACAATTAATTAAGTAACAGTGAAAAGCCAAACACTTGGCCATTTTTTCGATTTTTCACTAATCTGCGGCCTTCAAAATAGTGTACAATTCAAAATTCCTTTGAGTTAACAAAATATACAACTTTCAATTTTTCGCATTATAAAAAATTGTTTCGGTATGGAGTGAATTAATAAACTTGTTTTAACGCGTTAAGCTGGTAAATAAACCATAAAGCTACTAAATCTATCTTCATAGCTATAGGTCTCATTGATTGGCATATCTTTTACATCTAATTTTTTCTCCAAAGGACGTTAAATAACTTTTGTCTATGTTGATAATAGGGTTTTCCCACTAATTTTATTTTAACAATTTGTGTCGTGAAAATGATATAATAAAACATTTTATTAATTTACAACAACTTATTTTTCTAATAAGAATTATTTTTAAGAAAATATCGTTAAAACAACTTGCTGATAATTTCACTGCTTTTTAAAACGGGCATTTTTACGCGCCAGAATTACGTATCTACCCGGAAAACCAATGAGATTATGGATATAATTATTTTGTAATAGATTCTTACTGTGTGTTAAAGAAAGCTTTCCACTAAAACTTCTCAGAATTTCAATTTGTAATGCTTGTACTGTGATTGGTCTAAAGCAGTGGACGTGTAAATATTGGCCAATCAGAATCCAGATAAATGCCTCACAAGTTATTCGTGAAAGCGTCGGAGGTTAATATTTTGTACTGTAGTTTAGGTTTAACCTTCACCGACATTACACATCAGATGACTAATCTAAAACGTTAAATTTATATTTTTATGTTTGTATTGTTTGGAGTGAAAATATTATTTTATCAGTTTCTGGTTTATGTTTTATTAATTCTACAATCAAAATGGAATCAAGTGGAAGAGGGATATGTTAAAGGTGCCGCTGATAATTTACCTAAAGTAGAAAAGTGCTGAGTGCTGTCAATAAATAGAGGTTATGTTATGTTAACAGAGACCAAGATTAATAAACAGTCTTGAACAGAGACAAAATCTGTGATTGGATTTCAGGGTGTTGACGTCACAACGCGCCACTTTATGGCTTTTTAAAATGAGCCCAATATTTTTCAAATTTCAAGTTTTTTTTTGTTACTATTAGTAAAATTAACAAGATAATAAATATGCCATAAATCATTTTTTTACGTGAGTTAAGTATTTCAGCAATAATTTTTTTTCTGGGAAAACCCTATTCAGTTGGATACGGGATGAAAGTAAATGTATAGAAGATTATTAAATTGTCGAGAATACCGACTAAAGTAAAAAATTACAAACAATTAGTAGTGATAGATGAAGAAAATGAGGTTATTGGATATGTGAAGTGTCTTGACTGCGCTAATCAGAAGGATTTTTCAAGCGTGCGCTTGCATTTAATATGGGCTCGTGACAAAAGTACCCATCCTGCACTATCCAGTGGAATTATACGGAAAAAAGCTTTTTTGTCACATAAATCATATTAAAGCCTGTGTAGTTCATTTTTAAAATTGTGTATCTTTAGATTATATTGGCCACCTGCGTCGATTAAATTTGTTTGTTATTAATAAACGTATTTTAATTTTGTCCAAATTTGATTTGTTTTTGTTAGCTGATCTATAAGTATACAGAAAGTATGGATTTCTATGAACAACCATTAAAATTTTTTGTGTAAAATATTTGGAGCTTTTAATTACAAGTTTAACTATTTTACTCTATCTCTATCTCATCGATTCATTTTATGTCAAGTAACGAAGTAAAAATATAAAGGACGCATTAGTACCACCATTTAAAATAAAATATTATCTCTATATTATATTATTTTAATTAAGGTTCAATATTACGAACGTTTAAGTTCGTCAATAATAAGCCCATCATAATTTCCGTTCTGGAGCAATACAAGATATCCCAATTAGATTCGTACTATAATAAAGTACTTCAGTTCAAATTGCATCATATTTAAATTGGCAAATTTTTGTAAACAAACGCGAACGAGAGCTTCTTTAGTTATTCAAGTGGTTTCTGACCGGAATAATAAGAAAGGAATCTTTGTTCTGCAAAGTGCCACATCTGTTTTTACTCAAGATTAGGCACTCGACTGCTGGACTTAATAGCAAACGAAACTAACAGGCCACATGTGTGGGTGAACAGGCAAATGATCGACCTGATTTTCAAAATGCAGTTAATGTTCTCTGGGGGAAAGTGATGCACGTTCAGTAATTTAACCGAGTTTTAACCTTACTAAACTCACTGAACTTTTATGACGGAGTTTGGACTGCAATGGTTAATAATGTTAAGGAAAAACATTACAACTTTAAATGAAACAAATGATTTATTATGGAGTCTATTATTCGAAATATGTCATATGATACGAAACACTTGGTTTGACGTCACAAATAAGTAAATAAATGGACGTCAGTGGTGTTTACGTTCTGTTTTTTGTGAATCGTTTCATAGGGCTGTTTTAAGACAAATGTGAATAACGTTGTTTTAATAACGATGACTGATGAAGAAGTAAAAGCTTAGATAATCTACCTATTCTCCTGGAACATTTGCAAACATGTAATTTGAAAATTTAGGAATTAAACTTATGGTTTAGGACATGTCATTGATTCCCTTTCATCCAACTGTTGTAGTTGCCTCCTATCTTTCTTTTTCCTTCCAATCGTGGTCTACGCCTACCAACTTGTAATATTGTTATTAAAGTCACCAAACCAAGATCGGCCCCTTGCCTTGGTGTGAAACGTTTAACCATTGTAAAATTTCCCTAGTTTATGTACATAGTTGTGAATATAATGGGGTAATTGGAGATATCAATCATACTGGCTGTTCCAGTGCACTAATAATATTACAGCCATAAAGTTTCTGGCAAAGAAACTGTTGGAGAATGGCATTCCCCTACCATTAGTACGTCACTATTACATGTAGTAACAAGAAATCAAACATTTAAACAAATATTTTGGGAATACATTAGGTTATGTCGTGTCAGAATATAGATGTAGTCGTGTTTTCATCTGTTTTATCCTTTGTTTTTACATACCATTACTGTTGCCTATTCTGTGTTGGATGTTAAAGACAGTCGTCATTAGGGGCACCTTGACGTGAAACGTGTGTTCCTGTCTGCAATACTTGAGTAGTAACTAATGTCTGTGTTATTGGTTTTGTGTGTCAGGTTAGTGATTCAATAGTTCTTATTTTACTATACGGAACGTAAGGAGACTGCAACCAATAGCCACTCTCCGGGATATGTGCCTCGCCGAGCGCTTAATTACAAGTTACAAACCTGGCGCGTTAAGTGTTGCTTCGATTGCAACAGACACAAGCCGAACGTTGTTTTTTTAAATTTTATTTTCCTTACAGTAAAATAAGGATTTTATAGAGGAGTTTGCGACTAAAATATTATGTTTTAATATTCTGTCCATTAGTGACATTTGTTGGTTTAACGGTGTTTTTATTGTGTCTCTAAAAATTGTTTAAAATTCTTGTTAATTGTGTTCAAAATGCTGCAAATTTATACAAAAGATGAAAAAGTGGATGTGGTCTCTTGTATTGAATTGTGCTTAAGTCTGCCTGCAGTTTTTCGCAATCTGATTCATCGCTGATCTTAGAGTATATCTTCAAGTCGTCAGGAATTAAGAGAGATTTACAACTGATGTTGACCGTCCGTCGTTAATAAAAATGATAACAGTAAAAGGCCTAAGACAGACCCTTGTGGAACTCCTATTGAGATATAAATTCGAAAGACCTTTTACTCTGATATTGTACAAACTGACTTCTATTAACCAGATAGTATTCAAAATAATTATTAGCCTAAGGTTAAAACCAAAAGAGAATAATTTTGTTAGCAAAACACCATGATCCAACCTATGTCTGGTCGAAAGCCGAGTGGGTTAAGGCGCGAGGTGGCAATCGCGATTAATCACACGGACATCGCACCACCGGGTTCGAATCCTGGCTCCGGTACTGGCACCGTCGGAGGAAATGGTTGTATGTCCTCGTTTTTTCAATGTGTAACCCCCTCCCGCACAAGCTCTGGCTTCTGGAATTGGGGGTTGTCTAATTTCTGTGGTGTTTATTATTACTACCAAAGGCCTTAAGAGTCCATATAAATGACAACGGCTTGTCCACCGTCATCCAACTTCAGCTAAGTATTGTGGTTATACAAAGTAGGTTTGTTGTTGTTGTTGATCATTGAAAGACAAAACCATGTTGGTTGTTGCATATACGTTGATGAATCTGGGGATAAAGTGCCGCATGCATCACGATTTCAAATATTTTGCCAAAGTTATTTATGACTGTAACAGAGTTGAAGTTGAAGAGTTGGATGACAAGTCAAAACGAAGGCACTCACGAAAATTCAGCCGATTAGTAATCACGTTAAAAAAAGGGGCGTCGGACCACGGACTAACAGTTTTTGGAAATAGTTTAGAATCACCATTTCGACGTACGCAGATTAACTTTCTGCCCTTTCCGTCCATTCGTGCGTCGGCCACGTTACTTGTAAGCATGATAACTCAAGATGCGAGTATTCTACTGTCTTGATATTTCGACAATAAGTTACTAAAGTATATAGAGCACTTTAAGGAAATAATGTAAATGATGTTGTTGCAATAGTTATATTATAAATTTTAGAAAACAAAAATACTAATATAAAACCTTTATTTTCCCATTGAGATCTTGTATAAGACGCTGGATGTGTCGAAAAACTATACTTACAAACTAATAACTATAAACTACAGCTGACATAACAGAACAAACTTATATGCAATCGACTGTAGCAGGTGGTAGAATGATTAAAACTACAATAAAATATAATAAAACTAAACTGTAAGCATGATATTTAATATAAAAACACTTAGTTTATCACAATAAATTATTTTTCGGTGTCTTAAATTCTTATCAATTAACATGCACTGGTTTCCCCTTAGAACGTTATGAAATTCATTGTTTGCAGCTTCCCACATATCGTATTAAATTTCACTACTGACCCAGCTCTATAAATCAAGTTGAGAATGGTTGTAAATACATCCCTACAGCTTGAGGGGTTTTACATGTGACTTGTATAAGCACTAGGGCTTCTTTAGGTCGAGGGTGAATTTCTGATTTTCTGACGAAAAAGTAGGGTAGACGGTAAAAAATGCGTATACAAGTTGAGCTACAGTTTATTAATTTAAATGTAGAATCGAAAAATAAACAAGCGCAAATTCCAAGTGATATTCGAGGCATTATGCGTTAAATATTGTTTAAAATTGTTGAAGCGAATAAAATTAGTCAGTGTCAATATTATAACTTAATTTATTCAATATGATAAAACAATCGCATCACGTAATAAATTAACAATTAATATTTCCCACAAAAATTCTAATATTTTTTTAAGCATTCTACTTTTACAAAACAATATAAATTTATTCTTCGGGTAGTTTAAATGGGAGTAAAAAAGGGAAAAGCGTTTATAGCAGTGGACCTAGAATAAATAATAAATATACGAATAACATGAAATCTGTATAACTCTCATTGGAAAAAAAATTTTTTCATATAAAATGTAAATATGATTATATGCTGCTGTTTAGAGAGAAAATCGAAAAAGCTATAGAAAGGGTAACAGTGGCTCGCCGCATCGAGACGCTTTTTTGAAAAGATAGCCATTAAAATGGTTATTTCTGGAATAAGTCTGGAAAAATTGATTCGTGACAACTTGGATAAACTTTTCCATTTAGGAATAAATAAAGGACCAAGCACTAAAGCTAAGGGAAAATGGATCCCAGTCGAATTGAATGAAAATTTGGTATAATGTAATTTATGATATCCTGATGAAAAGTCTTACAGGAAGTCAAAGATGAGGAAAACGGGTTCATCGGATTATTGATTTCATGGAGCATGTGGCGATGCTATTACGATACATAGTTAAGTATCACAAATATTATAGTTATATAGTAGGAAACCTTCGTGATTTGCGCAGTTTGACTAGTTTATGTACAAGATGCGCCATTTAACTTGAAGCAGCGATATATCTCGAAAACTACGCATTCTAAACAAAATGGTTTAAATAACAGTTGTTTGGAACCAAGTGGGAAACATGAGGGTGATATTCAAACTGCGCACATCACGAAGTTTTCTTACTATATAACTATAATATTTGTGATATTTAACTATGCATGGTAATAATATCGCCACATGCTCCGTGAAATCAATAATCCGGTGAACCCGTTTTCCTCATGTTTGACTGCTTCTAATTCGAAAACTGTCCATTTTTAATCGGAACATCATAAACTACATTATACCAAAGTCTCTCAAACTTACACAGAATTTAGATAGGCTTGATATATTCTATACTGTAACAATTTCAGATTCCTCATACTTATCCTCAGTTTCAGAAACAGAAGTAGATTGACTCGTTTGTCGTATATTTTCAATACAGTCGATGATGGTTAATTCTGAACTTTCTGTTTCCACATCGCTATCAATTGATGCAAATTGTTTCAAACTGACAAATGTGTTGTTTAAGGTAGAAAACAGTTGTGCTAGCGGAATATTATCTTCTTCGAAATCCTTCAGATCTGTATTTGTAAATCCGGCTTTAGAAAAGCACTTCTTTATTGTCATCGCGGACAAAGTTCGCCAGGCCATCGAAATCATATCAAGGTGTTGGTTAAAGTAATGTTTTTATCTATTTCTTGAAGAGGACAGCCACTATCCACATGTTAAAAGCATTTTAATAAAATAGTTTTTGTACAGCATTCTAAAATGCTGACTTGTGCCTTGGTACAAAGGCTGGCAATGTGAGTTAGTGTTTGGTGGAAGAAATATGTTTGACATTATTCTGTGCAATTTTGGAGTGAGATGTTTTATCCAAAAACAATGCCACTTTCCCATTCTGCTTCTTCATCTTGGCATCAAATTCGTGGATCTATGTCGTCATGACATCTGCTGTCATACATGCTTTTTTGTTGGAGACCCATTGAAGATGTGTGCTCCTTTAAAACATCCTTTTACCGATGATAAGTGTTTCCTCTTTTTCCCCTTCCATATTTGCACAGAACTTAATTGTAATTTGTTGTTTTGTAGTTTTTCTTCCAGAACACTTGTCCTTTTTTAATGCATATGTTTATGTTGGCAATGCACGATAGTAGAGACCCGTCTCGACTGCATTAAACACATCTTTTAAAATGACCAACAACTTTTCCAAATTTTGACATCTTCGACATTAACATCGGCAGATTCGCCACATATTCTCTTGAAGGTAATAGTGAAAACTAAATATGTCTATGCTAGTATATTCTAGCCCCATCCAGATGATGTAAATAGTGATATGTGGCACAATTATACAGGGTGTTGCATCATGAGAGGGACATAGCTTAATAGGAGGTAGAGAACATCAGTGGTAACCGGAACCTCCCATAGAAATGTCTCATTGGGCCTTCATTACGAAGTTACAGGGTGTTAAATAATTTTTGGCCAAACCTGTTTTTTGTCATAACTTTGACAGGGAATGAAATAACGGATTCATATTTGGTACGGCTAATGTACTAACGAGTCCCAAGAGGTACATGTATAAAAAAATATATCCAGGTCCGGACTCACTATAATTTATGTTTCTTCTTTGCATCAATAAAACATCACCCTGTATATATTTTCTTGAAATTTCGATATGGTGTAACAAAAAAAGGAAATAGGCCATTTTGTTTGTTTTTTCTTGCTCTTTTCGAATATCGTATCGAAATTTCAAAAAAATATATACAGGGTGATGTTTTATTGATGCAAAGAAGAAACATAAATTATAGTGAGTCCGGACCTGGATATATTTTTTTTTATACATGTACCTCTTGGGGCTCATTAGTACATTAGCCGTACCAAATATGAATCCGTTATTTCATTCCCTGTCAAAGTTATGACAAAAAACAGGTTTGGCCAAAAATTATTTAACACCCTGTAACTTCGTAATGAAGGCCCAATGAGACATTTCTATGGGAGGTTCCGGTTACCACTGATGTTCTCTACCTCCTATTAAGCTATGTCCCTCTCATGATGCAACACCCTGTATGTAGTCTTTAGGGTTATAATAAAGGGAAAAACTGAAAATTGTAAAAATGTCACTCCTAACACACCCTAGGGGAGATAAATTGACCAAAAATGAAAATCAACTGCTCAATGAGATAAAGATTTCAAAGATGCGCATATAGATAATGCTCTCAAAATTATGGTAAAATCCAGAAGTCTCAGAGAGAGGGTGAAAAATATTTTTTCAGAAGCATAGCCAAATTTTACTCACATGTAGATAACGCTTTTAAAATAAAATACAAATTATAATAACCTATTTTAAGGTGGGTTTTGGGATCATAAAAATGAACAAAATTTCCTTTTTTAACTTGTCGACGTTTCGTTAAATTTATTAACTTCTTCAAGACAGGTTAGATTAAAATTTCTTTTATTAACTTTTTAAAATCACGGGACATATTAGGTATGCAGCTTTTGTAGTGGGTAATGTTTATTGCACAGTACAACATAAATTATTATAATATAAGTTATTATAATATTCATATTGGATCACAAAATACATTCAAATAAAATACAAACTTAGATTAAAATTTTAACTAGAGGGAAAAATATAGAAGTCGAAAAACATTTCGTCTATGAAATACTAATACATCATAACCTCAAAAACTAGTTTATATTAATGATTTTGACGTTAGAGATGTTAAAAACTTAGATACAAGGAATACAAGGTTGTTCAAACCCACATTAACTAGTCCAGTGGAATTAGCTCCAAAAGTACCCAAATCAGCACCTAAATCTGAATGGATAATTGTGTAGTGACTCGTGAAAAAGGAGCATCAAAAATGATATGTACATACTTTCTGGATGAAAATTTGGTGGCATTTGTAACAGCACCTTGAATGTGGTAATAAACAGGTTTTTCTTAATAACTTTATTTGTAGCGTTCGGCAAGAAAAAAAGTTTAATACAAAAGATGTAGGTATTGGCAATACGAACGTTTTAAGCCATAGTTTATCAAAATCGGTTCAATAGTTTATTCACAAATCGTAAAAAACCGTTGAAAATCAATGATTTTTCGATTGTTATTATTTAATAGAAAAATAAACAATATAAGCGTGTAAACTATTTGAAAGTTTAGTCTCTGATATGTGTAAACTACGGTCCAAATCTGATAAAAAAATATTCAATCGTTTCCGAGATAATTTAATTTGTTTTAAAAGTACGGTGAGTTTAACGTACAATAACGTTCAATTTTTCAATCATACGATTATACAAATGGGCTTATTTGAACGATAAAAGTTGCTACTTCTTAATGGATAATAACTTTTTTTAGTGTTTAAAATGGCTTTAAAAATGGCGTTATATTTTCCGCATAAAAAAATGAATTACCCGCTGAATGTTTAACGCAACGTATTGTCAAATGAATCAAATTAAAACTAACGTCTTGAAATTTATGTTGCGCCAAACTAGAATTTTCCAAATTGATTTGGAGCAAAGATACGTTTTTTTTTTCAAAAAAATCATAGCTCCCATATTTATTTATATGAATCTATGAAATTTGACTCGTATGTAGAGGTTTAGTTGAATTATATTTGGACACCATTTTCAACTTCCCTCGAATAAATATATTAATAATAATGAAAGGGAAAATACAGCGTTGATGCGCGTCACTGAAGAGGTGACAGGAGAGGGGATAGACGTGCTCCTGGGCTGTTTGGAATTTGGAAATTTTGTGGGTTAGAGATATTAGTATTTCACTAACGATTTCGTTCACGGGCAACACAAGGTTAATCAGTAATCATTAACAAGCGAATTCACAGACGAAGTTTCTGTAAAATTCACATAATGTATCAAGCTTGCAAATTATTTTAATTCGAAATGAGTTTAATTTACTAGCTATAGTTGTTAATGCGCTCCAAATAAAATCCTCGTTATATTGTCAAAATTTAATAATTAGTACTGTATAAATATAAATATTATACTATTAAATTTGACCTATGAAATATCAGAGAGACAAGAGGACGTGCACATAATAATTAAAACCGTATTACTAAATAAACGAATATGTAACATATATTATTCGATTGGATATTATCTGAATAGAGCGAGGCCACTACATTGCTGATAATAAGTAATAAAATTAAAATATTTCAGGCTCCTTAACCAACAATAAAACTAGTTATATGGTTAAATAAAATTCTATTTAAAATGATGGGTACATTATAATACTTCAAAATTAATGGCCTCCTCGAGTCTGTATTCTATATTTTAATTATGTATGTAATTAAAAATAATAGCACTGTTTTATTTTAAGCTAATATCCATAAAAAACAACTGCCTATTCAAGTTGACCAAAATGTCGTAAATCATGTCGAAGGCAAATTTCTTTCTGGGCAAAAAATTGGTAAACTGATACGGTGCCATATGGATTCTACAATAGATATGTGAGTAGCTGGCTAGAAAAAGCTTACAGAATTGTAGTTTGAGACAAAAGCGAAACACATCTGGTTACCATTTATAAACACCAGGTTTTAAATTTTCGAAAGTGGTCGGCGATATCTTCTACATCCGTTAGACCGAGTGTGTATATTATATTATGTAAAATCGATGATTTATAAAGGAATTTTAAAATTATGCAGCTGTTTAGATCTAAATTGTGTGAGTTTGGTGCCATATCGCCCAGTAATACCTACTTTAAAGTCAGAGAAGAGTATTTTTGAAAGCCTTTTATACGGTGAGTGACAAAAATTCGCCGACACGTTGCTCCTAAATGCATTTCTCAATTTATTTATTCAAAAGAAATATTCTACAAATATTTTTTAAAAAGTTATGGCATCATCTATATTTTTTTTAGATGTCAATCTAAATAAAAATGTCAATTCAAGGAGAACATTTTCCTGCATACAGTATGTTGAATTCTATGTATTACCTGATGAAATTGTCGAGATAAAAATCTTAATTGCTTATAACAATGTATTAATAATAATAAAAGTATTTATTGCCCAACAGATTACAAGAATTCAATTATAGGACAAATAGTTTATGACTAAATTGGGAACAAATAATAATAATAATAATATGATGGGGGCTTATGAGGCTAAATAATTAAATAAAGAAACAAGTTATTGCTTTATACCTCAAGAGAAACAACATTGCAGCTACGGACACGTGTTTCGGAGTTATTGTTCCTCATCAGCGTAGCGTAGCTTAGAGAATATATCTTATAAATCGAGCAAAACCAACATAGGTCGGAAAGTACAGTGCACAGTACTCGATTTGTACTTTCATACTTCATGTGCCACATTTAGGGCCTCAAATGAGAGCAGAAGGGAGAAGTGAGGTATAAGGCAATAACTTGTTTCTTTATTTAATTATTTAGCCTCATAAACCCTCATCATATTTTACTTAGTGTTTGCCAGGTGGAAATAGAGCAGTACATATAAAGCTCGTCGTACTGATTGCTCTCATTTGAGGCCCTAAATGTGGCACATGAAGTATGAAGGTACAAATCGAGTACTGTGCACTATACTTTCCGACCTTTGTTGGTTTTGCTCGATTTATAAGATATATTCTCTAAGCTACGCTACGCTGATGAGGAGCAATAACTCCGAAACACGTGTCCGTAGCTGCATTGTTGTTTCTCTTGAGATATAAAGCAATAACTTGTTTCTTTATTTAATAATAATAATGTACATTTGGAAATAGTGCAATTGAAAATTTCAAAAAATTATGTTTATGTGCCATAGTACTACTACGTATCCCTTTTAAATGTATGATGAATATATCACAAAATGACTACATATAATACACTGTGTCCCAAATTGGGGGTACATGCATCGCTATCCCTGTTATTATTAGAGATAGAGAAACGGTTAAATGGAGACTTTTTTGAAGCAAATATATATCAGCTCTTAGACTTGCTGTAGAGGATATTAACCAGATTTGGTTTCATCACGATGGTTGTCCAGCACATAATAGCGGCACACTAACACAATTTTTAAGAACAACTTTTAGTAATAAAATAATTGCAAATAATGGCAAAGTTCTATGGCCAGCCAGGTCTCCCGATCTCACTCCGTTGGCCTATTTTCTTGGAGGGGCATACAAAAAACGAAATTTATTCATTTGAACCACCAGAAAATATTCAAATTTTAGAAGAGCGGTGAGAAATACTTTGGCTGCTGTTAACAGAAATATTTTAAGGAGAGCGTGTAGTTCAATATTAAAGCGTCAAAAGTGCATTAATGAACAAGGACATGTTGAACAATTTCTTAAAATTTTTAATTAATTTGTGTTAATTTTAAGCTGAATCTTATAAAATCGGATTATTTTAAAATAAATTTTCTTCATAGCCTACTTAGAAAACTTAATTTTTTCATATTTTACACCAGTGACTAATTTTCCTCACATTGTGATACATCATTGAAAGGGAAATTAACAACATTATTGAACATACAAAAAATTCAATATGGCGTTTATAAGAAAAACCAAAGTTAGTGGCATTAAGTGAGAAACAAATGACTGCAGAAATTTTTGGGTAACGTCAGTGAAAGCGCCTTAAAAAAGTGTCCTAACAATGTACTTATACGGGAAGTTTTTTAAAATGCACCTTTTCAATTTTTTGAAAATATTTTGGAAACGAAGATAGCTGGCCAAATTTAAAAACGGCATCGAAACGGTCACAAAATTCTTCAAAAAGTCCCCATTTACCCATTTCTCTATCTCTAATAATAACAGAGATAGTAATGTATGCATCCCCAATTTGGGACAAAGTATACATGGTTGAACGAAGCAGTAAGTTGGTTCTAGCCATTGGTGAGTTAAAAATGTCTATTTGTCGAGATGAAAACCTTGGCGCTCGAAAATTCAACTCTCCAAGGAGATGAAAGCTATTAAATTTTTTGTTCAGAAGTTTAAAACCAAAGTTAAAATTGACTAAAACACGCCTCGATTGTAGTGATGGCATATCAAAAGTATCAAGTAGTAACTGATTATCGTAACCGCTTTCGGGATAAGAACCATAAAATTTGAAATGCATAAATTTTAAGAATTTTCTTTGTACATTTTCAATAGCAGATTTTTGGTTATTATAGAATGGATACCAAATAGTGAGGCGTATTCTAATTTAGATCTTACAAACGAGTAATAAGGAACCTTTAGTACTTGCACATTATGAAAATTACGACAGTTTCTAATAATAAAACCCAACATGCATAATGAGAATGGTACAGGTTGACTAATATGATCGATAAATGTGAGTTTGATGTCAAAAATTACGCCAAGGTCTTTTATGACTTCATATAGATTTAAAATGTATTGATGTAATTTTAAATGTAATTAGTTTGGTTGTTTTTTTAGAGTAAAGCTCATAGTTCTACATTTCTGAATATTTAACTGTAATCTGTTCGCCTGACACCAAATTTCAATATTTTCTCTTTGACACTGAATAAACACATCCTCAATATCGTTCGTATAATACATTTTTAAATCATCAGCAAATAAAATCAAGTTGCGGTGAATGGCGTTTGTAATATCGTTGATAAATAATAGAAATAAAAATGGTCCAAAATTGAATCCCTGAGCAACTCCAGATATAAAATAAAAATAGTTTGAATTAAAGCCACTATATAACACAAACTGAGATCTTTCGTTAAGGTGTGATGTAAATAGTGTTAAAAGACTATCATTAAATCCGCTGGCTTTTAATTTGCTAATAATGATTCCATGGTCTATTCGGTCAAATGTCTCAGAGAAATCTGTGCATATTACATCTATTTGATCGTGATCTTAATTGCCAAGTTTGCAACTGTGGGCCGGTTTTCCATAAAACCGGGCTGAAGGGGTGAAATTGCATTTCTAACACATGGAGACATTTTACTATACAGAGAGATTTCTAAAACCTTTGCAAAATTGCATAAAATGGAGATTGATCTGTAATTAACTAATAAAGACGAATCGCCAGATCTGAGCACAGGACAAATTCGGACTGATTTCCAAGAATGAGCAAAAGTACCAGTTTTAAAAGCTATGTTAAATAATGTGAGTAAAGGTTAAACGGTAATATATTTACAATCCTTAACTAGAAAACTTGGAACTTGGCATTCAAAACATCATTTTGAGTAAATTTGATAACGTTGAAAATTGGCAAATTATTATTTTCTAGATTAGAAAATTCAGGATTGGTAAAATGTGAATAAACACTACTACAGTAATTACTAAACCCATCCACTATCAATTGAGGTGTGTGTGCAGAACAATAATACAAGAATATAGACAGTAAGAAAATAATTAAATTTTCTTTGCTTTTTGACAAAGTCCAAATAAATTTACACCAAGAAATTTTGTTGAGTCAACTTGTTTTGGAGCGATTTAGCTTCAGTCTTTAATAAATTAATTTCTAAAATTCCATGTATTCTTGGTGTAAAATTTATAAATACCATATTTTCTATATTTAAGACCAATTTATTATTCTTAAACCAGTCAATGAACCTGACTATCTCCATTTTAGTGTTATTAAAGGCATCTGTCAAAGTGGTTGAAATAAGACTTATAATCCGCAAACATAATGAAGTTGTTTTTAATTGACACATTATTCGGCAAATCATTTACATAAAAGTAAAAATAGCATTGGTCCCAAGACTGATCCTTGAGGAACGCCACATAATATATTTTGCCGGGCAGATTTAATTCCATTTACTACAACAACTTGGTTTCGATCGGACAGATAGAATTTAAGCCAATTATGAATTTTTGCCCTTAGTCCAATTGCAGATAGTGTATCTAAAAGTAAATTGTGGTTTATTAAATCAAAATCTTTACCAAGGTCTATAAATAAGCCAATGCATTTTTACTGTTGTTTAAATTTTCATAAATATTGTGAATAACATTTAAGATTGTAGTTTCAGTAGATTTGCCTTTACGAAACCCATGTTTGACAGTTAGTAAGTATATTATGGTTTGCAATAAATTGCAGAATTCTATTAAATATTACTCTTTCTAAAATTTTAGATATAGTTGACAATGTTGCAACTGGACGATAATAAGGTAAGGTTCGACCACCATTCTTAAAGAGGGGCGTTACTATAGCTGTCTTTAAAATTTGTGGAAATATACCTTCTCATATAGACCAATTAATTAAGTTCGTTAATGTTGTTTTGATATAATATACACATTGATTAATTTTGAACTTAAATTATCAAAGCTCAATGAATTAATATTTTTTAATTGCATTGTTATATTATAGAACTCATTTTCACTGGCTGGTTCAAGGAAAATAGTTGGATAATAATTATCGTGAGCAGGCTTAATATCAATCGTGTTGTTTTCAGTATTCAACTTTTCATTTAGCTTGCTTGGTAAGTCGATGAAATATTTATTAAAATTTCCAGCAGTTAATCTGTTACAGTCGGTTTGTCTATTTTCATTTCATAAATTTTATTGTCATTAAATTTACTTTTAATTACTGATATACTGTTTTACTTTTGTTATCAGAATTTCGAATTAATCTATCGTTATGCAGTCCTTTAGCAGTTTGTATTACTTTTTATACACTTTCTTATATTTTTTATATGTTTCAAGATTGGCTGCAATATTAGTGTTCAGTATTTTCTGATATAAATCTTTAAGTTTTATAGATGATGTTCTGATGCCTTGTGTAATCCAATCATTTCCTTTTTTAGATGTTCCGTTCTCAATGTTTTTTACTGGGAAGCTCATCTCAAAATTAAAAATTATTGTATTTATAAAATTTTCAAATGCATCGTCTATTGTACGAGCAATATATATGACTATATGCTTTTTTATTGAATAATTTAGTATCTGAATAATTTTCTTATTATTTTTTATTCGCGTTTATGACAACTACTTACATTATTTTATAAACGATAAACTTAGTATTCGATCCAATTTCTGGCAATTCTTTGAGCTGACACTTGAAGTTCTGCAGGTGTTTTACATTTTTTCCATTTTGATTCAATTGTAAAATCTTTTAATGCCGGAATGAGAATTTGCGGCGATATGAATCAACAATGATGGACTTTAACGTCCAAGTGGTAATATGTTTTATGCACAATATGACGGGCGGCCCGTTATATTCGTCTGACATGTCTCGCGTCTCTCAGGGATGTAAAATTAAAGTCACCGAATGACAGCAAAATAAAAGTATTTGAGATTATATCAAGAAATAACCTTTCCAATTACGGCCCACTGGTAAATAAAAATCGAAGAATGTTTAGTTATTCCTTATGCAATATTTCAGATTCCTCATGTAAGTCTTCGCTAACATTCCTTTGCATTTACGATTTTTTACATTATTGTGATTTATTTCATTAATTATAATAATTTTCAGTGTACTTTTAAAATATTTATGCGTTCAGTAGTACCAAATTATATCAAAAATACTTTTTTCGTGGATAAACAAACGTACGTATTCAACAGTATATTCAAGACTATTATTTAAAACGTTTTCAAATACAGTGGCCTTTTTGGCGATAATAAAAGGTCCGCTGACTTTATCAGTTGCTGCTTTAAAGGATTATGACACTTTTTTATAACAAATTTTTCGGGAGCGACCGCCTGCACCAATTTTTCAGCCTCAAATATTTCGAATATCAATTAATTATTTTTGTCTCATAATATTGTAATTTTCATTTTTCATTGAATAATTAATACTGATTTACCATAGACAAAATCATTTTACTTGCTACCACCAAGTCTATATATATCTATATCTTCGAGGAAGTTCAGAATCAATGATGAATAAATTTTTCATCACAAAAACCCCCATTCATCAATTCTCATAACAATACTTAAAAAGAAATTGAAAATATAATATTGGCTTTCACACCCTGTATCTCTGTTAATACCAACTTTTGTACGAAGGTCAGTTTAGTTAAATGGTAATATTTTAATATCAGAAACCCACTGTTGCTCTATGGGCCATTACTTACGGACCACCCTGTAGAAAATGTAACCGTCCAGCAAAAACCAATGGGGAGGTGTGAGTAGTTTTTGCCAGGATGGGAAGGGGAGAGATATATAGTTAGTAGGGTAGGACGTTAGAATAAACTTAACAAACCTGATAACAGTGATAACATTAATAACATGATTATAATGTTTAAGTCTTATTGAAATTGAAGAAAATAAAATATAAAATGTTTTTCTTGTTAAAAATCGATAAAAATAAAATAAAACATAATTAACCTTAAAACGCCGTCGTATTTCAAGCAAAACGCAATTAGTTACGTTATTTTACCTCAATTAAAATATAAGATATATTGAATAATAATAAAAGAAATTCTCATAGTTTCGAAAAAAAAAATTGTCACATGGTAACGGAGTCATCAGGAAGCACACTGCTAAAATCATTCCTACCTGAACAACAATAGGTTCTACGGGCGGTAAAATGGGATACTCTTTTTCTTTGTTTATAACGCGATTTACGGATTTTCCTTCTTCGTATTATTATTAGGTACTTCATATAATAGTCGCGAATGATAAGAAGCCTTATCCATAACTATTACTGAATTTGGGGAAATATTAGGTAACAGCTATTCAGCGGATCATTTTTCAAACAAATCTGCGGTCTCATTTTCGTGATAGTCAGCAGAACACTGTTTTACATTTTTGGCAGACAAGAGCAATGCGTTGGGTACGAATCCATTTTTACTTCCGCTATGCAGAATTATAATTCGTTTCCCTCTTAAACATGGCGCGTTTAAAGTACAATTTTGAGTCGTGTCCACCCAGCGTCGGACTGGGGCCAAGAGGGCCTACCGGACAAATTGCTTTGGGAGGGCCATATATCAAATTTTTTAATACCTTTTTTCCTACCTATTACCATTTCCTAAGTATTGTTTTTAAGTTTTCCCCTTCCCTTAGAGAAAAAATAGATAGTTTTTTATTTATTTAAAAATATATACATAAATTTCTATCGGGTACATTAACAAGATCAAAATAAAATATATCCAATAATAAATAAAATGAAAAGTATGAATTATTAATTTAAAGTGAGTAACAAAAACATACATCTAGATTCTAAGATGATTATCAGGTAAAGTTAAATCGAGAGTTGTATTAAAAGTTTTCTTAAAAGTAAAAGTTATGTAGATGCTAAAGTGTTAACAATCAAATCATAATTAAGACCATTTAATAAATCTGCCTCTACACAACAATATAAATGCGTTCTGTCCTAATAAGGACCGTAAACGATTTAAAACAATTTTTTAACTTGGAAAATACCTTTTCACAAGAAACCTGCGTACAAGATAGAGTGATTAAATATTTATATGCAATATACAAATTGCTGTAGATCATTGAATGGAGATTATGATTGGGAATAAAGTTAAAACAGCATATTAAACAGCCAGCACAAGTTGAATCATCCAAATGTACTTTGATTTTAGTTTTATCATCATCTTTATCTGTATCTGATGAACCTTCCTCATCGCCATCATTATTGTTATTTGATATTTTGTTAAAATCGGATACTGGAGCCCCTTTAATGTCATGAAAAATTTGGGCTAAACTAATTTATTCATTTTTTATTGTAGAAGATTGTATACCCGTTAATTTAGAAATCTCTCCAGAGGAGTTTCATTTTATATTTTCCTTTTATTTTTTATAAGTTCCTCGGATCAAAATAAAAGAAATCTTTATAAGTCTCTTCGTGATCAGTAAATCTGTTTGTTAAACTTTGCGTGATTTAATTAATTATTACTTTATATGATTCTATTTCAAATCTTTTTAGTGGTCCCTGGTCATTAATAATATTAATCTCTTTAGCACATTTCTCTCCTGGCATTCTTTTCGTTCTTCTTGGTGTAATTTAGGAAATTCCGTTTCTATACAAATGTCAGTACCTTCAAAACAGTCTTTATTGTTAGTAATTAAATTCCGTCAATTTTTTGTGAGTTTTGGAAAGTTTGTCAAACATTTTTTCAATATTTTCTATAGCGTTTTTAATAATATTAAAAGCTTGGTCACATTTGGGGTAAATAAGGGGGCCACATTTTGGGTCTTTAGAGGGGCCTACCGGGCATTTGCCCGGCGCCCCAGTCCGACGCTGTGTCTACCCAACCGTAATTAACAGTATCATGCGTATCAAACCACGTCTCGTCAAGATATATTACTATCCTATTTGATTCTCGGTACTCTTTTATTTTGGGCAATTATTCCTGTCGAGTTTCCACAATACGGCGGGATTCCATTACTATTAAGGGGTTATTAATTTTTTTATATTTAAATCCACACTCTGATAAAATACCTCTTAAAGTTTCCAAAGATTGATAATTATAATCTGGGTATTCGCGTAATTTATTCGAAATTAGTTCTAAAATAAGAATTTCATTTTCTTTATAAAAATTATAAACTGTTCTGCGGATAACGTCTTTTGAAATATCGTCAATTTTTCTAAGTTTTATAATACCTGTATCCATTATTTGATTAATTTTGCTCTGTATGCAGTTATAAATAACATTATAAAGAAGAAGCTGGATTTGCACGTGTAAATCTTGGTTCTTAAACTTCCAACTCGATTCGACCGACTCCGTTGCCTCGTCTTCAACATTTTCATTGTGTAAATTTTCCTCTGTATCAAGTGGAAGAAATATTACAGTTAATAATAATTATTTTAGGTAAATATAACACAAACAACTTACGTTTTTTTTTATTAGGAGAAAAATACCGCGCAACGCTAAATAATCGTACGGCACTGCCTGGTTCCACGAAAACAGTCTCGCAGAGCACTTTCTTGTTTTAGACCTGGTCCTTCCAAACATCAGCTTGAATTCTTTACCGGCCGCCCGCATCGGCGCAATTGTTCATCTATATATCTCATATACGAGGGGATAAATTATACGCTGAATTTATATTTTTAAACTGATATTGGATAAACTATAATAATATGTAATTCTAGTATTTGGGGAATCCTAAATAATAATGACGTAATTACAGTTTCACTTTTCTTATGTAACGGAACAACTTTGGCAATTTTTGAAATTTCCGGGAAAACAGACGAAAGTATGTTACAGTAAAATATATTATCGCATGCATATTAATATTATTAGAAATATATTTTTGGATATGGCTTCATTTGATTAAATATAATATTATAATCATTTTCGTTTTGTCGTGATATGCGACTAATTAATTTTCACAAAGCTAATTTGCATTTGATTCATAGAGAATAATATGTTTTTGTGAGAAACGACATTGATATAATATTCATGCAAATATTAAGATACCCGTATTATTACTTCTATTTTAAAATGGATATGTTAATGAGTAATAAATATTCCTGTAGCACTTGCATATTAGAATTCCATTCGGTTTTGTACATTAGTTAAGTCGACCAGTTTTAATACAAGTAATTTTTTACGCAATTATAATAATTGCATCCCACTAATTTATATTTAACTGTTAGACATTATGTTAATATTGAAAAATTTCTCCTTAGTCTACGACTATCCCGGTATAAGATTTAATACCGCGTTTAAACATAATCTCTGACAGAAACCTTACAAGTTTCATTATCGCGAAGAACTTCAATCTTCATTTAAATAATCACTTCAATATTTCTAATCCTACTGTGATTAATTTTAGTGAAATAAGTTCCTTTGATCGCATCGGCTTAAAAGATAGCGACAAAAAGCTTTAACATTTTTTTGACAAGACACCTGAGAAGAACAAATTTGATGTCTTTATTTTGAGTGGAGCTGAAGCGGGTTATTAATACAAGTTGGACAACTTCCTTTCAAAAGGCGTTTTAAATTGTTAAATAACTTGATGCATGGCGAAGTTGCTTGCCTATTCTCATTCGAGATAAGACTGGCATTTAACAACAAATGGGAATTAACTTTATGTTATGTATATGATAGCATATAATTTTGCTGGTATTGATCAATGTAAAGATATAAATGAGGCATATGGCATGTTCTATTCAATCTTAGACTCTGTTTTCGCTGGTAACGTTTTAAAAACTTAGGCCGAAACTAATAAACATGCACCTTGGTTTAATCATGATGTCATCAATAATATAAAAAAGAAAACAACGCACTGGGCAACTTTAGAAAGAATGACAGTGAAGATGAACTGGACGAATTTAAAACTCTAAAAGCAAATATTGAAAGTCAAGTTAAATCTAGCCCGACGAGTAAAACCGCTGGGCCCAATTTGTACACCTGATTTCCCTTTTTGGGAAAATCTTGTATGATTTCCCATGATTTCTCCTGGTTTTCCGCTGAGTTCTTCTCATTATCTTTGATTTTTTTCTATATTAATACTGGTCTTTGAAGTTACATTCTATGACAATCATTATTTTAATTCGTTATGACTTTTTTTCAACGTCAAAAATTAACAAATTAATGAACGGTTTTTTTATTGAAATATTAACTCACTGAATTCAGTAACCTCTCATATAGGTAAATCCCAATCTGATATTACTAATTGACCTATTTTTGTAATTTTTTGAACACAAAATAGAAGAAAAATTATGAATTTTATGTATTTTTTTGGAACGCATTGTATAAAATAACTGTCTACATTTTGTTTTAAATCTATCAATAATCAAAATTTTTTCATGAAACTTGGGATTTACCCATTTGAGAGCTTACTGAATATATTCTTCTAATTATTAGAATTTCAACAAAAAAAAATCGTTAATCTTTGTTAATTTTTGATATTGAAAAAAAATCGTAATATGTCTGGACGATAGCCGAGTGAGTTAAGGCGCGAGGTGGCAATCGCGATTAATCACACGGACATCGCACCACCGGGTTCGAATCCTGGCTCCGGCTCTGGCACTGTCGGAGGAAATGGTTGTATGTCCGCGTCTAATTTATGTGGTGGTGTTTTTAATATGCCCTGAAAATTGAATCATATCTAAATTTTTGTTAGAAGGTAAAGGTTTTGATGATTTATTAAAACGGACAATTGAATGTAGTACACCCATCAACTAAGTGTTCCGTAGTGTTGGTATTGAAAGCTGAAAATTGTAGATATGTACTTGTTAACATATCTTATCGAGTATCTTGTTTAAAATAATTTTCGCTGAAAGTATCTATAAAGTGCTGCTATCTTGGTTCTTTTCAGATTCTTTAATCACAAAAGGTTGGATAGTTAGAGAGGGGGGGGACTTATTATTAATGACTTTAGGAGCTTATATCTTGCAAAATATTCACCCAAGGAAAATAGTCACTCAAGAACTTTTATTGCATTTTTAAAGACCTGGTCAACGATATGCCACAAAAATCCATCCCTCTATGCATGGAAAGCTAACCCTAAATATATTTTTTGTAATTTCATTACACATTGTATGGTGGTTCACATAAGACACCTGCCTATAAAATTTCATCAGAATCGATGGAAAGATGGTGGGGTTATAAGGCTGTAACTTGCGGACGGATGGACATGAAATTATAAGGATACCGTTTTTTGCGATTTGTCTACAGAACTCTAAAAAAAAAAACGTTAAAATCGGTTAATAAACACATTTTTTACAGCAATGTTTCCATTCACAGTAGGCCACACTGCATGTACATTCGATTTCTTCCTTGGCAATAACGTCAACTGTATGCCAGACAAGATTCCAGATATTATTATATGGAAGTTTTTTAGTTATAGCACCAAAAGACAGACAGACATACCGACGAAATTTAATAATCCTTTATTTTCGTAATCTACAACATTTGAAACGTAAGAATACATTAAAATCTAGGAAGGTGAACTCGAGCAAAAATGACGATCCTTTACCCAGTGCTCTATACAAGAATATACCAATTTGAAATCTATGTCAGCACTACATTTTCATAAGAAGGCCAACATAACCTCACTAACCTATACAATTCTACGACTTTGACACAATTGATACTTACTCGACTTAACCAACGATACAAGAAATACTTATGGCCTCGCTTATAGCAAAATAATCACAGTAAAGCAGTGGCACAAAGACGAGTACAATAATAACACTCAAGCGACGTGAAATATTCACGGTAAAATGAATTGTCGTTCCAGAGGTTTATCCGCTTAGTATAGTCGTTTACAATTTTACTTTGTTAATATATGTAATACAAAAAAAGCAACAAAGACTTTACGACCTCATTAAAATACCGCTACTATCTGTACTATTTCAACCGCAAATTGAATCACTTGCCTATAGGTTTTTAATGTACATCGGCGTGTCTGATGGTACCATACCGAATGGTTCAACGGCGTTAATAATGAGCTCCTAAAGTTTTTGTTGCATTTTTATTTGCAGAGGAATGCGACTATACTAGAATTACGCTGTAGATTGAACTACTGACAGGGCATGCACCGAGTATAACCTAGTATAATAACTCTTATTCCTCCAGATATATCCAAAAGGCGCTAGAATGAAGCCAATTATATTTCTTCTTTAAAATTGTCAGTAAGGTTTTCGGTACGCCATCACTATTTCTTAAACTACATTTTTTTAACATATATATAAAGTGCGCACGCCTTGCTTTTCTTGCATTCGTTCATTAGTATTTTTTTATTTTTATGCGTATAATATATTTCAACAATGAAAAGAAAATGTTTGATTATTTAACTGGTTTCTTAGAATAAACGAAAATCAAGATATAGGTTAGTTTTGTTCCTTATGTCTTACACCTGTGTATTATATATACCTCCTTACCGTAGTCTGATCTTGCGTGTGTGTTCTGAAAAATGTCCTGAAGGACTCCTGGACGAGAAGCGTGGGACCCTCGTGTATCCTTCGTTTGGTATAAACATTTACGTTAGATAGTTTATTTGATAGGTTAATAATATAAATTTTGTTTTAAACTGTGGTTGGCTGTATGGTTTTGTGCCTTAATGCCATTAAAAAAAATTTTTTTCAACAAAATGGCAGTAGATTTCTCCTTGATTTCCCCTGATTTTCTCTCATTTCCCCTGATTTCCTCCTGACTTCTGCTGATTTCGCCCGATTTGTACACCTGATTTCTACAGCGGTTTGCTCCTCGGTCTAGCTCAAATCGCATCTGGTCATAGAAAAAATGTATCCGGTATTTCTTCTCTCCTTATGTCGACCATGTAATGCAAAGGACGATTCATCAGTGAAAACAATATTTTTGGTGGAATTTAGGTGTAATGTCAGAATATTCCTTTGAAAATAGCAGTGTCCAAGCATGTGGGTTTTTACATAGAAAAAATTTCATGTAATGATGTACAACAACAAAAAACAATGTATATATACCAGTATATCAGATTGTGGCAGGTAATACAGGTAGACCCTAAGTTTTCTATTATAGAATAAAATATATTATACATATGTTTTGCTAAAATAATTAAAAATAATTTAGATAACTCTTACATGTATTATCAAGAAGTTAATCGACAAAGGAGCAACTGTAATTATTTCAAAATTTTATTTCACTAGACTATATCTTAGTAACTAAGAATAATGCTAATTCAAACTACTATGTAAATTTAATAAATATTTGTTCTTTATTACTACGTATCTATTTTCCCGTTTTCTTTGTCTAGGTATTTTTTTCCAATAAAATTGCTTTGTATTTTATGAAATATCTTTTGGAGATTCGCACGATCTGACGAAGATGATGAATGTGTGTTGGTTGTAAACAACTATCATGTGTGTTATTTTAAGGAAGCGAACATCCGCCTTTCAGTGAAATATCGCCTTGTCTTTTCAGAACAATCCTAAACAAGTCGTACTTTTGTCCTCAACCCCATGTGAGATGATGCGTTAGTAAAACGCTTCACCGGATCTTCTGCGGAAAATAAATAGGCTTTGATGGCCTTATATAGGAAAATAAACTAACATCGGCATATATAAACGTGGTTTCTTTAGCTTTGAATTATTATTGTTATTTGTTATTCTTTTCGTCGTTGCTCGGTTGGCCAGAAATTACGGATTAAAATGTCGTTTCACAAAAAATTTATACTGATACTTATTTACATATGTATACGACATGAATGAATAAAGTGTATATAATTGAAAATTTTTACCTTCAATATGTTAATGCACTCTATATTATTGTTACAATATTTTAATGTCAATAACAAAGTTAATTTACAACCAGAATATATACGATTTATAAGCGGTGATTATAAGGGTTAATATCGCAAAATAAAACTAAAGGCAATTTAAAAAGATCGAAAGTAAGTTCCAAGAATAAAACAAATACATTTCATAATAATTGTGAACATATAAAATCATCCTCATACTTATACATAATATAAAAAACAAACTAGGAAAAAGCAAAATAGAATATGCAACTGACATAAGGGCATGCATAGCCTATAGACAATACTGCCAACAAACAAACTAAGCATAAATAATAAAAATCTGATGTGAAAAATTAAATAATTTTTCTAAAATCATATCTGAAAGAAATTGATTGTAAAGATTTCAAAGAGATTGATACCTTATTATCATCAAGAATAGCGGACAGAGGAAATAACTGGTTTAAAGATTATCTATCCTATAGATACCAACGAACTGAAATTGGAGAAGATATTTCGAACAAAGTGTGATCCAATTTGGTGTTCTGCAAGGGTCAGTGCTAGGGCCATTATTATTCATAACAATCAAAATGTATAATGGGTGAAATAAATAAATAAATTAATTACTTCTATAGAATTAGTGTCAATTTATCAATGCACTCTAGGATTACAGTGTATAAAACAATAATCACCTCATTTTGAATATTGTCACACTATCTTGTATTATTACAAAGAAAGTGAAAAACAAGCACGCCAAAGGTTACAAAATAGAGCGTTTAGAATTATTCTGAATTACAAGTATGTTGGAATGTTTAAAATGCATGAGTATAAATCAAATATTAGTTTTCAATAATATATTATTTATTTATAAAATTATTCACAATATGTCACCAAAATATATGTCCAAGAAAATTTGATTTGTAAGTGATATTCACAACTATAATACTAGAACACATAATAGTATATATGTAAGTACAGTGAAAAAAGAAAAAAACACATAATTCACTATTTCACAAAGGTCTGATATTTTATGATGATTTGCCTACAGATATTAAATAGTTTAAAAATATTAAAAATTGAGAAAATCCGCATGTGAAATTATGTAAAGTCAAATTTTAAGTTAATAACTGAATAAGGGGTGTTGTATCCTACACAAGTTATTAGTTATGTGTGCATGTATATATTGTTACGTGTTTACAATCTCCAGTACCCTGCACGTAGGTTCAATAAATTGCAACAAGAATCTTCACAAACCACTGATTTATTAATCACTTAAAATTACAATAATTAATCCTTAAAAATAACACGGCAAATTATACTTTTTAATCACTACTTTCAATCACAACTTCATACTATTACTTATTTCATCTTATTACTTCCTCCTTTAATACATAACTGTCCTCCGTGCGTTTGGATTCACTATATATATATATATATATACCCGTGGTGCTTATTTTAGAACTTTCCAGTCTATCCTTCGCGGTGTTTCTGGGCCTTTCTCAAATTTTCTATGAGGCAGTGGCGTAGGCGTGCAACTGATGTTTAGTTATAATTGTTATGTAAGGATTATTATATATTGCTATAATATTCCTTACCTTGAGTATGTATAATAAGAAATTAAATAGCACATAAATTTATTTCAAATAACAAAACAGGAGCCGGTTCTAGCGACATACAAACTTAACAATCAAAGGACATGCTCCAAGTAAAAGACGATGTAATTCAAATTTTTATTGGCACATAAAATCAAAAATTACAACAAAAATAACAAATTAAAAATTTTGTGTACTCAGCTTTCTATAATTGGGTCCAAAATTCGTAACATGTTTTCTTTTCTTCTCGTCTGCTATTTCTAAACTTCTAATATATTTTCTTTCTTCTCAATCTGCTATTTTTCTTTCACCTACTTTCAAATCTCCTTCAAAATCTCCTTACTATCCAAATCTTCTTATTTCCAAATCAATTTATTTCATACTCTTCTTCATAATCATCTAAAAATCTCTTCCCTCAAAATAATTGTTCTCTTCTTAAAATTCTCAAAAATTGTCCGTGCTTTCAAAATACAAATTATTATCCTTCCAATTAATAATTCTGTTCCCCTTTCTCAAATTAATTTGTTGTCCTTAGTTCCGCTTTTTTTTCACAACCATCTTTTTTGTTTTAAATAAAACACTCTCATTAAAATTTTGTCATTTTCAATGATTTTAAAACAATCGTACCAACACAAATTTACATTACCCCGTCAATTGACACTGGGCATAACCTCAAATTACCAGCCTGACATATCTACTAGACCGTCAAAATGACTTAACTTAAAATTGTCGGAAGTGACATAACTAATCATAAACATCAAACTATCAAAATGACATGACTGTTATAATTTACGAATATTAACGATTTTACAACTTTAATACTTCTGATAATAATATTTTGAAACAAATAAACGTTATTATGAAACATTGAATGTAGATATCATATCAATATATTATATTATAAAGGAAAGACATATTATTACAAAAAGCATCTCTTAAATATTGCAGATGTATGAGATGGAGATTTAATAAGTCTTTTAAATCATAAGTTTAAGGGATTATAAAAATAAAGGGGGTACTGGTTTGAATTAATACGATACAGAACTGTGGAATGGAATTTTGGTGTGTCCTGCATACTCAGCCCTTTTGCATCTTTAAATTACAAAGTTCAAACTTTCTGAATGCAAATACGACTTCTGAGCTTTTTTCCTATACACCATCACAATAAATTAAAATGATTTAAGGGTATTTGTAAATTTTATTTTAAACTTGACTCTGATAAGTTGTGAAAGAGGGATTTGGAAATAATATTTTCAAGGGGTCATAGACCTTGTAAATTACTTGGCTTATATATTTCTTAAATGGTAAGTCTATCTATTTTGCGTACCTTGCAAAGTCTCATTTCTTTTAATCTCTCTGGCAATAATGGCGATGCTAACAAGCAAAATTTTAAATGTTGGGATTATCTAATACAATATTTGATACCTAATTATTTCCTTGAATTCCAAAAAACTTACAAGTAATTAAAACTACTATTCTTCTTCAATGATATTTCGTTAATTTTACTATTGTTTATGTTTGGTATGCTGCTATTTTTATTGAATGCGTAAAAGCTGCACAAAAACATTTGTAGGCAGGTACTTTTCAATAATTGAAAAGGTATTAGCGTAATAAAATTATTCCAAACATCAAAATGATGAATAAACATTTTCAGATTGTGTAGGATAATTGAAATTGAAATTCTAGTGATATAAAACACTGCACAAATACAACAAGGACATTTTGATGGCTTTTGTAAATCTCTATTATGCGGGACATGATCCCTCAATAGCCGTAATCCTTTGCTTTGCATAGTAATCTATATCTCTCTTTCAAACATTTACTGTCATTTCAGCGATTCGGTCCAGCTCAATTCATGAACAATTTAATTTCCGAGACCATCGCAAGGATTTTTAAAACATATATTAATATTAGAAATATGTTTTTATTTTAATTACTCTTTTCATAGTACAGTGTGTCCTTGAACTGATTGTATCAAAGATTTCAAGTTATATCCATAACTTCATTTTGCTATACTTTGTTTTACTAGTGGAAGCGCCTACGGTTAGATTAGGAGTTTCGTGGGAAATAAGTGATTAAAGTTGGGGACATAGTTATTCTGTTAAAAGGCATCTTTGTATATATGAAAATCCATATTTCCACTTTTAGTTTCACGGGCCTCACCTTCTGCACGTTCTGAAGGTTAAAATATTTTAATTAAGATATCTCAATGTCAAGAAGGTCTCTTTTTTACGAAGAAAAAAGCTATTATTTCTATGCAATTTTAAGACATTCGATTTTTTAAAGAAAGTTAGAGAACGTTTAATCGATGCAAAATAAGCGGAACACTCTCTCAAATATAGAAACATCGTTAAAATGTGGGTCTGCGCTAAGCAAAGTACAGAGGAAGGCCCCGCTAGCAATGCATGCATTATAGGGATGCGACACAACAGGAGGATTTTCAGAAAAAAGGTAATCATGCTTCTGCAAAATTATGCTTGCCAAAAATCATAATGAGATTTTTATTTCAGGAAAGCCGTCTTTCTGGAAAGCATTTAAAAATTCTCCGGAAAAGGTCCTTCAATCTCTTGCTTTATTTTGACATGCAGAAAAAGGCCTAAATCTCATAATGGATGATTTGGAAAACTTCATTTACATTAAAACATAATATTTTTAGTCGCAAACTTCTCTATAAAATCCTTATTTTACTATAAGGAACGTAACCAAACTGCAACCAACAGCTATTGTCCGGGCTATGTGCCCCGCCGAGCGCTGAATTACAAGTTACAAGCCTGGCGCGTTAAGTGTAATACTTGCATGTTACCATCAAAACGCTAATGCTTCGATTGCAACAAACACCAGCCGAAAGATTGATCCTACTTAAAGGAGCTCTCGTGCCAGTCGTCACACACCACTTGCAGACTGCAGTTTCGAGCTGTTGGCTCTCGTCAGTGCAAGGTAGGCATGTGACGACCGACACGAAGATCACTTGACTATTTAGTACATTTCGGTATCTTTGGGATAGCGACATGTAAAATAGTCAGCAGGCGCCATCTAGCGGTCCAGTGGCCAAAGTATCTACCCCTGAACTATGGCTTATTATTAATGGTCCACTCTGTATATTATTAATGGTCCACTCTGTATAAGCAAACTTTTATACTAAAAGTTCTATAAGGTAACATATTAAGCCACTTGTTATTTTTCATTTTAGGCAATTATATAGGCCGCATTAACCATTAAACATTTTTAACGCCATATAAAAATAGTAATTGCTGTAAACTGCGAATAAATGAAAATAAATTCTTTATTTTTTTTATTTGCGTATTATGATTTATATCAATGAAGTCCAACAACGGATAATCGCTACTGTCGTCTTCATCTTTTTTGTTTTTGATGATATATACGAAATTGTTTCCGGATTTATTTATATTCATATTTTTGGTACGCCATTTGAATCATACCAGAAATATGTATCGTGATGAAAGCAGCAAAATAGTTAGGTAACCGAAACAAAAAATAAATAATATAAATAGAATAATTAAATTTTTATGAGTCACCAGAAGAAATTTATAATATGAATGTAATTTTTAGAAAATGAAGTAGTCACTACACTAGTCATACATTATTTAAATCTGTGGCGCCTAATAAATAGTACCACAATATATAACATGATACCACACTTCGTTTAAAACAATTTTACTCGTAATATTGGATATTGAGCCATAAGTTATTTTAATTTACATTTATAGTTGCTTCAATTCTATCATATATCAACTTTTCAATTAAAAAATAAATATATTTATTTGGCTAAGCAGCTCCACCTCAATAATTTCCAAGAAATACTCTAGCCTGTAGCTTTTCCCTCCCATGACACGATGAAGATCATTTATTGCCGACAATTTGACCAACATTGTTGGCACTTCCTGGTCTGTTTAAATTGTCTTGAAAATTTTAAATAGACGACTCAGCTTGATGTGAAAATTAACAGACTCTGCTTCTGTTTAGGAGTCATCCATGCTTAGGTTGCATTTATAACTATTATTCATTCATGATATTGTTGCACTAATTGTCCATGGACAACTAAGAAATTTCATACTGCTTACTATGCAGTATGCAAAGTATCCAATATGATTCTTAGTATGATAAATTAGATTAGATATTAATATATACAAAATAAAAAACGAACTGTACGTTACTGATATTTAAATAGCAAACATATTTACATTTATAAAATAAAAATTTATTTCATTAATCAGGAGCTGAGTTATGGCTGTACTGGTGTGAACATACTGTATAATAGCTCTTGCCGTTACAAAATAAAATAGGATACAAAGGAAACAGGTGGTATAACTATAAAATTAAATGTGATAAGGCATTCGCAAAATACCAGCCAGGAGGAAGACTTATTAGATTATACGCACAAAAAATAAGTTAGTACAAATAACTAAATGAGCAAAGAAAATATATTTAAAATAAACAATAGATATGCATCGGTGTGGACAATAAGCATATATGGCAAGCAGTAAAAGCTTTATTAGGTAATAATAAAAAAGGGACTTTGAAAGGGCCAATATAACTTTTAAAACTTTAACAAATATTATGCTGCATATATTGAGATTCACTTGCATCTATCCACTTATCTAAAGAATATAATACCAAAAACCCTACGACCGAAACATGCATGCGTCTTGCCACCTACTATGCCGCCCAAGCTGTCTCCGTTGATATCGCCTGGATACCATTGTTATCAAGCCTATTCAAAAACGCTGAAAAACTGAAAAATTGTAAAGGAGAAAATTTAAAATTAATTATCTTTGCAACTTACCAATCCCAAAATATAATAAAAGACTCATTTAGCAATTTAATTTTAATAACAAAGCCCAAAATCCATAGTCATCAAAATCATCTCAGGATTTCAGAATAGTTACTAAAATTACTCCGTTGGCCATTTACATTCGTTTCAGTTATTAAAATTTACTTTCCACCATTTTACAGCAATTATTTTTTTAAATTTTAAAGCCAGCATTAGTTTCGCTTTATAAATATTAATATTTTTTAATAAATTTAACAAAATATCAATTTCGACAACAAATTACTGAAATCATGAAATGCATTTTTAGTGCCTAATGAATGAAAATTTTCTTACCAATGACAGATTGCTCAGAAATTCAGCTTTTACATCTATCTAAGTTATTGCCATTTCATTTTTTTCCTATGCATCCACTAAATTTTCAAATCACTTCCTAATTCCAAATTCTTATTGCAGTTACCAAAAAATTATCAAATATTCAGATATTCTAAATTCATTTAAAATCTGACTAAAATATCAAAATTGTTAATTTTCAGTCATTTACATTCATTTTTGATTAAATAACAAAACACACTAAACAAAATTTGCAAGAAATTATGGTATGATTTCAGCTTAAAACAAATTCAAAATCTGGTTTAGCATAATGCCTGCGTTAAATCATATTTATAGCCGGTCGGAAGATATATTTTTGCGAACAATCGTTTCTGGTTTCTGTAATGACGTCTAGCGTAGAACAATAAATCCCGATTGGGTCAAGTGTATCCTCAATATCCGAGGAAAATGACTTCCTCAATGAACAAGCGGACTTGATGACACGCATTGTAACAGTCATTATGTAAACGGCGAGTTTTATTATGTGTCTCTTCGACAAGAGGGTCCTGTGCTCTACTCCCTGGCTCAATGAGACATGCACATGTAATAGCCGTTCAACAATAGAAAGCCCCCTGTTATTATGGCTTCTCTGTCAGACGGACAGATCTATGGTGATTATGTCATTATATCTTTATGATGATTACTAACCGTCGCATATGTCAAAGGCATAATAAATGGGGTACTGATTTCCGAAAATATTTTCATTACTGTAATAACACATTCGAAGGACTGCATTTTTATTCTGCTTCTGGCAGTTGTTTTGTTTAACACTATGCGCTAGACGAAATACATGTTGGATTTCTTAATTATTCGCCATTAATATTTCTCGTAAACAACCAGATTATGTTAATTTTGACTGTAAATTACATCTAATATATTACTGTAACTTTTACGACTATTTCATGGTAATTACTTTAAATTGTAAGTTAGCATATGACAGAGACAATATAATTTTTATATTTATTGTTATGGTATTTTTAAAAACTGCTAAATTGTGTATCCGTTTATTTATTTCTTTATTAAAAGGCAAGGAAAGAGAGAAAGAATATATTTTGTTGACAATAAAAATGTCTTCTTCTAATGCTACCAAAGATAAATGCCAGTATTCCAAACCGAGATATTCGCTGTTTTGATCAGCGTACAGAAGAATATTCGCAGGAGATATTCTAACAAACACATATATATTTGTAGTAATAATCAAGCGGCCCTCAAGGCCCTGGCATCAGTCAAAACCAAATCTTCTTTAGTTCAGGACTGTAAAAAGGCCCTCTCCCAACATGGTTTGTCCAACTGGATCAAACTTCCTGAGTGCCTGGGCTCAGTAACATTGAGCGTAATTGAGCAGGCAAATGCTCTGGCCAAAGAGAGCTCCAAGTGCCCTTGAGGGGCCCGGCACCACCCCTGGTTTACACTAAAGCAAACGCCAGAACGTCAATAGAGGACTGGTCTCACTCCCAGTTCGTTGACGTCTAGACGTCCCACCCAGGACTTTACTCAGCAGAAAGGAAGTTAGAGTCATAGTAAGTCTTTTGACTGGACACGGCTCTTTCAGGAAACATCTGCACACCATCGGAGTGGTTAATAACTTCGGCTACAGGTTTTGCGAAGAAATAGAGGAAACTTCCATCCGCCTCCTAACCATCTGCTCCAGTCTCATAAACTTGAGGCATAAACACTTCGGTATTGGCTTTCCTATGCCGGGGGAAATAAGGATTGCTCCGCTGGGAAGGATTCTGGCCTTTGGTTTGGAGTCCGGCCTGGATATTCACTGACCAGCTAGCGGATGCACAATGGGCCACAAAACCTGAGTGCCGCGATTTATTATCGCGCCACTAAGAGGAACGATAAGTCCAGTAAGAAAAAGGGCGATAAGCATAGGTTGAAACTTCATGACGATTAGAAGGAGGAGTCTTTGATGACTATAGATCCAGACCATAAAATTATATCCTGTCTATAATGGGAAATTGAAATTTCCAAAGCTTAGAGCCAGAAAATTGATACCATTATATAACGCACCTAGAGAGTAGAGAACACCTCAAAATTCACAAAACTTACTGAATAAGAAATAGTATTGTGCTGAATTCTAATACTCACTTCTTTTTTTGGTACCGTATACGCTACTTGAGTGGTCAATGGTCGGTAAAGAGAGAAGGTTGAATTTGCCGATGGTTGGATGGCAATAGAATACTCTGGGAAACGTCCAATAGCATAGAAGCTCTACCAATAAATCTAACTGTACTCGCGCGACCCCGGGTATTATATGACATGTAACTGATGTAGCAGATAGGAGATAGGAGAGAATGAAGAGCGGGATTCCGGCGCCTTAAAACTGGAAATTATCAGCTATGGGAGCAGACTCCGACAGAATAATGCGAAGTATAATTCTCGAAAAACAACCGATTGGAAACCTTATGGATGAAATAAGCAAAGGAAATGGACAGTGAATTTTGAAACTTGGAACATCCAAGGAATAAGTACTAAACAAAACGAAATTTTTCAACAATTAGAGAAGTATAAAATTTACATTTACCGAAGTAAAGAAGAAAGGTAGAGGAAATTAAAAAAATTGGACAGAGTCTGTTCGTCTACAATGAGGTTCCAAATAACTAACGAGCAAGAACTGGTATAGCCATTCCAATTAACAAAAAGGTTTAAAAATTTCATCAAAAATTGAGAGGAAATTGACGAACCTGTAATAAATATTGGGCTGAAATTTTGGGGCCACTTGTTGGTAAATAATAGCGGCTCACGCACCCACAGACGATGCCAACAAAGTAATAAAGGACGAACTTGAAGGCAATCTAACAATAGTTTTAAATTAAATTAGTATAGAGAAAGAAATTGTACTAATGGGAGATCTGAATCTGAGGACAGATAGAACTATGTAGAGCATTCGGCGAAGGTAAAATCTAAAACAAGAGATACAAACTACAACTGTTAAGAGATGATTCAACTCAATTCTTGTGTAAGAAGCATCTAGCGGACAAACATACAAGGATATGAAAAAACTGATATGAGGAATAGAAGTAAAGAAGCACGGAAAATGATAAAAGTATAAGAGAGGCAGCAGAAATATTCATATAATTAAAATAATAGATTGGAAAGAATATTATCAGAAAATGAAGTGAAAATCATGGCGATCATCATCAAAATATCATACAAAAGTTAAGATCAGGTGATATAACAGCAGGAAACAATCATAATAGGAGAAATGGAGAAAAAATGCCGTGATTTGGACATGTAAGGCGTATGGAGCTTTGTAGATTACCTCAACTAGTTTATGGAGATCATTGAAACACCACGAAGAGCAGCAGTAGGCAGCTTTCAGTGAGAACCTGAAGATGGCAGATGAGATTTTGCCGAAACATTGTTTAGTCAACCGTGACTCCTGGAGATGTCACCATCGACGCGGGAGAGCACCCGGAAGTACAACAACACATATATATATATATATATATATATATATATATGTGCTATATGACGAAATTTGTAAACACTCTAGAGGGCGCATTTCTAAATGGATCAAAACGAAAATTGGTAGGCATATACTTTGGACCCATATCTCGGTTAAGTTCGAAGATGGGCCTCCTTCGTCTCAAAATCGCGGCGGTTCAAAGTCTTAAAAAAATTCTTAAAATTTTATTTCGAATCAAATATGTACATGAAATACATCGTTGGATGGTACTCATCTAGACCTACATCTTTTGTCTGAAACATTTTTTGCTAAAATGTATAGAAATTTTTTAAAAAAATAGTGTGGCTTTTTATATTTTGAAGACTACTTACGTACTAATAGTTCATAAATCGATGACAATAAATTGCAGTTGGACAGTTCTAATAAAGATATACTTACTTAATCACTTATTTAGTAAAATAATAGAGACCTAATGCAGTGCAAAGCAATATAGGACGAAATCTACCTTTCCGACTGGCCCCTGCCATCGGGGTTTTTTTACTTTGTGTGATTTATATGATATAATATCACTTGGATATTTGTTATTGCATATTCTCACCTAACCTCAAAGTTGGTATTACCAATGATTTTTATATTGACATAAATGACAATATATTGCAAATTGTATTTTAAGCGATCCAATTTATAACATTATCTTATTGGTATTAACAGACAAGTTATGTGTTGACTTATAGTGACAGTGCTATTTATACTGTGTTGTTTGTATGTAGATAGTTGTAATGAATGATTAGGGTGTAATATGTCACCATAATATATCTATTTATTATACATTATATTTGCACTAACATTAAAGTGATCCTCCCACAACACCATAAAGACGTTTTCTCTGCTATTTTGGCGTTTTTCTTAGTGTCACGTTTCACAGCAGTGCACCATGTTATTCACTAGCTCATTAACCAAATAACAACACAAACAAGAAATGAAGTAGATTGACCCCGCAAAATTCAAATACGTCACATAAGAAAATATATATTTTTTTCGTTTTGCTAAAATTCCTGAGTTTTACATTTTTATAAATGTTTTTTGATGCTTTATCGATTTTCATTATAAAAAATTCTTGCAACCTTCTCATTATAGCAATCCGTCGTGGCTCTATTTGCAGCATCATCTGCAATGTCTCATGGTCGGTTTTTGAACTATAGAGAAGCCTGGATAAGAAGAATACCGTGGTTTTACTTCATTCAGGAGAAGCCAAAATATATCACATTCAGAGGTATTTCGATAATAATTTCTGCATCTTACATTCAATATTTTATAACTATGCATTTCGTAATTAAATAATCCTAACATATTCACCTTCATTTAAATTATGTGAGGTTACCATTAGTCTAATTTAAGTTAATATTGTTTAGAATGTTATCGTATGCATTACAGCGAATAAAGAAAATGATATTTCTCGTACACGGAAGACGACGTTGGCTCGTAGTCGCGTAAAATTAATTTATACAATTACACAAATATAATTATCGAACGAGTTGTAGCTGGTACCGTTGGACTAACATACACAACAACCGGGTGATTGTCTATATTTTACAACCTGGTCTTGTAAGATTGAATAAAACAAGTAGAAGATCAACATCTCTGTGTTAGTTACCTTGCTGCAGAGCAGGTTGTTCCTTTAAACAACTTTTTGTTCAACTTTCAGGTCAAAAGCATTTTAAACAAAATTGCAAGTATTTGAAATATTGCACGTATGTTTCTGAAACGTTTCTATCACATGTTTAAATTTAAATTTGGTCAGAATATCAAACGTATAAATAGTCACATCCGGGTCACCTGAATTATTTATAATTCCTACGTTTAGTGAAGGGAAATCACTCCATCTCCTTTACGGTAAAGACTGGAAATTGGTCTCAAGATGGGACAGTCAAACCAATTAATTATCATTCAACCCACTATTCCAATAACATGATTTTCTTTCTTAATTTCAAATTAAGATAATTTACATTTATGGTATCAGTTATTCAAAGAATACGTACGAGGTATAACAATATTTCATTTAAAATTGAATAAGTAAATTTTCTGGTCTATACAGAGTCCAGCAAAAACATAGAATAATGTCTGCAGTCTGTAAAATATGTCAACAGAAAAAAAATGTATAAATATTTTTCTTGGCTTATTTTTTCGTACACTCATTTACATATTACTTAATAAATTTATTTTATTGATTTTAGTGCAGTAAAGCATTTTAATTTGCACAATCTGGATACAGCAAGATTATGGTTTTATCTTGTTTTGGGTAACAACCGGAGTATATTTCTAAGTTTTAGAATTCGAAAACCTTGTGCTACTTTTTTTATAAACAATTAATTTTTCTACCGCATTTTTCGAGTTTAACAAAAACAGAATTTTTTTCATTTTAGTGCCCAAGACCGTCAACTAGACCAATTTGCATCAGACTTTCAGAAAATATACTTTCTGATGTAATAAAAAGACCCTGAAATGTTGGTGTCAATATATTGAACCCATTGGCCATAATTGCATTTACCTAATATTTGGAATGCCCGCCATTTTATGCCATTAAGTCTAAAATGAAAAATAATTTTTTCAAAATGTAAATCTCGACGCCAGCTTTCGAATGTAATTAAAAAGAAATTATTTTAATATAATTTTGGTTACTTTCTTTACATTTTTTTATAACTTAAATAACAACAATTGTATTTTTCGGTCATATTGAAAAGAAAATTTAATTTTTTTTTGTCAGATCTGATAGAGAATTTTGGGACCTTTAATTTAAAAAAAAAGAAAGTTCACTTTTGTTGCCGTGAACTCGAGATATTTAACTTTTTGCATTTTGGCCAAATGTTAATAATTAACAAATGCACATTTTAGTTCAAATGTGCTTTTAGAGGCCGGAATATTAATACATAATATTTTTAGTCGCAAACTCATCTATAAATCCTTATTTTACTATAAGGAACGTAACCAGACTGCAACCAACAGCTACTCTCCGGGCCATGTGCCCCGCCGAGCGCTGAATTACAAGTTACAAGTCTGGCGCGTTAAGTATAATAATTGCATATTACCATCAAAACGCTAATGCTTCGATTGCAACAAACACCAGCCAAAAGACTGATCCTACTTAAAGGAGCTCTCTTGCCAGCCGTCACACACCACTTGCAGACGGTAGTTTCGATCTGTTGGCTCTCGTCAGTGCAAGGTAGGCATATGGCACGAGGATCCTTTGACCATTTGGTACATCCTGGTATTTTTACAATAGCGACATGTAAAATAGTCAGCAGGTGCCATCTAGCGGTCCAGTGTCTGGCATATTTGAACTATGCTAAGCCCACTTAACGCGCCAGACTTTTAACTTGTAATTCAGCGCTCAGCGGGGCACATAGCCCGAAGAGTAGCTGTTGGTTGCAGTCTGGTTACGTTCTTTATAGTAAAATAAGGATTTACAGAGGAGTTTGCGACTAAAAATATTATGTATAAATGCATATTTTGAACTAAAATTTGGACTGTATCATTTTGAAACCTTATTCATTTCATGTGATAAATTCAAAAAAATTAAGTTTTGTAAAAACTTATTTACAAGCATTATAATGTAAGTATTGTTAATTGAGCTAAACAATGATTTAGTTGCAAAATGCAATAACTTCCTTATTTCTTAAAATTCGTAGGACTTTTTTTTAAATATGTTACTTTGTCCCTAGCAATACGATGAGAAACTTAGTTTATGATTTTATTTAAAATTTGTTATTATTTTTTAAATTTTTTCACAGAGCTTAGTTGCAATATGCAATAACTTCCTTATTCTTTAACATACAGAGGACATACATATTAAGAGATAAAGAGATGCCGACTGTTAAACAGTCAACGTGGACTTGTGAGATGTGGTGTCAGTGTGTTTTAATGGTCTTCCAGTGCAGTGCATAAATACCTATTATAATATATAATAAATTTAAATATTTAGACTTTATATCTAAAACTGATATAATACCTTAAAAATATATTATTGGAGAAATGAACAAATATAGGTATTTAGTAAACAAAAAATAATAAAAATTAATACAATTTTCAAAAAAGTTTAACATTTTTTTATGACAAGCATTTCTATTTACCTCCGCCCATGTATAATAAAGAGATGCCGACTGTTTTTGCCGGTTTTTAGTTCTTATACGGTTTTAATTATGCTCGTATACACTGTACCTGCGGAGCGAATAGTTGCTTATAAATGAGGATAAATTTTTACATTTTCTTTCTCTTTGTTATTCCTCACCAGTTCCATTCCATTCCATTACGATTTTTTACATCCTATAACAATAAATTTTTTTTATTTTTAAATAATAAAATGTTGTTACCATATTATTAATGCTCGCCTTTAAAACTTTTTCTAACAAGTATTTATATTACTTTACTATTTTCTTCTTTAAATAAAACTTACAATATTATATTTAGAAGACAATATAAATTTAATGTAAATATTCAAATTTGTATAGAAAAATAGTAAAAAAAAATATATATAATGATTTATACGTTAGCGATCGTTGGTACATGTGTACATATGAATTTGGAAACAAAAAATACTCATTTTAATTATTAACAGAAAGCTAAGTTGATGATCGCATTGTGAGGGAAAAAATAACTTAAATAAATTAAATAAATAAATAAATTAAAAATTAAAAAAATTATAAATTTTAAATAAAAACAAAAATTAAGTTTCTCATCGTATTGCTAGGGAAAAAATAACATATTATTTAAAAAAAGTCTTCCGAATTTTAAGAAACGAGGAAGTTAGCATTTTGCAACTGAAGTTCACGGTAACAAAAATTAACTTTCTTTTTATTTAAATTAAAGGTCCCAAAATTCTCTACCAGATCTGATAAAAAAAATTTAAATTTTCTTTTCAAAATGGTCGAAAAAATGCAAGTATTGTTATTTGAGTTATAAAAAAATGTAAAAATAGTAACCAAAATTACATTAAAAAAAATTCTTTTTAATTGCTGGCGTCGAGATTTACATTTTGGAAAAATAATTTTTCAATTTGGACTTAATGGCATAAAATGGCGCAAATCTGGCAAATTTTAGATAACAAAAGCAATTTTGGCCAATGAGTTCAATATTTTGACATCAACTTTTCAAGGTTTACATCAAAAAGTATAGTTTCTGAAAGTTTGATGCGAATTAATCTAGTTGACGGTCTTGGGCACTAAAATGAAGAAAATACTGTTTTTTTTTCTCTTTTTTCAGTTTTGTAGGTTATGTACGTACTTCAAAGACTTGATACCAACGAGGATTTATTGGCAGTTTTATTATGAAGAGATTGGTTTTTAGTTTGCCCAGATCCCACTTATTCACATTTTAAGCTCGAAAAACGCGGTAAAAAAAATTATTTGTTTATCCGGGTAATACCCGGGTAATAACAGAATAAAATCATAATCTTGCTGTATCCAGACTATACCTATCTCTTTATTTGTTTGGCATTTTTTTTACTGTACTATTTTTATAGATAGGCATTTAGGTTGTAAATCCATTTGTAAACATTTTTTGTTGAAAAAAATACTGCAAGAAATAAACATTTTTGTCAACGTTAACGCCTTGTAAGTACAAATATGCCATACAGCATTACGTAATTCCCTAGAGTAGACCCCAAATTACTGAGTAAAGAACAAAAAAGTCTTATCTCACTAAATTCTTTTTATTTTTGTTAAAGCGACCGGTTCCGTGAACCACTATTTTCTTCACATCAGCAGGCCACAAGACTCTATAGTCGATTATACGTAGCTTTCAGTTTTAAATCCATATTTTAAAATTAGGAAAATTTTAACATATGCAAGCTCACGAAGTCTACGTTTACTTAGGAGGAAAAATACGACTTAGCTTATCCAAATAGGTTTTATCCAATTTTCCGCATTTCACGAATAATTCGGATTTTAGTGAACCTTTATGTGATGTTTTATGCGACCGCAGGCAAAGTCACAATAATTCAAATCAGGAGACCAAGCAGACCACTCTAATGCACGTGTAAGCTACCATCCATCGCTATGGGAAAATATTTTCTACATTTTTTTTTATCTCTAGTCAAAAATGAACTCTTTTGTATCATATTCATCAATGAAAATGACGCAATAATGTAATTATCGCTAACAAATTCCCCCCCCCCCCCAACACCCAAGAGCTTTCGCCATCTAATACTAGTTAGTTTGAGATTAATAATGGCAGTTATGTCTATTGAATGATCCACGTGACACATAATACTGGTTTAGTCAGTAAATAAGATCTAATTTGAATTTTTTTATCCAGATATACATATCCTTTATAATTTCTGAAAATTGTGACCTTTCGGAATCTCTCACAGTAACATTTTGCTCTAAACATATTATTAGGTGTTCACTCCCTTACGGATAGGGGTCTCTGAGTTAAATCCCTCTTAGTAGAAAGAAGACTGCTAACTAGCTACCAATAGTATGGTAATTCACCAGTAGTCCCAGAGATGACTCGACTGGTTTAATAAATACAGAGGTTATTCCCTGATTTCTAGATATCAACGGTTTTATACTAGAATAATAGGGAAAGATCTGGAGTAAATCCCATCTGGTAGAACTACGAATTTTACAGGTTATTTTAAATTTTTTATTTATTTGTTTATTTATTTTTTAAAAATATAAATAATACCTTAGTTATTGCAATGGTATACATTACATAAATGGCATTAATTGTTGTAATGTGGCAAATATTTCTTCATCTAGGTAAACAAAAGTTACTGCATACTTCGATAAGTACCGCAAAAATTCTAATCGGCGACTAATTACTGATGTGTAATTATTTGAATAAATAATTGTGGGTATTCTAATACAATTCGTTTTAATTAACTTAATTGAATACAGTTGTTTCTATAAAACAACAATATAATTATAAAATCGGTGTGCACTATCATTAAATCAATATAACAGCATCCCGATCTGGTTTGACTGGAAAAAATATAAGATATGGGCAGTCAGGTACAACAAAAGTGTATATCGTCTTTTATAACTGAACAATTTACAAACATTAAAGCGGAAAATCTTAGTAATGCATAAAATGTACAAGAAATCCAATTATAATGTATTTTATTTGTGATCATTTATCAAAGCAACTTCCAGTAAACGTATAAGGGCATAATCTAGGTGCTGCTGATAATATGAATGATTGGATACTATTAAGGTTTTATTCAATCAATGGATGATTTAAAATTCTTTCACCTGATTGATATATAAAGTGATAGTTTTTGCAAATTGTTTGAAAAACCTCAAATAGCAACAGAAACTTAACTGATACAATATTGGCGGAGGTTATTCGACATCAGTTATTTAGTGCTTGTTATCTTTACTAAATTATATTTTTAACGTGGAATGAGTTATACGATGATCATTCAACATATGGTGTAAGTAAAATTTACAAGGTGGACCAAGAAACATAAGGACACAGGGCCTCTAGAGTCTTCGATCCATTCGACTTGAATTCCACTTAGAATAAATTTTACTAGAGAATTCGAGATAATTTGCTAAACTACATTATGATATATCTTAGTAATCGATCATTTCAGCTTAAAATGGACGAAGTAATTTCCAGTAATCATAACATCGGTTTGGAGGTTCCGCAAGGCTCGGTGCTAGGGCTATTAACGGTAACAACAAATATGCTTACTATTATAAATAAATAGATAAATAAATAATGCATTTATTTCCAACAGGTAAATACCCAATTACAGGAAACAGAATTGTTACATAGAACATGAGAATATGAATTACAAAATATGAGAAAATATTCAAATACAGAGTAAGCCTAAAATTATGGAATAGTAAGTATGCGTAAAAAAAAAATATGAGAAAAGCATTAAAATATACAAGTGATCAGAACATTGTGAAATAATAAAAATATAATTTCCAAATAATATGACGAACTGGACCCTAATATTGTACATTCTATGCATTGGAGATAACAAAAATCTAAATATTGTGGAAGTAAGGTACACTAAGGATCTTATTATTTATAGTTAAATATTTCTGAAACCGTTAATCTAACAAATGCCATCCAACTACTAAGGTTTAATTTGGTGCCTTTCTAAGTAAGGCCTGGGTAGTAGGTATTCTGTGATTTTCAAGGTACCCTGTTAAAAAGGCTCTCTTCATAACTACCCTCACGACAAGCGTTTTTTGAGTATTAATACATAAGAGGTCGATTTTTGAAGGGGTGAATTTTTTTTTGACAAAAATGTGTTTTCATGACTGATATTTCAATCTATTTTTTAAGAGTGTTCTCTCCCACGAGCATATTTTTCTGCCATCCACTTGAGTTTTCTTGGTTCCAGGCACAATTAGGCATCAAAAATAATCTGCCTGTTTTAATTGAGTTCATCCGTTTAGGTCTTTCTCATTAATTTTTTGAATAAACGTACTGAACAATTAAATAGTTTTTCTAAATTAGTTGTAAACCACTTATTATCGCTAAGCTTCTTTTCACATTCTTGTTGTGTCTTTGAAAAAATAGGATTGTTATATTAGTTGCAAGTTCAAGCGCTGTCATATGGTAAAATTTTCTCTGTAAACTTTCAGGCGTTTCTTCGCCCCAAATCTGTATCATTTCATTTAAATGTTCTTTTTCAATGGCAACTGAACTTTGCTTGCGTTTTCTGGAATAGCTTGAAGCCTTCTTCTAGTGGCGGTTCGTATATTCCTCGCGTTTTAAAATTTTAAGTCAATGAATGGAATAAAACTACTATCATATTTTTGGAAATATGCTTCTAGAAGAATTTTTGCTGTTTCATTCCACATTGTTTTAACGGCAGCTTCTTTATAATTTTCTCCATTCGATATTTCCTGTCATAACCCCAGTTAGTCAGTCAGTCAGAATATTTGCAAGTTCATCGGTAGTTATAGAGAATACTGCATCTCTTTGCAAAAAGCTTTTAATTGTTTCCATATAGAAATTTTAGAGTTTCTCATTTTAACTAGGATACTTTCATAGCATTTTCTTGTGAAACATTACCAAATCGCTTTTTCTCATACATTTTGTGTACAAAAATCAGGATGAAAACGCAAAATGACAGATTTTAATCATTTCAATGACTTTTTAGTTTGACACACGGCTACTATGAAAAAGTAACATACATTTTTCTTCCACTGATCAATAGCCACTCTTCTCACTTTAAAGAAATCCTATTGGTCGATTTTTCTGAAAATGTACGTTTTCATTGGTTAATAAAGTAACAATACATTAATCAAGTCAAAGCGATTTAAACAAAATATTGACGATTCGTTTGTTTATAAACGACATAAACAAAAATAAACCTGCATATTTGTACTTTCCAATATACATAGTAAAGTAGTAAAATACTGTAATCGTGAAAAAATACGGTTTTGGGTGTTTGATGAATTTATACATTTTTAGGTCCTCTGAAGCTAAACATCGGTTTTTAAAAAATGTCTGCCCGTTGTCTTGCTGCCTGTGGTCACATCTGGAGCCCAAACTACTCCATCGATTTTGTTCGAATTTTGTATGTCTAATTAGAACCGCCGCATCTCGAGACAAAATCGATCCTAGCTTAAATGTGTAACCAAAAAACCGGTAAAAAATGTAAAATATTTTTTCTCAAAAACGGCTCCAAACAGCTTGATCAAATGTACAAGTAGATACTCACTTAGCACTAATTTGAGATGACATACCCCGTTGCCCCAAAAGATGCAGAGACGGATTCTGTAGGGGATAAGATTGAAAGAATTATTATTTTTGTCTCCCTAAAGTGGTTTTAATTATTTTGATTCGATTTGGCACATAGGTACTTCCTTATCATTAAAGTGTAACAATTTTTTATATGCCTCCTAATAAAATGATCCATCGGGTATAAATTTGGTGATCGAGGTCAATTTACTAGGCCATTTCTTCATAAGCTTGCTTCGATAAATCCTAGCGCGCATTACACAAGATAAGTGTTAGCTAAAAGGAAAAAATTGAAAGAAGAGTAACTAATCCCTCATTCTGTACCTATGGATGAAATGAGTTTTGGTTAGTACTGTACAAAAATAAGCTTTAGTAATGCAAAATTGTGCACCAAATTTCATAAAGTTATCTCAAAATATTTTCGAGATACTCATTAAAAGCTACATTTAGGCGACATCTGTTAGCTTCTTTAGGAAGCAGTTTCGGGAAAAAGGTTATATAAAAAAATCTAGTCATAGAATCAATTAATAAAATGGTAATATGGGCTATTGGGACACCTTGTATACAAATGACCATTTCAAGTGAATACGTTTTACAGAATCATAGTGCAAAATGTATAGCACAAATTATTCTATTGTTGTAATACTAAAAAAAAACATGAAAATATTATGTTCCTTTTATGATTTTTCGGCATCACTTCCCTTCATAGATTGTAATTTGAGACTTTTAAATTCAGGAATTTTGTCTACAATACATATACTTGTGCTGTGGCATAAAAAGAGAACCGTAGAATTGTTCTCTAGACAAAACAGTATGAAAATAAGGTAACAAAAGATCTTATTTCAACTTGTACAAAGAGGACGTTTATTCCCGTTCTTCTGTTTTACGTATAAATAGCCTGGCTAACGAATTAATTCAATTTAAAAGACAGATTAATTTTTCATTCATGTAAAGATAATAGGGCAGCATTCATTGTGAAATGTTCATTACTTTAATTATACACAACTTCGTTGTTAATTTTAGACATGTTAATTATTCTAGAAATTCGCAAGATGCATCCAATTTACAACATGTACAGAGTTTTTGCTATGCAATGTAACTAATTAATAACTGCAATCGAGTGTTACCGATTACAAATACCTGATGCATTTAATTAAAGGAGTCAGTTTTATTTTATTTTATTTTATTAACTACATTTAAATGTCCCATTTTCTGTTTCAGTGCCACAGTAGAGAATACTAGTGAAATTATAAAATCTTACTCATACGCGTAGTGAACCCTTGGAATTTTTACTTTGTTATCCCTTCATCTGAGTATTAAAAAAATTGTATCATTTAAGAGGAATAATAACAGTATACATAGAATATATATACTATACCATAAATGAAAACAAGACTAAGACATTCTGTGTAATTGCCATAGTCGACCAAATGGATTGAATGTGTGAACATGTATACCTAATAATTTGTTGACTACTATGAAATATTCGGAGATTTTATAGACGAAGGTCAAATATTCGAGTAGCTCGTCATTCGATGGCGCCACACATATATTTATATAGGTATATATAAATTAATAATATTGTTCGTTATAAAATAATACAAAAAATAAATATAATTAATATACTGAACTTAATTTGTGGTTGGTTACTTGTGAAACATCTTAATACTGCTTTTAAATGTATCAAATTACTATGTTTAAAATTATCTACAAATGCTTCGGCCGTCCAAGTATCCGACTGCCACCCCCGAAGAAACACGTGATTTTCCATTCGCACGAAGGAAACGAGGTATCACTTTGAAATCTACAGGCAGGCTAGAAAGATATGTAACAAACGCTGCACTACAAGAATTATTACCTCTTCTTTCGGGGGCGGTTTGAGTTTCTACCCTTAAGCAAATTGTATGTACGTATATTTTTTAATGTGATATTTTATGTAGATAATTTTTGGGGAATTTGGGAGTCATGAAGTAATTTGTCAGTTCGTATAAATAATTATAAAACTTTTTCTACCGATGATTACTATTTAAAAATTATGATGTGGCTTAAAAACATTGCTCCCTTTTCTTATTTTAACCGTACGTTTATGTACGTTCAGCTATTTCCGTCATTTTGGCTGTTAACTTATAACTGCTAATTTCACACAGGTGCATTTTACGTTGTTTTTTTGTTGTTTTTTTGATTCGCTGTATCCGTTATTTCTTGAAATTTGTTTAATTTAATTCCTTAACCAAATCTTTTTCATCTAAAGGAAAATTTGTAAGTCTACGTATTAGACTATGAAAAGGTGAGAGCTTAATTTGCCACGATTGTTGTGAACTATATTGAATGACTGTATCTGTGGCAGTAGGTTTACGGTAAATACTGAATTTTAACGGTTTTTTTCTTTCTAATATTAATATCTAAAAAACGTAATTGACTATTCTGTTCAAACTCCATTGTGAACTGAATTTTACTCTTATGGGAATTCAAGAAATTTAGGTACTTAATTACTTATGTATCTTTCTGTGCCGGTCCATATGCAAAAATATCGCCTACATAATGGGTCCAATAGAAAACATGGTGAGGTCAATTTGTCTATAAAACTCACCATCCCAAATCCCACAAACAAATTTCAATCTGAAATTGCTTCTAATTTAAACAAAATGCAGTACTGTTATTCAAAACAACGCAGTGTATAAATTGAGGATTATGAACCCTTCAACTCCCATCCTTTATAGCCTTCCGAAAATTCACAAAGAAAATAGCCCTATACGTCCCGCAGTATCCTATATTAATACTGCGTCTTATAAGTTGTATAAAGAACTATACTACATCTTATGTTATTTTTGTAGAATTTGTGATCGGAAGTTACATGTGATTGAAACGCCCATAAAAAATGAACTGTCCACTATTTTTTCTCTCTTTCTTAATTTGATGTAATTTGCAATACCTTAAAGAAATAACTGGATATTGATGATATGTAAATGGAAAACATTAGTAACCCCAGCTCAGATCCCTGTGGTGTCCCTTAAGTAGTGCTCAAGCAACTCATTTGTCCATTCTGAACTAGTCTTTGTTGCCTGCTATCAGTTCTTCGAAAATAACACATCTCTATCATTTAAATTAATAGGTTTTAATATTAATAACAAGAGTACATGGAGCACCCATTTATCGGAACCAGATTTTACCAAACCATTTTATATACAGTGTGATGCGTCCAATGTCGGACTTGGAGTTATATTGACACATCGGAGTGATAATAAAGAAGTAGTAGTAGCTTTCGCTTCAAGGTCACTGACAGAAGCTGAGAGGGAATTCACCGCGCGCGCCAATATCCATTGGCTGGATGTCGGTCTCGATAACTAGGGCCGAGTAGGACTACTACTCTTTGCACCTAGATTATCTCTGTAGACCTGGACCGGCCTTCGTGATAGGTGGGCCCGCGTACTTCTACCAGACCCAGCTCACAAATGTGAGATGTGTCGTGGTATTTTCTGCGGACCTCCCCTGGTCCTGGCTGTTGAACCTCGCTGGCTGAGGTCTCTTCTGGCGCTCTTCTTGTCTTGATGTTTTCTTTCTTCGCCAGCTTGTCACCCCCGGGGGTAGTCATCGGTCGAGTTGGGTTTAGGAAGTTTTGGCTGGGACTGACTGCCGGTACGTAGGACATCAATTGATATCCTACCCCGGATCGTCGGAAAGGTAAGGATGAGCTGTGTAGCTCGGGAGTGTGGAGACCTAAGTGCTTCTTTTAGCATTTTCGGTCTCCACGGAGCAGGTAGGACAACGGGCGTCGGACGGTATGTTGTCCGACGCCCGCAAGGAGGTTGGGTTAGGGTTGAAAACGTCATGTCTCTGGTAGTGGTGGTCCGTGCTGGCGTATCTGAAACAGATCTGTTAGCGAGAAATAAAGGTTATACTTACCCGTTGTCCAGTAGCTGAACCCTCGGTCGCTTGTCCCTTGGGGCGTCGGCGGGGTCGTAATCAGTGGCCTGTCTGATCAGCGGGTTCCCATGCTCCTCGGCTTGGGCGTACAGCTTCTTCGCTCGTTCCCGGATGACTTCAGTGACCGTGGTGTACTCCAGGTCTCTGACGATGTCTGCGGTTCTCACGTACCATGGGGCGTCAACTACCGTCCTGAGGGCGATGTTCTCCACTGCCTGGATTCTCTTCATGTAGGACCTCGCCTGGTAGCCCCACGCTACCGAGGCGTACGTCAGCTGCGGCCTGATGAGGGTCTTGATAAGCGTGAGCTTGTTCCTCAAGTTAAGTCGGCTCCCATTTCCCGTCATTGGGTAGATGAGGGCTCTCGTACGTCGGGCCTTGGCTGTGATGGCGTCCGTGTTTTGTCTCCATGTTAGGCTTCTGTCCATGACCACGCCAAGGTATTTGACGGTGTCGTGCCATTGGATGTCCTCGCCGTTCATGGAGACGTGTCCTGTGGGAATTTATAGAAAAAGAATGTTTAAGTGTGTTGTTCGGTTTGGACAAGTTTCGGCCATTCGTGGACGGTGTTCACTTTACAGTCATAACCGACCACTATTCATTGTTGTGGTTAAGTAATTTGAAAAACTCTACAGGTAGGCTTGCGAGATGGGCGATGAGATTGAGCCAGTACAACATGGAGATAGTACATAGGAAGGGTTCTCTAAACGTTATTCCTGATGCTCTTTCAAGGGCACCTTTTGAGACATGTGTTGTCACGGTAGATGAGGCAGATGTTGGTAAAGTGTCAAAAGCCGTCGAATTACCTAGCAACACCAATACAGTTAACCTTCCATAATTAATTACTCTGTATCCTTAACTTTTTGTGTACAGTGTAAAATTTTGTGATTACCTGTTTTTTGTTCGATCCTGTACATTATTAGAGTCAATAATCTGTCATCATCGATATGTTTGTTTTCTATTTATTGGAGCGTTAACCTAAACTTTCCCTTGTTTCTTACGACGGAAGGAAATAACTATATAATACTATGTATATGTTCATAATTCCATCAGAACCATACATTTTTTAGTTATGCAATTAACCAGTATTGTTCGTATTATCTCTATTATTCTCTAACGATGAATATATAAATTATTATTTTAATTTCCCTTGAGTATGGTTATAAATTAACTAAAAATAAAACATTGTTTCTGCATTAATAGTTTGTATTTAGATAAGCACTTATCAGTTTATAAAATACATTATTTGCATAGTAATTAAAAAATAAAATAAGCATGGTAATCAATAATTCAGTAGAATATTAAATATAACAATGATCGAATTTCTCAATTATATTAATCGTGTGCTGCAACTAATATTTGACTTACGTAATTAGTATATTGACTTAAAAAATAGAACACCTAGTATCTATTTATTACACAGTTTTCATAATTCTTGATACATATATTGGTATATTCAAGTATAAAGGCGTAGGAAGGCCACTGTTTAATTTATACTTTAAACAAGTCAAAGGGTACCGTGGCCTTTATGCGTCTTTGTGTTCAATACAATTTTCAAATTAAAATATTGGCAGGTTCAAGAGCTTGTCATATGTGTGGAATTATCTCTATGTGTAGTTCAGCTGGTCCTCTGGATATAGATTTGATAATATCATTGATGTAATTTTGGGGTACCGTCGATCCTCTAAATATGGTATTCTATACATGCTCAAAAAATACCTGCTCAGGATATCTTAGTCACTACTTAGAAGTTTAATTTAGAAGTTCTTAAAGTAGTCCAAATATATAGTTTCTTTATCGTCTAGTATTATCTTGTTGAAGTATGGAATTAGGGCACGTAATAAGGCAGAAGCTGAAGTTCCTCAATTCTCTGTATATAGTCTCATATTTAGCGCTCTAACGAATACTAGATATATTTTACTACCATGTACGATGGCCAAAGCGCAATGCATATACATTTCCACCTAATATTGATGATCACGTCATTCCTCACGACGTCTTCTCGTTTGTAATCGACCACCATGCATAAGCTGGATTCGAGGCTCGAGAAGAGCTCGAAAAGATTTCGAAAGAGAAAAGATCTTATTCAACACGATGACGGTTTTCTTCCTCTGAAAATTGCTTTATAATTGAACATAACGTCTTCTTCTTCTTCTGGCGTTATAACCTAGCCAGGCGAATCTTCTACTATTGATGAATCTTGTTACCTCCTTTCTCTTATTATTTATTTTTGAGAAAGAATTGAGGCAACACGTGCGGACGACTAGCTGGTTTAAGTCCGAGCAGAGAGCCGTGGGTCCAGAGCATTCGTAAGAGTGGAGAAACTTACCCTTTCTGACATGTACAGCATAAGCGACAGATTTATGTTTAGTTCGAGAAAAGGAGACAAAGAAAAATTGATGTTAAATTGGGCACCATCTATAGTAAAATAAGCAAAATTGTCTCTTTTTCTCGAATAACCAGTCTACTATAGATCAGACTGAAATTGTTGGTAAGAGAAATAAAAATATAGTTTAAAATGAATGTTAAAATATATTACATGAAAAATAGACAAATCGGTTTGAACGATAAATTGAAATTTAAGAGAAAAATATATATATATATATATATAAAACAAATTTATACCAGTATCCTAGATGGATTATGGTTGAGGTGACTGGTTCTGGGACAGCAATCCAGGCCCACAATTGTCTCTTGTTGCAAGAATGAATCCTAAAGTTTCCTTGGCAATTTACGTCTCTCCATGAAATGGGGTGAAAGTTGTAGGAAAATTAACCAACTATGTGGTTTAATGTAAAGATAACGAAATTTTATCTATGGAAGATAAACTGTGCAAAAACTATGCAGGAATGTAGAAAAAGTATCTCAGAATTTAAGAATATAAGCATCGAAGCATGTACAAAATTTAAGCAAGTTAGCTGTGCAAAATTTAAGCAATGTTAGCTATGCAAATATAAGCAAGTTAGCTGTACAAAATATATTTAAATTAGCTGTACGAAAATAAGCGAGTTAGCTGCACGAAATTAATTTAAGTTGGCTATACAAAAGCTGATTTCATAAAAAAATGAAAAGGAAAGAGAAAAATATTTTTAAAACCATGTGGTACATATAGTATTTTAACTATTTATTAAATTAAAAAGGAATTGACTTTGAATTCAAATTTATTTTAAAAATAAATGAAATTATATCAAAGGCAAAATTTTAAGATTAATTACATTTTTTTTTTAATGAGTATAATGAAATTAAATTACTTGTATATTAAACACTTTGTAACTGGGATATAAAAATTGTAATATAAATTACTGAAGTCCACAGTTAAAAATTATATAGGTTTGAATCAGTACAAAGGCTGCAAGCAAATGACTTCCTGGTGAGTTTTACTGATAAGGTAAACTTTTTGTCCTGTTTACTGGAAAACAACGCTACCAAAAGAACTAACCTGACAAATTTAATTCCCTAATTAAATTGAAAGCCATAAAAATATAGAAATAGTACAGGTATGGCCATCTGTCAATGGCCGAGTTAAGCGCAACAGCTTGCAGGTCGCAACTTTACAATTTCCTTCACTCACAACTAAAATAGTGGCATATGATCGATAAAAGGAATCTATAATAAAAGTTTTTATTCCATACCACTGCCTTTGCTTCAGTTTGTAATTTCTATTTTATACATAACCACAAATATGAACAGATGTAAATAAATAGTAAAACGTATTGACTATGGTGTGAACTTAGTAAATATATTACATCTTATTGGATATACTAATATAGAATGAGAAAAGGTAAGGAAAATAACCATATGTACTTCATAGTAAACAAAAATATAAAAATTGAAAAATAGATATCTGATGTAAATAAATGTATTGTAGACAATTGTCTCCAGGGATAATAATGCTGTATTACAATGGAAATGAGATACATAATAGTTTAGAGTATGACAGTTCCTAAGATATAAAACATAAGTACATAAAACAGTGTGAAATGGTTTAGCAGTTATACAAGTAAAATTGTGTTAGTTCAAAACAGTTTCACTTACAAAAACTGAGTCGAAAAATGATATACAGGTCGTGCTAAAAATCCACAAAACACTAGTTTTTAAATAAAACTGTTAAATGGACATAGACTATGTAACAATCTTACAATATCGGTTCTCATAATCAGCCTGCCAAGTTCGTGATTCATCCTGTATCGCCAGGAACCATCCTTATTTTGGACAAGTCCGTAAATTTTACTCAAGGTTTTCCGTTCAAAAATCGTCAGTTGGCTGACGTATGTGCTGGTTAACGTCCATGCCTCACACTCATATGTTACCATAGGTTTAATTAGCGTAGTGTATATTTTTACTTTATGCGATTTATTAAGCATTTGCTATTTCAACAGCTTTTGGTGAGCAAAATAACATTTGTTGGTACTTAGTATCCGTAATTTGATTTCATCAGACACCGAATTGACCTGAACTCCATTTTATCATTCATACAAGCCACAATAACTGTCAAACGGTTTTTATAACAAAACTATAAATAAAACTAAATGGGTTAACTATATGCGATTTTGGGCGGTGATGCAAAAATTTAGATGTAGCTTCAATTGAGACCACCGAGAATGTCACAGACAATAATTTAGAAATCTTGGTTTTTTTATATAATATTGCATTTTTGACAAATATCTTCCTAGCTCTGCTGAATTTCACACAGTAGTATTTTAGAGTACCATGACTCGAACAGATCTTAAATGAATTAAAGCATTCGATAATATATTAACTGTAAAACCCTGACGACCGACGGTTTCAACTTCCGATAATGCCAACTTGACAGACGAAATTAGCATTGAGCTCAGTACAGTGGTTTGATGTTTGTGGAGACTTAGGTATAAATGCACTTACATTTTTAAAGTCCAATGTTAAAAGATTATTGATTACAAGAATAAAATGTATGTGCTAATAATAATAATTTATTAACTTAATTCTTATTTGAACACATATTTATCATAATAATTAATTGGTTGGAATAATTGTTTACTATTTCTTAATTTAAAAGAGAGAAAACAGATAATTGCTGTTTTTTTCACCGTGCCCTTTAGTCATTTAATTAGGAAAATCGTGTCGAAATACATTTTTCTTGGATGCTTGTCAAAAGGAAGTTAAACAGAAGCAAATCAAATTTGATTGGTATTTTAGAGTCTTATATTTGTGTTTATTGTAGAGAAAATGTCATTATCGAATTGTAAAGATGGAAATAATAACTATAAAGGCGTAGCCTGAAAGAAAACGCCGTTCCTTGAAATCCCGAAATGAAACAGAAATAATATAATGAAGCAAAGAAAATATTTATTTGAGAAATTAGATTTGTTGTCCCGCTTTGTCGCTACACAAATTGCTCCGGCACAGCCAATCGATAATACAGGAGACTGCTATTTCTATAGGTAGCCCGTGTTTTCATAAAAATGTATCATTAAGCTCTAAAATAAATACATTATCGTCCTTTATGAAGAGAATTTTAATTTTTTTCTTTTTGAGCACAGCTTTTGCATTATTCAGTAAATTGAAATCGTCTTTAATAATTCAATGTATAATACGTAAAATAGCTTTTTCGATAATTAAAATATATAAGGTACCTTTTCTTTTGTATAATTAATGTCAATCTTTTTATTGCGACCTCATTAACATTAATCATTTGTTTAGAACTTCATTTGAATTAGATGTAACAAATTAATCTGATTTGTGGACTCATCGTTGATGAATAAGTACCGTAAGTTTCGAGACCCATAAAAAATGTTAAGGTTTTACTGTTTTCAGTTGGGCGAATTGAACCATTTTTGTAAATAGATTGCTAAGTACTTTGCGTTCAGTAACATTTAAATTAATTTATTGAATAAAACGCATTAATACATCCATATGTCATTTTAACAACAGTTTCTGGATCTTGCTACAAATACTAATTGTTCATCGTTTTTTGTGTCAATTTTTAATCAACGCTTCTTTATCTATCTTACAATAATATACTTCACCAATTTTCAAGAATTTTTAGGTAACAAGTGTTGTTTATGTTCATTTGATTTCTATTGTTCTAGTCCGAGAGCTGGTGAATGATCGTTTTTCATACCACAAATAAGTATGAACCGACCAGCTGGACAACCAAAGTGCACTCATATTTTTCCTTTTGTTGTATTATGGATACTGCTACAACAACTAAATATTCAAGTTAAACGTGATAACCTTCTAGTTTACCAAATGTTGAAGGTATTAATGCTATTATACTTATCATCTTTTGGAAGAATGGAAACTTCAATAGAGCAAATAATTCCACGCTAACAGAAAATTTAACGATAGTTTAACATTCACTTTCACACTTATCGATACTCGTACTGTTTATAATGCAATTAGAAGTTACAGTCCAATGCTGCCGGAAAAGGTAACATAACACTGAACATGTTACAACTTGGTATGGTAAGAACTTTGAATCATAGTATCTGCCCGGTGCAACAAATAGCATCTGCTAACTAACAGCTTAGGTTCTTTCCGAAGTTAAATTATTTTGGCTTTGGTGCGATAGCTTTCCGGCTTCATCAGTGTGTGTGACTTGTAGATAAAGTATCTGATTTTTGAACAGGTGTCCCTCAAGGGCCCATCCTTGATCCTCTTTTGTTTTTTATATACACATCAGACATATTTAAGGTAATAAGTCGTTCGTATCTGCAAACCTATGCTGACGATACTCAGCTTCTTCACTGCTTTACGCCATCTAAAGCAGATATTGCCACTAACTTGATCAAACAACATCTGTCAATATTCGTATCAACATAACCTTAAAATTAATGCAACCAAATCGGCTGTTATTCTATTCTGTACAGAAAACAATCGACATCAGTTGCAGACATCTGTTAAATTGAAGTTAACCATAACAATCTATTCTTTTCACCAAAAGGTCTAGCGGTGATAACACATGATAAAATACGTTTTGTACAATAACATGAAAATGCTTTTACAAAAATTGTATTGCCAGTTATGTATTTAGTCAACGCAAAATACTTTGCGCAACTCTTGTAATGCCTATGTTCAATTATTGGAATTTTACGAGCTTTTTTTGCTTGGATCAAACTGCCAAATATCTGTTACAAGTTTTGCAAAATTGTTGTTGTTTTATATACTACTTGTGGCAGTTTGATCATGTTTCAAATAAATATATTGAGTTGCGCTGATTAAAGATGGAACAACTTGCGTTTCACCTCGCAGTAAACAATCAAAAAAAAATATTTAACCCAAATTGTATAAAAAATGATGATAATTAAAGTGGTCGCTCCATCGTAGAACCAAATATTTTCAATAATAAAAATATAAACTCAATTTACAGTGAATAGTTTAAATAATAAAATTATATGCACCTTACACGCCACTAAAGTTAATCTCAATCATTATACTCACTCAAGGTGTAGATGGACGGTGTGTTATTCTATAGGCAGCAACTTTGGAACTAACAACTGTAATATCTGACGTATAATAAAAGAGAAATAGCTAGTGGAAAGTAAAGGCCGCTTCTATTTCCGTAAAACAGGCCTGCCAACTCAGCAGCATAAAATAAGCCTATTTAATAAAAAGCTAATGTGCCTAGTATTTAAGTGGAATTAGTGCTGACGTCCATAAATTTATTGACTAAATTGTAGATTTACTTCCAACATAAATACTATTTTTAAGATATTCACGGAGACATGGATTAATTGAGAAAAGAAATGTACTATAAAAAAGTTAATACGTGATAAAGTACGGAGATAATTGCATCTTAGATTAGTTTCAAATTTGTTTCACATAGTGAATATGAAAATGTATGAAAATTGATGGTTTAGTGGAAGAACGAGAAATCTCTAGTACTATCCCGTATGCACTACCTATGTACCTAATAAAGCTGTTTTATTATTAATAGTTCAAAAATTTCATAGAGCGTTAGAAGAATTCACAAAAATTAAACTGAAAAGTGTTAACTGCATTTAGTTTTTTCATTTTTCTCCGCGCATTTCGTTCTGTTCACGTGAAATATCTCTCTGAATTAGCACCAGCATTTCAAATTATTAGAAATTGCTTGAGATATATGTATAGAGAGAGATGTTAAACTTTCTGCAGAAAATATTGCTGCCGCTATAGAACTCAAATTACCTATGTGTTATGTATATGTGAAGAAAAAGGTGACCTACTAATTTCTGCATGGCATGGAGTAATAGATTTGGCGCGTAAAAAGTGATCTCCTTGATCCTAGAGGATGATTGGAAGTATCAATGTAATATTGGTTGGAGGACAATCAACAGAAATGCGTATCACCAGACTGCTATGAGGTTCTTTTTACGGACGATCCCATACTCTAGAACAAAGAGGTGTGTCGGTAAGGCATGGCATTAATCTGAATTAGGAGACTAAATTTCTTACGCTTAGAGGTAACTTAAATGATGTCTTGCATACAAAGCTACCTGTTGTGGCTCAATAATACAAATGATGAAAAATTACAACAGAATAATACCACATAGAGCCTAGAGATTGTAAAAACAACGTTTGATGAAACGTCTTCTATAGGTTGGCAACAATTAGCAGAGATTACTTTTTCCAGGAAGGCCAAATGCAAAATTTGATCAGCCTGGTTTATGGCAAATCAGTGTGGTCTTCTAAGAACAGTATGGACTTGATATCTTCAAGTACTTCGATTACTACAGCTCCCTTTTTTTCAATATAGATGTCTACTTCTTTGAAAAAAGGCCAAAAAAAAAAAAATTGCCGATTGTAGCGATTCACAGCCACGCGCAGGAAAACACTTCTGACATCGAAATAAAATATCGTTTTATTTGTATTTTTAGTCACTGAACACGAATCAGTAGTTGAAGTAGATCTACCATTTACAAAATTTTCGTTATATGCACATTATTTCATTTTATATAATTAGTAATTAACGAAAAATTCTAAGTTTCTACCGACTTTCTCGTGTATATCTTCGTAGTTTTCCGATTTATGTTCGATGAAACCACTAATGTATTTACTTGAGATAGATCTTAGTCCCGGAAAATGTAAAAAATGAATTATTAATTTCGTGTAGAAGTGTAAGTTAAATCGTAGTTAAAAATTGCGCCGGAAAGTGAATCGATTGAAGCTGATTAAACTTCTAGCTGCGAAAACGTTGAATAAATTGATCTATAAATGTAAAAATCTGTCAACTAATTAGCTGGCCAAGTCCCAATGGAGAGCGCCTTTTATCATACTGAAGGACTAGCTGTTATCGAATACCCAAACGGACTGTGTTCACTTGCATGTACTCCAGGCCGAGGAGGCTGTGATGATGTCACAACCACCTACTCGTTACATATTTATGGCTTCTCACGACTTTTGTTATATTTCCTGATTATAAACGTATACAACTTAAATTTTCTCCCTTGTATTACTTCTAAATTTTATTCTTAACTATCTAAATGATTGCTCTTTGGAATTTTGATGTTTATATTAACAATATACAACTTAATAATTTCAAGAAAGCGAACCGCAGCTTTGAGCCAACTTTTACCTATGTTTTTATGTGTATTATATCTTCGGTGTAGAATTGTATTGAATTAAATTCCTTGTAATTTTAGGTGTTTCAACCTCTAAGCACGGACAAACTCTGGTAGTAAGTAAAATTTTACAAAGTCTATCAACGAAATCCCATACAAAATGTGCTTGAACTTTCTACTTTACCACACATTCACATTTTGTTTAGTAAAAATATAATAAACGACGATTAAAATATTATGATAACTACAAAATGTAATTTTAAAAATCTACCACACAATACATTACTTATATGAATCATAGAGTAATTTACTTGTATGAAGATAATTAATGATGTTTAAATTAAAAATGTATTTTTAAGAAAATAAAAAATTCAGAGGTAATTTTTATTTCTCGCAGTTGCATGCTGATCTCACGTGTATCTGCTCTGTGTTCCATAATTTTAGATTATGATTATATTAAATTATTATAGTTTAAAGCAAAGATAATGACACTCTGACCCCATTGATCCGTGATTGTTCTCGGATAAACAGTGTTATTTGGAGACGTGTAAAGTAAGCACGCATTCTTGATTTTAATATAGTTAGTGAGTGTAGTCAGATTTAGCCAAAGATTGCTTCAAGTTAGGCTAATTCTATCTGTAGTTATTTGTGCACGGAAATTAAGAAGCAGTGTGTTATCGTAGATCCAAATAGTTCCCCGATTCTTGATGATAGTGGTTAAAATGGCGGTCAGTCAAATCTATGATTAGTTAGTTCAAGGAATGTTAAACCTAAATTTGGTAAAGGAAGTGAAGTAATTTGAAATTTGTAATTATAGTTCGGCTGCCTTAAATAAGGAAAGTGCTTTAATTATGTGGTATGTAGAATAGAGCTAGTTGGATTATTTGTGCCTTTTATTATTTTATGTGTGCCATTCTCAAATTTGTATCCGTATTTTTTAGGTTTCCTTAAACATTTTATTTTTACCGAATAAAAAATAATTTAAGATTATTTAAAGAAGATGAACCGGATTTAAATGACTAGTATTTATTTTGAAATAAGAGTGATATATTTGTACATAAAGGTTTGTTTTTTTATGTATCATCTAAATAGTTTGGCATGTCTTGTCTTAAATCTCGTAGAATATATAAATAATAAAAGATGTACACTAGTTTATTCTTGTTGACATATTTAGAATCTGATTATTCTCATACAACGGTCAGTGATTTAGTGATTAATTATGTACAAAGTGATTACATCTTCCCTGTTTTTGGGAAGCATTTCTCGCGTCAAACTGAGATAAAACGTTTATATTTATACGTGGCCAAAGGCGGTTTGCAACATTAAAGGATGGTTCGTAAGAATAACTATTAATAAAAAATAAAAATTAAGTGTTTTTCGGGTACAAATTCAGAATACTAAAAGTATACTTATAACACTTTCTTATACAGAAAGTCGCAACTAATATTATCTAAAATGTACCAGACGATCTACTGAAAACGGTTCAACCCAGTTTTAGGTCTTTTTAAAGGCCATAAAGTTCAAAAATATATATTAAATCTTTAAAAAATTATGTTTTTACAAAACGTTCAAGAAAAATGTATTGACAAACTATAGTCTGGCCCGTATATAACACATAGTGAGGAACGGAACAACTCGTAATGTACCAACTACCTTCCAATGTTTAGTTTTTAGCTAACGATTACACGAAAAGATTCAGTAAAGAATTCAATGTTTATAATTTTTTGGTGGGCTTTTGCTTGCCTGTCTATAGACGTATTTTTAGTTCAATATCAATTTTTGTCGCTCCTCGGAGCTTAAAAATGCTTGAATCACAACGACTTTGAATTATATTCTGCAATTATTGATTCATACGTTCAGGCAAAGCGGTCCCATGCACGTTCTGAGTACATGGTAACTATACTTTTTTGACACAGAATCACTGAGGAACCGGTTTAGGGCAAATACGCTTAAAACCCATCCTTTTCCCGTCAAAATCGACTGCTAGAAAATGATAGGGCACCCTCGACGTTAAGGGCTATTTTCGCTAAACCTCTCGAAATACTTTGACTAGAGACTGGATAACTTCTTGTCCTCATATTTAACACAACGCATGAGTTGCAGTGCTTAACAACGTGGATTCGTAAAAAGGTCTTTATTTCCAAAATTTCCGAAGTTAAACTCGGTTTTCGTTATACTCCCTAAATTTTGTGGTCGGGACGACATTACGTCCCCGTGCCGCGACATTTAGTATACTTTCTAAAATTACACTCCTTGATGAGTTTCTGATATTTTTGCATAAAAAAGGCTCCGTAGAGCGGAAATGTGATTGAATATATAAAAACCTCTTCCAACGGCATTTTTATGTGAAGTGTCAGATTTTGTTACAGTTTCGAAAAGTTCATCGAGGGTTTTGGCGTGTTTTTAACAAGGTCAGGGCTACATGCAGGCAATTTTAATCATTGGATACCAATAGCATGCGGCCTTACAGCAAATTCAATCAAAATATATTGAACGTTTTCGGGAGTTAATTTGTTTAATATTCGCTCTTTTTAGTTTCACTTTCCATTTCATCGATTTCAACTGTTTTTTTCTTTCAGAAATATGTCTTCAAAGCGGAAGTCTCCTCCAACAAAACTTCACGAAGGAACAAATTCGGCAGAGACCATAACTTCATTACAACCGAACATTGGAAGCGGCAGTGAGGGAGGAGGGCTTACAGATCTCGACGAGACGAGCAGTAATAATCTGAGTGACATATGTGAAGAAGACACTAACACAATGGTGCACAATTCCACCCCCTTTTACAAACTCTCGGAATCGTCGTCCCCAGGAAGTGTGTCCGGTAGCGAGGTAGATGACGTTGACGAGGATCGGACTCCTCCTAATAAAACCGCGAAAATGATGTGTTCCTCAGAACCGAATATCTTAATGTCAACTAGTATATCGGCGTTATCTCTACACAACGAACAAACAGAGAGACGGAGAAATTCTTCGGAGTGTAGTAGTCCCACATCTGACATAAAGACGAACATTCATTATAATAATAATAATAGTAGTTTACATAATAATAACAGTTCCTCACATCCGTTAAAGCGATCTATGGACGACGTGCTTAAAAGGTTAACGTCTAAAATTAACAACAGTACTATCAAAGAAGAAAAAAGGCCGACACCTTGTTCAACACCGAATTCCACACATAATTCGTAAGTACCATGAATTTTCATAATTCAAAGTAACAACTGTTATTCTAGCTGTATAACCATCCTTTCTCAGACCATTTAAATAGTGGAATTTTTAGCAACTGAGCAAATAAGAAACAATTCACTATAAAGTTCGTTTATATGTACCATGTCGACATTTGTAACAAAATTGGATGCTGATTTTTAGATACAAAGACTTGTTGAAATTGAAAATTGTTTGAAATTGTTTTTGTTTTTGACTACAACCAAAACGTGAACAAAACCAAAATGTTTAATTTGTATTTAATGAAATATATTGCTCTATATTAGTGGCATAGCCTATATATGAATGTGAGAAGGTGATCCCTATGTAGAAATCTTCACACCGCGATTCATAGAAACATATACTTGTATTGGTTTGAATGAAAATGGAATTTTTTGAGAAATCTTTAGCAAAACTCTCTGGCTGTAAGAAGTGATTAAAATTAGAACAAAAAAATTGTGTCTGAATTGTTTGTACTTTTTCCTTTAATTTACTGATTTTTTTATGGTGCTTTTTGCGAAAATAGACCATTTTAGTTCAATTTGACCACATCGCTGAAGTTTTAGAAATATTTATTAGTTTGTTAATATCAGTTTTCTTATCAGCATCTGTATTAAGATGTTGGCCAAAATAGTCTGAGAAAGATGACATGAGCGACAAGGCAAATCCGGATGCAGATTTTTCAAACATGGTATGTGAAATCAGTGAATAAGATTCTTAGTTTGGGAATGTCAGTGGACTCTGTATTTCGAATAAGTTATCGACTTCCTATTGGCCTCACTATACCGCCACATTATTCCATGTTATCACATCCTCAGGCTATTGAGGGGTTAATGAGAGTGAATTCGACACAGAAATGGGATCAAGTGTGCACGATTTGGTTTATAGGGGTCTATATTATTAACGTGCGAGGGTAAGACGTCGACGTTGGGTATGCCAAGATTTGGAATTCATTGTGATCGCCGAACAAACCTTACACATGATGTGACGGTATAGAGTTGAATATATTGTTATTTGGGATATCCAGTACCGAAGTATTGGAACCTGTTGAATTATTTTTCTTCAAGGACTGAGCATTTCAATTTTACAGCAGGTTATACTAGTTGTCTTCATACGGCAAAGGTGACAACCAACTTATAAGAACATGTCTAGTACTCTTCTATGGCCGACTTGGTTATTTCCAATCACAGTCAATATTATTATTAATTATCTCCCAAGATAACTTGATGGGTTTCTGCATCATTTCAAGAGGCTTGGGATGGGATACCATAAGCAGAAGTTGATCATTTCATTAACAGCTTGTCTAATAATCTCCATCGTTTTTTATTCCGCGTCTCAAACTTTGCTTTAATGTGATCTTATAGGATGACTTTGGTGAAATTCAATACAAATTTGTGACATTTGGATCATCAATATTCTCCTGGTATAATGAAGGTACTGCCAAGAATATCTAAATCGTAGTTTTAACTTATTCTTCCGTTGCAGTTGACCTTTGCGCAGACGAAGTTTCTTTCATTGTCAGAAAAAAAACAATACGTCAACTTAAAAATAATATAAATTCAATAACAAATTCATGTACAATTGTACAAATATATTTACTTTAAGAATCTTGTCATAAATAGGCGTAAAAGTTAAATATATGCCAACAAATAAATAACAGGTTTATTTAAAGTGGTTTTCATTTTATTTTTAACTAAGTACAAACTGGCACGATTCTACCATGGGGAATGCTTAAAAGTTGTGGTTTTAGGAGCTGGAATAATTAGGATTTCTCCATGCTTAGTATGATATATAAGGGATCCTGTTATTTTAACAAACATATCAAGATTTTGTTTAGTTAAATATTTGTATATGTACGTACGCTATGGTAGAGTTAAATTTTATTTTTGGAAATCATTCTACATCTTTCACTAGATTTTAAATTAAATATTAAACGAATTATTCTTTTTTTGGGATAAAATACTTTACTCATTTCTCTGCGACGTCTGCAACTTATCGTCCAGTAGGTCAAAGCGTAATAAATATTTAGAAGTCTTTCATTTATGGGATCCCAAGATAAGCTTTGTCTAATTTTTTGTATAGTGTCAATATTATGACCCCATGATAACTTAGGATCTAGTACAACGCCAAGATATTTTATTTCATCTTCCAGGATCACCAAGATTTTAAAAGTTGATAAAATTGCTATCGGCATTCATAGTCAATGGTATCAAAAGTTTTGTATAAATGAGCATACATTGTTAAAACATATTTACTATCATCTGAAGACGAATATAAAATAAAGTAAATGGCAAGAAGCCGTTTTAACCTGCCTGATCTAAATCCGTCTTGCTATGGCGCCAAAATATTATTTTTTTCCACAAAATTAACAATACCAATATGAAAATCTTTTTCTATTATTTTTTATACGTGCTGAGTATGCTTGTCTATAATTATCAATGTTTTCTGGACAGCCTTTCTAAAAAATGGAATAACTCCTTCAATTTTAAAAATATTAGAAAACAACCCTGGTAAAGTCTCAGATTTATTAAGTAGTGTCAATGAATCGTAATTCAATATCAGCAAGGAATAGACATAATACAAAAAGTAGAACAAAATACTTTTTAAAAATTAACGATATAAAATTACAAACAATAAATATTTTGTATTAGACTCGGTATTTCGGACTTTGCTCATAACCTTCTTTAGATTTTATCTAAGTGATAGACTCCAGTATGTCGCGCATAATGGGTTTAAGTCCTATGATTATGGCTCATGCCCAGGTGTTCCCCAGAGCTCTGTTCTTGGCCCACTGGTTGTCAGTATAAATGTATTGAAAAATATAAATATAAATGACATAGGCAATACTTTAGATGCGCACTTAATGTATGCTGATGACATAAAACTTCTACACAGAATTTCTGGTTTAAATAACTGCATTACGCGACCGTCTACATTTAAAAACCTTGGTGCAATTTTTGGCAAAAAACTAACTTTTGTCGATCACATCGATACGTCTGTATGTGACGTAAACAAAGCTTTAGGTTGTATCATACGTAACGGCCGTGATTTCAGCTAGAAACTAGATTATGCATCTCTTGTTTGGCAGCCCTGCCATGTTACGAAATTAGATAACTTGCAGCTACACTTTCTTAAATATTTCTACTTCAAATCTCTAAATACATATCCGCCTATTGATTTGCCTTAATCAAACCTGCTTGACATGTTTTCTATATGCAGCTTAAGTGATAGATGTAATAACTTCACTATCAACTTTTTGAAGAAAGTAATTTACCATGAAATTGATTGTAGCGAGATACTTCACAAATTGAACGTTCATATTCCTAGAGTTAGCATCAAACTTTTTACCTACCTACAGCTCGGACTAATGTCCTAAAATTCTTACATATATATATAATATTTGCTCCTGTTACAATAACAATCAGAATATTGATATTTTTCAATGATGGGGCTTCCTGCCTATACGTTCGCATCAATTTTCCTCATTTTATTTTATATTTCATTTATTCCCTATGTACAACAATCTTGCTAGTTTTTCTTGCTTCTCTAATACTAGTCAGTTTACATTTTAGACTCTTCACGCCCACTTCATTATATATATTTAAGCTACAGTTAGTAGTATATAGTTATATGTACTGTATATTAAATAATATGTGTTGTTTCCCATCTTGAAAATGGTCTTTGTCCTGTTAGATGGTATATAAATAAATAAATATACTTAAGACTTTTATTTTCTTTTCGTTATGACTAGCAGATTACTGTCTACTTGTTTCATGAGAACTTGCTGAAACAATGCTTGTGGAATCATTTTCAAATTTAAGTTTCCGGAAAGTTGCCCGACGGATCAGACGGTGTCAATTTTTAAAAAGTTTCCTCGTTGATGACAGTGTATTCCTTAGATCAACAAAATTCAACAATTTAATCAATTTACTGGTAAAATATATTTAAGTTTGCTGTGGGCAGATCTACTTGCACATGTGAGCGTTATTATTCCTTAGCACTTAATTAATTATTCAATTGCTAAATACTGTAAGTTCAACACGTTTTATTCTTTAAAACATATCATGCTCCTGACATTAACCTCTGGAAAACCTTCTATAATAATGTGCGCACTAAACCACGTTTAGTGTTACAATAATACAGTAATCATTGTATTGCCTTGACCCTTCTCCTAAAACGTTAATGCAGATAAACTGACATAACCCATTTCTTTCCCGCCTTCAACATTATAACGTTATTATCAACACAGCCATTCATGATTATCGTTTCCATTTCAAAAGAATAATAAATCAATTATTTTATCGAATATCGGAAACAGAATTTTATGTAAGAGTTATTATTACAGCCTGATTAAAGTTCTCTTTAACAATAACATTGTTACAATTTCTTTTAAAAATGTGCTTTATGTCCTTAAGACTATGGGTCAAGTCAATGTAATCTAAATAAGTCATAATCTATTGTGCGAGAGTAGAACAAAACATGGGATTAGTTATCTTTGATAATTTTGTTTCTTTATAAGATATGGTAGTTGAACGTCGTCAAAACATATTGCTCAGTCAGATTAGAATTATATTAATGCATCTTTTTTTTAAATTAATTTATACAATTAATTGTATATCGGCGTTGAAATAAATTTTCCAGAAAATGGCATCAAAGCTTTAGGAATGATTAAAATACGTGTACTACAGTATGTTGCGTAATAAAATATCACATGTAGATGAAATCTGTCCAAAAATTGTTTTAAAAAGGAAAGAAAAATGGATGGCAAATGACCTGAGAAGCAGATGCAAAACAAAACGATATTGTTATGAGAGTACAATTAGGGGAGGGGACTAGAGAAATGTATACAGAATTTTATCGGAACATTTAAAAATATATTCAAAGAAACAAAATTTTAATACTTACAAATTATTAAAATTAAGGCAACTTCTGATATAGTTGAAGATATAACAGACACCGAGACAAAAACAAAATTTTACATAAAAGAACTGAAAAGTAGTAATGATGATTTAAAAGATAAACTAACAGAAATAAATAAACAGTTGGAGACTGGACGTAACACAAATTCATTTCCGTTTTTCGAAACGGATCCGCAAGAAGTTTTTAATACAATAAATTCTTTAAAAAAATTCATATTAACTCAACAGGATTCGATAAAATTCCAACTAAATTATCAGGGAAATGTGCATATAATACTTTATGAACCATTAGCAAAGCTTATTAATATATCGTTCGAAAGTGGTGTACTTCCAGATCAGTTGAAGTTTACTGTAATTAAACTTCTATACAAAATAGGAGAATTATCAGACATATCCAATTACAGACCAATTGCTTTATTATCAACAATCAATCAGTAGATGACGAAACTCAAACTGATATTATTTATACGGATTTTTCCAAGGCATTCGATAGACTTGACCATTCTGTGTTGCTGATGAAACTTGGTGATATCGGGCTCTCTCATAGTTTATTATTCCTACTACATTCTTATCTGTCAAACAGGACTCAATACGTGGCATTTAATGGTTTCAAGTCTGCTAAATACATGGCTCCTTCTGGGGTACCGCAAGGGTCTGTCGTAGGCCACTATTTTTTATTATATTCATCAATGATATTGTAGATGGCTTAAACAATGTTAACTATTTAATGTATCCCGACTTTTTCCTAAAATTAATTCCATTTATGACTGCATTCGATTGCAAAATAACTTGGATAAAATAAATGACTGGTGTATTATATATAGACTCCCGTTAAATTCCCAAAAATATAATGTAACATCTTATACCATAGTTCACAGACCTGAAACTCTGCGCGATTTGGGGGTCGTGTTTGGTAATACTCTATCATTTAATGTAGATATAAATACCATTGTCACTGAATCTAGTAAAATGTATGGACTCATAGTCAGATATGCCTGTAATTTTTCGAAATTAGTTACACTTAAGGTCATTGTTATGTTAGATCGAAGCTCGAATATGCCTCACTTGTTTGGACCCCACACTACAATATGCATATTAATAGTTTAGAATCAATACAACGTAAGTTTGTGAAGTTATTGCATTTTAAATCAGAAGATTTTTATCCAGCGATAGGACTTTTTGCAAGAGGTCTCGTTGCGTAAATACTCAATAGTTGGTCTGAACTGTAGGCGAGAATGTTTCTCACAAATATTTTTTCATAAAATAATTAACAAGACTATTGATGTGCTACAATTAGTTTTAATGTTCCCAGAACTTCTTGTAAAGGCAGCATTTTTACCTGACTACACCCTACGTACGAACATTTTAAAATTCTCGCCAATTTATGTAGCGTGCGACAACAACACAATCTGAACTGATATTGACATATTCAACTGCAGCCTTACTGCTTTAAAAACTTAATATTGTCGAAGAGTTTGATTGATCTGCCTTCTTTTTTTTGTTTGTTTTTTTTTCTGTTGTACTATTACTACTGCTTACGTAATGTATATTGACTCATTTTGTACTTTCTTTTTGTCGTTCATGTAAGGGCCTTAATGTCCGATGTACGTTTTCCTAAAAATTTTCTATTTGTGATTTACTATTAAATTTGTCTACTATTTATAGTTGTAATACCTTGCTATATAGGGGCGAGCGTAGGTGCGTCTTTACTATATACATACTTTGATATGCGATGTAAAGCAACGTCAGGCGCAGTTAGTAGTTGGATGGGTGATCATTCCAACGAAGACCGCGTCCTCACCTCACACATATCAGTGTATGTGGGGAAGCTATACAACCTTAGGCGGGAGTTGTATAGGGGATATACCATCCTTCGGAAGGGATGTAAAGCCGTCGGTCCCTTGTCTATTAAATGTTAGACAAGTAAAAGATCCCTACTCTTCTTAAGGGAAGAGGTTCGGCAAAATTCCTTGTTGGGGGTAGCTCGTCTACAGGCGTCGGTGATAGGCCTCAGTAGCGGAAATAGGCCGACGTTAAGTAAATGTATAAAAAAAAAATACCTTGCTATACTTCCTGTCATGTAGTTGGGTAGTGACCTGTTGGACAGAGTCAATAAAACGAAGATGAGTACACTGTAAGTGTTTGTATGTATTTATCAAAAGCGTTTGATAGTGTCGACTATGAAACTTTGTGAATTATTATGTTTTCAAGAGCTGGCCCTAGAGTTAATTAGGTCTTACCTAATGAATAGAAAACAATGCGTAGTAACAGAAGACTCTGAATGTAAATAAGTTTATTCAGATTGGTGAGTTGTAAAAAGAGGAGTGCCACAAGATTCAAGCATAGAACACACTGCTCCAATGGTATACTGGATATAATCTGATGCTTTATATATCACATATACACATTTTTCTCAACATAGCCCCAAAGGAGGAGGTGTATTACGATCAAATCGCAAGATTTTATTGACCAGACACTGTCCCTGTAAATGAAATTATACCTCTAGGAAGCTAAGAACGTTCTAAAAAGAATTAGTAGTACTTGTGCTATGTAGAACTTTGTACCGTCTTTGTGGAACACAGATTTGCACTTTGCCCTCCATGCTCCATTCACAGCTACGGCATTTTCAAGATCATTTTTTAAAATACAAGGAAAAATGACACCCACAGCCCATAGAGTGCGCCAAAGCTTCATTCTAAGAGGATGCATTTCTTGTTCTTTAATTCTACATGGATTCCCTGTGCCCCATATTCAATAGTTTTGTTAACATATCCATCGAGATGGAAATTAGCTTCAATCGCTCATATTTTTTATTCGAAAAATCAGGGTTACGCTTCAAGTTGTTTAAAATGGAACTACTGTATGTACGACGTCGATAGGTAATATTGCTTCTGTTAACTCAACACTGTACGCATATAGGTGCCTGTGTTTCATCAACGTCCGCTACATTGTGCTTTGGATTTCGAAAAGTATGTGGTTTTTTCTGTAGGGCACTAATGAACATTGATCGGTCTCCATGAACACTTCTATGAACTCGCTGAACATTTTTGACTGCATTTCCCATACGATTTTGTACAGGTGTTAGTTTGTCATCAATATTTACGATTATGTTACATATTGCTATCTCAAAAGGTACATAATTTCGATCAAGAACTACACGTAATTTTTTTTTGAATTGCAGTTATTGGACGCTAATTTGAATAAAATCTTTGAACAATATTAACGCGTTGTTGCATGGTGTAGCACCCTATGACAATTTTGCCCCGTTTCTACTTGATATGGGTCAAGTAGCGAATGTCAAAAAAAAACAGACAGAAATAGCGGGCAATTCAAATCATACACCTCCAACCTTTTGGGACGCCCGTTATGTAATAATTTTCTTGACTGATGTTTGCTTTACTTAATGTTACTAGTACCTGCATGTTGTACCTATAATTTATTTTTTGTGACTTTATCATAAAAGCTTGCAGTTTGCCATAAGGAAATTTATTTATCACAATTTTATCTTATTACAATATGAAGAAAATGACAAGTTTGTAACAAATAAATGAATCTATTTATGGCAAACTTTTATCCATCGGAATAAAACTATTTTTTATATGAAGAATTTTATTCTTTTGCATATAGTATGTAAATATACTTTAGTTCAAAACATTATTGTCATGAGTACATTAATACAGTAAGAGACTATTTTATAATTTGACAAATTAAATATTTTAGGAATTTTAAATCCTCTAAAATATTTCAGTGTAGGTACATGCATTAATATGTCAATTTTATACATTTATAGCGAACAATTAATATGTAAAGCTTATTTTAAATTAAGGATAACTTTTACACTGAAACTTCACACGTGGAAGTTTGTGCGGATATAGTATTGCCGTTAAAAATCAAATTTTCTTTGATATACATATTATATTAATAAAATAGTAGTGTAGTTATCGATATACTACACTCATATTATTAAAGTATGTTAGAGTTGTGCCAGTTACTTTAAGTTATCCTGGAATATTAGATTTTTCGATCTACATAAAATTACCGTATATACTTCCATACATACTGCATAATTTAAATTAATATTTTATTATGAATCTGCCTCTATATTCATTAGCATGACATAAAAATGCATAGAAGTGCATTCTGTTGAGTAGCTTGGATGGTATTACGCGTTTTAACTTATAAACTTGTATGTTCTTCACTTTGTAAGCATGTAAACAAGCACTTGCATCTATGCTGCGAGCGGGGTTCTAGAGAAAGTTGCGAAGAATGAAATCCCGATTAAAGAAAGATCTGCCAAGCGATTGTATCATAAACAAAACGCTACCTCAGGTCTCTTATCTCTTATGAAAGCTCAGCATTCTCCTTAACAATAATATTTTTTCTTTCAACGTTTTGTCACGTCTTTAAAAAAATATACATTTTACTTTGTAGCTCCTGCTTTGTTTAATTGTTTGAAGTTTTGAAACAGACACATGTATTTAAAAGTTGATTTGAATTTTTTTCCATTTCTTTTCACAATAAAGATTTACAGATAAGACACTTTTTGCAGAGACGTAGAGCCTACAGCTGCTATTCAGCATGCTCTCTCCGGTGACAATTATATGGAGAAGGATAGAAAATTGTCCGAGCTGATATTTCAACTACAAATGGTCAGGGAACAACTCCTTACACAGCAACATGAACCAAATAAGGTAAACAAACATTTTCATTAATTTTTTAGCGGCCTTCTGTTATAAATACATTGTAATTATTTTGGCTTCATCATCGTAAGTTATAGCAGAAAGTAATTTTCTGTTGTATATAGTGATAAATATTTTTAAAGTGTTTATATTATATCAAAGATAACGGAATATAAGCTTTGAATGTATTTATTAAACAGAAACAAATTAAATTCAGTTATAAAATATCATTAAATGAGAAACTGAATCAGTTTTTATATCGAATTAATTGTAATTAATTATTGCGTATGAACTAATTTAACAAATAAATTTGTAACATTAAATCGTTATTATAAAAATACACAACATATTTGAAACACTAACATCCGAATGGCCATTGCAGCATAAGCCATTGAAAAGTGCCCCTACAACTATAACAATAAAATATTAAAGGGTAAATGTTAAGGCAACGCACTAAACGCACAACAATATATATTACTATTACTATACTTTCAACAGTTCAGACTAAACTAATTCTCTATAAATATTAATATTTAATTTATCCTAGAGTTCGTGCTCTTAACATAAACATTGAATAATATAATAATGTCTATTAATCATATAGTGCTCCATGGCATTGGGACACCCCAAAGGATTCCTAACAGTTCGACCATCCTGATAATGCTTCGCCCTCAAACCTCAAAACAGGCTCTTGAAGATGGAGAGCAAGTACCTATAAACCACATTTGAAATTAATCATATCTTCCAAACTACCTGTCATAAAAATAAACAGAGAACAAAACGAAAATAATAATCTTAGTTTTCTTTCCTTGAACAGCTCTTCTAGTACCTTACAAGAAAACAAATATTTTCAGTATCTTGTACAGCTCTTCCAACGCCTCACAAGACAATCAACGCTTTCAGTACCTTCCACAGCTCTTCCAGCAACTTACGTGAAAACCAACATTTTCAATATCTTGTACAGCTCTTCCAGCACCTTACAAGAAAATCAGCACTTTCAATATCTTCCACAGCTCTTCCAGCACCTTATATGAAAACCAATATTTTCAATATCTTGTGCAGCTCTTTCAGCACCTTACAAGAAAACAAACATTTTCAATTATATTGTACAGCTGTTTCAGCACTCTACAAGAAAACAAACACTTTTAATATATTGTACATCTCCTTCAGCACCTTACAAGATAACAAACACTTTTAATATTTTGTATAGCTCTTTCAGCACCTTACAAGATAACAAACATTTTCAATATCTTGTACAGCTCTTCCACCACCTTACATGAAAACCAAAATTTTCAATATCTTGTTCAGCTTTTTCAGCATCTGAACGAAACACTGTGTAGTTGGCCTCCACCGCCATCGCCGACGAGACATGGTAAATTATATTTTATGAAAAGTCATACAATCGGAAGAAAGGAAAAAAATCCCCGTAATTAAGCCAAACCAGAAAGCTGGGACGATCGCACTTCTGACATAGGTTAAAGCCAAAAAGGGGTGAGAATAAGGCAATGCATTAAACAACCAACAATATTTATTACTATTACTATACTTTCTATAGTTCAGACTAAACTAACTCTCCGTAAATTTTAATATTTAAGTTCTTAACATAAACACTGAATAATATCATGTCATATATATTAATCATACATTGGCTCCATGGCTCTGAGGCACCCCAATGGATTCCTAATAAAAGCTATACCCAAGTGTTTCACTTTACAGAGAGGTATCGTGTTATAAACTTTCATCTCCATGTGACAGATGAGAGGGTTGAAATGACAATTTTACCCCTAAATCGTGTTCTAATTTTTTTTTCACCGATTGATTTGCTTAATATTTTGCACAAACATTGATTACATATAATACAATTAATTAAATAATCAGGAGCTGTAGGCCTCAATCAACTGCTGAGGGGTTGTCATACTGGGTATGTTGTACAATCACTACATCTTCATACAATATGATGACCAAACAAACAAATGAACTTCGTGAGGAATATGGACAAGTCTCAGCTGTCACTAATTCAAGTTTTCCGCCATGTATGAATTAGTATATGCAGTAGTAGCATTTTAAAATATTTAATCTATGAATGTAAGATAGAGGAAAAGAGAAATTGACAAATAATATGCTGAAAAGAAACAGATATAAACTACACCGTTGTCATTTTTTGCTTTAGCGGGCTAAACCCTATGTTTGCTGGGCTAATGGCATCAGCGTTAATATATCGCTCTCTTTCACGTAAATTACTTTACTATTTATATTTCATTCTATCTTATTATAGGGATCGTCCCAAGATTTCTAGATGTCACTACTGTACATCTAGGATAAATCCTCGCCGGATATGTTTGATGCTCGCGTATTATTCAAAAAAAAGTTTATTATAATAAACAATACTAAGTTATTAGCACAAAATAAATCAATAACATTCCATTTTACTTACAGTAAATACGTCGTATGACATGATGTCAATTTATTTTGATTGTCATTAATTTGATAAGTGTTGCTACAAATACCACTTAATTTTATACGTCTGAAAGCAAAGTTTTAAATGGTGGAATAAAACTCCGAATTTAACTAACTTTATGGTTACTTGGATATTACCGACATTGTCACTAATAGTCCTTGGGATCGAACCCAGAACACAGTAGAGTCTAAGCAAACGTATTCTCTACACGACGTTCTCTGACTGACTAAGCCACCATGACGGTAAATTGTAGTGTTAGCCTTATAGGAATCCTCAACAAAATATAATTAAGTGCAGTTGTATTTATATAAGTAATTGTGTATTTGATATTAATGAAATGGCAGCTGATAAACAGTAGATTTTTATCAACTTGAAGATATCTATATAGTATAGGGTTGCCATATTTTTTTAGAGTCTAGTCCGGACACTCGGCCGACAGGTGCCACAAGAAAACAAAATATACATATGCTTCATCATTGTTGGCTATTTGGGTTTTCTTCAGCTTCATGACACCTTTTTTGTTGCTTTAGATTCTGAATGGCACTCGATAAAAAACTTGTTTGACAATTACACATTTGTCTTTATTTTGTCATAAATAAGGGAGTAGTTTTCATTGCTGTCAACGTTTAGGTTTAATAGTTATAGTTCCTAAAATAGCGTTCTACAGTGATCTCCATAAATTGTCCACAAAAGGAAAGGTTTAATTCTGGTGAAATGAAATGCACAAAACAAACTCAGCAAAAATTCAATATGCACACTAAGTATTAATAATTATAATGTACATATATAGGGTTTAAAATTGAGAAAGCAATTAATGAATAGGAAATTTTATTGAATATCATAAAATTTGCAAGCATGAACAAAAAAATATTTTAAATATAACATTCTTCAAAAATATAACTATTGGCAACATAAAAACTTGATTGAAATATTATTTTGAATCAGTGTTCGTATATTTACTGGTACAGTTACAAAACGAACCAGGTATTTTATCATCGAATCTGTATAAGTGCTACTAATAAGTATCTCCATTTCGGAAACTAAAGCTGTTATCAAAGAAACAGACATATAAACTCTCTTACAGCCCCAGATATATTTTTGTTCGATATTGTAAAACTGTATTTAATATATTTCCTCTCGGGGGCAAAAATTACCTGCGCATAGGGTATGAATGCCTCGAAATATATTTTTTTGGCATAACGACTTACATCTTATCTTATTTTTACTATTAAAGATTGGAATATTAAGTTAGTGTTCAGAAAAATTAATGTTATTATATTGCTAAAAATGAATTAGGGTTGTTAACTTATTTATTATTTCCAATTCGAAACTTGGATTCTTCAGAGGAACAATTCAAATTTCTGAAAAATTTGCCCCAACTTGACAAAATAATAATTTAATAAACCAGTGTATCCTGGGCCTGGCAAGTAAAACTAGACGATAATATTAATAGAAATAAAATGTTTCAAAATAAGTTACAAGATTAATATAGCTAATTCTTCCCATGTGAATGATTTATTTTTCCTGTTACCATTAGTTTTCTGATATTGCCCACGTCATTATCGTTACCACTATTTTCACTTTAATCCTCGAAATTATCAATTTCTGTATATAAATCCTCATATTTTCAATTAATAATAAAGTTTTAATAGAGGAGACGTAGTCATATCTAGGTGTAATTGTAGACTCATAGTTAAGGTGGATTCAACATATTAATTACGCGGTAAAAATAAATTTAGTTTGTTTAGTAAATTCAAATCACTTTGCCATTTTGTATTGAACAACTTGAAACTTCATATTGTGCTGTAGTCATGTAGTCAATCACACATTAATAGCAGACTTCTTATAGGAAGAGATGTATGAATAACTCCTTCAAAAAATTAGAAATAGTTATTTAAAAACTGCTGCCCAATGAATCACTACTTTCACATCCAGATTTTGTATCCAAGTCTATACACACTAAATCCCAATGTTATATTTTATTCCCCTTAATAATAGAGTGAGTGTGGTAGAGGGTTTAAAAAAAAATTTAGAAGCCCTTGGTTCTCGTATACACACTAAATCTCAATTCAATTTTTATTCCCTTAAACAATAGGGTGGGGGTGGCATTGGGGGTGGTAGAGAAGGTGGCTAATGCCAAGCAAATTTTAGAGTCCTTTGGTTCTCGTATGCATACTAAATCCCGATTTAAATTTTTACTCCTTTAATAATAGGGTAGGGGGTTGCAATAAGTGTGGTTTAGAGGTTTCGTTCTTGTATACACACTAAATCACATTTTTTTTACTCCCTTTTATAACAGTGTGGGGGTGGTATTGGAGGTGGTAGCGAGAGGGGAGGAGAAATGACAGATGCCAAAAAAATTCTTAAGACCTTGACTTTTCGCACATGTCCCAAATTGCAATTTTATGGACTCTTACCTGCTTGCTTTGCCTATTTACCCTTATTTACCCCATTTACCACCGAACTCTTCAACGGAATTGGATCAAAATATAATCTAGTTCCAGATCTCGTTACAATACATAGCTGTACCAAATTTCAAGTCAATATCATAAACGTGCGCACAAAAAAAAGTTACAAACAGACCGACAGACAGGAAATTTTTTTCCCTCAAATTTAAAATCTCGACCTTTCATGAGATTTTAAGCCTATTTTAACAAAAAAATATATTTCAGTTTTCGAGGTAGTTGCTAAATTTACGCCCCCTTGCGAAGCAATTTGATACAGTTCCACAAATTGCGCTCCGTGGGACATCATTTATTGCAGTTGCAATAATTATGCCGATGCATGGATATTTATGATAGTTTTTGTGAACGATCCATCTTTAGGGTGTCTGAAGGACTTGTATTTCTATCTTAAAAATTCTTTTTTTCTCTCTATTTTTATTTCAAAAATGAATATTTAACGTTCACAAAATTTAGGGTTCAAGATGACTGTTTCAGACGGAGAATAATATAAAAAATCATACTTACTGTCGTTTATGCTTAACTGCTGCTCTAATGGTATCAATTGGACGTCGTAACACTATAAACCTAACACTGGATGTACCACACTTTCTTAAAATTATACCTGAAAGGGAATTTTGTTAGAAAACACAACTAAAAGACAATATAAGTTTCAAAAATGTATATATTAAATCTTTAAAAAATTTATGTTTTTACAACTTTTATTCTAAGAAATATGTTTAAAAACACTAATCTGGCCCGTGTGCAACACATGGTGAGGAACGGAACGATTTATAATGTACCAACTACCATCCAATATGCGGTTTTATAAGCTAACGATGCACAAAAAGATTCAAGAAAAGTTCAATGTTACTGAAATTTTGGTGGGCTTTTGCTTGCCTGTCTTATAAACGTGTTTTTTATTTTACATTAATCTTGGTCGCTCCTCAGAGCTTAAAAATGCTTGAAGCGCTACTACTTCTAATTGTATTCTGCAATTACAACTTTTTACGTTCAGGCAAGGCGGATCCCATGCACGTATGAGTACATGGTAATAATACTTTTCTGACACCGAATCACTGAGGAACCGGTTTAGGGCAAACCCCGTCAAAACTCATCGTTTCCCCGTCTAAATCGACTGCTAGGAAACGATGGGGGTCCCATGTCGCTAAGGGCTATTTTCGCTAGAACTTCCGATATACTTTGAATAGAGACTGGTTTAACTTGTCCTCATATTTAATATCTCGTAAGAGTTGCTTGACAACGTGGATTCGTAAAAGGGTTTTTAATCTTGGAAATTTCGAAGTTAAAGTCATATTTTATTATACTTTCTAAATTTAGGTGGTCGGGGCGACATTACGTCCCTGTGCAGCGACATTTACTACACTTGCTAAATTAACGCTCCTTGAGGAGTTATTGAAAATTTTGCATAAAAGACGCTCCGAAGAGCGAAACTATGATTACAAGTATTAAAAACCTCTTCCACGATATTTTTACGTGAAGCTCGCTTTTCGTACGAAGTATCTCCTAAGTCGGAATTTGTTACAGCGTCGAAAAGTATATCGGGGTTTTAGCATGTTCTTTAACATTTTCAGAAATAAAATTTTTGTTGTAGTTCCGAAAAATAAATTTTTGTTGATAATTCATCTACAATTATTATAGTTTCACCAGAAAAACGGTACAAAAGTTACAGCTTTGCGCAAATAATTATTGTGGTCACTATTTTTGTTACATCCGCATCGCTACTGAGTATAATCCTCGCTGACGACAATCTAATATACTTCCCTCAACACTCTTACAAAAAATAGGCCTTGAATAAATAATTACTGAAAGTTATCACTATAGCTTCCTTAGACTATTCTTCAAATTCATTTGTGTATGCCAGTAAAATTAAGAAATATTGATTCTCTCACCTTACATAAACTAAAAATTAAAAAATGGCTGAAGTTAACCCCAAAATTAAAAAGAAAATACATTATTGGCAGCAAAATCTATACTTCAAATGACATATTGAGAACATACTAGAGTTCTGTTCTCTTAACGATGAAATTACTAGAAGTTTTGAATATTTATATTATATATACTAATATACTCTATACAAATATACTTTTCTTTTTTTCTCTTTTAGTTAATGTGTGTATAAATAAGTTTATTTTCAAATACTATAAAATTAATTAATTTAATACATATACTAATTTGAAGTAATTTTGGAATTGTATTATTATTATATTATAGTAGTCTCATCTAGTTTAAGCATATTTAAGGCAATGATTAATACTCCTAGAGAAGTAGTTATAATGCATTGGAAGCCAGCAAACAATACACACGCACATGTACAGGTATCCCAAATCGTTATGAATCGCTCCACTTGCCAGTCGCCGTACGCCGGAACGCCGCTGCGAGCTTTATCTAGCATGAAAAGACTCTGAAAATGGGCATTGTTTCAAGAGTGATTGTCGTAACCGTGACGGATCCCACGCGCAAGCCATTCGCTATTGGTTGGCAATAGGCCGAGCCCCTTACCATTGGTCATTCTAGTGACGGATGAGTAGCTTTTGTCTGGTCTCTGACAGGTGGGATAATAACATTGCCGAACAATGGCGAAACGAAAATATGTCTGCGCACATTCAAAACTCTGCCAAAGATCAAAGATGGTTGCGTGATGATGTATGAAAATAACGAGGTTAGAAAAATCCCGAAGGACCTTGTTACTATTATATTACCGATACGTAACAACCTATTTCTAATAGGAATATAAAAATATATTGTATGCTCTTTCAATACGTATTATTTCCTACATTTGTTGGCTCATGTGAGCTTGGTAATTCCGATTTTTACCTTTTAACTTTTTGAAATGAATTAAATTAGGAACGGTCAGTTCGAGAACGTATGCAAATTTGCGGTTTACGATCGTCCATTAAATATGTTATTAATTTTACGTACAATAATGTACATAACCACTATCTTGTAAAACGATTTCACGTGAAAGTGCAGAAGCGCAAACGATAACGCAGTGTTCTTATCATAAATTTAGTGTTTGATGGCTACCTGAGCCGATCAATTCACGTCTCTGAATGTAGAAAGTTGTTTACAATAATGAAGATTAACATAAGTTATTTTATTTTACGTTCAATATTCATGAATTGGCGGTAAATGCAGAGATTTCAATTTAACTAAATCAAATTAATTAGAAGTTTATTGTATATTTAGAAGAATCATTGAACTCAATTTGAATAAGTGCTTGTACTTCCAGCTAGAATTCGATATTAGTTATACAGTGGTTGTGAGAAGTTTGGAAATACGCTGAATACAATTACAGCCAGGCGCAATCCATATATATCTCTTATATAGTAATTCTGATGTTTTTTTATACAATTTTTGCTACAGCTGTCTTGTTTCCTTCTTTGTTATCCGATTATATAACCAATATATTCCAGGAGCAAACCAATTATCAACGAGACGAAATTTTTTTTGGAAACTGTAATGTAAAGTTGATTAACTCGAAGCGACTGTTTCTGTCCAGGCGAATGTGAGATATTCTTACATCTAGCACGTAGAAGTGTTTTTCATTTTGCAATTTTTGCTAATGAAGACGCTGCCACTTAAAGAATATACTATATATAGTCACTTTTATATTAATTTAACATTAATGTATAACATTTACTTGAGCAATAAATGAACTATTCTTTCAGAATGTCTCAATGTGTTGTTCCAATTGTGCAAATTACTTAGTTAAATTTTTCCTACTGAACTAGGCTAACTCGTTTAGGGGAATGTTTTCTTGATGAAGAAATTCAAAAACTGTTGAAGACCATAAAATTTGGCAACAGCTAAACAAAATAGTTGGCATATTAGTTTTTTCAATGAATTATTCAGTATATCCCCTCGCAACCATCGAAGACCGCAGCCAGATAAACTTAGCTCTAGAATCGGCCTGCAGTGTAGCAGAAGATCGTCGGAAGCAATGACCAGTAAAATCTCTTTATTGATTTAGCTACCAGATTAAATCTTTTCATTGATTTTGGTTTATTAGTCTACTAGCTAATCGGGATTAGATTAACAGTATATGTAGATAATTTTCATATCAGATTTTGTATTTTGAAGTTCATCATATCAAGTTCAATAGTTTGAATCTTCAACATGCTTCCGCATATATACCTTACTATCAAAATAACCTAAAACTAAACTCTAATGTAAAAGAAAGATTATGCAACCTAGAATCAAAAATAACTTTCTTCTCTTTTAAGAATAAAGCTCGTTTTTCTCAATCTACATCAACAGAGACGCAGACTTCAGCCGTAGTAATCGTAAAGAACAAATATGTTTTTTTAGCCAGTCTGTAAAAACATGTGTTCTTACAAGTCTGTAAGTAGTATTCTGTTCTTCGCCTGCTACAAGAAGTTTTCAGCTCTGTGAACAATGATCGAGAGCTCAAGTCTACGTCTCTCTTGATGGCACTGGATGGTATATGGCGCAGAACGCTTACAGCTCCTCTGCATACCCTATAAACTTATAATATTTTTATTAAATGAAAAATTATTAGTATTTTTATTAAGATTAATTTACGAAGATCATATAGCAAAGAGGAACATAAACTCATTCTTAAAATTAAACGTAAATGTACAATTTGAATAACTATGTTTAATGCAATTTTTAGATTTTTAAATTTTGTGACTTCATTTACATAGCGTTTCTTGCAGTCACACAGCAACTAGATTCGATGCCGATTAAATAATTAGTTTGACAAATATTTGACACATATTAATAAGCAAAAATATTTAATTTGTGTTTAATTTCCTTTAAATTTCATATATGCCTCGTCTTGTATAGTGTATTTTTTGGTGTGATCCCCGGTTTTCGTCCCCGACCAAGAGAACTGCATTACAAATCTTTATATAAATAACGATTATGTCCTCACTAATTTATTATTTATTGGTTCCACTTCTTTTTTTCGTAATCTGTTCAAATGTTATACATTTAGTACATATAGCCATACTATGAAAATCACAGATGTCTCTCACTTTCAATATCTTTATTACTCTGTTTTGTTCACAAATTCATCAGGTTCTTTGTCTATATGAATTTGGGAATTATGTTTTCTTCACATTATTTTCCTTTCAATCATAATAATCTAAAATCAAACATTGATTCATGAAAAATGTTCCTAAAACTGTAATCGAGAGCAGTGTTACCCACCTTGGTATAATCATAATTAAATTGAACCGTAGAGAGTGGTGTGTTTACAAATACTTCAAAAATTTTCTTCTACTTAAGAATTTAAATTATTAAGAATCTATAGAAAGAGCAAATTAACTTGAATATAAAAAATATTGCCATAACATTGAATATGAAATAAAAATTAATCCCAATAAGTTTTGACATCAAGATAATATGCCAACAACTGTTTATAATAAAGGTACTCAATAAGCTGTTGGTAAATGGCTCTGCTGAATATGTTTGCAATTTAATTATAGTCTGTATTTAGTTTAACAACTGGACAGTTTACTGAACAAGTAGTTTCAAATTCTCTAAAAGAATCAAGCCTAAATATACGACGGGTCCTGATAAAATTCTCTATTAGGTACTTTGTTATAGTGTGTGTGTAAAACTCCTCTCACAATTTAATTTAATTTGTCCATTAAATCAAACATATTTCCAAATGTATTAAATTTTTCTAAAGTAATTCCAGTGTATGAAAGGAGAAAACATAATGGTGAGAATTACAGACCTATCCTATAGCGAATATGAACTTGTTTTCTAACAATACAAATGCCTAAAAATGTGTCACTTATACCTCCGTTTTCCAATGTATGTAGTTCTGTCTGTCTGTGTGTATTATTTGGTTTGAGTTAATTTATTCTTTGATTTATTTTCCGGAGTTAGACGGACCATATCTACCTCCTGAGTCATCGAAAGTGTTCAGCAGTATTCTCTTCATCGCTTTCCTCAAGGGCCATTTAAGTAGTTCGTATGAAAGATATCTTGTAGCCACAATTATTATTATTACTGTAAAAACAAAACTGCACACTGTATACTTACTTGATAATATACGACTAGCAATACCAATCTTACTTACAAATTCAGATATTTGACAAATATGTGTTAATGTCCAAACTATCATAATATGTTACAGATTATATGTATCATAAATTACTTACTGGCTGTCGAATTAAAGAACTCCTTCTTCTTGGCACATATATGTGACACTAGTGTTTAAATAAAATATTTATGTCCCATTATACGCGCCACGTAGCAAATAATTTTGTTTGCTAACAATTTTTATTTAGAGAGAATTCACTTTAATTTTCAAGATTACTTACTTATTTAAAGATGTCAAGCTAACTTATTAATCCTATTATACAATTCAAATCAAATATAGTAAAGTGCTGTTCAAAATTAATGAATTGCAAGGTTTCTTGCTTCTCCCACAAAGGACGTCGTTTCTTTTATTAGCATTATCCGAGACTAGAAAATACATTTTGTTTGAGGATACCCTCGATACATGCAAATTTAATTCTGATGGAATCAAAACCGACGTAAAGAAAGAGCAAACAACAAATACAAAAGTCGACAAAGAGCTTTCCGACAATCGACTGTGTGCTGCATATTTTACATAGAGGGTCCCAGATCTGCATTCAGGTCACCTCTTGACTGCCTTGCTCTTTTGATGCCGTCCAGACTCTGGAGAATGGGGACCTATACATTGAATAAACTATGGCTACTCGGGCAACTTAAATTAGACTATCGCGCTGCACAAATGACGGATATGCACGAACTTATTCGCTATTATTGTACCTGCAGGTTCAAGAAGTAGATAAGTTCCATTCATTCATTTTATATTATTCTCTGACAATTTATCAGGTAAGGTATAAATGGATTTTTGCGAACGGCGACAACAGTTTATAAAGTTGTTCAAATTGTGTGTCTGGAGCACAACACATAATGACATAATAATATGTTGGTTTGTTCGTCTTATGTGATTTTTAAAAAATTATAGCGAACAGCAAGTGAGACTCCTTAATATTTCGAGATATTATTATATCTTTTTTGTTTCTGTCGTATATAATTGTTCAAAATATTATTTATACAGCAAGTGTGTAAAGTGAAAAAAACACTTTACAGACGAGTTGCATACACAATTTTTCTACTACCGCAGTGGTTACCAAAAATATATGTATACATTGAAATACAAAAATTCTACTTTACGCACTAGTGCGTAAAGTATTTCATTTTAAGCACTAGTGCGTAAAGTATTTCACTTTACGCACTAGTGCATACGTAAAATAATAAGATAGCAAGGTTAGTTGTTGAATAATGTTACATCTAACTAGATATACTTATGTAAAAAAAATTAATACATCGGTACTTTTACATTTACAATTCCTACAATAAAAAAGAAGTTAAATATTGTTCTAGAAGGTCGATATTGTCTTGGCGATAGCCGAGTGGTTTAAAGCGCGAGGTGACAATCGCGAATAATGAGACGAACATCGCACCACTGGGTTCGAATCCTGGATCCGGCACTGTCGGAGGAAATGGTTGTATATCCGAGTTTTTTCAATGTATAACCCCCTTTCTCTCAAGCCCTGGCTTCTGGAATTGGGGGTTGTCTAACTTCTGTGGTGTTTATTATTATTATAAAAAGTAATTTAAGCAAAACTTAAAACTAGGTATGAATTTTAATTTAATTGTTAATAACATGGATATTCCATACAGGAATAAGAGGTAACGAAATGACCGACGTAGCAGCGCATCAAGCTACACAAGAAGGACCTTTTGAAGGTATCCCAATCCGAACAGATGATTTCAATATCTATATAAAACAGAAAATCAAGGCCTTATGGCAACAACAATGGAACGACTCAGATGAACACCTCAAAAATTACAAAGTTTCAACAAACCCATGAAAGCTACCAATGGAGTTCTCAAGAAGAGAACAAGTGGCAATAACTCGCTTGAGAATAGGCCATACCCATCTGACGAGTTATCTTCTAATAGATGCTAGAAGACCACAATGCGAAACATGCCAAATACGACTTACACCGGAACATATTCTCTTAGAATGCACCCAATACATAGGTTTGCTCTTCCTAACATTTCAAGAATGCTTCCAAAACAAAAAATCGAGCCTAATAAAAATCATTATATTTATTAAAGAAAGCGGCATATTAAAACATGTAATATATATCATGATTGAAACCTGCTAAAGGATATATAGTTTTTAATGAACGATCAATGTTTAAATTATAGTCGAGGCAAGAATTCAAGCGGCGCACGTCATAGATCGATTCTTTAAATAAGACAATACTGCTAAGAATAATGAAGCCCCATTAAACTGTACCTATTTCTGAAAAAAGCTTAATAACTGGGTGTCAAGAATTACTCTTTTTAAAGTAATTAATGATTAAAAATTATGTTAGTATTAAAGAGGTGCATCGCTTGAATTCTTGCCTCGACTTTAGTAGTATAGTAGGAAAATAGACCTAGATGACTGGTGGAGGGTGCAGCTAATGATCTTAGCAATAGATGCCGTAGTGGGGAAAAACATGGATATTATATGTGCAGTTGGTACAATTATTAAAGTTCAAACCTTCAGCCTCATTAAGTGTAGATTTTACATTACGGTTACTACAAATTATATTGTAATTAGACGTGTGGGGGATATTGCCCAGTTCATTGGAATCGTTACAGACAGACAGAAATTTTTTTACTTTTTTTACTTTACGCACTAGTGCATAAAGTTTAACTTACTTTAAAGTAAGTACTTTACGCACGGTAGTAGAACAAGATATTTAGCACTCTGATTTTTAATATGAAAACAAAAAATATTTATTTTTACAACGGGGTATAATTAGATTGGTGCCTCAAGCAAATAGAAAACAAAACACTTTTTCCTCTAGATACTGACTAACGTCAATCATTTTAATAAATATTAATAAATATGGATAGTTTGAGAACTTCTGTCTTCTGTTGGACGCCGGACGTATAGTTGAAGAAACATATGCATTTTGTTTATGTTTCTCTAACAGGCACAAAAGTGTGCTAGTCTAAATGCCAGTTCTTGCCTTCGCACACAACAATTAAGCCAACCGGTGTATAGCTGTTACAAGAACAAAAGTTAGTGATCGTTATTCTTTTTTATCACAAAGTAATAAACTCCTATACATTATAATACGGCGGCAGTATTCAAATAGATCGGATGATATTTATCTATTGTTTTTTTGTGTTGTTTACTTTTTGTTATCGATGCAGCGACCACAAAGAAAATGTATTTCGCAAAAACCTTTAACTTAGTTTAGTTCGACAGCCTTTACTGATCCTGCCAATATTAGAGGTACCCTAATGGCGTAACGTAACGTTATGAACTAATATTATTAAAACTTCCTTTTATTTTTTCTCTTCTATAATACTATGGACTTTAGACGCCATCCTTCGCACTATCAGTTTTTTAATGACACATAATTAATTACACGCTGTATATACTGTTGTTTTTGTATCTAATTGCTTACTGTAATGAACATATGAACATTTAGAGAGAACCAATTTAAATTCAGTCAAAAGGTGAGTTTGTTTATGCAAAACACTAAAAGAAATTGGAAAAGTTTTTTAATTTTTTTTATTTTCAACTTTTCAGTCATACCTTAACTATTCATAACGTATAGAACCAATTTACATAAATGCATTCATTGGAGCTGGGTTCCGAAGTGTAAACCTAACTGCATTCCATCTAATATCGTATTTGTACGTGATAAAACGAACGTAGAAGTCGATGATTAGGCGAAAAATCTTTTGTACTCTAACTTTTGCCGGAGGTTCCGGTTGGATAGTATATCTAACCATTTAATCAATTTTCAACCCCGTGCCCCCTACGAGCGGATATTTGCAAAAGAAACGGTGGAATACTGTATTGTCACCCGATCTTAGTAACTGTGCATCAGCTGATTATATCAGGAAATGTGTTAAATAAAGGATCCAAGATTTGTGAACAAACGTGAAAACTGAAAAATATACTATTTTGTGAGTTAAAGAAAACCAAGTAAAAAACAAAAGTTTAAATATCTTGACAAATATACATCATAGAAAAAACTCTTAACAAAATTTTATAGTTGAAAATTTTAATTTATTTATAATAAATTTTTTCAAATGCAAAAAACGTCCTCAAGTTTTAAAAAAATCTCGGTCATCTTAATGTACTCTGATAATGCAACGATTTCAGCTATCGCGCCCATTTCTCGACTTTGACAGCAGGATTTCACAAGCATGCAAAATTTTAGTAACTTAGGCTTCTTGGTCGTTTCAATAAATATTTTAATTTGAAATTTAACATGAAGTTTGTGCTCTGCAATAGCTATATTATTGTCCCTAAGTTTTGTTGAAATGTATCGCTTTTCTTCGAAATAGCAATGCGTTGTTTAAAAAAAAAGTAATTTTTCAATATTTATTTTTTTTTAAATAGTTATAGCAGTAGAAATGAATTCTAGTTGATATACAGTATGATTCACATAATTATTATTGCCGCGGGCCATGGCGGCATGCCTGCCATCAAACGGCCTGACGCACATTAAAAACCTATTAAGATCAATCAATTTGCGAACAGCAGTATAGAGAGCACCGGTATTTTAATGAAGTCGTAAAGTTTTTGTTGCGTGTTGTTTTTTATGCGCCGGGGACTGATTACTTCAACTATACTTACTACTTAACAAATATGAAGTATCACATATAGAAATACACATAAGAAATAGTCAGACAGAGACAATTCTTCCTAAGGACAATTAGGGAGTAAGTTTTTCAAAATACTGTTAAATGGATATTTCACATTCTGTTTCACATGTACCATGTGGATTTTTAGACCATTTAACAATACAGCCAGTGATTCAATTGTATTTTTATGACTTAAGCGGTTCGAGTTCTTGGAATTGAAACATTATTTCGAGCCTAAAAGTGGTAAAAATTAGTTGTTAATTTGATATACATTATTACTTTTAGTGATTTTATGTCTTTCTGTTTTAATAAATATAATAACGAGTCCGGTTATTTTCAAAGTTAATTCACGTCATAATATATTAAGATATAAGTTCAAATCAAGTTGCCGTGCTTTCGCGATAAATGGAAATTTAAGACAGTTGTCAAAGCGTCTGCGAGAAAGATTAGTTTAGCTGAGAATATGGAGTGTTGGTCAAATATTCAACGTTCTTTTGCGACTGAAGCTTATTTAAAAAATTATTATTCTGTAGTAATCACCCAACGTATATTTCGTGGTACTTTCATTTAAATCCATGAGATCCAGTTCCTAGTCGAATAACAATTAAAAAGTAGGCGTACAAGTTTCGCAGTGCTGCTTCATATGTCAGAAAAAAACCAAAAGGAAGAAAATGGGAAATGAAAAATGTTGATAGGAAACAAGCAGCTGTGCTACGAAGTCCTAAACGATCTGCAAAACAACAAGCATTAGCTAGCACTCAATATTTCGATCCGTAGTTATTGCCACATTCTGAAAGACTTACACGTCCATACCTACAAAATTCAAGTCGTACAAATACTTCTGCCTCAAGATTTTGTAACACGCGTTGATTTTTCGAAGGGCTATTTGCTGAAAATCTGAATATCGTTAATTGCTTGCTGATGTCAGGTGAAGATCATTTTCATCCTTCCCGATATGTTAACAAACACAACTTTCTAGCAAAAGTTATGTTTCATCACAACGTTATCAACAGGTATTGGGTAAACTTGGAACAACAGCTTCGTAATGTTGGTGTGGATAATAGAAGAATATGGTTTCAGCAGAATGGAGCCACTTCCCATGTGAACTATCTATGTTTTCGCGTCTGAAGGACTTCTACTATAATTTCCAAAAATGAATATTAACGTTCACGAAGCAGGCTGAGAATAATACAAAATTTATACTTACTTTTCTTTTATGCTTAACTGCTTCACTGATGGTACCAATTGGATGTCGTAACACTATAAATCCAACACAGTAAGTACTAACACTTCCTTAAAATTAAACCTGAAAGGGAATTTTGAAAACACAAGAAATAGACAATATAAAGTTCAAAAAATGTATATTAAATCTCTTTAAAAAATCATGTTTTACAAAAACGTTCAAGAAAATGTATTGACATGCTATAGTCTGGCCCGTGTACAACACATGGTGAGGAACGGGCGACTTATAATATACTAACTACCATCCAATATGCGGTTGGTTTATAGCTAACGATTACACAAAAAGATTCAAGAAAAGTTCCATGTTTAAAAATTTTTGATGGGCTTTTGCTTGCCTGTCTATTGACGTATTTTTAGTTCAATATCAATTTTGATCGCTCCTCGGAGCTTAAAAATGCTTGAATCGCAACGACTTTGAATTATATTCTGCAATTCAAATTTCATACGTTCAGGCAAGGCGGTCCATGCACGTATGAATACATGGTAACTATATTTTTCTGACGCCGAATCACTGAGGAACCGGTTTTAGGGCAAATCCCGTTAAAACCCATCATTTTCCCGTTAAAATCGACTGCTAGGAAATGATAGGGGACCCTTGTCGCTAAAGGCTATTATCATTAAAACTCTCGTTATACTTCGAATAGAGACTAGATTAACTTATCCTCATATTTAACACAACACATGAATTGCAGTGCTTAACAACGTGGATTCGTAAGTCGATTTTTGTTACACTTTCTAAATTTTGGTGGTCGGGGCGACATTACGTCCCCGTGCAGTGACATTTACTACGCTTTCTAAAATTACACTCCTTGATGAGTTTCTGAAATTTTCCGCTCCGTAGAGCGAAAATATGATTTAAAATATAAAAACCTCTTCCAACGGTATTTTTACGTATTTACGTGAAGCACGCTTTTCATGCGAAATGTTTCGTCGGATTTTGTTACAGTTCCGAAAAGTCCGAAAAGTTTATCTAGGGTTTTGGCGTGTTCTTTAACACCCACACTGCTAGGAATTCTATGACAATTTTTTCGAATAATGTTTCCTAATCATGTCAGTCCGAAATTTGGGGACATCAACTGACCGGCACGGTTACTGAACCTCTCAGCTTGTGATTTATTTTTATGGGGTTACTTAAAGTCAAAAGTGTTTTCTAATCGACAGCAAACTTTGGAACAACTAAAATGTAACATTCGGACAAAGATGAACGCAATCCCAATTGAAATGTTGGGGCCGGTGATGAAAAACTTTCTTGCTAGATTTCAAGAGTATCAGCGGCGTGGAGGAAGTCATTCGACTGATCTACTATTTAAAAAATAAAATTTCCGTGTTTGCTCAAGGACCTTGTGTTTAATTTTTGAATAAAAATTTAGCCTTTAGTAAAAACAACTGATTCTGCCGGATCCGTTATTTGGCGGAAGACGAATTTATTTATTAGAATAGTTAGAATTAGAAAATTGAAACGTTCGTCAGGATGGTATAGAAATTATTTAACCGAAAATATTTATTACGGAATCTGTCAGTGATGAAATATTACGGATAATTATTACTTGTTTCTTCGATTCCTGGCAAAGTGAAATAGTTGTTTATAATTAATTGAATGGAATATGCGGTAGGTTCGTGATGAAACATATTCAATAGAATAATTATAAATGTTCAAAAGAATAGTTACAATACGCACTTGGTTTATTGTTTCATTAGTTTTGTTCAGATTTCTCTGACATATGTTTCGGCCTTGCGACCATTATCAAAGAGTCTTAAAAACTGACCTGAAAGTGGTGGCTCGCAGTATATATCTTACAAATCCTTTACCCACCTAGAGGGGGATAATAACTTGATTTGCTATTTCTTAAAATTTAACAATACAGGCCGGAACTACGAACTTAATTTTAATTTTATTACTGTGTCTATTACAGGATTGCTCATAAATTCTGTTTGTGTGTTTGTAACGTTTTTCCTATGGTTTCTTAGGGCCTTCTTAATTTCTAAAATTTCAAGCATGTCTAGGATTTTTCCTTTGTTTGCATTATGCAAAAGTTTAACATTACTACCGTTAAAAATGTGATTATGCTCAATGCAATGTTCGGCGAAACCAGTTGATTTTTTATTATATAAAATAGACTGTTTGTGTTCTCTTAACCTCACACTTATGCTGCGGCCACTCTGACCTATATATACGGCATCACAGTCGTCACACACCTAATCTATTACATACTGAGTAGCTAACCTTATCTACATAATTTATACTATGCCACTTTTTGTTTTCTATATTTGGCACGTTATAAAAACATTTTTGTAATAATTTTCTCTGTTTATTTTTTATTAATTTGTTTATAAGTAACTCATCATAGACATTGTTTTTTGCTAGCGTTTTAAGAATTCCAACTTCTTTTTCGATGTTAACCCTATTGAAATTTAGAGATAATAGTATGTGTACATAGCTATGAAACGATGACATTTTTATCTTCCAAGATTGATCACAATTTGCATGTGTAAGAGTGTCAGTAAAAGTTGGCTTTCTGTAAATATCAAGTTCTAGCCCATGTTCTTTACGTGTCAGCGTAATATCTAAAAAGTTTATTGACCGTTCTTTTATCATTTCAACTAATGAAACAATAAACCAAGTACGTATTGTAACTATTCTATTGAATATTTATAATTATTCTAGTTGTTTATATCCTAGTCTTCTGATCAACTAGACGTTGGGCAGCGAAATAATAATTTGACAACTTTGTCCTTAATTTCATAATTTTAATACAAAATTATTGCACCACAATAATTTATAAAACATTCAAGACAGGAAGTTCCATTTCTAAATCATACTTACAAAACAATATATATCGATTCTAGATCGACCTATTAAAAAAAAGAAACAATGTAATAATTATTAATCATAAAGTAGCTTTGGACACTGAGTGTTGTTTGTGAATAGATTAAATGCCTTTACTTATTGTATTCATGTATTTGTAACCTACAGAATCTGCAATTCAAAGAAATTATTATCGTCGTTAATTCCCGACGTTTTTTTCTCTGTGTATCATAATAAATTAGTAAACAATACTTACAATTTCAGGGTTAAGTGCCTAGTCAACATATTTTAGAGAATATTCAGACAGGCAAACCTTTCGTCTCTTCGCAATATCTAGACATTTCTGGGAACCGGGATTATAATTATATGGAATTCGTGATAATTTGTCAACGGTTAGATTAAGAATTGAAAAATCAACACTTTTAATTATCCCACCGTACACAAGATTGGTGTTGTGTCTTTTTATAGACTCTCATTGGTTTTTTACACCGTCTTGCACATTAATATCTTTTCTATTTTAGTCGGTGGCACGACATATATAATTCTAAGATTTTATCACCTCCGCTATATCGCTATCAATTGCAGATACTTTGTAATGATAGCATGAATATTTTAATTTATGATTCTCTTTAACCTCTCTGATATAAAACTAAGAGTGCCGCTGTTTTAAGATATCCTCGTAAAATGCAACTTAAAGTTCCGATGGACATCATGCGCGGAATTTATTGCGCAGACTATTGCCTTTAACTAGAGTCATCAACAGAGGAGAATGACGAAACGAAATGTGTATTGGTCACTTCAATACGTCCCGCTTGCATTTACGATCGCAAAAAAGCGCTGAAATAAAACTGCATGTAGGGGCAACCAGGGTTACAATTCTTCGACAATTATGCATAGAGAAGAAATGCAAACGTAATTTTATTGTGATTACTATCTTATATCTAAAATAAATGAAAATCTTTAGGGATACAGTGTAAGTGAAGGTAATGTGAAATCGAGTACATTGAATTCGGCTTTTTTACTGCACGTATACTTTTAAAATTAAGTTCATATTATTTAAAATTTTCTGCTGAATTCATATCATATCATATCATATCATATAAACATACTACATACTTTTCATAAGAAAATGTATCAATAATGTTGCATTTCAATATTTTTTGAGTACAGAAATATATGTAAACATATAATAAGCACATACATAACAGAACATTTGTACATCAAAATTTCCTAATGAGACCCACACGAAATTTTAAGGGATGGACTACTAGAACAAAACGATGTTTTGTGGAAAAAATATTTGATTGGAATTTGTTTCAAAAAGTGTATTGCCCATCCTGAGTGTGAGAAAATACTTATAAAATATCTGAGTCTGATTATAAGAAAACGCAGCCATACTATTGTAAAAGTTGGAGTAAGAAATATTTAAAAAAGGTGTTTCTGATTGGCAAATTATCCTTTTTAAATGTGAAGTTGTGCGAAATAAACTTAATTATTTAAAAATATTTTATAATTATGCTGACAAATTCATCACAATAAGTCTAATTGTATTGAAAATTTTTAATGAAAAATGCAAGACTTCAAATTAGAGATAAAGGTTTGGATTTAGAATAATGGAATTTAAAATTTTAGCTGCTTTTGATATGAGAATGTGCTCGAATGATTTCTTAATAGGGAACCGTTAAAATGGATAACTATCTTAATTATTAAAATCACTATTTTAGAATTTCTAATAATTTGAATATCCCTAGATGCCCTCCTTACTATGACATTGACGCCTGTCACCCCTATTTGGGACCATATTTATTGCATTTTGCTCAAACAGTTTTTGCGGTAAAACATCACCTCGAATTAAGCGGCTGTACTAACTGCAAATGAAAAACGAAACTAGTTTTGTTGAATTGCATCATTATTTATCAAAATTTAAATAATATAGTCTTGCCCTACATTATTTCCGTTTAACAAAAATTACTTGCGTTATCTCCCTATGGTATTTATCACATTATGAACATAATTGATGTATGTTGCTGGAATTAAATAAAATTCATTTTATTGCCTTACGTATCGGTTTATGAAAACTATCATCAGAGATCTACAAATTAGCAAAATAAGCTGTAGTTTCTTTATATATAACAACGGATTTATGTAGGTACTTACAATATCTATTTTCATTGAATTTATTGAACACTGATTTTACATTTTCTGTGTCCTCTTGTTTTATATTTGAATGTAACTATTTCTATTCAATTTTGTGAATTGTTTATGTTATTCTTGATGAGGTTTAGTTTATAAACGTTTTAATGTTTATTAACCGCTTTTATAGCTGATGAACTCGAATCCAACATTAAAACTAATTCCAATACTTCTCCCGATCAGTAAGGGCACCTTGACGTGGTATGTTTGTCCCTGTCCAAGTATCCCTGAGTTGAAATATTACTTGTTTCTTTCATGTTAGGTTAGAGTTAGAGATTCTGCTGAGAGTTTAGTTTGATATCCAACTAGGTTAACATTGTCTATTTTATGAAAAACACCGTGGCTGAATGGAAACATCCAGTCCAGTCAGAGCGAGAAAAAAATTGCCAATTTCAAAGCAATGTAATGTTACACTTATTGCAGCATTTGTATGGTGTCTTCAGGTTGTTGTTTAGGTTTGAGTTTGGTAAAAAAATTTATGGGGCAATTTGGTAACTCTATGACAGTTTCACGAATTTGAGAGAAAAATTGTTTATCATATATAAAATAAGTGGAGATAGACACAAAGAAATAGTATTGACAATAATTTGGTGTAGATTTTATAGGTTTAATCAAATAGAACCATGCCTTTATAACTTTTACATTTAAAAAAAATGTTTAAACAGTGGCAGTGCCTTTGCTTTTCTCCAACCTTCCTTGTTGTCCCAGCATTCACTGAACAATTGAAGGAGACGTAGATGTAGTAATATGCCTTCATATTTCTATAATTCAGTTATCCAATCCCATAGATTTTCATTCTTTGCAGCCTTTAATGCTTCCGTCGGTTCATTGTTTTCTAAATCTAGTCCACTTGTATCAACCACAGATGTCGTAGTTTCCACTGCTTTATCATATCATAGCTGTTTATACCGTTTGGCCCGTTCTTATTCTTCTATATTGTTATTTTATGCAGTATCTTGTTTTTATCTGTTAAGTGATTTGACCTCTTTATATGCCATGGATGTCATTTTCTATCTTACTTATCCAATAGTCTCAGGAGTGTTTGTCTAGCTGATTGCTCCGCTATGTTTCTTTTATATTTTTCGTTGTTTTGATTTGTGAGGATATTTATATATTCTTTACATGCCTCGTCTTTTTGTTGATCGATCTACTTATTTTATCTGTCCTAATTCTGTGCTTTCTTTGCCCTATTCCTTCTGGCTGCTATACGCTTTGCCGTCGCTTTCAATTATATCATTCTTCGTCTATATTTTCTTTTGAATATAGGTTCAGTCCATTGTTGTGGAAATCGTTGCACTTTTTTGTTCTAATAGACAGACTTTTTATACTAATTCTTCTTCTTGTTCGTTGGTTGGTTTGTGTTCTGTCCATCCACTTTGTGATTATATCAATTGTTGATACTACCAGAAAGGCAAAAAAAATGCAGAATGCTAAACACAAATTTATCACACATCTATGCGAGTATAGACATTGGTATTCTTAAAGTATATTAACGTTTCGTTGTATTTAAAACCCCATAAAATAAAAATAATATTCATTTATAAAGTCGATAATCTGGTAACCGAATATTTCTTAGTAATAAATCTAAATAACAGTTAAAATTTCACGTTTCTCGTGATTGTTTTTTATGACAACTCCAGTGTTTACATTCTCATGGTTCTCCATTTTAAGAATCTCAAGTATGTGTAAAGAATTATGGATATTGTTTATATTCATTTCTATTAACGTTATTGGAAGTCCTGCATAATAAATGTTTCAACTTATAGGTGCTTGGCCTTCAAGCAATTTGTTGTGACGAATATTAATTTTGAGAAATTAATGGCATGCTACTCTCAAGATTTTGAGGATGAGTTATAAATTAATATTAAGTAAACGGTTTTTTAAATATCTGCTTAAGAACTTAGTGAGAAGATTGATTGTTTGGCTGAGACGCAAGAGAACCAACTCATAATAATTTAGCTGTTGAAGTCTTGTTCTTAGACTTGTTGGGACAGTTCTCTTCATAATAAGCACCAATAAAGGATTTAAAACAACAATAATCATATAAGGTATACAAGTATGCATAAAAATGTTTAGGTAAAGGCTGTGTATGTAAAAATATGAGCAAATGCATATTGTAAATTTTCAGCTTTTAGTTATATTAATTTCATTCTCATCACGTATTCTTTATATTTTTATACAAGCTATAAACAAAAGTATATATGTACCAAGATTTTCTCCACCAAGCCACATAATTCCTCTTGAAAAGATAATTAAATGCAATTTTTGGAACAAATTTATATTATTGTTGAAAACAAAAATAGAAATAAAGTTTGCAATATACTTGCTAACTATGAAAATAAACTAAAAAAGATCAACTATAAAGAAGCAGAAACCAACTAAATCATTACATTAAGGAAAATAAAAATTTCTTAATAGAAAATATTTTTGTATTAGCAAGGCTTGCGTACTTTTCTTGCAATTATTTTTTAGTTGTTAGTACGACTTTTTAAGAAAAGTAAGTTTTTAAAACATTTTTTAATATTTTTTAATGCATCCAATTACATGGTTTCCAAAAGGATTTCATTCTCGTAGTTATTATCTTTAAATGTGTGTGATTTTGGTTTTCACTTTTATTAGAAATTTTCATGTGTACATGTACGTATAATAATTACCGCTTGATTTATTATCCAGTAATAATTATTATACAAGTTGAAGGTATCTTGTTAATGCACAAATAATACTTCTAATAAAACCGTCGCCCACCAACCTCTCTAATTTCTTCGAGCCGTGCACATTGGCATCTGTATTATATAACACCAGTGATATAACGATGAATATCTCATCACTAAACGAAACAGAAACTATTCGGTTTCAATGTTCAAAAGCCAGGGTATAAATCAGAAACTCTATCTGTTCTACATTTACATAAAGGACGGCTAAGATGTAGAAGTAGAACATAAACAGGTTGGGCGATCTTCTTCGCTATTCCTACAAAAAAATCGTATAATTATTGTGCAATTAATATGCGCGAGAATGAAGCGCCCGCTGTGCTGTCGATACCAACTTGTAATTCCTAGTTTTATTGCCGTCGTTTATTATCTTAATAGTACAGTTTACTGGACTGTTGTGCGTGTTTCACCCAATCGACGATGTATATTAACCTTCAAGTTACAAAGCTCTGTCTATCCTAGTTTGTGAGCGAGAAACCCCATTCTAAACTACTTACGTATAAAACTGATCATTAAAAACGCCTACGAATAGATCACCGTTTACTTTTCTATAATTATGTTTAAGGTACATTTTATGAGATAAGATGCCTTTCTCAAATGCTTCAATTCCACTTCCTAGTATTGGAACCAATTGACCATTAAAATTTGGACACCATTTTTGATACATAGATTAAGGGTGAAAAGATAAAATACACAGGTCTACATGATTTAGATGATGGATTTTATTTAACTATGTCCGATAGGCATTGCTGGCTCTTCCTAAAAACAACCGCTGGACCTGCTACGTTTACGGTAGGTTGGACTGAAGTCATACTTATTGTCAGCCTTTACTCTTGGCTGTTTATGATTTATGCTTCTATACAATTCACAAATGTGTGATTATAATATTGTAAATATTTTATTATGCAATAGCATTATCAGTTTAATTTCTCGAAAGTTAAACGATACACAAAAATGTTATTCTACCCTCGATAAAGAGGTTTTATCCCTTTACACAGCAATTAAGCACTTTCGATTTTTATTAGAGGGTCGTAATTTTATTTGTTATACACATCATAAACCTTTGGCTAGGGCACTTACGAGAACAGAGAAAACCCCTCGTCAGAGCTGGCACCTGGAATTTATTGTGCAACCTAATAATGACATATGTCATCTATCAGAGAAAGACAATAACATTGCGGATACCTTATCACCTATAGATGATGTACCGTCGATTAAATCACATTATTCTCCACCTACCTTCATCTCTACTGTATCAGATCATTTCAATTTAAAATCACTTATTAGTGCACAATTGAGAGATTGTGAACTTACTTCTTTAATTAATAATCAATATAATCCAAGTAAACAATCTAAATACAATTTACAATAAATTTTAATTCTCTACTCTGAGGACAAGATTTGGTGCGATATTTTTAATTTTAAATGTCAGCCGTACATTCCAAAGTCTTTACGACGTCCAATTTTTGACGCCTTTCATAATTTGACTCATCTAGGAATTCGTGCCAGTAAAAACTTGTTAAATCCGTTTACTTCTGGCCTAAAATGAATTCAAACTGTATGTTAAGGGCTAAAACTTGTAAATTGCCAAACTTCAAAAATAAATAAACACTAAAGCCACAATATCAGATTTCTCAGTCCCCAAAGCTCATTTCGGACATATAGATTTAGTTGGTCCATTCCCAGTTTCACATAGATGCTCCTACATTCTTATGGTTATCGAATGATTCACTCGTTGGCCAGAAGCCTATCTTTTAAATAATATTTCTGCAGAAACCGTCGCTAGAACATTGTTTCAAAATTACATTTGCCGTTTTGGCATTCCTTTGACAGTCGCTATTGATCAAGAAACACAATTTAAGTTAAACTTATTTCATGAGTTTTCCAAGTTTTTAGGTTTTCATCGAATTCATTCGACTACATATCACCCCCAAAGTAACGATATGGTCGAGCGTTTTCACCGAACTCTTAAAATAGCATTGTTAGGGAGGTCCAATTCGCTTCACTGGTATGATGAATTACCAATCATTTTACTAGGTTTACGTGTTATGCCTAAAAACGATTCACTTTGATCATCTGCCGAACTCGTTTGGTCAGACTTTACGTCTCCCTGGTCATTTTTTTACTAAACCACATGTCGATACTCCAGTTTCTACATTCATTTCGAAATTGCATTATTTTGCCAATTTAAACTTCATTAAGCCCAGACATAATGCTTCACAAAAATTTTTATCAGTCCTAATTTATCGACTTGTGACTACGTTTTTATTCGTCAAAACAGACTTAAGCCATCTTTTACCCGTTTTGTACGAGGGGCCTTTCCATGTTGCCTCTCGAACAAACAAAATCGTTTCGGTTCTTAAACGCGGGAAGAACATTAGTGGCAGTTTTGACAGAGTTAAGCCTGCGTACTTGCTGAAAGGCGTTATGGATCATCCTGTCAACATTAATCTTAAGAAAGTTAGGTTTAATATTGATTCTTTGGCAGGATGATTTTATTTTGCAGGGGGAATATATGTAGGGTTCTCTCACTACATGACTTCAGGCATAACCAGCTATCTTGAAAATATAGTTAATATTGGATAAACAAGATTCAGAAAAAAGAATACAATTATTATAATAATAAATATTGGAACTTCAGAATATTGATATATATTAAACAACTTCAGAATACTTTTACAACTGTTAATCTACAAATAAAACTATTATCCTGCAATGCTTTACTAAGCTGATTGAATACACAACGACACAAAGGAATGTAAATGATGGGGCTCAATCAAGACGGCTACGGCTTATCGTATGCTATATGAAGGTATTTACATTTATTCCATTTTGAGAATATTTTACATTGTTAATTTAACAAAATGAAGGGTTATCAGGTTACCGAAAAAATCCAGATAATCAAGTGGTATTATGGTGGCCGTTCAATGCGCAAACAATGTTTAATTAGGAATATTTTAAAAATCTAAATTCATGATTTTTCCACAATAACTCCAAAGAATCGAATTTAAAGAATCTCGAGATCTTTCAATGGAATTTAATATATTTTCTTCCTATCCATGCGTAGTGCCTGTAGTAAACCAAATAAAACGTTTGTTACCATCATAAAATTTTAATTGATTTGCAACTTTTCAAAAGTTACAGTTGCATATTATGAGATACCTCATGAGACATGACCAACTTCAAAAGAGAAATAACCTATAACATGTAAATACATTTTTAGTATCAATAAAATGTAATACATTCTATCTTATTACGCAATGTAAATATGTTTATGAATCCTGTTTACTCAAATATGTATTTAGTTTCAGCGGTTGAATAAATAATAAAGCAATGATGAAGTTCTGGTCCTGCGAACAATGACAGATATATACTTTGGTGCAATTTTGCTTGTTGTCTTTGTGTTCTACTCTATATCCACTTTGATTACGTTTGCAGCTCAGTGTATTCAAATGTTGTAACCAAACAAACCACCCCCCATTCAGATCCAGATTCATATAATCAAAATTGGAGAATTTACCCTGTTTGTTTTGCTATAATCCGCATGTTGATAAAGCCACAAGCTACAATAATTACTTCAAAGGAAACTCTTTCGTACTATAATCTCCAAGTTATTTTGTATCTAATTCATAATGTTAAAAATGCTCGTATCGCTACTTTGTAAAGCCGTTAATCAATCGTTTTTGTAACTTTATCATTACTTGCGGTGCTTTGTTAACAAAATGAATATTTATTGAAAATGTATATTTTCAGTAGATAATTCTTGACTTTGCAGTTTTTTAAGGTAAATTATAAACCTCTAGATAAATATTAAATAATGTTATTAGTATACAGGGTGTATACTGAATCGATCGATATAGAGAAAAGTAGGTATCAGAAAATTTTGAAAATTTAGATTATTACTAACGTCGGTGTGGTCAATCCAATTAAAATTACAAGCAGCTGGCACTTCCGCTTATACCGGAAGTCGATACCAACTTGCTTATTTCAAATGAAATACCCTATATATTTTAGGGGTCTCGAAAAGAGCATAAAATTCTGGGTCGAAAATATCATATCCTATACCTAAACCTAGCCGTTTCAGAGATATTTGACATATTATAGAAAACTTGACAGGTGCAACGGTTTGCAAGAACCGTTATAACTTTCTTCGTGTAAAAGATCCTCATTTGCTTCTTGTCACATCAAAAGAACACAAGGAGAACTACGTTCTACAACTAAAATAAATTCAATAATATCATACCAAGTGTTTCGTTTTTCGCGTTACATTTTGTGAACTACAAACCGCGAAAACTTGTTTAGGTCAAATGGAACACCGTGTATTTTTTTACGTCAAGTTGTGTAAAATTGAATTCCCTTTTTCTGATATTAGCATTGGAGGGGTTAAAGTTACAACTTTTTGAAATATTTGAGATTTTATTAGAAATTCATGAATTGTTGTAATCATTTCATCAAAATAGCAATGATTAGAAACAATCAGTCATTATCTTATGTCAAAAAATGCCAGCACGTTTAAATTATACCAACGAAAACTTTTTAAATTTGTTTATTATTTATGGAGAATGTGATAAAGTAATATCAAGAACTTGCAGCACATTTGCTACACGATATCCACAAAAACGCAAAATAACACTAACACTGTAACATGCGTATTAATCGAATTGAATATATGGCATGAACTAAAATAGCAGAGATAAGATCAATTTAAAATATGATTTCATTTTAATTTAATAATTGCTCAAAATTTCGCCCTAACCTCGACACATTTTTTGCACCTTCGGATTAGTTCCTCTTCTAATTGAAACCTGTGATATGCTTTGAAATCCATTTCTTACTCTTTGCATACAATCTTCAATGGTTGTTAATGGGCTCTTATAAACTTTATTTTTAATAGTTCCCCAATTGAAATAATCCAGAACCACTATCCTAAGAGATGGATTGGCCGGGGTGCAAGTGCACCGATCAGTGGCCTCGGTCTCCTGACCTAACTTCTCTTGATTTCACTGCGTCACGTTATCTAAAATCATGTGTTTATAATACTCAAATCGACACGATTGACCGATAGAGAGAAAAAAAATCGATCAAGAGTTTGCAATGCTACAAAATGACGAAAGAATTTTTTAGGGTATTCAACGTTCCTTAGAAAAAAAAGACAAAATATAACTACAAAAAACATATAAAAAAATAAAAAGCATAAGGTATTTCTCTTCAGAATGTTGGGTAGTCATTTATTTTACACATAAAAGACATGGAATATGTTTTCCATTATTATGTTTTGAGAAAATTGGGACAACGTTTAGCTGTAGATTCTTGAAATTAAAGCAAGTCGATTCAACCCAAAAAGTAGTGGTCTAACTCTTCTCGTTTTCAAGATACAGGGTGGTAAAAGATTAGTATTTTGTCTCTATTTTTTAGACTATTAGGGAAACGTATCTACTTCAAAGTTGGTAACGATATGTTTTTCAGATTGCTAATTACAATGGTGCCCACTGCCGATGTCACATTTTATATATTGCACCACTAGTTGCAGTAATTTTATTTGGCACTTTAAGCCATATCTTTTTTGAGGTTAGATTTTCTACTATTTTAATCGAAACGGAATTTAATTTCATAAATATAAGGCGTACTTGTTTAAACGCAATAAAATGCACCCTCTCAGAGCAATACTCGATTTACAACACACACACACACATACACATACATCATTTGGAAGAAATTCAATTGTACATAAAAGCGTTTTTTTATCTAGTAGATGTACTTCAAGTATGATGTCTTGAAATCTTCATTAGCACTTGTGTCAATCATAGTATACATTATAAAATATTAATAATTTGTACTGTTTTCGTTCTACTGGTAAAATTTGCATTTTTTACCTACATTTTGGACTAAATTCTTCGTTAGTTTATTTGAGTTTCTTATTTGAGAATGCCCTGTTACCAGTATTCAAATCTAGAAATGTGTAACATAGTCGCAGTTTATACTCAAGAAAACCATAATGGTCATGCGACTGCGAGAAGATATCAACTGTTATATCCTAATCGAACAATACCAAAATACCAAATCATAAAACGTTTCAAGGAATTTTCCAAAGATTTAGAGAATCCGGAAGTGTTCGCCGAAGAGGAGGATCAGGCAGTCCAATTAGTTACGCACCGCAGCAAAAAAAAATATTTTGATGCGTATTGAACAGAATCAGGAAATAAGTATACGAAAGCTATCCGCTACAACTGGAATTAGCTCAACAATTATTTACAAAGTGATTCATAGAAACCAACTACACCCTTACCATTTTACACCCGTTCAACATTTAAAACCCCGAGAGCTACCAGCAAGATTAGCTCTCCTCGCCGGATTACAGACAAAGTAATAATGCACAATTCCCGAAAAGTGTTACAGATGAAGCCACATTTACACGAAAAGGTATTTTTAATTGGCGCAATATTCATATTTGGGCCGTAGAAAATCCTCATACAGCGCATGTTCATCACTTCCAGGATGAATTTTCAATTAATGTGTGGCGTGGGATTATCGGTGACAATATATTAGGTCCCCCGACGGGCCTAATATATTAAATGGGACATCATACTTATAATTTCTACGGAACAATTTGGACAACTTATTAAATAATGCTAATAACATTAACAGAAGACAGATGTGGTTTATGCAAGACGGTGCTCTTCCTCATTTTTCAATAGCAGTATGTAACCATTTAAATGAACCTTCTCCACATCGTTGGATTGGATGCAGAAGCCAGTTTGCATGGCCAGCTCGCAGCCCGGATTTAAATCTCTTGGACTTCTTCGTATTTACTTGAAAAGTTTGGGCTATGGATCCCAAGTGATAGAAAATCGCGACATGTTATTCCGAAAAATCCAAGAAGCAGGAAATACTATTAAAAATCAGGAGGAAATACCATTCCGTTTACGTCAAAACATCATGAAACGATGTAAAAAATGTATTGAAGTTAATGGAAATCACATTGAAAATTTGAGATTATGAGACAGTTTTGATTTACTGTTATTAATTTACTACTACTAGATTTCGTTGATTATTTCATTTTATTTTTATTTCGTAGATACAAATAAATTTCTCTGAAAGGGTGCATTTTATTGCGTTTAAACAAGTATACCCTTTATTTAGGAAATTAAATTGTGTTTCAATTATAATCGTAGAAAATGTCCAAAACCTAACCTCAAAAATGATCCGGCTTAAAGTGACAAATAAAAGTACTAACTAGCGCTCTCTATAAAATGTGCCATCGGTAGTATCACCATTGTAATTAGCAACCTGAAAAATATGTCGTTACCAACTTTGAAGTAGATACGTACAATAGTCTCCAAGATAGAGACAAAATACGAATACTTTCTTTTACTTTATCACCCCGTATCTTGAAAACGAAAAGAGTTAGACCACTACTTCTTGTGTCAAATTAATTTGATGTCAAGTAGTTACGGCTAAGCGTTGTTCCAATCTTTTAAAAACACTCCGTATTTCAAGTTTGAAGTAACTACCACAAACAATCCTATTTCCTTCCACCAGAAGAAAAATCCATATCATCCAATAACAATGCATTTTGTGTCAAGGGAGAGAAGTTTATTAATGTATACTGGAAAGCATATCGGTTCTAGAATTATTCCTTGTGGAATGCTATGTATTAATTGCCATATTCTAACGCTTCTCTTTGGCGTACCCTTTTGTGCATTTAGTACCTTCCAGTTCTTTTGGAATTAATTTGAAACATTTACCTTTGACAACGTCGTTTTTCTTTATTAATTTTTTTAATTATCTGTATTGTTCTGTCAAATTTAGAGACAATATCGGTAATAATTCCAATTTTCTATAATTTATTCCTAATGGTGCGTAAAAAGTGTCTCAGTATACACTACTTGTCTTTTTCTTGCATTTATATCTTTCTCCGTATTTATACAGGATGGGGCAATAGTGCGTCGGACCTCGATATCTCGAGTTCTACGATAGCTAGAAATTTTTTAAAAATTGCAAGTAAACGAGATAAAAAAGTCTATAACTGGAAATTATTTTCCAACATACAGGGCGAGCCAAGATGAAATTACAGGACCAAGTGCCTTTTTTAATGGAATGCTATGTATATCTGTACATTTTTTGAAGCCTCTTTCTAAGCTCGATTCATTCCTATATTCGCATTGAAAATCTGCCAACCACTTGGATATAATGCATTTTTTTGTTGAAATAATGCAATCTGCAGATGGATATTAAAAACATCACCACCAATTATTGGTCTTAAGGAAAACTTTTGTGAATATCAGTTACGAAACATCTAATTAATGTTTTTGAATTATTTTCATTTTCTAAAATGTACAGGGTGGCTAAAAATTATTTTTCAATTAAGAACATTTTAAGTTGAATTTTCTTAATTTTTTCAAATGGAACACCCTGTATATTTTTCGATTATTTGATGTAGAAATGAAAAACGAACATTTTTTGTAAGTATATCCCTATAGCTAATTGCAACCGTTTTCGTTTTATAAATAAATAATTGTTTATTTTTCAATTAAGAACTTTTTAAACTGAATTTACTCAATTTTTTCAAATGGAACACCCTGTATATTTTTCGACGATGTTATGTAGAAATGAAGAACGAACATTTTTTGTAAGTACTTACCTAAGTATAGCTAATTGCAACCATTTTCGTTTTATAAATAAATAAGTGTCAAATTCAAGAATAAACTTAAAAAAAGAGGTTCCGTCAAATAATTCATTACAAAAATTTATAATAGGTGTTCGACGTGTTGCCCATTTTGATTGACACACGTCTTTATACAATTTTGAAATGAGGCCATTTAGTGGGACCATTTCTTCCAATTGAAAAGTAAATAGTATTTAACCGGTCCTTTACTGTAATGTTTTTTTTATACATTTTTTTGCTGTTTTTGTTATTTGACAAGCAATAAAACCTCAGTTTGGTATAAATTGCCGTGTATAAAGGAGCATTTATCACACTTATCTGTCGTTACAATTTGTATTGAATTTAAAATATTTGGAATTTTACAATATGAATTTTAATAAAGCGGAATTTGTAGGCATGACTTTTGTGTTGGGCGAGTCGGACAGAAATTGTTTACTTGCCAATAGAATTTATCACTAACGTTATCCTGAAAAAAGAATTTCCTTCTGGATAGATTTCTGGAAACTGGACATGTCGAATATAAAAAAAGTGAAAGAACGAATAAAATGAGTTTTCTGTGGTGCTGGCAACGGCTGAAAATCCCCATGTTGGTCAAAGAGAAGTGAGCTCATTAGTAAGAATAAGTAGATCGTCTGTGGATCGAATCTTAAAAACAAATAAGTTGCATGCATATCATATTGAATTGCACCAGGAATTATGTCATCGCAATTTTCAAAGGCGGCTAAAATTTTGTAATTGGGCCAGAGCTGAAATGCAACATGTTGTCAAATTCTTCGATACTGTTGTATTCAGTGATAAGGCAGGCAACTTTTCATAAAAATGGATTTGGTAATAGGCACAATTCCATTATTATGGAAATTGTGCCTATTCGGAAAATCCGCACTTTTTTATTCAAGTTTATAACCGACACAGATGGTCTATAAACGTTTGGGGAGGAATTATTGGAGAACATGTAATAGGGCCACATTTCTTTGGTGGTACATTGACTGGAGCTATTTATTTCATTTTTTTTAAGAACTATCTGCCACAATTATTGGTAAATCTCCCTGAAAGAATTCGAAATAGGATGTGGTTTCAGCAAGATGGTGCTCCACCACATTATTTAAATGCAGTTAGAGACCACTTAAATAATACCTACCCTAATCAATGGCTTGGAAGAAATGGACCCACTAAATGGCCTGCTATATCCCCAGATCTTACAAAAATGGATTTCTTTTTATAGGGATACGTGAAGGAAATTGTTTAGACACACCAATAACAGTACAAAATATGAAGGAAATAATATTAACTGCCTTTACATCTATCACACCGGCAGCTTTAGGAACAGTGGGAACCTCATTTCAAAAGCTCATAGAGATGTGTGTCACTCAAGATGGGCAACATGTGGAACATTTATTATAATTTTTTCTACTGAATTATTTGAAGAAACCTTTTTTTTGAAGTTCATTTTTGAGTTTTGTAATTATTGCTCAATAAAACGAAATTGATTGCAAATAGCCCTAGGGAAGTACTTACAAAAAAAATGTTCGTTTTTCATTTCTACATCACATCGCCGAAAAATATAGAGGGTGTTCCATTTGAAAAAATTGAGAGAAATCAATTTAAAATGTTCTTAATTGATAAATAATTTTCGGCCACCCTGTACATTTTTAGAAAATGAAAATGATTCAAAAACATTAATTAGATGTCTCGTAACTGGTATTCACATAAGTATATTCTATAATTACAATCATTAGCAGTTTGAGAGTTTTGATAAGTGATGCAATTCGTTATTATTATTTTTTCTATCTTGTTTATATTTCCGCTTTAAATAACTATAGTTCATGTAAGAGTTAAAGATCGGAATTTTTGTAAACAATAATTTATTGAACGCATTATTTTATCGAAGGTTATTGATGTGCACCATTTGACACCATGGATGTCTAAAGCGGTATCATCTCTAAATATATCGCAACAAATGAATTTTGCTACTTCAAAAAATAAACATCAAATAATATAATGAAATTTATTTAATTTAATTGGGTTAAAGTTCGATAGAGAAGGTTATATTTTCGTCTGTTGGAATATTCTTTAATTTTAAAAATAAACAATGATTACAATTATTCTGTAAGTATATTAAAAATGTTTATTTGTTAAATTAACAAAGCACTTATGACTTATCAAAATTAAATGTGTCAATTTCATGCACTGGAAAATCAAATGATATACAGGATGTCCCCCGATGGGTTAAGCTTTCTTATTTTTGATTTGCCAAGAAAAAAATGTTTGTTTATAAAAAGTTTTGCTTGTCTTAGAAAGTCACAAACTTACGATAAATTATAAAGATTTGACAATATGAAAACAAAGAACATTTTGTTTACATTTTTAATGAAAATTTTATTTGACAAGGTTTTTTCAAATATGGAAAGATTGAATGCGAAATTCACTTGCAAAATAAGGGAAAACTTTTTAAAATAACATTTTATTGAACTAAGTTGAACACTATTCTACACGTAGATCTTCTACTAGTACATATTTTTATAACTTTTTCTGAATTCTTCATATATAGTTGATAACAATAAATGAAGTAACTGTTCTTATATTAAATTTAAGAAATAACTGTACACCTGATCCAGATAAATTAACTACTGAAACAATAAAAAACATTCATGAATGTATCATTTCCTCATTAACTCATTTTTTTTTTCGTTTGAGACAAATAAAATACATTTGTATAGGATTGGTCAATTATTTTAAATACTACCTATATCTCAGCTTACTCTATCTTCAAAAAATTCACTTAAAATATAAAAAGGTTTGTCCAGAAGATTTAATTCGTATAAAAATTGCTAAACTTGATGAAAGCTTAATTTCAGTCGGTAACCTATTAAAAATATTTAAACCTAGATAGGAGAATTTGCAGACACATCATATTTACAAAATGGTACATGGAAATAATTCTTTTGTCTAGTATCTATATTGTGTATACCGTTATTTAATGTAATTCCCTTTATTTCTATAAATAAAAACACATAGTTCAAAAATTAACACACACACAAGAGTTAAAATTTTAAATTTTCTAAAAAGGTTTCTACAAAAGTGCCCACTAGATAGCCCAGCAATAATTCTAATAATACGTTTTTGACTTATAAAAACATCCTCCGATTGGGTGGAACCACCTCAGAAACATACGCCATATCTCAGCCTAGAGGAGACTTGTGCATGATATACCATAATAAGTTCATTTGTCAAAACTATTTTTAGATTTTTTTAAATAACACACCGAATTTAGTTTTGAAACTAACTGGGAACAATGAGTCTTCCAGTTGAGACTCTAGTCAATCGTAACTCCTAAGAATTAAACTTCTTGTTTATAATTTAACATGTCTGAACCATTTATAGAAATGTCTAACTGTGAACAGGTTTTTTGTCTGTTATGGAATCTAAGTAATTGAGTTTTCTCAGAATTAAAATAAAGAATATTCGACTTATACCAATCGCTTAACACTTGTAGAACATTATTGCATTTAGATTTTAGCAAGTCATCTGAAATTAGCAGAGATGTATCGTCTGTGTACATAACAAAAAATGCATTAGAGGTTAAAATATCAATTTCGTTTGTATATAATAAGAATAAAAGTGGTCGCAGTACCTAACTTTGTGGGACACCTACGTCTATATCGAGAAATTCTGGTTTAATAATATTAGTATTAGTATTGCCCGAATATTGTTTACAGTTATTCAAAAAAGAAGCTATCCGAACATATGCCACACCACGTTTCCCATTCGAATGAAGTTTGTATAAGAGTTTGATATGATTGACACAGTCGAATGCCCTGCTGAGATCACAAAATATCCCAACAATATCTCCATACATTCAATCAATTTTTCATAAAATTAAAATGTAGCAGTTTGAGTAGATATATTAGCCCGAAAACCATGTTGTTGTTTAGTAATAATATTCTGCTTATCAATGAATTTAAATAAGCGATCTAAATAGCAATATTCTAATATTTTAGAAAATCCAAATGGAACAGTTATCGGCCTGTAATTTTTCATAAACTGAGGATCTTGTTTTGTATAAATTGGAATAACTTTTCATATTTTTAAAAATTTTGGAAATGCCCCGGTTAAAAAACAAAAATTAACTAAGTAAGTCATTGGTTGAATAATGCATCCAATTACTTTTTATAATTAAAACATGGAAACTTCATCAGGACCTGAAGAATATTTGTCTTTCAATTTATTATTTAGTAAACATTTCATCACAGACAAAAGTTTCAAGGAAAATCGAATGTGGATTTTTCGAAATATTAAAAATCTCTAATTGAACTACTTGCAGGTATTTGTTGAATTACCCTAATCGGTTGTTCGATAAAAAATTTATTAAAAGTAGTAGCTAAATTTTATTATTCTGTTCTGATAGTACTATTTCTTAGTATCTTGAACTAATTGTGTATGGACTTTTTTGCAGTTTTGTATGTATCGCTTACATCAGGACACATATTCTTTAAATTATGTAAGTCTTTTAGTTTCGAGCTTAATATTATTAATGTATGCTTCAAATGAGGAAAAATCCCGCAGCAGTGGAAGGAATCAATCCCATTTTTAAATCCGACACTAAACAATTACAGACCCATATCGTAATTAATAACATTGCAAAGATCTTTGAGAACACCTTAAGAGCAAGACTAATTGAATTCTTTCATGCTCTCAATGTCAACACAAACGGACAATATGGTTTTGTATAGAACTCGAACACCGAAAATGCCGTTGTCGATTTTTCGGAGAAGACAGTCGGGGCTTTGAACGAATCATCGGCGTGTCTTGTAACTTTCCTAGATGTGGCTAAAGCCTTTGACACCGTGTATCTCGAAGTACTGCCCAATAAACTAAGCAGCTTTTGTGTCCGACGTCTGGCGCTCTAACTTATGTTTGATTACCTAACAAACAGAATCCAACGAGTAAAAATTGGTAACGAGGTAAGTTCCGATTTGGCCGTAAAAATGAGAGTACCACAAGGGCCAGTGTTAGGTCCAATACTGTTCCTTGTGGACATAAACAATATCACAATAATTAATAACTTCACTGGTCATGTCATATGTTATGCCGATGATACTGCTACAATATTCATAGAAGAAAAATGGGAAGATGTTATACTGAATTCGGCTTACAAGTGATAAATTCATGGTTAAATTACAATATGCTCACTTTAAATGTTAAAAAAACGAAATTCATTACTTTTAGCCTTACAATCGTTAACCTACTATTTTCAACATTAAATTACTTTTTATTTACTAATGTGTATTAAGAATATATGTTTATTCTGAAAAGTTTGATTATAGAAACACTCATGTAACTCGCTCCACTGCTAACATGGCCCTTGCTGTTAAACTTTTCATAAAAACAGTTACCTAAAGGTCTCTATATTTTTTTTTTGGTCCCAAGTTTTTTAATTTATATATCCCCTGTCTATTCTTTCTTAATTACAATGTTATAATATGTGAACTTATCAAAACCGCATTCGTTATGTACGTTCTTTATAAATGCTCAGAGCGAGCAAATATGTCTGTTACTTTTATACGATACTCACCCCATGTTTTGCTGGATCAAATTTTACGTTGGTATCTACTTGATTTCTTCTAACACTCACTAAATTATTACCAATTTCCTTTTCCTTTGTTAAACACCGCCTATAAATAAGGAATACAATTGAAATATTTTCAAATATCGCGTGACCTATCAAAATTTTATTACATACAGAAATGTGTAGTGTATTTCAGTATGCTAACATATACAAATCTTTGCTCAACCACTGCTGTTTTTGCTGGTAAGGTGTGAATAGCCCCGGTGTAAAACAACATACCAAACCGCGGCCAATGTTAACATAAACAATATTTGTTCTCTTTCCATTCTTCCCTAATTCTTTTCATTAGGAGTCATACACCATCAATATTTTGTGCCAAGTACCGATCTAAAATTAGAAATGGCTTATATTCATTAGAATAAAAAGTAAGTAAAAGTGATAGTCAACGATACTAATTACACTGATTTTAGTGACATTATTGCCTAATATTGTTCTGACATAAAAATCAGTTACAATTATTCCGTTTCCTGAAAATGCGGACGCACATGATTATATTTGATTCTACACAATTTATAATATTTGTAAAGTACATTTTCTAATTAAATTTAAATTGGATTTATAAGTTATCTCCCATAATTCGTTATAAGTTATATGATTCTGTAAGAAAAGAGCATTTAATTATATTGAGTGAAAAGTATACATTCCATAAAAAAATCAAATAAATGTTAATATATGCTCGGTCGTAAAAAAACAAGTTCTTTGAAAGCTATAAAAGAAATAATAGTTAATTTTTCATTCGCTCTATGGAGATGTAAACAACGCATTCATATACTTTGCAATTAAGAATGCCCGGGATACCAAAAATAACAATATTTGTCAAGAGTACATTTCGTTTTATAGCACAAGCCGATGACATGCGCTGTTACTTTTTGGCCATTTTTTAGCACTCAGTTCTACAAACTTATATTGTAAACCAAAAACATCTGCTTCGAGTAATACATAAACATCACTACCTAAATTATCTCACTTAACGTTATTATTATTAGAATTTGAAGGAAGGTTTTATTTGTAAATATAGTGTAACAGAGTCTGCCATTTTATTATTGAACAAATACGCAATACGACTTTTAATTCATTTTACGCTGTTTCTTCAATAATAACATTACATTTTATAAGTTCATTTAGCTAAATTTATTCCGATACGTGGTAATTTTTAAACATAACAAGCAATGAATTAAAGACGGGGATATGTATATTGTTGGATTATGTAAAAATCACTGAACTCTATACTATTTTTTTTTTCATTTTTGGCCTTACGAGATATCGTTCTGGCCACGAATTTATCATTAAAGGTTTCCAAATCATAAATGTACACATATATGTATTACAACTTAAAACAAACATATAGCGGCCAACTATATGTATATGTTACACACCCACACACGTACAGCTACATAAGTTAAAGGAAGAATGATTGAAAAATTAATAACTGTAACCAAAATAACAACAAAAAAATAAATAAATAATAATTTTTATCTTTTTCCCCTTTTTCCAATATATAACAATAACAGCAACAATAACAACACCGCAAAATTTTATACAGTAATAATGGCATTACTAGTATTATATTTACATACAGGGGTTGCAATTAATTCACAGGGACAGTATTCGATATTTCGTAAAGTAAAAAAGATGCAGGAAAGGTTAAATGGGGAAAAAGTTGCGTAATTTCGGGATTAATGAAACGACCTCTTGAAGTTCCTAATATACTTGTTTGCCCTTATTTAACAAAATATCAAAAAAGTCCATTTAGGTTTCTTATTAGGTGTTAATGTAGCTATAACTCTGTATAATCAGATATTAAACAAAAAGTTTCGTTTAAGCTAGGCCACCAGAAATTTTTTTTTAAATACGGCCCTATATTTTTATTTTTTTTTGTATAATTTGTCATTGTCAATACGGCTATTGAAATAGTCTTTTTTGCGATAATCCAGAGCCGTATTTAGCCAAATACGTTATTAATGGTTTAGAAGCAGTACAACGCCTTATTTTCAATATTTTTGATGAAAGTTACAGACAGGCAGACCGACAGACAGACCGACAGACAGACTGACAGACAGGAATTTTTTTTCGCTCAAATTTAAAATCTCGACGTTTCATGACATTTTAAGACTACTTCAAGAAACAAAATTTTTTTGCGTTACTATACTTCCACTGGACGTGGAAGTAATTAACACACATAGGTTGACCACGGATGATATGCGTGAATAACATATAGATAAACAAAAGGAGACTTAGATATATATCATAGCACGACTAGAGCATTATTGCAAGTAACGGACGATATTTATCCAGCAAATGACAAGAATAAAAACATCTGTTTAGTCTTACTGGACTTCAGTAAAGCATTTGATACTTTTAGTTATACCACTTTATGCAAAAAACTTAAATATTTTAATTTTAGTGACTCCGCAATAAATTTTTGTCAAAGTTACTTACTTAACAGACGTCAAAGAGTAGTTTTTAATGGTAGTGTTTCAGAATATCAGGCTAAGTAAAAGGTTTACCACAAGGTAGTATTTTGGAGCCTTTATTATTTTCTTTGTATGATTTTCACTTATTTTTAACATCTTGTACCACACTTCAATATGACGATGACACGCAAATATATTTATCATTTTTTTCACATCAAGTCAATGCGGCAACTGAAGCAATTAACTTAGATTCGGAAAAAATATCGACTGTTTCAAAAGCGCATGTTCTTGCATTAAATGAGTCGAAGACAGTAGTTTTAATATTTGGGAAGAATAAGATGGATCTAAAAGCTCATAACAATTTTAATATTACACTTAATAATCAGGTCATAAAATTTAGTGACAACTGCAAAAATCTTTGAATGGATGAAGATTTAAGATATTTAAAATATGTCGGTCATTTGATTCAAAAGTCGTATGCAAAATTAAAATTATTATATATGAACAAAGATATTTTGTCAAGCGAATTAAAACTGAAATTAAGTGATAGTTTAATTTTGTCTGCCTTGTCTTATTGTGATACTGTGTAGTGGCCGGCCCGCTTAAAAAGGGACCAAGTAAGTTTACAAAAGATCCAAAATTCATGCTTAAGGTTGAGCTTCAATTTGAGAAAGTTTGATCATATATCGGGTCCACTTCATGACAGTAAATGGCTTAGCCTAGATGAACGCTATCAGCTTCATATGGTGTGTCTTGTTTACAAAATAGCTAAAAATCAATGTCCCAAGTATTTATTTGAGAAATTAATCAGAGGTATAGATATACATGATTGTCCCACACGGTCGCGCTACGTATTTAGTGTCCCAAAGCATACCACTGCGCAATTTGAAAAGTCTTTTTCTTACAATTTTGTGAAATTATTCAATAATTTACTATCGCATATCAAGTCTCTCTCCAGTATTACCTCTTTTAGAAAACAGTCTAGATCCCAAATATTTGCAGACAATAATTCAGGTAATAATTTAATTTTTATATGTTATTGCCAATGATTATTGTTACATTTTTTTATCAATTATTGTTTTCAAATTTCTTTTCATTGTTATGTGGGGGTTGCGTGGAAAAGCAACCGAGTTGAACGTCGCCCCCTCTTTATAATATATTATGTTTCAAAGTTGTATATCAGTATAAAATAAAGATACATTATTATTAAACCAGCCACCCTGCTCTGTGGCTCCGACCCCCACATTATTATTATTATTATATTCGGAAAATTATATTACATTATAACTTTTTAGTTAAATATTATAACCTATTTTGATTAAAAAGTTATATCATAAATTGTAAATTGGTAGCCAAATCGGAGAGACTTGTCCTTTTCCAATTAATTTTAGTACTATGTTGGATTCATTGATTGTCAGTGGGTAGGATCAGATACTAATTTGAATCGAGTTATCTTCCTTTTCTTTATTATCTGATGAAAGCTATCAACTTCATATTGTTATGAAGAAAGAACAACATTTTTCATATATCACTTTAAAGTTAACTGAAGTAGATACTGGGCGTATTTGTAATTTTTTTTCATCATTTCATATATTTAATCTCTTCCTCAGAAATTGGTCAAAAATATTTGCTCTGGCAATAGGTCAGTGGTACATTGAATAGTGTGTGATAAAGTTTTTATCACATTTAAATCATTTGAGATTTCTCCTTGAAGCCATAAACAAAATTCCAACTTCCTCGCCAGATATCGCTCTTCCAAGGTATGGAGAAACTTTCGTTTAAATAGCTCTATTTTATTTCTTTTGAAACAGACACGAATGTTATGAATAGAAATACCTAAAATTCGAGACATCTGTGTAAGACTTAACTTTGCATTATTTTCATTATTTCTCCAAAAATTTAAGACATTTTCATCATAAACATAATTTCGGTTTCGGTTTGTTTCTTTTTTATTCACTCCTGTAGAATTAAATATTCTAAGTACTGTCATGTTAGATATCAAGAGACATTCTGAATGCCTTCTATTAAATTCTTGAATTATTGAACCATATTCGTCAAGGTCTTACTGTTTGCAATTTTTTCATTTAGGCAGGTCTACATTAAAATCCCCAAATACTGAGATTTTATTTAAGCTGTCAGAAATCAACATATCTGAGAATCTTAAGGTCTTCGTGACTAGATGACCTATGATTTTGACATAAAGTGAGAACAATTGAAAGTTATCTTATTAACGTTCAATTGTTAACTATTGTGACAAACTATCTACACTTATTTTAAGTTATAAGTTAGTTTAAAATTCGCACTTTCTAACAATGAATCTTTCGAAGGCCGATATTGGATTTTGACGCACTATTAGGATACCCTGTAGAGCGAACATAGTAAAAAAACAACCAGGTGCAATAAATACATAAATAGAAGAAATGACACTTATCTAAGAGCCGTTAAAACATGTCCAATCAAATCACAGATCATTAAACACCACCAGAAAGATAATGTAAAAACTCGTCGCCATACAAAATCGCTATGATTTATTATTGATGATGCGATTTTAAAAGCTCACCAACAAGACGGCGCACCCCATGCAGTGACTTTGCTAGATCTACCTGCATTATTAAATTAACTCTTATCTGAAAGTGTGGGTAATTTAACACAATTATAAATGCAAGTCACTGTCCCTGTAATGTAACGCGACAACTATGATATGCTCAAAGTCGTGGTTAGCACGGTAAGTCACAGTGCTTTCAGAGGATGTCGCCGAGAGCACACGTCTCGCTAATATCATTTTACACCTATTGATGTCGAATACACATTAAGTGCATCTTAATTGTACGTCGTTTAAACAGCAAGTTTTCAAGCTATTTAAAATATCCTGATTAAATTTGAATTTAAGGCGTGGAAAGCTTGCAGATTAATAGTGTTTATTTACTCTTACAGAATACTCCTGGGTATATATATTTTGTCGATAAAGTCGATAAAATGCCGGTGGAATCATCAACATAAAATCTAACTGTTATTTAACTGACCTGGTCATCGGACTCCTTAGTTTCCGGAGCAGAATAATGCGACAAAAATTTGACCACATACAGGTAGAGTCGACTGCCAGAAACAAAACGTCTAATAGATAAAATGGATGCTTTACGTAATTTTGATGGTTGAAGAGCATAATTTCTGCCACCAGAAGCAAAGTAAGTAAATGTTGGAAAATTATAGGCCAATCACTCAAAACTCAATTATTTCAAAACTATTTGAAAAAATAGTCCATAGTAAGATAACCGATTACCATATGCATTCAAATCTGCTAATGAGGGGACGATAGCTCAGTGTGTTAAAGCGTCTGGCTAGCAAACTGAGTTGCCTAGCGAAGTGGGTTCGATTCCCTCAAGGCGAAACAATTTTTCATTAAAAAATGGCTCCAAGAGTGGTTCGGAGTCCACATTAAACTGTAGGGCTTCATCTCTCTTTACCTAGCACAAGATCCTTGAGATCTTCCAGGGGGTTACTTCGGGAACTTGAGAGGCGGTTAAGAAAACATTTTTTTATGGCAGCCCGTAACCGAAATCAACTATTATAACCTAACGCCAATTTCGATCACCAGGCTATAGTTTATTAAAATACAAAACCGATTTTCCTCTGGCAAAAACTCCCATAACGCTGCAGTAGCCGATAAAACGATTTTCCGTCCGTTAAAAAAAATACGTTTTAATGTCTATTCTCGATGAACTTTTGTTATAGATGTCGAATAAAACAAGAATCAATACAGAACGGAAATTTTATATGTTGCATAATTTCAATAATAAAAATAAAATTTGTTTTAAAAAATGAAAACTTTCTCCCCAATGTCTGAAACTTTTTTAAATTATAAAATATGGTTTAAATAATCGAAAAAAAGTGAACGAACATTTTCCATGCTGTACAGCTGCACGAAGTGCAGTGCGCTCGCATTTTGACGCGGTGGCGTGCGTACTTCATAGAGATTCTATTCTGAAGTCATTGTGCCAAGGGCTGTTAACTGCAAAGGGTAGCTTATCTACACCGATTTATTCCCCCAAGATTATATGCGATTAGCCAGTTATGATGTCGTCGCAATGAAGGCAGGAGTACATACAACCGGCCGTTTTTGCATATACAACCAACAATCGATGCCTAGAAGGTTCAAGGTGTAGTCCAAGTAAGGACTTCCCGAGACATAAAAAATGCAACAAAAACTTTACCACCTCATTAAAATACCATTACTCTTTGTGCTGTCTCGACCGTAATTGACTCGCTTACCTTTATAGGCATTTAATGTGCGTCGGATCATTTGATGCAGCATGCCGCCAGGGCCCGCGGCGATAATAATTATATCGTAAAGTTTTTGTTGCGTTTTTTATGTATCGGGTACTTATTACTTGAACTATAGTATACCATTACCCGTTTCTGATGGGTTTTTCAGTTTTCTAACACGAGTAGAACCTCAAAAAAAGCTCCCGTTCACAAATTCCCTTCACCAACCGATGACACCCTATTGGCAAAAAGTTTCATAAACCGAGATTTTTATGAATGTCAAAGCGCGAATCGGTGTCTATTTAGTTGAAAAAGTGATTCCGCGTTGTATACTTATATTGAAAAATCAGTTTGTACTTCGACATTAATGAAACATTCGTTTCAGGGCTGCTTTTCTGCCCGAAGGGGTGCGTCCAGTGGGTGGGGAGGGGATGTGGGTACTGATACTACTCACATACGATTAAGCGCCCCAATATACATAAGGAGAGAAGTTTTACTCAGCTGTTTTGCCATATGGCATTTTGCGCTCGGAAAATGATTTTTTTCAACATATCAAGTTGGGGGCGAGTGTAGGTGCGTCTTTACTATATACATACTTCGGTATGCGATGTAAAGCAACGACAGGCGCAGTTAGTACTTGGATGGTGACCATTCCAACGGAAACCGCGTTCTCGCCTCACACATCTTCCAGCGGCTTGTATATCAGTGTATGCGCGGAAGCTATACAACCTTAGGCGAGGGTTGTATAGGAGATATACCATCTTTCGGAGGGGATGTAAAGCCATCGGTCCCTTGTCTATTAAATGTTAGGCAAGTAAAAGATCCCTACTCTTCTTAAGGGAAGAGGTTCGGCAAAATTCCTGGTTGGGGGTAGCTCGTCTACAGGCGTCGGTGTTAGGCCTCAGTAGCGGAATTAGGCCGACGTTAAATAAATGTATAAAAAAAAACATATCAAGTTGAAAATTGTCCGTTCATATTTTTCATACATGTTTATTGATATGAAACATCATTTCAATTAGAGAACGGACATCAGGGAGTAACAAAATTAGCCTAAAAAAATATACTCAATTGAAATGCAAGTACTGGAATATGTAACGATTAAAAATTCAAATTTCTTCATCGCAACATGGCTGTCACCAATTAAGCTGTATTTACACAGTTTTTCTTACATGCAAGCTGGGTCAGATTGATGTGATATACACAGGCTTCTCGAAGACTTTTGATCGCATAGATCATAACATAATATAACTAAACTAGAACACTTTGGTTTTTCTCTTTAATACACTTTATTCGGTCATATCTCTCTATTCTCTCTGATAGAGGGCAATTTGCCTCTTATAATGGATGTGAACCCACAGTCATCAAAGCTTCAAGACTCTAACCTTGGGCACCTCCTATTCACGCTATTTATCAATGACATTATTTTTATGTTCGATTCAGAAAAACTTATTTCGCTGACGACTTGAAAACTTTCATGGGTATCAACAATTCAGAAGACTGTAAAACTACAAAGCAATTTACAATAAAGACACAACAGAAGAGTTTCCACTAGAAAAAACCTACTTTAGAATTTCCTTACGACATTGATGGAAGAAGCACATTGATACTCTCTCCGACTTGGTAAAAGGTCTTGGAATTATATTTAATACAAACTTAGGCTTTTCAGAATATATCAACAACATATCTATGAAAGTTATTAAAATGTTACGATTTATTGGCAGAAACTTCAGAAATTTCTGTAATATTCAACTTTAAAATTGGTGTATTTTGTATATTATTCATTCGAAGATCTCCTATTTGGTGTCCATATTATTTATGTCATATATCCCCTCTCGAAAATATACAGAGAAAATACTTAAAATTATTAATATACAGGGTGGACTGTTAATAATAGGCCATAGTACCAAATATGCCTTAGTAAAATGTTGCTGTGGAAAAAGATAAAGTGTGTCAAAGTTCAAATTCTTTTTTTCTAAGAAATAATAATTTATGTACTACATCACGTTAGATCTTTTTTTTTTGACGAAACGTTGTGGTACTTCTGACCAGAAAATCTGATGAGGGCGTCATTTCCAGGTATAAAAGGTACACTTGGTAGAACTCGAAGAACGTGCCGTTTCCTCGAAAACGATTGGATAAAATATCATATATACAATATCAGTTATGTTTTTTATCTGGTCGATAGCCGAGTGGGTTAAGGCGCGAGGTGGCAATCGCGATTAATTTCACACGGACATCGCACCACCGGGTTCGAATCCTGGCTCCGGTACTTGCACTGTCGGAGGAAATGGTTGTATGTCCGCGTTTTTTCAATGTGTAACCCCCTTCCGCACAAGCCCTGGCTTCTGGAATTGGGGGTTGTCTAATTTCTGTGGTGTTATTTATTTATTTATTATTTGTATGGTGAGATAATGAGAATTGCAAGAGATAGATTTAAGGAACTTCTTTTTGTTTTTCTTGTATTGTTTAACAGCTGATACGTATAAAAGTTCTTAATAAAGCACATTTGAATAAAAATTTGATTTATATTTAATTTAATAATATTTCACAACAAACCAATTCAGTACGTTGTTTGTTGCCGAAATATTTATTGTTTTTAAATCAGGTTTTTATGTACAATTTGCGGCTTTTAGTTCTAAAAAATCCGTTGCTTTTATTTGTAGATTTATAGTTAAGTACAAATTCGTGCTGTAAATTTTCTCCCAGCTAAAACGCGAATAACTCGAGTCAAAGTTAAAGACTTTGAGAAGTAGGGTTTAATTTACACAAGAAGTAATTGTACATAACCTTGTTATCATTAGTTGATTTTCGGCCGAGCCGTCGGATTCCTATCAAAGGATCATGAGCTGCCCCTTTACAACGATTTCGAATTGGCATCCTGTTTCTGTGTAATTAAGTAATGGAAATCAAAGTTCTACCTTCTGATGTAGCGCTATTTGTTTAAGAGTTACAACCAATCCATGCGTCTGTTTGGTTTATTATAGGAACCCCATCCCGAAACGCCGAACCTTCTGTTTGTTTCGATTCATGTTAAGAAGTCACAAGACTTTCGTTAAAATAATAAAATAGTTAATTTAGAGGTTTGATAAACTGATAATAAATCAATATTTTAATTCTCTGTTCAAAAATTTATCATAATTTACAGCGTGTCTGTTTATTTGAGTAAAATTCTTTACTAAATTACACTGTAAATGGAAAGAAAATTGGGACTATTGTATTCCTATATCATAAAATTAAAGACTACTTCTGTTCCTTGTTTAACCAAATAGAAAAATTCAGAAAATGTTCTTAGAAGGTCCCCTTTTTTGAGCTATTATTTAAAGTAAAAGGTTAAATAAGATAAAAGTAAGATAAAAAACTCAATATATATTTATTTATTTCTATAAAATATCCAGCGGGTATCAACCCAAATTACAGGATAAGTATAAGAGCAAACTGTAAAGTAAAACAAAGAGGTGTAAAATACACGATGAACATAATACATAACATAATCTAATTTAATGACAAATAAAAAAGAGGAATATATATATATATATATATGATATTACATATGATTTGCAGGAAACAACTACCCAGCGGGCAAATACCCCGACCTGCATTGAATTATACCTTACAAATTATGATGATCCCTCAGACTAACAGACAATCACAACAGATAATCCGAACTACAAACATTAGAAGAAGTACTTCTACAAAACGGTTACGACAAAGGACATATAACGTGATCCATACACAAAGCACAAAATCCTTCCCAAATTCAACAGACAGAAACTCTTCCTCAGCAAAAAGCTTTCCTACCCTACATCAAAGGTGTCACAGACAAAATTTCAAGAGTCCTGAAATCCAATAACATAAAAACCATATTCACAACACACCAAACAATTTCCAATTTAATCAGAACCCCAAAAGACCAAATACCTAATGATTCCCACGGTGTATACGAAATACCTTGCTCAAACTGTCCCCACACCTGTATTGGACAAACCAATAGACGGATTAACAATAGAATATATGAACATCGTGTTGCAGTTAGAAAATCCGATCCCACATCATCATTTGCCCAACACCGCCTCCTAACAGGCCATAATATAGACTTCGATAACACCAAAACCATAGCACCATCAAAAACGTCCCAATTGTCTAAACAAAAGGGATGATGGTCATCGTCTTCCAGTCACTTGGAAATCATTGATCTCCAGGATAGCTCCACAATCTTCATCCACACCTCATAATCCTAGTAGCAGCCGTTCTGCTCTGATGCCTCCATCAACTGACCCTCACCCTCCCACCACTCTCCCACCCACAGACAGCTTTCGCATAAATAACACTTCGTCCGATACTGCCAGCGAGTTCGCTCTAAGGAGTAGGCAGATTGAGACCCCGGAATCGAACTAGTTCCACGAACTCCTAATACTATTTTATTTGACAATTTTTTCTTGACCCATTTTTTCTCTTGAAAATGCTCCAAAACGGGAGCCGAAACGTCGAGACATTAACAATCTCAGACGCGGTTCAACCCGAGAACCTAGTATTTTTCATACCAATGACCGGGGAAGCTTCTCGGAATATATATATATATATATATATACGATACGATGACCTAGTGCATAGCTCGCCTGTTAATTAAGCTACTCATTTGAAACCGCTCATAAATTACCTCTTGTGGAGTGCCTCTGAGAGGATAAGAACTATCTAGGACGAACGTGGCTGACTTAGAAAAACGTCGTTGAACTTTCTCGATGGAGGCGACGTGTACAGAGTATATTGGACTCCATACCACCGATGCATATTCCAGCTTGAACCTTACAAATGTTACAAACAACAGGCGCAATATATGGATAGATTAAAAATCCTTCATATTGCGAATTATAAAACCTAGACTCTTATATGCAGCAGCTACAGTGGTACCAATATGGTAATTAAAAGATAGTTTGGAGTCAAAGGTAACACCAAGGTTGACTATTAAGTCTGGCCGACTAAGGATGGAACCATCAAGAGCATAATCGTGTATTAGCAGGTCTTTTTTACGACGGTACGACATTACATTGCATTTGTTGATGTTGAGAGGGAGATGATTATCAATACACCAGAAGTTTATTAAATTTAAATTTTTTTGCAAACTAACACAATCGTGGAACGAATTTATCTCACAAAGTATCTTTAATCATCTGCATATAGAAGAAATCTCTTTTCCAATTTGATAGCAATATCGTTAATAAATATCCCAAAAAAAAAGGCCCCAAAATCGAACCCTGGGGAAATCCAGATGTCTGGGCAAAATCAACAGAGCGATGACTATGGCATTGAACAAACTGGGTTCTACCGGTCAAGTAGGACCTAAACATGGCAGTCAGGCTACCACTGATACCGATATTCTCCAGCTTGCTCAACAGTAAACCATGGTCAAGTCTGTCAAATGCTTTGGAGAAGTCAGTGTAGATAACATCTACCTTACTTCTTCGATCAAGGATTTCGTTAATAAATTGTGTCTTACATATTAAATTAGTGACAGTGTTGATAAATGTTTTTTTATTCATTATTTTTAAGTGAATGTATACAGTTCGGTTGTGCAGATTAGCAGCCCCCCGAAAACCAATATTGACATAATACATTAATGCTGTTTGAGAGTCATATTTTGATTTCTGCAGATAGTAAGTATGTAATTCTGAGGTTTAAGAGTCTGATAATTCATAAGGTGGTGCATACTTCGTTATTTTACAGATCTTAATTTGGTAGTTTGCGGTACTAGCAGACCTGCAACATATAAAGTTAAATTTTCTCGTACAGTGTAGAAGTATGCCTATAATTTATTAAACAGCCTAGAACTGGAACTGTATGCAATTGAAGCAGTATTATATTTCGTTCAAAATATCTTTGAAAAAATCATTGAAAATTGAAACGACCAAACAAACATTTACCAACAATGGTGAAGTATAAGGCTTAAATTCTTAGTAACTAACTAAAACACTTCAGAGATTATCACATCTTTATGAGTATGAGACGTACTTTTTCATAATGCACATAGAATTCCTGTGCTATGACAAATATTAAGTGTATATATATATATTGCTATACTGCTAATTTATAAAACAACATGTATCTTGAAAACAGTGAGGATTTAAGAGTGAAGGTGTTCTGAACTTCAACAAAGTGTACTCTATCTCTCATTAGTCCATGTTACTTTAAATTTTAGACACCCTGTATACTTCGGTTTAGAAGGTGGCAGTAAAATAATCAAAAGGATAAGTTGTGTTAACCGGTTTAAAAACTGATAGGAAAGAGTGGAAACGAAGATTTTATATACAAATATATAAGAATAAAAAGAAGGTGTTGATAATGTTGCTTAATGAACCATGTAGTTGTTTATGTCGATATTTATTGTTTCTTTATTGAGGAAATCCACAATTAATCGGTTATTTAAATACAATTATATTACAAAGGTGTTATTAAAATAAAACATGAAATACAATCTATAAAAATAACAACTGTAATTTAATCAGACTCAACTTAAGACAAATATTATCTATGCTGCTCATTCGAATAACCTGCCTTAATTTCGTTGATAAGAGTATTCTTGCGGCGAGGTTAAATATGCCATATAAAAAATTATATAATGTATATCATTTTTAGATAGAAGAAAGTCAATTGTAGATTGTATTATGGGGTCGTTTGGCTTTGAACAGCCTTACTTCACTTTGACCTAAAAGATCATTTGTGATTTACCCTACATCTAGTTGTTGCCCAGGATTCCAAGACTTTTTACAAAATTTGTGATTTTCCTGGGGGCTAATTTCCCTATGTCTTCAGGCGTTAATTCCGCCTGTTCTAGGAATTTTAGCCTAGCGCGGGCTAACACCTTGCATTTACAAAGTATATGTTCCGCAGTTTCAGTTGCAATATCGCAATATCTGCATTTGTTGCCAACCGCCTTGCCCATATTGTTGAGATGATATCTCAAGGCACAGTGGCCAGTTAGAAGGCCTGTGATTAGCCTTAATTCGGACTTTTTAAGTTCGAGAAGCCTTGTGGCATTCTTTGTCGAATAAATTATAAACTTTTTCTCTTGTCTTTGGCCTGGAGTATTCCTCCAGTAGAACTTTTTCTGGTCCTTTTCCCATTCTTGGATCTCCTCCGCTATGTGTCCTTTGGCCAGGCCACAAAGCGGTTCGAGTCCAATGAATGGTACTTTAGCTCCTTTTTTGCAAGGCCGGCCAATAAACATGGCCCTTTTTCTTCTGAAAACTAACAATCTCTAAAATATTAAGAGGTGAAAAAGTTTCATCATCTTCTTACATATATTTCTGAAAATATTACAGATACATATTTGCTATTTGCAGTTGCCTCAACTACATATCATTTGTTCTAAAGTTGCAACATTTTAAGGCACACTATTTATTTTTAAATAATGATTATGCAATACCGTGAGTTCTCTGCAAGAAATATGGCCGATATTGTTTACCAACTGTTATCTTGGCGCCCAACGTGGGGCTCTTCTTACCTCAGGATCATCTTATCGCCTATGTTGCGTTCTAGTTATGAGTAACAACCACTAATAAAAACTTCTGGACAATGCTGGGAGCACAATATGTATTCTCAGTTATAAACATGAACGTTAATAACATAATAAAATACCATCATCGCGGTTTTAATCAATCACACACTGCTTCTATCTGATTCTCACCTACTCTAATTAATTTCAAGTAATTCAGCCGTTGCCTTGGAAATTCATTATGCACAATGTATATATGTATGTAGGTATGTATGGGAGTGCCGCACTACATGTTTTAGGATTTGGTAGCCAATGCATGCAACAACAGAAATAGCACTTATAACTAAAACGTCAATCAGGCCACGATAATTCACACAATTTTTATTAAAATGAATTTTTGAGAAATGAGAACAAAAATCAGAAATTACTTATTTTATCTTCACTTCTCTTTACTGTATCAACACTGGAAATTTAATTTTTTTATGTGATACATTAATTTTTCACTTCAGGATGAAGTACAATAGCAGGTGGTATACTTGTAAGTTTTCCAATTTTCAATAAGTATAATATAATGTAAAGACAACATTAATTATTGCAGACGGATTTGATATCTTGCCTGTTACATGTGTCTAAACCTACTTACAACAAAGAGAGAGGCGAAACACAAAATGAGAGAAGCTATATTTTTTATAAAATAAATAATGAAGAAGATAAAGTCGTGTTACTATGATTAGTGGATCATTAATCACCGTCGTTTCTAAATTATTTTGTAAAGAAAAATAGTTGAAAACTTCATTCTTCAAACTTTGTCATCTAAATACCTACGCCAGTGCTATCAGTTAGCTATGTGCCACTTTTAGATAGTTGTACGGTTTTTTATTTATAGTTCCTAGATAAATTAATATCCGACAGCAATCAAATAACGTCATAATATATCCGAGCTTTTGTAGCTCAACTCTTACGCTTGAGACCAAGGAGTCTAGAATTCAAATCCTGGTTAGGACATGGATGTTAGGGTCTTTTTTCATGTTATCGAGTTGGTAGCGGTGGAAACACACCAACTTTAACGGCTAATGACTCTACCGATTCTCTTTTAAATAGAAATAGGACATGTAGATTTTTTTCTGAACAAAGTATGTGTCATTTGGCTAACTTGCTTTATAATAATTTTAATTTATTCACTACGGACTATGATAACATTAATGATTATTATAGTGAATACTTACTTCCTAATAACAATAACATGATAGTGTTACTAGGTAACACATTACGGTATCAGATATTGTAATGTTCGATTTACCGATCGTCCTGAAAATAGTCATTCAACGGGCAGTATAAAATAAATGAAAATTAAAGTATGCTATAACAAAGGGTCAACACATCTTGAGTACATTTCGGTACCTTTGGGATAGCGACATGTAAAATAATAGATGACGCCTGCTGACTATTTTACATATCGCTATCCTAAAGATACCGAAATGTACTAAATGGTCAAGTGACCCTCGTGTCGGTCGTCACATACTTACCTTGCACTGACGAGAGCCAACAGCTCGAAACTGCAGTCTGCAAGTGGTATGTGACGACTGGCACGAGAGCTCCTTTAAGTAGGATCAGTCTTTCGGCTGGTGTTTGTTGCAATGGAAGCATTAGCGTTTTGATGGTAATATGCAATTATTACACTTAACGCGCCAAGCTTGTAATTTGTAATTCAGCGCTCGGCGGGGTACATAACCCGGAGAGTTGCTGTTGGTTGCATTCTGGTTACGTTCCTTATAGTAAAATAAGGATTTTATAAAGGAGTTTGCGACTAAAAAAATTATGTTTTAATATCCCGCCCTCTAAAAGCACATTTGAACAATTTTTAGAATTATACTAATCATATGTTTATTTTCTCAATTTTTATTATCATTTAATTGTTTACTTTAGTTAAGGGGAATGGTAGCTCAGTTGGTTAAAGCGTCTGGCTAGCAAACTGTTACCAGACGTTACCGATCTTCCGGCAGCCACTCTAGCCAAACTTTCACCTACTATACCTTCCCTGCTACTATCCACCTTTCACTGATATTTCATACCTTTCATCGACTTTCAATTCTTTCCTGTCCCCCTCTTCTTTTGTTTTTGTGTATTTTTGTTTTCGCGTTTTTTGTTCCTTCGTTTCTGTTTGTACATTTTTGTCTGTAAATTCATTCTTCCTTCATTAATCTTGTAACAGTTTCCAAATTTTTTATACAAAACCAATTCAAAATTTAGAATCACAGTTTAGGCCAGCCTTGCGCAGCCCGTCGCTGGAGTGATTCGCGGATGGCACGGCGTACAAGTTACGGTGCCAGCGACAGCAACAAAATTTTAAAAAATAGTGAAAGTGCGCGAACGGCGAAAGCCAGTGATCGTTTTAACCCCTTGTTATGTTAAGCTTTACTTTTTAAGCATTTTTGTACAAAATTACCTTTTTAATTTACTTTTGTAAAAGGAGTTAGGTTTTATTTTTATATACATTTTTACTCACGCCGAACCAACCCCGCCACGGCCCGACCTTGCGATGCACCACCGCGTCAACGTGGTGGTCGCAGGATCGGTCCCGGGACGGGTGCTGGGGAGGCAGTTCACTGTTCAAATTAAATTTTAATAAAGTTCTTTTGGATTGGATTGGATTGGCTAGCAAACTGAGTTGCCTAGCGAAGTGGGTTCGATACCCACACGGCGAAACAATTTTTCATTAAAAAAATTGCCCCAAGAGTGGTTCGGAGTCCACATTAAACTGTAGGGCCTCGTCTCTCTTTACCTAGCACAAGATCCTTGAGATCTTCCAGGGGGTTACTTCGGTAACTTGAGAGGCGGTTAAGAAAACATTTTAAGAAAACATTTTAAGTTAATAAGTTTTAATTATTATTTAGTTTCTTTTTTTTATGTTTGGAAAAATCGTGCCTATAATTGGATTTTTGTCTAGGCAGTCGTAACCAAAATAAATATGGAAAATATACAGGATATCCGAGTTTGATTTTGTAAGAAAAAAATATCTGGGAATTTATTAGAAAGTTCTTAGAAATTTGCTAGAAACGTTCTGGAATTTTTAGGCTAGGTTTGTTAGATACTATGTCTTCTGAACAAGTTTATTAAATGATTTTTGAACCAACTGTGAAAATAAAGTTACAATTAAAATAAATTACATTCAACAACTATCAGCATTTACGCGGATTATGCTTTGAATAAAGATATAACGGTAGCTCAAAACTTGTGTATATGAGAGCACACATGCATTTAATAGAAGTATCATAGAAACGCAAACAATAAACAAATAATATATTTGATCCGTAAATGTTGAAAAGTGAATCGCGTACTCATTTCCAATCAGGAAAATGTATGTTAATTAGTTACCCCATTCATAAAGACATATTATGTACATGTAAAGCACAACATCAATAGGAATCATGGAAATTAGTTGTTATTGTACACAGTTATATACAAACATGTCATCACGAATGCACGCATGGCTTTGTACATCCATATCAATATTTGACAAAGGCCTTTGTGAACGATTAAATTATTACATCATTTTATATCCGAATAAATAAACCTCAATCAGGATCGGTTAGATTTTAACAAATATTTTCATTATACGGCCGCTATACAATGCACAGTAAAAGAATAAATGGACAACTATACCATTGTTGTAATCACAGCGCAAAAGGTAAACAATTATATCAAAATTTAAATTTTAACAGAATATCGTGAATACAATATCACATAATATAAAGTTGCAAAATTTATTCTGAAGTATGTTATACTGCCTTTACAGTTAAATATTATAATCAAACGTTTATTTTTGATGATAGATTGCGAAATGCCATTTCTGCATTGTAGAATGAAAGTTTTTTTTGCGAGCGATAGCAAAATTTTGACATGTACAGCTGATTTATTTGATCTACATCTACGATTTGCTGTACATATTTTAATATCAAATATTCTTTGGCGTCTAAGTAACAACAGCAACACAACAAATAAGCTTTAGTAAACAATCAACAATTGTATTAAGAAAACAACCACTTTTTTGAATCTTGAGTTGGTGGCAGTTTATTCACTAATTTTATCATTGGAATTGAATAAAAGCATAATACATGTTATCAGGAAGTGATGAAGATCTACCATGTGAAGTGTCTGAGGTTGCAAAAAGTGCAATTTTCTGGACTTATTCCAGAATTTACTTCAATGTAATATTAGTAAAGTTGAGTAGCTGCTATTTACAAAAGTAAAAAAATGGATGTCATTAAATCAATAATAATTAAAATTTGAGTATTACCAACTGGCAACTAACAAATCTTTTAAACTGGAAAAACTTACCACCAAAAGAAGAAACAGCTGCACAACACTCCCATAGAGTTTATTACCAATTGCAAACTGGCTGGCTATTTGAGCAATGAGCCCGATAACAAAAAAGCTAAGCTAAGGTAGACTGGTGCCCAAATTTATCCCAGACAGTTCAGATTTAATTCCCGAAAAACTATTAAAAAGTATTAGCTACAGCTGTGAAAGTGGTTGTAATAAACAAAGATGTGGCTGCCGAAAACACTGCTTAAAATGTATAGTCCAAATAAGGACTTCCCTGCGCTCAAAAAACGCAACAAAAACTTTACGACATAATTATTATCGCCGCGGGTCATGGCGGCATGCCTGTCATCAAACGACTCGACGCACAATAAAAACCTACAAAGGTAAGTGAGTCAATTTGTAAACAACATTACAGAGAGTACTGGTATTTTAACGAGGTCGTAAAGTTTTTGTTGCGTTTTTATGTGCCGGGAACTGACATGAAAACTACTCAAATAAAGATAATAATAATAATGTTTATTAGCAAAAAAAAAATTACAATATTACATTGATGGGTAATGCCAAATATATGCAGAATACACATGAAAGGTCACAAAAGGTTTGGGTAAAGCCTTGACTGTGTCAAATAATGTACTATGTAAAATTATTATCAATAAGATATTCAAAACAAAAATTGTAACCTGTCTTATCTATAAATATTCCATATACAATATATGTAATATATGTGATAATAATAATAATAATTATTATTATTTTTTTACAGACTGCACAATATTTAAACTAGTTCAATATAAAATAAAGTACATGTAAATAACTATAACTTAATTTAATTTCCACAGTAGAACAGAACTTGTTTGTGGAGTTTTTTTTACAAAACTAGAATTTTTAACTAATACCAATTCAGGCACGTGGTAGAAAATTGTATTTTGCCATGCTGATGTCCTTTTGTATTCTAATACATAGTTTTCTCCATATCGAGTATAATGTTTATGAATGTTTTTTACTTTATATAACTTATCAGTTAAGTACGGAGGAATTAATTTTAGACTCATTCTGTGAATTAATATAAGAACATTATACATAGTTATTTGTTTAACAGAAAGAATATTTAACTGGCTTAACATTTTTCTTACACTAGTGTATCTATTGGTGCTTAAGAGTTGGTCCGAGTGTATTAGTCATCCATGCTTCCAATTTTAATTGTAAATGACTTCACGTAAATAAAATGACGCAGCTGAATGTACGGTGTGCTTGGAAGGCGAGAGATAGAGATGTAGTAGACTATGACATTGGACAAATTTATTATACCTAATCTTTAAATTTCTCTGTGCATTTGAGGACATTAGGGCTAATTTTATTTTAGTTCTACAAAAGGGAAAATGTTTATTTTAATGATACCTATGCGGGACGATAAAAATTATTTTTGCAAGTCGATAATAGAAGAAAAAAAATTATTTTTTTATATATACTTTTTTTCTCTCATCATCCCACATTGTAACATGTTTTTAATGTCTTTTAGTGAAAGCCGTTTTTTAAAATAATGATTTATATGAGAGTAATTTGCACAGTCTTTCCGGCTTATATCCGGAGCGCTCTTAACGCTCGGTTTTGTACCATTTGTAGATTCTGTATATTACTTTCATTTAAGGTCAGTAGTAATGACGAGTAATAGGTAAGGTGAGGTCCAATGATAGTTTTATAAATAGTTCTCTTACACCATTTAGTTAAATCCTGCCCAATTCTACCCAAATAGTTATTTTTTTTATTAACTTTACGCACTACATATTTCACGTTCTTTAAATTTAAATGTTCATCCAAAACTATTCCCAGATATTTATGCATTTTAATACATTCAATGCCTTCATTATCAATATTTATGTTAAAAATTCCGATAATTTCACGTAAATTAAATTATTTTTATCAGAGAAAAAAATAAAAAACCGAAAACTCGGTTTTCCGCCGTTTTCTAAAAAAATTTGAGGTTATGTTGAAAAATGTCTGATTTGTATGTTTTAAATTATTTTATTATCTGTAACCTTTGTAACGGACTTTTCCGCTAGGACACAATTCCACTTTATCTCTTAAAACTTAATATTTTTAGTCGCAAACTTCTCTATAAAATCCTGATTTTATTATAAAGAACGTAACCAGACTGCAACCAACAGCTACTCTCCGGGCTATGTGCCCTGCTGAGCGCAGAATTACACGTTATAAGCCTGGCGCGTTAAGTGCAATAATTGCATATTACCATCAAAACGCTAATGCTTCGATTGCAACAAACACGAGCCGAAAGACTGATCCTACTTAAAGAAGCTCTCGCGCCAGTCATCACACACCACTTGCACTGACGAGAGCCAACAGCTCGAAACTGCAGTTTGCAAGTGGTGTGTGACGACTGGCACGAGAGCTCCTTTAAGTAGGATCAGTCTTTCGGCTGGTGCTTGTTGCAATCGAAGCATTAGCGTTTTGATGGTAATATGCAATTATTACACTTAACGCGCCAATCTTGTAACTTGTAATTCAGCGCTCGGCGGGGCACATAGCCCGGAAAGTAGCTGTTGGTTGGTCTGGTTACGTTGCTTATAGTAAAATAAGGATTTTATAGAGGAGTTTGCGACTAAAAATATTAAGTTTTAATATTCCGCCCTCTAAAAGCACATTTGAACTACACTTTATTTCTGTTTAATTTTTGTTTTATCTCTTAGTTATAGCCTTACTAAGTTTTCCGGCTGGTCCTTGCCTGTTAATAATTTTTTTTTCAAAAAGGTATTGGCACCAGCCTAGTTCGTTTACCTTATAATGAGGTTAACATATGCCCATTTAATTAGTTGCGGAAAACTGTATATAATTAATCAATTTTCTAAAATAATAAATATAGTTCGACAGAAATGCATAAAAGTACGCCGCATCCAGCTTTCCACTGGAATAAGTATATGTGTATTTGTCAAGCACCATGGAATCGGCTTCGTATGACAAAGCAGAAGTGGTTAATACTTTAAAAACTACACCCCTAAGTTTCGTGTCGGGCATTAGTTCCCAAAGATTATCTTGCATCCGGTCCATATTTCATTTTTGAATAACAAACGAATCTTACCTTTCGCACGTCGACAATTCATATGTTTTTCAGTACGGCCGACATGTGATTGTGACTGTTTTTATTCAAACCGGCTGCCGATAAAAAAATACTAAAAAAGGATGTTATGTCTGTGGAAGGGTGAAGTCTTTAAAATTCTCTCAAAGACTAAAAATGCGCTGACGGACAAATCGCAGAATCCAAACATCAACGAATGAGGCCTGAAATAGCGTAAAAAAAAAGATGCCGTGAACGCATTTTAAATTTAAGTGGTTTTTCTTTATTTAATGGGAAACAATATTTCATCAGATACAAACTGTTTCAAAGTTATGATGACTTTATACACACATTCTATTTTAAGTCGGCCAATATTATATTCCTCATAATTTTTGAGTGGGACTCTATTTTATTTCCAATTTATTGGAGAAGAGATTAGAAATTACGACTCCTCTTATTTTCTTTCAAAAAACACACAATTTACACATTACGTGTTTACGTAATCGTATATAATGTGTTTTCTATTAATAACCGCATTCCATTTTTTAAACTGTTACATATTTCATAAACAATAATTTATTATATGGTGTATTAAATTAAATATTTTTATTATGTGATATAGAACTGAAATATTAATATTTTTATACCTTTATTTTTCCACTGTACAGTTTACTGACCAGCAATATTAACACATCACATAAACTATAAAACCGTATTATATTTAATATTTATATTTGTTAGGAAACATTCTTGTTATATTTTTTGCTACTTCAAAAGCTTGGGTTCATCTACGTCAACTCGATTCTTAGTTAGCGGTATTGTGACAGTTCGAATAGAACAGGTAGAATATATTTTTTTATAAGGCAAAAGCGTGTTTTTTTCCTTTTTTTTTTTAATCTACCACATTATAATAATTTTTAAATTCTAGATGATACAATATAAATTAGAGAGCGAAGAGAATTTTACAAATGTGCAATATAACAACAAAACCAAAAAAACTAACCAAATTAAGTGATATTGATAACATGTATTAGTTAATGAGGAAATTGAAGAAGATACCGCTGTATTAAACGTATTTTTTAATGATTAAGAAGAAAATAACCAAAGTACCCACCTTCTTAATTTAGCAAATGATAAGGAAACTAAAGGAATTCTGTTTAGTATAATGGAGGTGCCAATAGATATTTTTCAAGATAATATTTTAGAGAATTTTGATCCAGCATGTTCAGATAAAGAGACTAACAAAACTAAATAGTTGAATTAACAAAATATGAGGCCAACGCAAAATGGATTAATTAGTACAAAAATAAATATGTCCAAAAATAGATGCTACGTTAGACCAAAAATATCATATTTCCTATAAAGGGAACTAAATTCATTGCCATCCATCAAGATGCACAATGTGCGTTTAGAAAGAAAACTGTGTGTTCCTAACTTTACCGTTTACGACCTTACAACTCATCGCATGCTGGTTTGATGAAACACAATCAGATCTTCAATCATCCACCTTTCCCTCGCTTATTGTTGACTATATCAGACACAACCTAACTGATGGGAAACCCATTATTATCCGGACAATTGTACATACCAGAAACGAAACGTCATGATATCCAGTGCCCTTTTGCAATTGTCCAAGAGTTGAATATAAATATCCACCGAAAATGTCTAGCAAAGGAACCTATGCGAAAGAAATGCGACAGTGTTCATGCAACTATCGAAAGAAGGCTAAATAACAGAAATATTTTTTTGCCGATTGATTACATCGGTCACCCCCTTGACTGGAAATAAGAGTTGGGTGATTGAATTTTACCTCCCTCATCCTCCTCCGCCTTTTTTGGTTACATTCCCTCCGAACAGAGCAAAAAATCAGTTACGACCATTTTTTGTATCATAGGGGTGGTTTTAGCCCCCTTGATCAACCCTCTCGGTAGCCCCGTATCTAAAATCACTTTTACAGGAAAAATCTCTCACAAATACTCAGCTTTTACTTGCTACACCACGGAAAACCTGTTTTGGTGGTAGCTTTGGGCCAATAGGGGATAAAGACAGTTTTCCCTCGAACCTAACGAAAAGAAGTGTCCAACTTTTCTGCTTATTTACCTGACGTAGTTGCCTATATTATAGACAAGAGCTCCAACGTGTACCCATGTCTCGCTGTCTCCTTTAACTTATTTGGACTGTTTTCATTTGCTCGGTCTCGATTTTTTAGTTGCAAGTTCAGTAGCAAATCTTAAGTAAGAAATCTCATTTCAGTCTGTATGTCCATCTTGGTAGTACTACAGCATACGATGTTTCTCATGTAAAGGATGACAAGAATTATTTTTTATGATTACATTTTTTTAAGCCAATATTTATACGAAGCTGCAAGAAACTCTAGAAATTCAGCGTAATGCATTTTTTATTCGATAGTACACTAGCACTAACAGAAAGCTATTACTTCATTTAAAATACAAGCATTTATTGCGCATCGGTATTACACTACTCTGTTTACTAATTACGTTGCAATAATATAAATAATCATTATTCTTTAAGCTAATTTTTTTATGACCCATGATCACAAAGTCCAAACAATGAATTATTTTAGAATTATCATCAGCCACGAGGAACATTATTAAAATTATACCAAGAGCATTAATAATGATATAAATTTCATGTAAACAATTTAAACACAATTAAAACTTATCAAATCAACAAAATTATTATTTTAAAACATGCTACTCTTGAATGTTGATGGTATATAAGTATTATAAATAGGTTATTAATTTCAGGTCATTAATTTTTTATTGTGAACAATTTTAATTTACACTAATGTTGGAAGATGCTGCTGCCTAATAACAAGCAAATAAAAAAATGAATAGGCTATGCAAATATATCAATTCACCCCAATCACACTGTTTAAATGCATGCTCAGATTTAGATGTAGATAATAAAAGTATTTGTTTCTGTGCTATATTTCATCTAAGCCATAGTGAATAATTTCACAAAAGATGTCGGATAAAATTTACAAGACTGCATTTATTTATTGTATATATTTACAGTATCCAATGGATAAATCCTAATTACAGGATAAGATTACGAATTACAAAAATATTTTAGAAAAATACAAAATAGAACAAAATACAAAATGGAACAAAAAGAAAATAATATTACTAAATATAAATCAAATTGTTTATTTAAATGTTTGCGACTAGATTACAAATCAGTACCATAAAAGTGATCATTGTATATTGTATCACAATATTTATTGTACGTTTAATTCTTCCACTATTATAGAATGAAATATCTAAATCATCTTCAGTATGTGTATAAAAAGCATATTGTTTTTTAGGTTTTCGTTGGTGTCAAATGAAGTGTTTTTGTACTTCGGGGTGCTCTCCCGCGTCGATGGTCGACTCCTCCAATAGTCACGGTTGTCTAAACGACGTTTTAGCAGAATCTCATCTGCCGTCTTCAGGTTCTCCCTGAAAGCTGCCTACTGCTGCTCATCGTTGCTCGAACTGAACTGAACTGAAGTTCAGAAGATGGCAGATGAGATTCTGCCGAAACATCATTTAGACAACCGTGACTCCTGCAGGAGTCGACCATCGACGCAGGAGAGCACCCGGAAGTACACTTCTTATAAATCATATGATATACACAGACATTTGTATATATAAAAAGCTGCTTATGCATATTCTCGATATATGAAAGTCTAACATTTTAAGTAATGATTTACACTTAATTATATTATGGACTGTTGCTAAAAGAAAACGACAGAATGCATAGCATGGAGTTTAATCAACTGCTCATTTCAAATCTATCGTAGAAAACTTCTTGCGTAATCCCTTTGGGGGTATTGATTGTCAAGATGATAAGTCACTATTTTAAATAATTTCTCTGAACTCGCTCAATATTGGTAATGTGAATGGTATGTATAAGATTTCAAACTATTGAACCATATTCAAGTTGCGATCTCAAAAACGTAGTAAAAAGTAGATTTAATGTACTTATATTGTTATAATCTTTTATATTACATGAGATAAAACAAAGATTCTTATAAACTTTAGATATCATTGCATTAATATGAATGGCAAGATGTAAACTTGCTATCAAATATTATGTCTAAATCTTTAACGGTACTTGGACTAGGAAGGAGTACAGTGCGTTACATTAAATTCTTCCTTTACAATATGAAATCACATTGCAATTAACCGCATTAGGCAATAGTTTATTTTCAGCTGCGGTGTCATTGATAAAAATTATAGACAATATGGGCCCTAATACTGAGCTTTTCGGCACCCCAGAGGATCGAGTGATTGTATCCAAAGAGGAGGAGGAGGAGGATTCGGCCATATAAATAATATTGGAAAGCTTTGCCGAAGTTACATAATATTGTTATTGGTCTGTAGTTTTTTATGTCCATGTTATTATATTTTTATATACAGGCCACACTCTAGAAATCTTCCAAACATTTGGAAATATCTGTGTTTTAAATATTAAATTGAATATAATTTGTAATGGTTTGGAAAATGCAATTTTAACAAAGACGTTGGAGTTAGGTCCCGACCTGCAGTTGATTGGGGTTCGGTTTGTTATAATGCTTTTGTGATTTTATCCTTACTTACTGAATTTATATGTAAAATGTCTTTTGTATCGTTATTTATCGACGTATATTCGGTATCTTATGAATAGAAATGGAATTAAGGTAATTGTTAGCAAAATAGTTTGCAAATCCATCTACAATTTGTCGGGAAGTATACATCCTAATTTCATTGTCATGATAGGTGATATTGATGAGTGTCCCTTTTTTATTTAATATAAATGACCGATTTTTTTTTTTGGATCTGACTTAATACTGAATTCAGTTTCAGCAACATACCGTTGATAAGTCTGATTAATCTTATTTTTTACATAAATTCTTATGGATTTATAGTAATCATAGCCTATTACAGTACAGTAATTACAATATTGTTTCCATGTTTTTTTTGTTTAAATATTTGGACAAGGTTCTGTGAAAATAAATGATAATTTTATTAATAATATAGATGCTCGATGCCATTCTAATCATCCCCAAATGATTTCAACTCGGTTAGCGAAAGCCGATCAAGCAATTCAATTGTCATATAATGGCCATTAGTTTGATGTTAATATAAGTGTTAGTGATAAATATAATAAACTGATGAGAAATATGTATCAAATAACTTTCCCATACCTGACACGAAAGTTAAGTTACAAGAAGTTACAGATACTCCAGGCGTTTCAACTGAAAAATTGACCTGTGTCCTAAATTCGTGCTCTATGAAATTTTTTTTATTGTTTATTTGGACGTCTTGAATGACACTTGGTAGTTACGCCACGATACACCTGGAGGATTTTGTGAAAACCGCGTCGGAAGGTCGCGGAAACCGCAGATTCGCGATTAACTCAGTTTTTATGACCCAAACGGGAACACCACCTATTATAAAAGTTGTATATCTGTAAATTATCTACCTTAAAGGTCCTATACATTTTTTCGTACGCCTAAACGTTTTGGAGATACGGCGCGGACTAAGTGCAAAATGCATTTAGTTCCGTTTTTTTTAAATATTTTTTAATATTTCTTGCTATATTGGACAGCGCAGAATTGTTGAGACGTACTATTGATTATCTCAGGTACCTTGAAGGGCTTGCAGCTGTCAACAGCTGTCACTACTACGGACCCCCTCCATTTTATGCCTGCTGTAACGGCTTCGGGTTGTGAGTTTACTTGTCAACAAATTCTCATTGGAGGAAGACGTTGATTTCGATTACTTATATACCTGTGTTATAACCTTACATATAATGGTTGTTACTTGGATTATCTGCGATAAACCGAAACTTAAAACCAAGAGAAGTTCCTAGCTAATAGCTCGAATAAAGAGCAGTTAATTGAAAAGTTTCTGAAACGATAAAATAATGCCAACATTGGAATCAAACAAGCCCGGGATGATGCCGATGTCCTCATTGTTGAGACAGAAATTGAACAATCTACTCAAAACATCCCCGCCATCGTTGGAGACGATATTGACTTGTTGGTCATTTTATTTGGGCCCATAACTTCTAGCAGTAATATCATTTTCAAAAAAAAAAAAACAGGAAAAAGAAAAGTGGACACAAAAAATTATTTTACTACCAGCATAGACAAACATCCAAGTGGCTTAAAGCCAACATTTGCCAAATCTATAAAACTTTCAACAGCTGTAAATTTATCATCACTTCCTCCAGCATCTTCAGCACCTAAACAGCATTTGTGTAGAGTGTATTATCAAGTTCAAATATGGTTGGGAAAAGACATTGTTCCTGAGCAGTGGGGCTGGATTAGGAAGAATGATATTTTGCAGGCAGTACCTACACAGTTACCATCAGCACCAGACATATTGTAAAATTCGATTTTTTGCAACTGTACGAAGGGTTGTGCAGGAAAATGTAGCTCTAGGCAAGAATGACTAAATTGTTCAACGGCTTGTGGACATTGTCACGGTCACTCCCGCATGAATACCGCACCTATAATTGCTATGAATGACGAAGTAGACTACGCAGAATCTTATCAGAATGAAAGTAATCACAACAATTTATCATTGGAGGATAACGTTTCAGATATCGAAGAAGTCGCAAATATTGACCAATTTAAGATCCGGCATGGATTAGGCCTCCTGGGGAAACCATGTAAAAAAAGCGTGCCAAGCATTCTACCTCTAATGTGGTGCGGAAATGAATGCATTTTTTGACTTGTTCACTGTAAATAAATGCAAATAAAATGTATGACATTCTGGTAGAAAATAAAGATCATCGAGCTCTATAACAGCAATGTTTAATTTTCATAGAAATCAAAATAATTGCGAAATATGTGGTGTGAAAAAGGTTTGGCAGAACTAAATGCATTTTTCACTTCATCCGCGTCGTATCTTCAAAACGTTTAGGCATACGAAAAAAATGTATAGGGCCTAAGTAGAGAATTTACAGATTTACAACTTTTATAATAGGTGTTGTTCCCGTTTGGGTTTTCACGAACTCCTCCAGGTGTATCGTGGCGTAACTACCAAATATTATTCAAGACGTCTAAATAAACATAATAAAAAAGACTTTTTTCGTAGGGCACGAATTTGGACGCAAAAAGTCTAAAACGCCTGGAATAAGAGTCTTTTAAACCCACCAAAATAGATCGGAAAAATTATGTTGTTAAAAAATTCTCACAGTAACACAAATATTAAATTAATTTTCCATGGGAAACCTTGCATTAGTCCTGATGCATTTCTCATTAGTTTTACTTAAGTGAGAGGAAGCTTAGAGGAAAAACTAGGGTCCCTGTTGGGAGTAATTTGTTGCCTGCAAAGGGATGAAGCAATCACCGGACAAATATTTATTCTAATCCTTATCGCGGACATATTCCCAAAATATAATTTTTTTATTCGATGTTTCCTAATATGCCTAAACTACTTGTAAAAGTATATAATAGTAGTAGTAATCTGTTACTCAATTTCTATTTCTCTTTGAAATAATCCTATTCAAGGAAAAACGTAGTTCAATTATAAATCATTTAGCACTTAACATGCTAGTGCTATTGATACATTTGTTTTATTTATTGCGTCAAGAAATTGAATTTATTATATTACCGTATTATTTGCTGCACTTATACGCAAAGTAGTAGGCTTTACTACAATAATAACAACGATTACAGAAACATAAGAACAATTTATATTCTATCAATAAATTGCCTGAAGTGAAGAAATTTAGTTGACCCAATTACAGAGATTTTCAAGTTTTTAATAGACAAGTATAACGAGTACAAAAATGCTGCTTTGATAGCTTTTAGTAATAACGCATGTAAATTATGTGTTTTGGAATAAAACCGACAAATGTTTGGTACAATGTAAAGCGTAATTTATTAATTTCAATCGTTAACGAAGTGGTATGATTGGATGAAACAGGTTTTACCTTCTACTACAAGAAACAGTCAATGCCCCGGAATATTATTTAATTTCAACATTCTGTATTTAAATTATCTGACAAGTGCAGTGTGTATCTCTCGAGGACATAGGCGGGTGATTAGGCAGGCCAAATGAACAAAACAATACAAAATTTAATAAAATAAATGTTTGAATAACACTTTTGTAGTTTTACCAGTAAAACCAAATATATCTTATACGATAAAAATTTAGAATTAGTTATTACTATTAGCCCTATATCGTACTTAACACGTTATGTTTATGATGTCTTAGAAGATCGCCATGCTTTTGTATATTTGTGGATCTTGCGAAAGCATTTGATACGGCGTTGCATAATAATCTGTTAAAGAAATTAGAACATTTTGGTTTGAATGGTGGGATGTACTTAATTTAATTTAAAAGTTATTCTGAACGAATACAATATGTAAAAATAAATATATGAAATCATAACCAGGATCAACTTTGCTGCATAAAAATTTTCATCCACATATGATAGGATATAATTTTTTTGGCGAATCCCATCTACAATAAATACGATCATTTTAATATAAGCATTCTGTCAAAGACGGGTGGATTAATCACTAATAAATAACAAATGTATTTTTATCTAAAGACCTTCTTGTAGAAATACCAAATCGCAAGGTGAAAGCCATATCTAAATCTCTTTATCCGTTACAAAGATTGAAGTGAAGTGAAAAAAACACGCATTTACTCCCCAACGCATATACTTTATGCCTTGAGCAGCTGAGATATATAAATCAAAAGACCATGAAGGAAAGGTTTAAATATATTAAAAAGCATATGCATAAAGCCGATGATTCAAGATTTCTACAAAAAAGCCCAATTTCGACAGTTCTAATTTTTGGAAATCGAAAGCCTCTAAATATATAATGGTTGAAAAACAAATTAAATAAATGTACATAAAGTCGATTATTCAAGAGTTCAATTATTTTCAATTTCGGCAGTCCCAATACGTGTTTCTGAAATAGTAGAATGGAAGGACTTATAAAATACTCGAATAGTTTTCAATGGACCCTCGGAGCACATGCCCTCTGCAAGAGAGAGAGAATTGTCCTTTGACCTTGGAAATTTTACTGATGTAATGAAAGACGAAGAAATAGACATTCTGACATCTGCAAAAAGTGATCATGCAAACCACCATTTCGTGGTCAAACTTCTAACGAACATCTAATGAACAAGGGGATTTGGCATTCAATATGGAACGAACAAATCACACTTTGGAATGTTTTCTAAATTTTTGTAGAAAAAATATTTTGAGGATTTTAAACGAAAGAGGCATAGTTTTTGAAAATAAGGTCAGCAGCTGTGTTAGCAGAAAGAAATAGCAAACTTTCATGAAAATACACTGGACACGTGGTTCTGGCAGACTTCTGATGTAGAGCTTTCTCGGTGTAGCAACAGAGCAGCTTTATGCATAGTAAATTATGTTGAGAAGGAAAGCAATAATTAAGGTGAAGGTAGCAGAGTGCATCGAATACAATAGCATCTACTCTGAAACATCACAGGGTTGAGAAAAGTCCATAGTACATCTAAGGAATCGATGAATTATGTCAAGACCAGTGTTCAGCACTTCTAACTTCAAAACCGACCCTGACAAAGTGAAATCTATGATAAAAATTGTCCAGCAGGTTTTAACTACGCAATTGAATACATTTAAGTCCAAAAAATATTGAATTAGACATCAAGAAGTCTTTAAACTAGGGAAAGCCTAAAGCAGTGGTAAAAATGTTCAAATCTCACATGTTGCGACGGTAACTGAATAATGTTCTTTATTCTATGCATAAAATTCGCTTAAGCTTCTATCCCTGATGATAAATCGCATCCTATAAATAGTAATGCAGGCATGCCTAAGTCCCAAGACATTACAAATGTTTCTTCACTACCTTCCAAGTCACCTGAGTGACCCTTTTAAGTCTAGGAGATCCAGATTTGCTGGAGCAAAGGAGACTGGACCCTACAATTTATAGTGGGATCTGAACCACTTCTCGGATATAATGTATAATTGAAAATTATACTTCGCAGTAAATGGAGCTCAAACCCACTGACCTACCGTCCCCCTACCATTTTCAGTATTTAATATGTCACTCTTACAAAACACACACAGATTAAACAATCTAGAGAAAATATATCAGAATAACAATATCAGCGAATCCAACTCTATTCATTTTTCTAATTGCCTTCTTGACGCAGTTTAGCTTTCGCTACTTTATCACTCAACTGGGACACACACACATAGACAATCATACAACAACAATCCCTACGACATTGCCACCTGCCGCAGCTGAGAATCGAATTTAGGAGCGGTACAGCGACTAGCAGTGTTGTCTCACACACAACATCGTCTAGCCCACTGCTACCAACTCAGTAACACATTAAAAAGGTCACTAAACATTCATACCCTAGTCAGGATTCGAACCCCGAACCCTTTGATCTCAAGCCTTATTTCAAATCCAATTTTGAGTGCGTGAGTCCCATGAAGATCGACTTCGTTGTGATCGCAATTTAGAAAGAATACAAATATGACATATCTATTTTTCTATTTTTTCTAATTTACGTGGCACCCAATTTATATGAAGATTCACACATTTATTTTACTACTAAATACATATAACAATATAACTTGAAACGCCGCTGTAAGCAAGTGCATTTGGTATATCTTGTGGCTTTCCAATTTTTATCGAGTCCAACTTACTACATCTGCGGACACGGGTATTTCTTGTCATTTACTGTCATCAACTTGCCTATTCACATTAAAATTATACTCGTTTTAATACAATGTATTATATGCAACTTTTAATATGACTAGTAAGTAAGTTTTAAGTCAGTTGCTTTTATTTATGATTTCATGTTAATGATAATTTCTTATTAGCTTTTTTCCCTTAGAATCTTTTAATATCCTCAAACATCGGAGCTGATACAGAAATTGATTTGAAAACACTTTGATATATAATTAAAACTGCTACTTCTTTTATATGTATAATCTTGATATCTTCCACGGTATATTGAAGTAAGGAGTGGCCAAATCAAAGATCGTGTTCATGTACACATCTGAGGAAGAATTCGTGATTTTCTTCGTTTGTTTACAATTTCTTTTACTGATTTCAGAAATATTTTCGTTAAATGTGCATGTATTTTTATAGATAATTAATCTTAAAATAGGAGAAAGGGATTATAGTTTCACAAATATTACTCAAAAAGGCGCTTTCTCATGTATTTATTACATCTTTTGCTGTGATTTGTTATCAGTATTTCAGATACCAATCTTTGTCTTCCAACATACGTGATAGAGAATGATGATGGAGTTGTCCCTGACATGATGATGTGCAAATATTTTATTTGAAAGAACAAAACACACTTTCAGTATGTACAAGTACTTCTGAAACATTATAATTAGATGTCGACCAATTAAACTAGTTTTTTATTGCCTATAATTTACATTTCTACCTTAACTAATTATTTTATTTATGTGATTTATTTCATTTTATAATGATTAATTCCAGTCTGGAATTAGAATGCAATAATACAACCCATTCAAGCATGGTGGCCGTTGGTCTGCCCAAATGTTAAGGTTTAAATTGATCTGGTATTTTTGCCACTCTCCTCATATGATCTTAGCGCGTTATACATATTAATCTATTATTAGTTCAGAAATATGTAGGGGGGAAAGTCTTGTAAAAACCCTACTTTAATGGTCATTTTTTTTTAAACTTACAGCTAAATAAATATATACAAGTTTTATGTTTTATGTTTATGTGTAATAAACATAGAAGAAATGAAAAAAGAACAAGAAATAAGAAAGAAAGAATAAATAGAGATAGAAGAATGAAGAAAAGAAAAGAATTAGAAGAGGTTTATTTTTGTTTTTTATAGAAATTTTTATGTCTCGAACTATTGTTAAGGAACTTCAGTATAGATAGGGAGGCGTTGATGTAATAGTTTATGTCGATGTAAAGGGTCATTATGAAGTCTTCTGTCTGTTATGTCGGACGTCAAAGTCGAATGGTGTGTTTTATATGTGAAAAATTTTTGTGCGTTGTCTTGTATAAATTCGTCAATGGTTGCTATTTTTAGGTCCTCGTGTAGTCTGTTGATTGGTGTATATGTGTTTGCAGTCGTTGTAGCCTCATACGCTGCGCGTTTGAAACGATGTTCCATGCAGGACAGCCATACATCATTATAGGTCTTAGGATGGCCTTATATAGGGCCATTTTGTTATCTAGTGTTAACTTACTCCTCTGATTAACTAATGGGTAGAGTTTACTTAATGTTGCATAAGTCTTGTTAACTGTATTAGTCACGTGCGATCCAAAACAGAGTTTCGTATCTAGGGTTACCCCTAGATACTTAACCCTGCCTTTTTCCTGTATCACTTATTGTTGATTTTTATTTTTCAAAATTTTTAATATTCGTAAACTTTCTGTGTAATATTATCGTCTCAGTCTTGTCTTCGTTCGTCCGTATTTTCCAGATTCTGGGGTAGTCTTCCAGCTTTACCAGATGATACCTAACCTTTTGGGCGGCCGCTTGTGCGTAAAACGATCGCCCGCAGATCACGGCATCATCCGTGTAAAGCAGGACTGTCGTGTTAGGGTTCGTAGGGATGTCTGATAGGTAGAGATTATATAAGATAGGTGATAGAATTGCCCCCTGCGGGACCCCCGCTGACATTCTTCTTCCTGAGGACAAGGAATTATTTATGCGTACTTGTATTTTCCTGCCAAATAAAAAACTTTTAATTAGTGAAATAAAGTATAGGGGGAGTTTACAATTGTTTGTTAATTTATATATTAACCCATTTAGCCATACGGTGTCGTATGCTTTTTCTATGTGGACCAATTGAATGTTACTTGGAAGCAGCTATAAAAGGATATTTTTTAAATAGTTTAAATCTTCAAAGAAAACTTCTGGTTAAATGGTGGTTCGGATTATATTTATGAAACATTCCCCAATAATATTAATGTTGTCATTATCATTAATGCCATGTTAAATAGATATATTTATTTTAAATTGCCGCAGTTAATAAAATACAATTTACAACATTGAAGAATACGAAAAAATTAACTGAAATTCAATTAATATATGTAGCTTAGGAATTATTCAAGCAAAACTGTACACTGATAAGACATAACCTAGTTTTTAATATTTTTATATAGATAATAATAATAATAATAATAAAAAACGACTTTATTGGTAAAATGTAAATGTACATATGTAAGTACATTACAAGGAATGACTTAAAGGCGAAGTTTAGCCACATGGCTATTCTTACACTTAACCTTTTAAATCATTAAAAATTACATAAATAAATAATAATAATAATAGGAATAACATATGTGACATGCATTATTGTGCTCTAAATTAACAATATGCGAGTAGTATATTATACACAGAAAATTCAAAAAAAGAAATTATACATGTAAATGATTATGTGAAGAAAGTAATAAACAATGATAATAACAATAAAAAGTATCAAACATTTGCAAGATGCAAATGGTACCCAAAAATGTCTAAATATACTTAGGTATTATTGGCATTCATAAACCAAGCTTTAATTTTATTACGGAATGCATTAACTGTCACCAGATTTTTATATGTTGGATCAATTGAGTTGTATAAGTTCACGGATGTGTAAGAGAAGCTACGCTGGAATAATGCAGTGCAATGTTGCGGCATTGTTAGAGCGTACGGATGTCTAATATTTATATTGTGAACTGCGGATCTGAAAACTAACTTTTCTCTCAAATACCTTGGAACAGAGGATTTTATTAAACAGAACAAGAATACCGCGAAGTGAAATTTAACGAGTTGCTCCATCTTTAACCAACGCAACTCGATATATTTATTTGAGATATGATCAAACTTCTTCAAGTTGTATATGAAGCGACAACAACAATTTTGCATAACTTGTAGCCGATTTTTGGTCGCTTGGTCAAGGCAGAAGAAATACATAAAATTGCAATAATTGAATACGGGCATGACTAGAGTTTCACAAAGTTTTTTACGTTGTTTAAAGTTCAGTATGTGCCTGTTTGCATACAGTACTTTTAACCGGCAATAAAATTTTTGTAAAAGCATTTTTATGTGTTGCACGAAGCGTAATTTTTCGCCTATTATTACCCCTAGATTTTTGGCAAAGGTTGAAAACGATAGATTTTCTTGATTAATTTTCAATTGAACAGATGTCTTTAAGTGATGTCGATTATTTTCTGAGCAAAATAGAATAACAACCGATTTGGTTGGATTAATCTTAAGATTATGTTGATATGAATATTGATAGATGTTGTCTAAGTCCTGGTTGATCAAATTATTGGCAATGTCTGCTTTAGATGGGTCAAAACAATGAAGCAGTTGAGTATCGTCAGCGTAGGCTTGCAGATGCGAACTGGTTACTACCTTAAATATATCTGACGTGTATATGAGAAACAGAAGTGGACCAAGGATGGACCCTTGGGGGACGCCTGACGTTACTGTTTTAAAATCAGATACTTTTTCCGCAACTGATACACATTGACGACGTTCACTCAAATAAGAATCAAAAAACCTCAGAGATATTAAATCAAAGCCATATGGAATAGTCTAGTGAGACGAGAATGGCTGCCAAGCGTTTATCTAGCGCACTGATGATATTGTCACTAAGGTTCAGTAGAGCAGTAGTCGTGCTGTGTGCTTTGCGAAATCCCGACTGATGTAACGGGTATAAGTTATGTGATGATAAATAGGCAGCTATTTGATCATGAACTATTCTTTCTAGAATTTTCGAAATAACCGGCAATAAGCTGATCGGCCGCCGGTTCTGTCTTCTGAACAAGCCATAAAAGTATTAACTAAAACATTATCACTTTAATAATTTTTTGCTTTACATATTGACACATTCAAAATGTAAATGCAGAAAAGTAGAGTAGGAGTCTTTTCCCGAGTTTTTTTTAATTTTTGAGAGACAATATCATGCGCTTCTTGCTCAGTTATAGGTTCAATTATTATTTGCTATTCTCCGTTATGTCTGTACCAATTTTATCTGTGGGATATTTTTACATCGATTTGTACCTACATTGATAAGGAAGTAACTTTCAACATTTTCTGTGTACTTTTACAAAATGATCGTCGACATAACAACACCAGTATACCTCGGTGCAGTTTTAAAAGTGTCGTTAAATTATGTATTCGAAATATTTCTTGAATTTGTCACTTCCATATCATAATTTATAGATTACGGTGAGTAAACAACAGAACAGCGTCATTGATTGGCACAGAGAGCGGGATTCTTCACTTTTAAATAGAACTAGTAGTATTTTAATAGATCACTAGTGTATATATAGAGCGTTATTATCAAAAATAAAGCAACTGACGTTAGATACGTACGTTAGATGGTTATTCTAAAATAAAAATATGAGTATTGCATTAAAATTTAATTTACGGTTTAAACAGCTGTTCTTATTAAAATTTACTTTTTGTGTTAGAGTCGAATTTACATATCATTTACATTTTCTTTATTGTCGTATGTTCACATAGTGGAATAGAGTAGTTAAAATTCGTAGACTAGTATAAGTGTTCATGCACTGTGGAATTATTTTTACGTTTTTCGCCTTTGTAATCTTAAAAATACGAATTTATAAGACTGACTCCTTTGTTTTTACTAGCCACAGTAAGATTGTTGAAAAGTATGTAGCACTTCCAATGCCAAACATAATAATTGGTGCTGGAGAGTATAATGACGATAATTCCCACCACCAAATATTCCTTGTAGGAGAATCTTCAAGACTTCTAAGTCATACTAAGCAGACTAATAAATTGTCCAGTATTTGATGAATACGTCAACTTCTGAATGGGATGCTTTAGCATTACACATGCATGGTTCATAGTCCTGTTTAGGAGGAGACAACATGGCTCCGGAGACGTTTTAGTATGAGGACTATTTTACCCAAATCAGTATGCTTAGTGTATGAGGACCAGTTTCACGAAATATCAAGATACTTGAACACTGTGCTGGAATGCACTACTCGACACTCGTTTCACTAACCATGTTAGCATCATTAGAGAATGATAGTTGGAAGTTTTTAGCAATGATCGGACAAGTGATTTGAAGCTACACTAGCCATTTCAGCTCACCGCCAAAAAATATATTGCATAATTTCTTACACTTTTAGTACAATTTCTTACCACCAAAAATAGTGGTGGGCCAATTAGAGAAATAGGAATTAATTTTTTTATTATTATTAGCCTTTACTCGAGCCCGAGTATAAACAAATGTTACAGTCGATAGATTGTGTGTAATAAAAAACAAGTAAAAGGTGTAGTCTATTGTAATTCCCATTTATCTACAGTGCACATGACTATGGCTATAGAGGCCAATTCGGGAGAGCACATGTCGACCGCAGTCAGAACAAACATAGACCTGGTTAGGTCTTGGATTCGGCCTTCTTGTAGCAACATTTCCTTGATAGCTGGCCACAACCCCTCGCCATTCGGTTCTGTCCGCTGCAAGTTGTTCCCATTGCTCGTCTGGAATACCGCAGGATTTTAGATTTTCATGGAGAACGTCTTTGAACCTCTTTCGTTGGCCGCCACGCCTTCTTCTACCGCTTAGCAATTCACCATAAAGTGTACATTTAGGAAGGCGGTTATCTTGCATACGATGAACGTGACCTGCCGATCTTAGGCGTGCTCTTGAAATAAGCACCTCAATTGGAAGACTGTTTGCTCTCCTGAGTACTTCCACGTTTGATATGTGATGGAACCAACGGATTTTCATCATACTTCTGAGGTGTCTTTGCTGAAAACGTTCTAATTCTTTCACATGACGACGGTAAGTGACCCAGCTTTCACATCCATATAGCAGTGTTGGAATGACAACTGCTCTGTAGACAGCCATTTTCGTTGACAAGGCAAGGTCGTGGTTGTCAAATAGTCCCCAGAGTGGTCTAGATGCAGCGTTAATTCTATTGCGAATCTCGCTGTCCATGTTTGCTTTGTCATTAACAACGTTGCCTAAGTAATTGAACTGATCCACCACTTCAAGAGAATTTCCGTTAAGTGTAATGTCTATTTGGTTCACTTGATGAGGAGCTGACATAATCTTAGTCTTTCCAATGTTGATTTTAAGTCCCAAGGAATCATAGCTCTGGGCATACACATCTAAAAGTTCTTGAAGCTCTTCCGGCGTAGAGGCTAAAAGTGCACAGTCATCCGCATACTGGAGATCACAAATGAATCGTGTGCGTGTCTTCGTGAAAGCTCTAAAGCGCCCTGTGTTAAAGAGACCGCCATCAGAACGGTATCTGAGACCTATTCCTCTGACTGTCAGTTTGTTGTCAACAATAATTGTTAGAGCAGTGGTAAACAAATTAAAAAGTAGGGGTGCCAGGACACATCCCTGCCTAACTCCAGTGAGGGTTTGGAAAGGTTCGGTTGCCTCATTATTGTACATAACCTGGGCGTTGTTGTTTGTATGTAGACTGCGACATACTTCCACAAATTTTCTAGGGATACCTAAGCGGAGCATAATTTTCCAGAGCACTTCCCTGTCCACCGAGTCAAACGCCTTGGTTAAATCAATGAAGGCCATGTGAATTTCTCCTTGATGATCGAGTGCTTTTTCTTGAAGCTGTTTAAGTGTGAAGATCAGATCCGATGTGCCTCGGTTTGGTCTAAAGCCACTCTGTGTTTCAGGAAGTAATTTTTCCATAACAGGTGTTAGCCTATTTGCCATCGAGTATCTTCCCTCCAAGAGCCAGGAGAGCTATACCCCTGTAATTTCCACAGTCCGCAGCGCTCCCTTTGTTTTTGAAGAGGTTGATTAAAAGTGTATCACGAAACTCCTGCGGAGCTTGACCACTTTCCCACACGACATCAAACAGTTTTTTGAGGTAGGGTATGAGCTCTGACGACACAGCTTTAAAGATCTTAGCTGGGAGTGAGTCGGTGTCGGGAGATTTGTTATTTTTTAGCTGCCGGCGGTTAAGATCTCTTCCGTTGTTAGTGGTTTATCTAAGTCTTGGAAGGTGTCATATTGAGGGATAAGATTTATAATATCGTGATCGGCTTGACTTTGCTGGTTAAGAATGTTAGAGTAGTGTTCTTTCCATCGGGCTCTTATTTCCTGGTCTTCTTTGAGGAGATTTCCATTTAAATCTTTAATAGGGCACATATTTTTTCGACTGGGGCCGTACACTGCGTTTACTCCTTGAAAGAAATTCCTGTAGTCGTGTGAATCGACGTACCTTTGAATTTCTCTGGCATTGCTTGCCCACCACTCGTTCTTTATTCTTCTGATTTCGCGTTGCGTTTCATACTTAGATTGGGTAAAAGCTTCTGCTTTTGATGAGTCGTTGGGGTGGTTGATAGCGTTTTGAAAGGCAATATGTTTGCGGTCAAGAAGTTCTTGTATAAAATCTTCATTATCATTGAACCAGTCCTCCTGTTTTTTACTTGCTGCAGTGCCAAGAATTTCCTCACTCGCACTTTTTAAACTGTCTTTAATTTATGTCCAGGTAGTAGCGACATCTACAGAATTGGTTTCTTCTAGTGCACTCAAATTCTCTTGAACTTTTTGCTTTAGCTGTTCGACGGTTTGTTGGTCACGCAATTTACTAATACAGAGACGGGGTCTACGTTTTACTTGATTTCTTCGGTGTTTGGGTCTCATAACAATTTTCATTTTAGAGAATTAATTTTACACTTGGTGTGAAAAATGTATATTTTGTAATTATTGTTAGGAATGTTTAAATATACAGTTATTTTTAATAAACTTAGAGCCATTTAGACTTTACACGTAATCCTGAATATGTGTACATAAATATTCAGCACAAAATTGTACATATAAATGTATCACTCTTGTTTTAAAATTGCTATACAAAAATGGAAATAAAATGACAGTCACTAATCACAGACCGATTTCGTTAACAACTAGTCTTACTAAGACCTTTGAAATGTTATTAATAGATAGACTTTGCAAGTTTCTCAAGACATGTGGTATATTATGCATAAATAATTTGAATTCATAGAGTTAAAGTCGACCCAAGACGTTATTCACGGGCTAACTGAAAGAATATGTCAATCACTGGATGACAGTGGACCTTCGCTAGACATGTTTTTAGACCTAGCGAAGGGCTTTGACGCCGTTAGTCATAGTCGCCAGATATAGTAATATGAGACACTAAACTTATTTAAGAGTTATTTACATGAAAGAAATGCGCGATAATTGGAGTATGACTTATAATAAGTCATACTCCAGTATTAATCACTTATTAAGTTAAGATTACATTAACACAAGACACAAGGTAAGAGGAAAATACCGAACATCCGAGACGCTTCGGCACCTAGTGTTTAAGTTGCAATAGATATAGAGGGTATACGAAGTAGATTCATGATGCTAATTATGGCGTACCGCAAGGAACTGTTCTTGGACCGACGCTCTTTCTAATATATTTAAATAATTTATTTTCTTTAAAAAGCGAAGGCAATATTATTAGCTTTGCAGATGATACTGTGATATATTAGGAGGCAGACACATCGCCAGACTTAAAAAATAAAGCCGAAAGGGATTTGTCAAAAACTATAGAATGGTTCAACTTCAGGTTGCTGAAAACCAATGCAACAAAACAAAGTTTATTCTCTTCAGACTATATAAGAACTCAATATCTGATATAATCGTCCTAAATATAATACTACATGAAAATAAATACAAAATGGAATGTAAAAATAATATGAAATATTTAGGTATATATATTGATTGTCATTTGCGGTGGGATGAGCATGTCAACAACGTGGTGAAAAAATCAGGAAGCTAATATACATATTTAAATGCGTTAAAGATGTATTAAATACAAATAATTTAATGATACTTTAAAAACCATTAATAAAATCACATATAACATATGGAATCATTGGGTGGGGTGGTGTATTTATACTCGCTTAGAAATTTTGCAAAAACGAATCTTAAAAATAATTTTCAATAGACCTTAACGTATCCATCAGAACTGGTCCAGGAAACGCGAGTGTACGATGTTCGTCAATTATACTTTTATTGCATAGCTCTGAAGATATTTTCTCAAAAAAATCATAGTTGATCGCTTTTATCAAACACGGAGTAGAAGTATATGAAACTTACCAGTAGTTTTAATGCATACAAGCGTAGTACAACATTCTAATACTTACCTCGGTCCGAAAATATTTAATTGCATTCCATTGAAATGAAAAGTACTAACTTTAAAATCTTATTTAAAAGACAAACTAAAACAATTCTTATATAATTCAAGAATTCTTGCACATGGTCAAATAAATTGATGGGACAATTAAATGTACCATATATAATATTAAAAAGTATGATTACCTAAATTCATTAATTGGTATATTTGGTATTTGCTTCAGGTAAAAAAAGTGTGCATGTGTATTTATATATTTATTCATAATATTCATATTAGTGTGTGTATATATGTTATATATCATTATCTTTATTATATTTATTATATATATTTTCTCATTGTCCCCATGTCATGCTCAAGTTTTTTCTAATACTTATGTGAGTAACTATTGTTTATTTATATTGCCTTTTTTAAAATTGTAAATTGTGAAATTATGATTGAAAAAAATTAATAAACATCTATCTATCTATCTGTCGATCTTCTGATGTAAATAAATTACTATTACTATTATTGCTATACTTCACCAGATTAGGTTAATGTTTTATCTTAGAACATTTTTCTCTGGGAAATTTTATAAAAACTGGTAAAGAATTAGTTGCCCAATTTTATATCGATTTTAAAAATTTCTAATTCATAGGAGCATATTAATAGTAAAATGTTACTGCGGAAAAAGCTACAGGGTGTCAAAATTTAAATTCTTTTTTCATTTTTTTGCAATAACTCAACAACCTCTTGGCTGATCTTCGCCAAATTTGCTAAGGGAACTTTTCTTATTCTACGAAATAATAATTTATGTATTTCATCACGATAGATCATAGAGGGCGCCGCAGGACCTGTATAGGATGATGAATTTTTTTCATATTTTTTTAAACGAAACGTTGTATTATTTCTGATCAGAAAATCTGATGAGGGCTTCATTTCCACGTATAAAAGGTACACTTGGTAGAACTTGATAACTCCAACCGTTTTCGAAGAAAGTGCCGTTAAATATTTCAATAATTTTTTGAAAGACAAATTCAAATTTAATGAAACAAAATGCATTTATTGAAAAAAGTACAAAACGTAAGGGAAAACAAAATCGTAATAACAGCGTAAACTCTTTCTCACTTTCTTATGAACTAATAGATTATTTTCATGGTATTGAGATAAATACATAAATCAAAAGATTGTCTAAAATAAGGATCTAATCTTATTAGAAGACCAAAAAATAACGTAAAAGTTGACTTAATGAAATTATAAAGTTTCCCCCCATGCAAAAACCCCATTGCTGCAATTTAGAGTAAATGTTCGATATGGTCTCCACCTACTTCTACACCATTTCTAATTCTATTCATAAAAGATTTTCTTACATTGAAAAATACATTTTCCTGTCTTCTAATAAAATTCGCTGCGTTTTGTATTTTGTCTCACACTTCTTCTCTTGAATTGATAGTATTTGCATAAACTAAGGAGTTCATTATGTCCCCACACATAATGATCAGGATTCCTTGGTGGCCAAGCAAACTCACTTCCTCGACTGATCCATCTGCATTGGAAAGTCTCATCAAGATAATTCCTGAGTGACTTCAATGGAAAAATGAGGGGGAGCTCCATCTTGCATGAACCACATTCTGTTCCGTATGTCTAGCATGAAAGCATGTAATATATCAGCAAGAGTATTTTAAAGAAAAAACAGACTGTCCATTTAAATTTGGAAGAAGGACAAATGGTCCCAATAATTGATCGCCGATGATACCACACCAAAGGTTAATCTTAAAGTCTCGCTGAAAATGCCTTTCCTTAACGGCATGAGGATTTTCTACTTACCAGTGATGGCTATTTCTCCAGTTAAAAACGCCTGGGCGAGTAAAAGTTGCTTCGTCGGTAAATAAAGTGTTCTTAACAAAATTTCCATCCCTACTGTGTTTATTTAGAACAAATTGACAAAATTGTAGCCTTTGTGGAAGATCCCTTCGAAGTAAGTTTTGTACAGGAGTGAGACTATCTGGGTAGAACCGTTCTTTACATAAGACTCTTAGGACAGATTTTTTATTCACCCCTGTTGCCGCTGCTAAACGACTTGAGCTGACTTGTATGTATGTAATACACACATTATTATTTCTTAGAATAAAAAAAGTTCCTCTAGCAAATTTGGCAATCAGTCAAGAGGCCGTTGAGCTATTGCAAAAAAAACGAAAAAATAATTTGAACTTTGACACCCTGTATCTTTTTCGAGATATTTTTCTACAGCAACATTTTATATCCTCATATTAGGTATTTCATTTTCTCGTAGATTGTATATTTTTGTAATATTTACATATTGAATATTTATATAATGAAGAACGGCCTTGGAATCAACAAGAAAATATTTTAACTTCGTTTTGTTTATAAACAGTGTACCAGTATATCTCGGTTCATTGATACTTTATACTAAAAAAATTGAGAAAGTTATTTCAAGCACAGTTAAATTTATGCCCAATTACTTGGGTATTCGATTATTGGACATATGATATTTTATTGCCAAGAAGAACAAAAGTCCTTGTTTTTTAGTATTCATTAAAGTCTGTTGAAATAATTAATTAGCATTAGAAAAAAAATCTTAAAATGATGCTTTTTATATTTTTATTTCAGAGAGTATAAAATGGGTTTAATAAGATTAACAAGCAAACTTATTTTGAAGTTGATGTAGAAGGTATGTCATTTAAGTGACGTATTTTCCAGAGGAAGATTTTAACTTTAACAGCTGTTAGGTTGCTCCATTCATGTAAATGTTGGGATTATAATTAGAATTCTGATATACATCTTAAAATATATCAAATTTAGTAATCCATATCTTACAATAGCTAAAACTGTAGTAAACACGCATTACACTGACTTATTTATTTTTATAACAACTAATTATAAAACATGTTTTAGTTTTATTTCTAAAAATAAAAATTAAGTGGTAAAGTGATACCTTCTTTTTTTAACGCGATTATTTATACCATTTGAACTTGACCGGTTTTAATAGTTGTGAACGCAACATTTTTATAGTTTATATTTAATACGGAATTATAGAAACAGATATTAGTATATCTTTAGTAATTGGCATTTTCCGGTAGGTTATGATTGTTCTTAAAAAATTAAGGACAACAAAATCATTTATTATTGTTAGTCAATCTTAAATAATTGACAGCTTCCGGTGTGTTTTAATAAATTAAAAATGTTACTGTTATTCCTAATTAGTGTAAATAATGGAATATTATAAGTCTATTATAAGCTAATAAAACGAAGATTAATGGTTTAAGTATTTACCTGAAAAAATATTATGTTTTATTTTTATTTAAGTTTTTCAGCTTATGAAAATATTTCCTACATATAACGGTATTAGTCGAGTCAATGAAAGGTTTTACTTCTTAGTCCTTATATATTATTTTAAATCAGAAACATTGTGCGCAATTAAATATGTATATTGTTTAAACAATATAGACACGACAGACATTATTTCTTTCCACGGTATTTACTAACTTTTAAATAGTATAGGGTTAAACAAAGTTGTTTCTTTTTAACCTCCCCACAATAAAATTGTGAGAGGTTACTAAAATTGGTTCAAAAACAAAAATTGAGATAACATCAAATCTTTCCGTTTTGAGGTCCTAGGAACCCAAAAAAGTGGTTTTTGAAAAATGTCTGTGTGTGTTTATGTGTGTATGTGTGTATGTGTGTATGTGTGTTAGCACGATAGCGCCGAAACTACTGAACGGATTTGAATGAAACTTTACATGTACGTTTCTTTAGTGCCCCAGAAGATCTGAAAAGGTTTTGGTTGAGATCAGATGACTTTTAGTGAGATTTTGACGCAACAAGTTGTGTATTTTATAATTACTTTCAATTTGTAATGGAACCATTGAAAAGCAGTTTAAATTCTGATTTCAACGATATATCACACTTCCACCCTTTCGATTTGGTTTCCGCGAAAAAAATTAAAAACAAAGCAAATATGAAGCATAGATCGCATTTTGCATGACATGATCGATTGGCGTAGCTGTTACGTCGTGAAACTCGTCACATCACGTGTCAATTCACGTGTCAGGGTTTCTTCACTGCTCTAGAAGTAGAGCGGATTACGTTTAGTGCCGTTTTTAAATATATATACAGACAAATCGAAGAATTAAACTACAAATATTCCTCTAAAATCTAGTAAAATTACTGAAATGCTAATGTTTCATTTAACAAAGACAGCCGCGAGCGATCGGATTGCAATGAGCAAATTTTGACGATTGTCATTGTCATCGTTTGTCATCCGATAACGTTGGTGTCATGTCATGTTAATAAGATTTAGGCATATTTGTAACTTTTAGTGACTGCACCAGTGGATTATCACAAACTTTAAAGGTAGATGTAGCAATATCAATATCATATGCTTTCTGTAACTTCGTTGGTGAATTTATTACAGATTATCACTTTACCAATTTTCAGTTTGTTGCTTTACAAATCTGTAGTATTTACGATAACTAGACTTTCTTAGTCGTTCAAGTGATGTTAAGTTAATATCCTAATAGTATATTATTCGACGAGCGATAATGTAGGTAATAACTCGCATAGATGATTGTAAATTCATTAAATTGAGGGTTTTTTTAGTGCCCCAGAAGATCTGAAAAGGTTTTGGATGAGATCGGATTACGTTTAGTGCCGTTTTGTCACACAATTTAATGCTCTTTTCGGCTTCAAAGATCCACCGAGTGTGGAGGTTCCAGCCGCTTCCAGTAGCTGCCGATTTTTTATTTTATAATTATTAAAAGCTGTAAATTATATGAAAATTAAAAAAAAATTATAAATCATTTTTTATTTATTTTACATTTAAATATGATGTATAATTTATATATTTAAGAAAATTCGAAATTTTTTTAATATACAGTGTGATCCAATTCAAAGCTTAACACCCTCATAAAATTTGTATTTATTATTCGATTTTGACCGGTTTTTTTTTAAGATATAACACCAAAAACTGAACAAAATGTCATATTTTATGCCACGATTTTTCTATTGGCTAAAATTTTAGAAATCGTATTAACGATTTTCTTACGTAAAGTAAATACGTCCCTGTATTCAGGTCCCTCCTAAATGGGTATGAACCAAATTTCATATAAAAAATACGAATTAATAATTAATTTGCAGATAAATTAAAAATGAAAATATTAGTACTTAAGCATTTATTATTGTAGACAAAGTATGTCATGGAATAAACATCAAAAACAGACAACAAAGTTAAATATAAACAATGAAAACATAATGACGCTAATCGCGCCGCAAAATTAACATGGAACCAATAACAATGACATGAAATAATTGTAACAAGAAAACACTAAAAAAAATTTATTAACAACAATAAATGTAATATTGTAAAGAAACAATTAAATTTTTTAACCGTCCACCAAATCACCGTTCAATATAATACATTGTTCATATCTTTTTTAATATTATTTGACACTCTTCTTAATTGTCTAGAGGTAACTTCTAGATATGCATTCCTTATTCTAGCTCGGAGATCTTCAATTGTCTGGGATCTTGATTTATATACCTTTTCCTTAATAGTAACCCAAAGAAAAAAGTCCATTGGTGTTAGATCCGGTGACCTAGGTGGAAATTCAATTAGAGGGCTATTGGAACCTATCCACTGATTTCGAAATTGATTATTTAACCACTGTCTCACTATCACTGCATTATGTACAGGACACTCATCTAACTGAAATTTTAAATTAACTCGGTCACGAATGGGTAAACTGTCTAGTGCTTCCGAAAATTCATTCCTGAAAAAATCCAAAAATTGGATTCTATTTAAATTTCCTTCGAAGAAGAACAGACCAATAATTTTATTATGGAGTATCCCTCACCAAACATTTACTTTTAGTAAATATTGTCTTTTACAACTGATAACCCAGTTTGGATATTCTACCAACTAGTAGTGAGAATTTTGGGATGAAACAGTATCGTTGGTGGTGAAAGTGGCTTCGTCGGTATATAATATTTCTTTAATGAAATTAGGATTATTGAGGTATTCTCCTCGAGCCCATAAACAAAATTCCAGTCTTCTATCTTCATCTCCGGGCGCAAAAGTATTTAAGAACTTTGGTTTGTATTGCTTCAAATGGTTCTTTACAAGACATCTTCTAATAGTTTTTCTTGGAACATTTAAATCTAGACTGGCACTGCTTAAGCTGGAATTAGGAATATTACGAAAATATTTCAAAATTTGATCATTATGTCTACCTTCAAAAAGTTCGTGATTTCTGCCTCTGATAATATGTTTTTATACGGCACCTATGTCATTGTAAATTTTATTTATATTGTATACAGTGGTACTACTGACGCTTGGCCCATTGGGATGTCTAATATTAAATTCATCAGCTGCTTCTTTTATCGAACGAGTATTATCACCAACCAGACGAACTATTTCAATTTTTTGCCTCAAATTTATTTGTTCCATAACAAGTATCACTTATTTTTACAAATATTTAGTACACAAACTTATTCACACCTTAAATGACAGTTAACAATATTTTTTTATTGTTTCTACAATTGCCTTTTTATGGCCAACTTAAGGCATAATAAAGAAAATAATAACTTCGTTTGCAAATCTAGAACAACAAATCAGAAGAATTTTCTTTAAAAAAAAAAAAAAAAGGATTATTTGATACTCGCTATCTACCGATTTCATGATAAAGCTCAAAAAAATTATTTTCTGAAATCGCTGAAGTGGTTATAAAGGGTAAAAGATTGTTCATCATTCACGAAAATTGAACCTCAAATTAAATATAATGGGGGATTACCGTACGTCACTGTTATCAATCTTATTAATTTTGATTAATCAGTAATATTATTAGATTTAACTTTGTTGTCTCCTTTTATTCCATGACTTACTATGTCTGCAATAATAAATGCGTAGCAATATTTTCATTTTTAAATTTATCTGCAAATTAATTATTAATTCGTATTTTTGGTACATGCCCATTTAGGAGGGAGCTGAATACAGGGATGTATTCAGATTTTACGTAAAAAAATCCGCTTATATGATTTCTTAAATTTTAGCCCCTAGAAAAATCGCGGTAGGCCATAATTTTTAAAATTAAAATATGACGTTTTGTCTAAAAGTGCAGTTTTTGGTGTTATATTTTTAAAAAGAAAATCCGGTCAAAATCGATTAATAAATACAACTTTTATGAGGGTATTAAACTAAAATATAATTTTTAAGAAGTTATTTGGTGCTTCTGGTTGTGTCATTTTATTGGTGCTAAATAATTTTCTTTCTGCCAACTCCAATGTTCGGGAAATATTTTAGAAATATTTTTCCATTTCTGAACTTGAAGATAAACTGTTTTGGTGTGCTGTTTCGTTGCATCTTCTGTTGGAGGTAACGAACTAAGTTGTACGCTTTTATCTTTTGACACTTAGTGTTATGAAACGTTTATATCTTAATTCATTTAAACTTTTCACCATTTTTGCACCATAGAGTGTAAGTATGCAATGAAATCATAAAAATTTCAGCTTGTTATCAGAATGGAAAATTTTAAAAATTGATTTTTTCCTTTATTAGAAAAAGCTGATGTAGTATCACATCCTGTGAAGATACGGAGAAAGAGAATATGTTCTTTTTTATATTTGCCAACTGCTTTAATTTTTTTTCTTTGAATAAACTCACTGTGAGATATTATTTCTTGGCGGTTTCAAAAAGAACAATTTCTTATCATTTGGTGATAAAGCCATCAATAGTACTAACACATCAATGTTCTTTGCTACAACAGCTACATGAGAAAAGAGACAATCTAGAGCAGATTGTACAATTAAACGATCGGCATCACTTTCTGCTTGACAACACTCAACATTGTTTTCAATAAGTTTTTCGCAAAGAAGGTTAATAAATCTATTTTTATTACAGCTGTTCGCAAAGAACTTTTACTTGGCAGTTTTTAAAGTCATGTCATGTCAAGTCAAATAAATAAATACCATTGTATATAATTATACATAACGCATATACATATTTTGCAACTCTTATAATACTTCATTTTTATGTTATAAAAATTAAATTTTTCTATAAATTTCAACTTAATATTTTTTTATGACATAGTTTTAATATAAAAACTTTCTTTGAAATAAATTTCGTAAAATTATTTTTTTTTATGAAATACTCTTATTTATTAAAGATTATTTAGATGTTAAACCTATTAAATAAAGTATTTATCTGAAAAAATAGTGGATGACCTAAAATCTATAGTAGGGTCCATCGTGTCTACATTATATCTTTACATCTTCAACATGCACATCTCTAAAATTTGTGCTTCGGATATTAATAGCACGTTGAAATTTATTTTTGGCATTCGCTTAAATGTTAATGAATGTCCCATATAGATTTTTAATAAATGAAGAAGATCTAATTATTATTATCGGGGACCACCCACAAAGGAGAACGAGGCAATCTATAAGACAAGTGACAATCTGACAATGATGTATCACTTTTTCATTAGTTCACCAATGTTTTCGACAAAAGACGGTCTATGTCAACAAAGTGACAAATTGGGTGAGCATTTCACTATGAAGACATGTGTTGAATTCATCGCCCACAGCCTTAATTGACAATTCAAAGTTTGATAGATCTATCTCGCTATTCATGGGAACTTAAATGTGATAGGTTGCGCCATCTGTAATTAGATAGTTAAACTATATACTTGGAAAAATTGAAACATTTCTTGGGAATAAAAATAACATCAGACCATGATTGATTTTTCTAATTTAGAAAAAAATTATATTTCATCTGTACATGCAAGATATATATATACATTAATTTATTTATGATATAGTTGTTTCAAAATATGCTGCATTTGTTGTCTGTTTTTTTTTATTTCGAAAGTAAAAAAAAAACTCAGTAACTCAGGTAAAATATCAAGCACAGGGCGCATAACATTTTTAGGAATTAATCAAAATCTAGATTGGTCTAATCATATAGAAGAGCTAAATAAGAAATTATGCAAATCTGTGTTCGCTATATCCGTAATAAGAAGAGAGCCGGGTCAAAATGCAGCTCTAAAAGTCTATTTTTCTTACTTTCAAGGAGTTGTGCAGTATGGAATTGAATTTTGGGGTTCATACAGTACTGTTAATCAAAAAAGAGCTATACGCGCAATTTGTCAAATATAACAAAGTGAAACGTGTAGATCTCGATTCAGGTATACAGTAATTAATCTTTATATACATATATAAAATAGCTATAATGATTTATAATAGACGGCATACTTTATTAACACCTGCAGATCACCAATCTTATAGTACTAGAAATAAAAATATTCCACTTCTGCCGAATTATAGCTATGAAAAAAACAGAAAAGTGCCACTATACTCTGGAATTAAGATTTTTAACAAACTGCCTTTCTCTATGACAAAACAAAACACTTTAATTTCTTTTAAAAAGACACTGAATTTTTTTTTACACCGATATACATTATTACAGTATGACAGAGTTTTATTCTGTTGGATTCACTGCGGCATAGAAGTTTAGTCTAGTACTAATCCTCTATTATTCTATTCTTTATTTTTCTTCTTTCCCTACGTCCGTAAAGGTATTGTAAAGTTTATTGATTGTGAACTTATTTCATTAATGTATAAAAAGTTTTTTTTTAATATATAAAGTTTATTTTGGGAAATAAATGTTGTTATGTTATGCTATGATGTGCTATGTTATATTGTGTTGTGTTGTGCTATGTTATGTTATATTGTGCCCTGTTATGCTATGCTATGTTGTGTTGTGTTGGTTGTGTTGTGTTGTGTTGTGTTATGTTATATCAGGCGCGTCTAGTAATTAGATAGATGACCGTTTCAAGGGAACATGTGTCCTTTCCCTGAATCTTCTAGTAACTTGTGCAGTGGATATACTATCCTTTGATGTAAAGCTGTCGGTCCCTTGTTTATTAAATGTTTGGCAAGTAAAAGATCCCTATTCTTTGAAAGAGAAGAGGTTCGGCAAAATTCCTGGTTGGGGGTAGCTCGTTTACAAGCATTGGTGATAGGCCTCAGTAGTGGAAATAGGCCGAAGCCGACGTTAAATAAATCTATAAAAAATATATATTTTATATATAATGTTAGTTTAGTATTTTGGTTGTTTAGGTTCTAGTCTATTGAATTTGTTTTTTTTGCAGTATGGTTTACGTGTTATTAGAGAGTTATTGGACGGCAATAAGGACAATCAGTATTAAAGTCAGCGTTACGCCTGCGTTGTTTGATCCGCAAATAAGGGGTCCCTTATTAAGGATACTGTTTGTCTTTATCTGTGAAGGGATACTGCAAATCGTTAAGTTTACCGTATTTTGACATTTCGCAAACTTTGACATTCGATGACTTGTTTCCTCCTTTGAATAAGCAACAACTGCTTTGAATGAGCAACAATACACAAGCACCAGACTCCACCGGAGCATAAATGATAGAAGAAATAATAAAAATATGTCAAATGATTTATTTATTATATTTGCGAAGTTAGACCTAGGAAATGTAATGAGCGACATGAAAAGCGACGGTGTTCCAATAACTAATATTTCGTTGATGAAATAAGGACGATGCACTAATAAAATAAGGTAGCCCATTAATACGGCGTGGCAGTATTTAAAATTTCCAATAACTCTCTATTGTTATATTATTTTTGAAGTATATTCAGATACCTCTGAAAATATAAGGACATAAATATACCAGGTACCTACGGCATTACTAGCCAGCGTATAACTTTCTTGTAAGAAAAAATATCGAATTTTACTCTAGCCACAGCCTTCTCGATTGAAAAATTAAATTATTAATTTTACAATTATTTTTGAGGAAAATTAAAGATGCGTAAATTGATCAGATAGATTTTCGTTCATTGATTCAAATAGTAATAAAATATATAGTGTATTCCAATTAAAGAATCAATTTGATCCGTCGAAACCGGAAATCGGCCATTTTGAATTTAATTTTGAAGAATTGCCCTGTAATACTAGTAAATAATAATAATTAATTAATATTGTTGTTATCATTATTATGTGAGTATATACGATGTAAATACCAAATTATTTTTAAAATAACAGGACTTTCTGAATGCATTTTGTATTAAGCTTTATTAAAACTTCTAGCACTTCCGAAGGAAAAAATTAATAATACGAACACAATTATGAGTCGAGAACTGAGTGAATCGGATCATATGCCTGGTGAAACATATTATGGAGGCAAGTGCGCATTATTTTATAAGAGCAGTTGCTTGTTTATTCAAAACAATATGGCCTTTCATACCACCGACCACTTGACTGTTTTATTATATTTGAAAGTTATTAAGCCTACAGTCGGCCGCCACTAATTTTAATTGGGAAAAATATCGCATCTTAATCATCGCTTCCGCATTTGTGCAAGGGATAAATCAAATGTTTGTTTTTAAGGATCGTTTCTATTTTGACGAGAAAGTTGATCTCTAAATACTGCATGTTTCTAAGGTGTGTTTCGTTTGTATTCGAGGTACTTAATTATCACAGGCACCTCCGGCAGAAATTGAATTGTTAGGTGGACATTTTACTATAAAAAGGCTGTCTCCAGAGATTAACATTTTAAAATGAATAATTATGAATGGATGTGTTTTGCGTATTTTTTTTTTGCTTCATTATAATTTCTTCTCATCGTCTTGACTACACTAAATTCTAGATTGATAATAGCTGCATTTAAACAAGTCTGCGCTTCCTTTTATTTTTATTTAGCTTTTATATTGAATTGGAAACAATGTAGATATTGCGGCAAATAAGTTCATAAATAAATGTAAATATGAATTTAAAAAATTGCACAAAATGAATATGCTTTAATATGAATAATAAACAGGAATTAAAGCCATGGATAAGTCAGGGGTTAATAAAATCTATACAAAACAGGGGCAAATTAAAACAAGCATTAATACAAGATATAAGAAAAATTAAAATGAAATTTTCACAGAAAATGAAATTATAAATAGTCTAAAAAACAATAGTGCACCAGGCTTTAATGCTATTCAGGTAAAAACAATCAAAGAATCTTTGATCTACATATTAAAACCATTGCAATATATTATAAATTTGATGTTTCAACAAGGTTATTTCCCACAAGCATTAAGAAACTATTATAAAGCCGTTATTTAAACAAGGCAACGCAAATAAACTCAAACTACCGTCCCATATCTCTTATTAGTATTATTGCGAAAATTATAGCAAAATGCATTAAGAAGCGGGAAGTGGGATACTCATACATTAGTTCAAAATACTTTGAGCTGTAAATTTTCAAGAATCTACACGTAACATGCTGCAGAATATTAAATGTTAAAGAAACATATCCATGTCTGAAAATTGTAAAACTCAAGGCTAAATTTTCTTTTAAAAACCCATACGCTTTGGACAGATGAAATGCTGTGCTCCTGTCTGCTTCTGGAGCTACAGGTACACCCAATTATAGTTTTCCATCCATCCAATAAATTAATTTTAAAAACATTAGCAAACACGCAGAGAAATGTTATGCCTCGGTGTAGAGATTTTACCTAGACACAAAAGTATATGATAGCAACATGATCCATATTTAAATTATTTGTTTTTATATATTTTTCATGTATAGATAAAAAACTTTTCGTCATTGTCAGTGGTATTCCGAAAATTATAAAATATCTTTGTTTAGTATAGTATATTGAGTTAAGGTAAGGGACGTTACCCTTAACGTTCGTGATGCTCATACTGTTTTGTGCACGATCGTATTGAATTACACTTCAATTAAAATGATTTAATTTCTAAGAAATAAACAGAAAGTCAAAAGTGACATTTATATTTCGTGGCCAATTTGTAAGATGTGATATTTTTATTTTGTTAATTTTACTAACGGTCCAGACGTCGGTCGGTAAGTGCTAGGCCTAGCCTAGTAAATATAACCTACCGTCTTGGAAACTGATCTTGTAAATAAACAAAAAAGCTCGATTGTACAAAAATAAATTAACTTACATTGTTGCATTTTCTCCTTATTCTACATCTTATATAATAGTTGAAGTACAGTGATTGGAATTTACTTTAGCTTTTTAGCCTAGGGGAACAAGAGTAAATGTTGTCTTGTCAAATCCATTGTAGTCTGGTGGACCCATATGTAGTCTCTTGTAGTCTCCCTTTAATCTCATCGTGTAGTATCATGCAACTTCCTCATGCAACTTTAACAAAGCATCTCTCAAATGTAGCCTATGGCATCCATGTAACTGAATTTTTTCAATGACGTTTTGAAAAATATGCGGTTATATTTATTACCGTGAACTAGAATTTTTTAATAATGCGAGCTTGAAGGATATTTTTATTAGCCATTGGTAGTAGAAAATGCATATATGAAGTTGGACTATTTTTACGAACACAGCACAACACATTAGATACAGTGTATTATTAATAATAATAATATTAAATAATAATAATAAGTATATTAATTATAATTTAAATCGAAAGATGGTAAAAAAATATATTAAGATAGATTATCTTATCTAAACGCCTGTCTGTATTAACAAATTGTTCTCATTGTTTCAGGTAAAGAGACCATTAGCTAAGGCATGCCTCTAACATGGTAAGCACTTTCGATGTAAAAATTTTAATGAAATTTTATTAAGTATCTGATATTTAAGAAAAAATAGTGTTTAATTTTTCCTATGCTATGTTGATTAAAATGTATTTGCCATTAGATAATTATTATAGTTAAATATAATGTTGTAAACTATATAAATATACAGGGTGTTCCATAAGTGGATGATCAAACGAAGTATTGTGATAGGGGAGGTCATTTTCAATCAAAATAACCATATATGTGGTTATCCAATTGTTGATGGTTCAAAAATTACTTCATTTTTTTTATTTTCCCCTGAAATCGCTAGTACGTCCACTAAAAAATTAACTAAAACTAAAATTATGACTTTTTTGTTGTTTCCTATTTTTAAATTGGATTTTAAATAGGTCTTTACGATAGAGGCATTTCCATGACCTTTACTATCATCTGCCATTTTAAAAAAGCGGTTTTCTGAACACTTTTTGTTGACAAAGGAATTTAGTTAATTTTTAAGTGACGCTATAAAATTTATATTACTAAAAGTTGACCAACTATCAGAAAAAGGTGCAAGCACTTTTACCCGCCGACTGCGACAAAAGATAGCAATTTTGCCATGAAATGCTGCGCCGTAACAGGGAACCCTCAATTTTTTTTTCAAAATTTTGTGGAGCGACGAATCTGTCTTTGTCAGGACGGGGATATTCAATATCCACAATTCACATTATTGGGACTGTGCAAATCCCAGAGTTGTAAGAAATGACTATTTTCAACACTAGTTTAGGGTCAATATGTGGGCAGGAATAGCTGAAGGGAAATTGATTGAAGAGGAAAAATTGCGTTAATTTTAGCGATTGAAAAAATAACTGGAAAAAAATGTATTAATACTTATGGAATAGAAAAATTCATATAATGAAAAGCAAAATTTAACTTGCAGGATATCCAAAAACATAGGAAATGTTAATTAAGGCCAAACTAGTTTGATTTTGCTTAAGAGCAAAGTGCCAAGCAAGTTGCAAAATACGGTCACATCTTATATAAAATTTTGTAGTCAAATATAATAATCAAAATTTTAAAAATTCTATATTTCTTTAAAATTTTGCTTACGTATGAACTTTTGTATTTGACTGTCTTGCCATTCCAATATATACATATATTTGGCATTTGGTCTTAAATGAATCCAACAAGATATTTCTGATTTTTTTTTTTTTTTTGGATATCATGTGCGCCTTTAAACAAACCAGCATTAAATTCTGCTTTCCATTATGTGAAATTTTATCTTTCATTAAATAAAACCTTTTCTTCCACTGTCATTTATTCAAACATTAAAATAAAACCATTTTTCTCTTCGACACACAAACCGGGAACACATTGCATATGTATAGTTGTTTACCTGTCGATAAGCAAATATTGCTACCTCAAAAACAAGGATTTACATTTCTACTTACTTGTCTACATTAAAGTTCATCTTGGAATATTTAAACCACTTTATTTACAAATATATAATTCAGTTGTAAGAAAATATGAATCTATTGATTTGAGTACTATAACGTTTTTGATCTAAAAAAAGTTTTATGTATATATATTTTTTACATATTCTTTATTTTTTATCTCTATATGCTTCTAATATTATAAATGCAACACCTGAATTTTAATGCGCTATTCAGTATGACTTTCACAATTTATTTAAATCGAGAAAATATAGCATGATTTAAGAAAATGTAGTCAATGTACAATAAGTACCGAATAAATTTATGGATTTGATAATACTTGTAAAATAAAGCATTAAACAAACAAAAAAAACAATATACTATATTGCAATGTTTTATTGTAAAATATTTGCAGTTAAAAAATTACAGAACAAGAAAATTTATAATTACATATCCTAAAATTTACACACACACAGTACTGATTAACTTTTAACTTTTTCAGTATACATGTTGTCCCAAAACTGCTGTAGAATGTACTAAGTAGGCTGATTTTCGTAAACGTACCTATCATAAACAAAATTATCGATATTCGCTTTCTGGGATAATCAAATAATACACATAATATAGAAAGTCTAATAATGCACATGCATGACAACTTTGCTAATAGTAGAATGAATACAATGGCAACCTCATCAATAATCGGGCTAGACTAGTTCATACCTATAAAGATTTGCAGGAGGCGTCGAGGGCCCAATATTACATTAAATTCACTCAATCCAATCACTATTATCCATTCTCAAAAATAAATACCGTAAACAGACTTAAAACAACACAAATTGCGAAGAAAACGGGATCACTTAATGGCGTCTACAACGAAAATAATAAGATACGCAGTATAATTTTTCGACAGCAGAGGGCGACATTTCAACATTTAGTTTTCAGAAATAAATTTATTAACGGGTACCTAGTAAATATTACTCTACAGAACTAAATATTTACCTCACGTATTATGATTAACTCTTTGCTGATATATTTATTTCTACGAAATAAATGTAATATTGTAATAAATTTGGAAGAAGCAAATATCTTTCTCTCAACTAAATCTATTATTTTCATATAGTAATTTACTTAGGAAAAACAAATACGGCGGAAATAAATCATTTAGTTTTGTCAATTAATTGAATATTTGGTATATTCTTGCCGTAACAAAACTTTTAAAAATAATTGTTTGTCCATATTAAATATAATAAAGGAAACCAAATTGAAATAACTAAGGCTTCTTACTTATTTTAAGTGAGGGGAAAATAAAAAATCGAAATAACTTTTGAACCATCAACAATTGGATAACCACATATATGGTTATTTTGATTGGGAATGACCTCCCCCATCATCATACTTCGTTTGATCGTCCACTTATGGGACACTCTGTAGAAACGCTAAAACTTTTAATCTCTGTTCTATTTTTATATAAGTTATATCCGTTGCAAATAATCATCAAGAATATCAAATGGTTTCAGGGGAATAAAATGCTTTTGTATTTATATTCAGAAATTCCCTTTGCAATGCAATAATTATAAAAATGAAACAGAAGATATGTGGTGATATAATTGTATATTTTGATTCACATCATTCTTTTGATCATAAAGCTTCGAATAATAATACTTGATACACAAGAGAGAAACCAAAATCTTTGTTTCATTGCGGTTAAATCACAAGGGAATTGAAGTTATTTTGTTCGATTTCCTCACGCTGTATAACTTGGATGGCAACGCAATTGAACATCATAATTGGTAATCAGCGGTGTCGTAGAGACCATGACACGTGTCACAAACAAGGCCCCACGTGAACAAAACAAACTAATACCCCTTTACAAACTAGGGGTGATATTTGTGGTATTCAATATTTGTTATTTGAGACGGAAGTTTCATTCGAAATTATCGTGCTCCCACGCACTAATTTTCGAAAAGGATATTTATGGGTTTATAGATTGACTTGCATCCATTGGTAGACCAAGACTGGAGGGACAGTTTAAATGAAACTATTAAAAATAAAATGTTTCCAAATTACTCACGTTTTTGTACAAGGATATGAGTTTAAAAATATTTTTTTCTGAAATCGGTCAAGAATGCCTACTTCCTCGGCGCAATTTCAGATCTCAAAATACGCTATTCTAGTATTTTAGTCCGTTGCTAAGCAACCATCAGAAAACAGTCCGGGAAAGTTTTTTTCGCCTATTAACAGCAAAGTACTAACTTTGCTGACTAATGTCAATCAGCAAAGTGTCACTTTCCCTGCCTAGGCAGGAAAGTGCTCGTTTTCTCTGCCTAGGCAGGAAAGTTAGCATTTTCCTGCCTAGGCAGGGAAAGTGACACTTAGTTTCCATGGTAACCAACTAGTAACAACTGTGATTTTTAATGAATTTTTAATGAATTTATTACAACAAAAATAAAGAAATTGAGAATTGTAATAATTTAATTATTTTAGAAAATATTTAAACAATCGGTGAAAAAATTCTATGTTCAACTCAGCAGCAAAATAGATTGACTACCTTGGCTGAATTATCAGCCGCGGCAGTCAATCTACTATTTTGCTGCCTAGTTAAACAAATAACTATTCCGTCTTAAGAAGGGAAAGTAGGTAACTTTCCCGTACCAGTATTTTATTTTAAACAATAAATAAATACACACAGATAACCAGCTCACATTAAAAAATGCACTTTTTAGTAAATAAGACATCGATTATTATAACTATTTGTTTGTATTTATAGTTATGTTGCAGCTTGTATAACTGTTAAACATTAACTGAACTGTACCTGTAAAGTCAGCTACGTTATTGATGTTAATCGTTTCTTCTTCGACAATAATATTACTATTATTAGCAGATTTCTCTTTGTCACTTCCCCCTCTAAATATTTTATCTGCTGTTCACTTTATTTGTAAAAGATTCCTCTATATATCCTTCGGCAACGGTTGAGGATCTCCATTCCCCATGCCTATTTAAAGCCTAAATTGTGGCAGAGGACCGTCAGAAACATTGTTCTGTATATTCATCTGTTTTTGGCAAATTTAAAAAAATTGCGACAATTTGAATTATTTTGCCAAACTGATGTAATCCCACTACTTGCCTGCAACTTGTCCCATTTGAATATTTAAAGAAAAAGCGGCAACTTTCAATATTGTCTGGACGGCATGCAACATATTTTTTATACAATGGCATATAAGTTTCGTTTATCACAAATGATCTTAGTTTTTTAGTTTTATTATAGGGTATTTTAATCAAAAACTTAGATCCAAAATCTTCTATGTCATTCAAATTTAATCGATATAGTTCATCACGGCGACATGCACCGGCAACACCAATTGTTAAGGCAACCTGAAAAGTAAACACTATATAAATATATAGGTAATTTTAAAATTCTTACAGTCTAAACATACTTTATCTATTAAGTATCTATGATCTGGTACTTGAGTAATAAACATTTCAATTTGTTTATTTGACAAAAACTTTTGACTTATTTGTTGTAGTTGTCACCTTGACGTTTCAGGGGCCATATTTTCGAGCTCAATCGATATTTGTCGCATGCGAAATACTAGGCACCCGACTCGTTTAAAAAATTTCGCTTATAATTCTGAGGTCGTATTTTCGAACACCATCCGAGATTTGTTTCACGTGAAAATGTCGTATGTCAAATATGGCAACGCTGTTTTGTGCAACCAAATGGACTTGAAACCCCTAGAAAACACTAATGTCACTAATCAGCTGTTATATGTATTGATTAAATTACAAGACTGAATATTATAATGAACGAGCAATCAGCGGATAAGCGGGTGGGATATATTAGTGCAGACCAGAAAAAGGAAATAGTGGATTTTGTAGACTGGTAAATTTACCTCAAATTTTACATCCAAAAATGACCGAGCTAGTCCATTTAAAGAATCGAAATTTATGACGAAATTACCGAATGTTTGCGCCTCGGACTAGACAATGCCCCCCCCCTCACGTTTTCGAGGGTGCTGAATCGATTGCCGGGGTCAAACCAATTTTTTCACCTCGGCAACCCCCTCAAATTGGCCAAGAACCACCCCTAAAGTCCCCTTTCCATGAACCCATTTATTTTCCCCAGTTTTCACCCTTGTAGGGGGTGGAAAATAGATATTTGTTTTTGTGAGAACAACATTTAGATTTTATAGGAGATGTTTCTTTGAGAAGGTGGGGTAGGTGACCAGGGTTGTGTAACCACCGCCGGAGGATGTTTTCTCCCTTCAAAGGAGTAGAAAATTATTTTTTTCTGGGGAAGTCATATTTTGTAAGAGCCGTTTCTTTGAGGAAAGTGGTAGGTAACCAGGATTGTGTAACCGGTCCCGGAGGTTATTTCCATCCTTCATAGGGTTGGAAAATCAATATATAAAAACACTTTAACAAACATATTTTTTATACTACTTTTCAATAATAGATGGAAAAAAAAATTCACCATCTTGAAGGGTGAAAACAACCCCTGGGGGTGGTTACATAATCCTCGTCACCTACCACCTTCCTCAAAGAAACGCCTCCTGCAAAATATTAATTTTTTTCTCACAAAAACAAAAATCAATTTACCACCCCCTACAAGGGTTGGAAGCCTGGGGTAGGGTTGGTTGAAGTCAAATCCCTCCAGGGACCTTTCGTTCTACTCGAGGGAACAACAATTAGTCGAAATAAATAAGCGGATTGACGGGAAAAGGGGAATTTGAGGGTGGTTTTTAACCAATTTGAGGGGGGCACAATTATCCCTAAAACTAAACGCCCTCCCAAGAGCAGTGGTCAACTAATCCTTCTGTCATTGGTTTTGTCAAACGATACAATTTGACAAATTTGTCATCCCTTAAATCTTTAAATGGATTATCATAGGCATGGAATTGTCTTCCATGATCGCTTTCTGCCAAAATTTCTGCCTGTTCCAGGGCGTCGATAGTAACTAAATGTACTAAGTAATCTAACGCTGCCATTGTCCATATTCATTCGCCAAAATGTGTTCAAATAAGTCTACTTTAAAGCTCCTAAATAACAAACACACCACGGCAAAACCTAACTTTAGACATTGAGGTTATGTGGCACGAAATAAAACAAACCAAAACGATCACTTTGAATACATTCATACACGAAATCGCTTTATCGTGTATTAAACCCCCATCCGTTGCATCTCGCCCGAAATCAGTCGCATGCAGAAAGTTCGCATACGAGTTCATAATGCTCGAAAATACGAAACGTATATTTTCATGCGATATCTCACATTTTCGTGCACGACATCGCCTCGGTCAAGCTCGAATATACGACCCCAGGAAAGTACGTAATTTCGAATATTTTGATATATGAATATCTTCTTTTGTACTAAGTGTAATTTGACCATAACCTAGATACCTTTAAAGATAAATCGGAAAAGTATGCAATCACCACATTTTCAAATCGGAAGGTCGCCTATTTTGTTGACAATAATCCATGAAACGTTTGTAAGCGTATTCATGTTTTGCCTTGGATTTATTTGGCGATAAATTTAAAGTGACATTTTTAGCAGTTTCTACTAACTCCGGTGGTGTCCCGGACACCTGAACATCATCATCACTGTCCATTTTAAATATTTTTTAGTGATAAGTAGGTATTAAAGCGAAGTAAATACTGAATCTCAACAGTAAACGAACTATGACTGTCAAGGAAATGATTTCACACGCAATTAAATGGTAATGAAAAAAGTTATGTAAAATCCCTTAATTTATAATACTATTGATTACGATTTCAGAAAAAATAGTATGTTTACCTCGTATTAAAAGCACATTCCCGGACTTCAATGTTTGTCGGCAGAGGCGTTAAGCTGTCGTCCCAGAATGTATTGCTTTTACTACTAGATACACAATATACTATTGTTTCCTTTAAATATTTTTTCTTAATGTTTCATAATACATATAGACAACTTAATCCAGTCACGTGATGCAAATAGGCAAGGAAAATTCTCTAGATTGGGAAAGGAATGTTTGCAAGAGCCACTTATTTGTACGCGAATTCTAATTTAGTAGAGACCTTGAAAATAAAAAGGCGCAAGAATCACAAAATTCTGAATTGTTCGTTTGATGATGACATGAATACATAAACATAATATATCAGATAGACTAAGGAAAATAAATTATGTGTATAAAGATTAAGTAATATACCAACAAATAAATTATTGAACAATATTATTTTATTATAATCGATTTTAACTTTGAAAAGCATTTTTTGATTTAAGACTTGCTTTTAGAGAAAATGGGTGAGGAAAGAAAGGAAATAAATTAATTTTAGCCATACTTTACTTTTTCAAGAAATTTTTCAATAAAATTGTTTGTACTATGGTGATGAATTGTTAAAGGTTATCATTACAAAGTTGTTCAGTTGTTTAAAGATTATGGTCGTCCGTTTCTTCATCGATGGTGGCTGGGATGCGGTCTGCTTGAAATAATAGACTTAAATAAATCTTTGCTATCTGTCGTTGAGACGATATTTATAGAAAGTAGCAGAAAGTATTAGTCCATTACCCAGGCTACTCATTCGATGGCCCTCCTAATAATCCATGTATAGTTCACCCAAGGGAAGAGCGATGGCTGATAAAATGTGAATATGTTGCAGGAAAATAAGTTATACTATATAAACAAGTACTCCTTTTATTATATTTCTAGTTTCTGTACCACATGTACGTTTTGAATGATTATCACAAAATCTACAAAAAAATAATATAATTAACCAGTCAGAAACTATTTTTTCCAACAGATTCAAATTATAACAAAAACAAGAACACAGTATTTTGCCAACGCTTCGAAACTTAGTTTGTTCCCCTTTTCAATGCTCTCAAAAGAATTCTTGTTTACTGTGCATGTTAAATACTCAGCCTTAAAATTTTGTTTGTTTCATATCCATATAGTGGAGTCAGATAAGCAAAACATAAGGAATTGTTTCCCGTGTAAATTTTTTTAAACATGTTTAGTTACATCGAATACTATAGGAAATGGACATTTTCTGCCTCTAGCAACCGCCGTTATGCAAGTTATCGGATTTTGTGAAGATCTACCATTTTGGTCGTTCTTTCTAAATATAGATGAGTATGTCTCGGTATGTGTATGTCCAAAAAAAGCGAAAAAAATTGAAGCTATTCGTTGTGATATAAGCTGTCAGCGGTTGCAATATTAAATTTTTATCTGCACACATAACCTTAAAAAATATAAAAACTTAAAAAACTGCTGTTTTGGTTTTTTTATTATAACTTCAGATCTTTTAAGTGAAGTTTGATGCAATTTTCAGAAATTTTACCTTATGATGTGAGCAATAACTGGTTCAAATTTCATGTGAAAATATCCAATATAAGTCACAAAAATTGACTTCAAAATTTAAAATTGATTGGCCAATAACTTTTGTGCGTAGCATCATATGAGGTTCCTTTTGTTAAAAAAATGTAGGTTTTATATGCACTTTATGATGGTGAATAAGAAAAAAATTATTGAATTTATTTCAGTTATAGAACGTAGTTCTCCTTGTGTACTTTTTGTGTGACAAGAATCAAATAAGGATCTTTTACACGAAGAAAGTTATAACGGTTTTTGCAAACCGTTGCGTCAAATTTTCTATAAAATGTCAAATATCTCTGAAACGGCTAGGTTTAGGTATAGGATATGCGACATATTTTCGACTGAGAATTTTATGCTCTTTTCGAAAGCCCTAAAATAAGCAATAAGCAAGTTGGTATCAACTTCCGGTATAAGCGGAAGTGCCAGCTGCTTGTAATTATTTTAGTTGGATTGGCCACACCGGCATTAGTAATTATCTAAATTTTCAAAATTTTCTGATGCGTACTTTTCTCTATATCGATCCCTTCAGTTCCTGGCGAGACACCCGGTATAAACAATAATGTACAAAATCTCAGGCAAATCGATTGATTAGCAAGTGAAAATAAATTAGAACAACTTAGGGATAAAATGGCCATTTGAACCTTCTTAACTGTCACACGGGAATAAAACGTTGTAGCATGAATTCCGTCTGCAAAGTGCAATATTTATTCACAGTTTTATTGCTGTAGCTGCGGAGCCACTTTTCAATTGCTTATCCTGCAATGGTAGCTAAGACAAAACCGATGACAGATATCAAAACCAGAAAACACTTTGTCAATGTATGAAAACAAAATTCTATAAAATATTATCAGTAAGATAATGCAAATAGATTGTTCTTTTTTTATTACAGCATAACTGATAAAAAAAGATCAAAAATGATTGGAAAATATAAACATTAAAAAAAATCAGTAATTTTAATCTTACTCTGCTTTACTATTCTTCATCCATATGGCAGAGGAGTGTATTGCTATCATAATATTATAATTTATCCGAAAAATTACAGTAATGTATTTTATGACGTACGCTTTTTACCGACATGACAAGTAACTACCAATGAATGTACTACTAATGCCACCACAACTTAAATAATGAGATTTAGAGTTGAACACAAACCAACCAAGCTGTAGCAGGGTTAATAATGGTTAATCTGAGCGTTACCCCTAAACGGGAAGTTAATTACCCCGAACTGTGGTTGGCTCATGTCTCTATCGGCTCATAAATCATAATTCATATTCAGGGGCGACGAATACAATACGTTTCACTCCGCTTTATTCAATGTCTTCACGCCTCGCTCTGCCACCAACCACAGCAAAAGGATTTATTGATTTTAAGTAACTAAGCTGACAATATTAATTACCAGTCTTTATGGCGAAATTAGCATATTAATTTATACATTTAATTCCAGAAACACTCTTATGGTAGCTTCTTATTAAATTAAAATTACATTTTTTATGTTTATTTGACGTTTTCTGTGACGCCTTAACGTTAATCCAATATTATTATTATTATTTATCATTCCTTAAACCCAGATGTAATTAAGTGTGTAGGTATGTTAATTTCATTAATTGGAACATAATTTTAGGACTAATGTGTTGACGCAGTCACTATACAAGATGTCCGAAGTTTATAAATATTAAATATTACGAGAAATAAACATTATAAGAATATATAGGTAGGTAGCTAACCTAAGTACCAGAGTATTCGCGCGTGGAAAGCTTGTCTAGAAATCATGGTCACTGTACATTGAAAGATAGTAAATACCTGGAGTAAGGTGTGTTTAGGGTATAAATTGGGAGATATCGGTGTCCAACACTCTTCCAAGTGATAAAAACTTAAAAGAGCAGAAATTTGGAATTATAAGATTTCTCAACTTTCATTGGTTTGATGGTGATAAATTTGAACCTTCTAAAAAATTATCCAACCGCCGCAGCGGTCCACAGAATGGACCAGCCTTAACGGACGAACTGTTGTTTTTGTTTTGGCTGGTTGTCTTGTCGACTTCTACTGCTAATGCTGTCTGTAACAGCAATGGGCAGTGACATTGGTATTTTGGTTTTGGCAAGTGTAAAAAACCTGTAGTGTATACTATATGTGTCTCAACATATTATGTAAATGTAATGGTACCACAATTATGTAATTTTTGGATATGAGACGTTGTTATTTCACGTGTTTTTTTTTCGTTGAAATTCTTCAACCAGTAGGAGTTTTTTTATACATTTATTTAACGTCGGCCTACTTCCCCTACTGAGACCCAACACCGACGCCTGTTGACGAGCTACCCCCAATCAGGAATTTTGCTGAACCTCTTCCCTTAAGAAGAGTAGGGATCTTTGCCTAATAGATAGACAAGGGACCGATGGCTTTACATCCCCTCCGAAGTATGGTATATCCTCTACACAACCCTCGCCTAAGGTTGTACAGGTTCCACGCATACACTGATATACAATCCGCTGGAAGATATGTGAGGCGAGAAACGGTCACCCATCCAATTACTAACCGCGCAGTAGGAGTTAAATTTACCTCTATTATCTCGTATTCAATAAATAATGTACATTTGCCTGATTTACGTTTTTGTGCAGATTTAATTGAAATAAACTTCAAACTAAGAAGAGTGGCAACACTGACCGATTACATTCTACTGACCTAAATCCTACCATTCTCAGAATTTATAGTAAGACAAAAACTATCCGTGAAAAAGCCGCTAACAAAATACTTATTTATTTATTAAGAAGCAGACCACCTAATAGACAGTCGAGCTGTCCTATGGCAGGGTGATACAAAATACACAACAGTGAATATTACAAATTGTAGAATGCATGGTTATGTCAAAGGGTAAGAACAAACTTCTAAAAAACTACAAACAAGCTAACCTAAAAGTATGAAATAGTACAAATAAGATAACACCAGAAACTTCTAAACCTAAACCTGAACAATAGATACTAACTCTAAAAAAAAAAGAAAAAGACTAAAATCTAACAAAGAGGGAGAGAACCATCAAATAAACTTCACATTGGGAACAAATGCCAATATGAATTTCAAATAACAGTAATATTATCAATTTGAGTATTTTTTAAGATGTGATTTAAAAGATCCAAAACTAAGTGGTATATATCTAATTCGAAATTATTAAAAGTGTACGCACGGGAGCATCTTATAAGTTGTGAATTTTATAAGTAATTTGTATTATAGTGTTTAGTTATTAAGATGGTCCTATTCCTACGTAAATATGGATTGTAATTTAAGTTAAAAAAGCTAACACTGAAAGGGAAATCAATCATATATTGAAGGTTTTGTAAACAAAATAAGTATCGAAGAAAACTCTTCTATCTGATAAGGATTGTAATTTATAATAGGTTAAATTATTTCCATAAGGAAAATAATGCCTATTTCTATTACATCTATAATTCACTGTATTAACAAATTTCTTTTGAATTCTTTCTAGTCTGGAGATGTATTTGTTATACATTGGATTCCATATAATTGAAGCATATTCTATGATAGGTAGGACCTCCGATTTAAATAAAGTAACATAACATAACATCCTTTTAAAACTATGTGTTACTCTTAATATGTAACTGAGAAGACGCAATGATTTTTTTTACTATGTAATCAATATGATTTTCAAATGATAATTTCGAATATAACAATAATCCCAAGCCCTTGACTACATTAACGGACTTAATTTGAAAGTTGTTTAAGCACAAAGTGGACAGTGGAGGATCCAATCACCTTGAAAATAGGATACGAAACATTTATCTAAATTTATAAAAAATCTATGTAATTTACAAAATTCGTAAAAATTATTTAAGTCGAATTGAAGATCGTTATAATCCGCCATTGAATTAATTTTTTTTATAAATTAAGTCATCTGCATAAACAACATATTTAGAAGCTGTGAAGCACTTGTCAATATCGTTGATAAATATATTAAAAATCAGAGGACCCAGATGCGAACCCTGGGGAACTCGGGATGTTACATTAATGCAGTCGGACTTTGAACCATTGATAGCAACATATTGCGACCTGTTATTAATATAGGACTAAAGTATCATCAACAGCTGACCATGCACACCAGAATTTCTAAGTTTTATAATTAGTGTAGGATGGTCGACTTTATCAAATGCTTTTGAAAAATCGGTGTACACAGCACATACTGAGGCACCATCCTCCATTGTTTCAAGTATATCCTGCACGTAAGGTGCTAAGTTAGTTAGCACAGATCTCTTGCTATAGAACCCGTGTTAATTGATGTTGATATAATTTTTTACGAGGAAGAATAACTCATTAGCAATTATCGAGATTATTCTTATCGCCAGACTTAAAAATAGGAATTACTTGGGCAATTTTCCATTTGTCGGGAAAGTATCCTGTTTGAAATGATTTCTTATATATAATAAACAACGGTTCCACTAAACTCTCACAACATGACTTGAGAAACATAGCTGGAATACCATCGGGTCCCTTCTTAACATCTAATTTTTTTAGGGCTACAAAAATTTGTTTCTTTGTGATATTTGGTATGTTTAATGAAGTGCAATTTTCAACTAAATCAATATCTGACTAAATCAATATCAACTATTACTTATTCTTCCTCCTCCTTCTTAAGGTACCGTATTGATTTCGGTATAAAGTTTAGTCTCGTGTATTTCGGAACAACGAAAGTTGGTTTAGTCCTGTCCATTATCTAACAGTTTTCAGCCATGTCCAATACCTTGTCAATTCTTGCTCCCCGTTCATTTTGCACAAAAGTTCTTAATTCATTTCGTGTTATTCTAGATAGTTTTAGAAGTCATCTAATAACTTATATTTCAGATGCCTCTAAAAGTTACCCTTGTTTATTATTTTTCGTGATTTGATTTCGGGATCAGGGTTCAATTAAGATGTTATCGGCCCTAGAACATTAACTTTTAATGGTATTGTCTCAATTGGTCATCCATAAATTGGTTGATCTGGTTATACTATTTTCATTGTATTGCATTAAACAACTCAAGATTCCCCTTCGATCACAATCCTATATGGGAAACGTAGTTCTGAACTAATTGGCTATGATCACCATATCATAGCTTTCACTAAATTATATTTTTAGATATGTACATACCCTAAGCCATACCCTCAATATACAAACTGTATAACATCACAGTTTCGCCATACGTACGTCTGCTGATATTACTGTAAAACTTATATAATTGAAAGAAGAAACATCCATGACACCAGGACATTAGAGGCTACTTAACAGCTGATGAGTTAAGTCGAAAGGGAAGTAACAATTGTTTTACACACACAAACCAACTTGTGGGATATTCGGAACCAAGAGGAAACTGAAAAGAATATTGGATATTTGTTGTAGTTTTGATACCCCCAAGTGTCTCATTCAGAAACCCTAAAAAACAAAAAAAGAAGTTTTAAACTTTAACAGGAGCAAAATAAGAAAAATAACAAGAGCCTGTACGGATCACTATCCATTAAAGAAACATCTCACAATAATGACAGTGAAAAATTATCATATCTGCGGGAGATATGACGAAGATAATGGAACTCGTCTTAGTTCATTATGCCACCGTGAGGCTCTGAAGGTAAGTAAGCATTGGTTCTTCTGGTATCTAGAAATTGAACTCGCAGGTATAAGGGAAACCTAAATACAATAGGAATACTAAAGAAATGATACAAAATGATAATGAAAACAAATACATCTACAAATGTTCCCAAGCACAACATACAACCATTTCCTCTGACAGTGCCAATGCCGGAATCGCGATTCGAACCTGGTGGCGCGATATCCGTGGGATTAATCGCGATTGCCACCTAGCGTCTTAATCGATACGGCTGTCGGTTAGATAAATGAAACCATAGTAGTTAACAGATACAATGATAACAACCACCATCAGTCTAGGTGGACCAAAAGTCTTCATTTCTTTCTCAAAGCGTCGTATTTTTTTACCACTTTTTGTATGAGAGAGCAATCCTACTTAAAACTTACTAATGACGAACACTACACATTGCGTCTTATAATTAACATTTTTCAGTCCTATATCAGGGAGATGATCGTCTAAAATCATCCATAAATGCGCGTTAAGTTCATATTAGTGTTATAGCGTTTATGGGTTAGAAGTAAATTGAACTTTTAATAGCAATATCCACACATTAAAAATTTTAATTATTACTCTTTTAAATAAAAATAAGTTAAAGATTGGAGATGGTATTTTTTGATTTTGGATCGATGAGTTATAATAACATAATTTCTTAATTTGAAAGGTATTTTAAAGCGTTAATTGATTAATAATTAGGATCATTTCTATTCCCAAACATGCATAATTTGAATTAAATTACAATGACCTGGTAATTTTGAATAAGTTAAACCTTTTTGATTGTGTGTTAAAATATAAAAATTTATTGGCTGGAACTTACCATTTATTGGATAATTAAATACAAATAAATCTTAGTAATTTGACTCTAATGCAGTGAAAGAATTTTAATTAGGAACAGGTTTGGAACTGCGAAAACCAAAAATTAAATGTTTTTGATTGCCGCTGCGTCACGCATAGATCATAAAATATATTTTCATGTTAATTATGTCTCCCGAAAATTTAGTAGCTTAGTGTCAAATAAAAAATAACTGGTTAGGCCACTGTTGGATTTATAACTATTGTAGGGTTGCTTCTTTAAGCAGTAAGCCCCTATATATGAATAGACTTACATAATTTTTACTTGCTATATTATTTGCAATTACACTCTTTGGTACACTTCGAAAATTTCGGCACTGATTGATGCAGTATGAAAGTTTGGAGTCTCACATTGGGATGTTTCTTGCTGTTGATAATGGTAAAGCTATCGAGTTAGGAACATTTAAGTTTTACCAACTTAAAAATTATATTTTCTGAAGTCAGAATTATAAAATAAATCGGAATATATTATATCAGTTCGGAATTCTGTACATTTGTTAAGATGGGTATGAAATTAGTATTCATTATCGATTGCGAAGCTACCTATGATAAATATAAAAAAATGGTGATGCATATTGAATTCTACCCCTATTTTCTATTAATTTGGGTATTTACTAATATAAGGTAGGGTATGTTTTCCATGCGTATTTAAAATGAAGTGTCTCTACTGCAAAGCAGTTATTATTCTTTCTATTATATTTTGGATCGTAGAACAGTAGAAACTTCATTTCAAAAACTCATGGAGATATATGCCAATCAAGATGGGTAACATGTGGAGTACTTACTATAATATTTTCTAAGTTGCATGGATTCTGCGGCTGGCTCCTTGTGAAACATTACTCAATATTTTGAGTACAATTAAGGAATGCTTTTTTACTTATTGCTCAATAAATTCCCTTATTAGCGACATTGCAAAAATTATAGAAATAGGTATATAAATTAGAATATTAGAACATTTAAATAAATTTAAAATTATATCACTAATTCAACTTAGTTTCAGAGAAGGATTATCAACAGTTGATGCCACCTACAATTTAACAAGCAAATTATATCAATCAATAAATGAAGATCAAAAACCATTAGCAATTTTTTTAGACTAGAAAACTAATAAAAAAATTCATAAACTCATACGGAATCAGAGGCATCTGTGGTGATTAGTTCAGGGACTATTTATCGAACAGACTGCAAGTAGTAGCTATAAATTCAAAATATATTGAGGAAAGGACAATAAAATTTGGAATGCCACAAGGGACAGTCTCAGGACCAATTCTTTTTCAACAATATATCAATGATCTGCTGAACTTAGTTATTCCTGGGCAAATTATCTTATATGCAAACGATACTCTATTGGTGTTCTCTGACATTTGTTGGAACTCGTTAAAAATAAAACGGAAATGGATCTGTATATAGTAAGAAAATAGCTCAATGGGTTAACTTGAAATAAAACAAAAACAAAATTATTGCATTTTCATTAAACATTGTGGGAAAATCAAATATAAAAGAATGAGAGCTTCACCAGTATAAAGATCTAAAAAATTATAATAATTGCCTTAGTTATATGGAAGCTAAAGGCAGTATAAAATATTTGGGGATAGTCATTGACCAATTCTTGAATTGGGAAACGTATAGGCAGTTATTAGCAAATAAGATGAGACCACTAATATATAAGTTCTACCAATTAAGGCAGTGCATGAGTACTAAATTATTAATAAATATTTATTAAGCTTTAATTGAACCTATTTTAAATCATGAAATGGTGATATGGGGCGGGACATATGAATCTACTATATATCATATAATCATATATATATCAGCTTTAAATTTTATTCAGAAGAACAAAAATACTAACAATAAAATATTGCATGACTACTCCACGCGGTCAAAAGTGAACAAAAATTATGCTCTGCCAAAACAGAATAAAAGAGCGTTCTTTAAATTCATTGATTATAATTGTATAAAGTTATGTAATGTATTACAAAAAAAAAAAAAGATATAAAAAATATAAACAAATATAAAAAGAAAATCAAAAATTGAAAAATTCTTTTTGGCCTGTATATTTTTAAGAAGAGAAAATTATTCAAAAACATTACACATATATCTCGTAAGTGGTATGTATTTACAAATTTTTTTCTTAAAATCCATAATGGTCACTGTAGAGATTTTTTAAAATTCATCTAGGGCCAGCTGCTTCAAACATGCCACTGGACATCCGAATTATTAAAAACTGGTTTACCTCAAGGATCTATACTTGGCCCTAATTTATTTTTATTATATATAAACGACATTATTGCAAATTTTTCATCAATATTTTTTTTGTATTTGTAGATGATACAAGTACTTTATTTATCAATAAGAATTCTTCAATAAATTTGATAGATTTTCTTAATTTAATAGCGTTAATTTCAATAGCAAAAAGGCCATTGGATATCCACTTACAAACGATATGACTTCCGTAGGTGATTTTAGATATCTTGAACAGCCACAAAAATAACGTTACGTGTTTACACCCTTTAGTAAACACCCGAAGCGTGGATTCAATAATTGCAACACAAGTAACAATAATTTATTTAACAAGTCAACAATAACTAGTTTGTATAATTATAGCAATAATTACTACTTTTGATCACTATAATTCACCACTCAACACCGTACTTTTAACTAATTTAATCACTTGTCGCTTTTCTGATCTGTTCACTTTACTATTCAATATCAAGCTCACTTGGTGGACCTCCTCTTCCCCCTCTGTTTTATATCTGTAAATATGCGCTCTCAACTGCTCTACAGATTTCTGGAACATATCCAATCGCACAATCGCAGTTTTGATGACTCTTTACACATTAATCGTTCTTATTATCGGTAACGCCACCTATGGGCCAATTGACCAACCACCACTATAGTATTGGACAGGCTTTTCTACTAAGAGAGAACGACTACACAGATCTCTGTACGTAAGGGAGTGACATATAAAAGTCATATGGTGTAAAATGAGAGTTTTTTTGTGTTTCTTCGTTTTATTTATGGCTGTATCTTCTTGTTAATATTTTAAACTTCATTCCATTGATATTTTCTATGTTGCATTGAGTGTTAATTTTCGTGTACTTTGGTAGCTATGTAAATAGTTATTAATAAATTATTACTCGATAATGAAATTATTTAAATCGCAACAATTGTCTCATTAGATTTAAGAACACACATTGCATATTGCATTAAAGCCACCCTTCTTCTACACCCTCCATCCATCCCTGTTCAATCGTTTGTATATTATGTTATTTTAGACTTTAACAAGGGTTTCTACTTGACATCAAAGGGGAAAGAGAAGGCAAATAAAACATTTGTAAATATTAGTGTACAAACAAGCTGCGGTCATGTGAGTGTATTAAAAACGTCCCTTTGTACTTATATTATTGTGGTATAATATTAATTAAATATTACCGAAAGTAAATGAGAACTTGTTGATATAAAAAATACATATAAACATAAATACTTGCCTTTATGTTTACCAAAAATACTAATTCCATAAATTTGCCCGATGCTGAAGCGAAAAGTCGAGTAAATATTGAAACAGGAAATGTCAATTACAGTTAGAGGAACATTTTCTTGATTTAACAGTAGAAACAAATAGATGGTCTTCAAACTGTTGAAAACTTTTGTATATTTTTATTGAAATATTCGTCTAAGGAATGGAAGAGAACCGGCCACGGTACTAGGAAATGTTCAGGCCCAGACTAGAGCGAGGCCGTAGTTGAGTCAACTCATTTATTCTGGTTTATGTTATAAATATTTTCAAAATTGTAAAATACTCTAGATTTTCGTCCTTCTAAAAATGTCTATCTTTTGTAAAGTTAATTAATATTCAGTTCGGAGCTGATCCATCAGCTCAGTACTTCTAGAAACGTAAATTATTACCCATTAAATTAGTTCATGCCGCAATGGCTTTTTTCGGCGGCCTTTCAGAACTCTGTACTACTTTCAGTTCAGAACTGTCATTTTATATTGTTTATTTTATTTTTGTGTGGCGAATCGCTCTTGATTGGCCGCATATAGGGTGCAATTTTAGAAAAATCGTAAGGGCTACGCATTTATATGCAAAATATCATACTTTGAGTTTTTGAAAAATACAAGACAAGATCAAAACAATTAGAAGATCATATACTAAAATAAGTTCAATACAGTATGAAATCAGCAGATTCAGTACAAAAAGGTGTATAATATACAGTATACAATAAGGTAATAGTATACATATTATAGATACAAAGGTAATAAAGAAACAGTAAAAGCACAATAAACCCAGGGATTAAGGAGTGCATTAAAATTTATACTGAGATGACTAGGAGAAAATACTTTTAATATTTGCTATATATTAGAGTGAAATATATCAAGCTGATCCTCTATAGACATGTAATTTTTGCACATAAAGTACAAAGGTGAAATTATTAAAATCTCGCATTTCGCGTTTGATCTTGATTTTTGTAGACAAAATGAATGAGAATATGCGATTTGGTGATATTTCACAATAAAATATTAATGAAGCTATCAATGAAAGTGTCCCAGATGAAACGAGAAACACTAAAAATTCTATACCTAAGGAAACGGTTTAATGTTTTTGCAAAGAGAAGTATTATTCCTTTGAAAAATATACGACTGCCTATGAATATTTTGACTAACTGGGGTTATAAACATGAAAAAAATCTAATGAAGAAGATTATAAAGAAGCTGCCGTTAAAACAATGTGGGATGTAACAACAAAAATTCTTTGAGAAACATATTTTGAAAAATATAATAGGAATTTTAACCCATTTATTGATTTAGAATTAAAAACGCGAGGAATGCAAAAAATGCCAATAGAAGAAGGCTTCAAGCTATTACAGAAAAACGCAAACAAAGCTCAATTGCCATTGGAAAATAACATTGAAATGAAATGATGCAGGTTTGGGATGAAGAAACGCCTGAAAGTTTACAGATACAATTTTACTATGTGGCCGCGTTTGAACTTGCATGGAGAGGAGAAGAGGCTGTTAAATGTAAACCAATCGATCACTTCAGATTTGAAAAAAAACTGGCGGAAGTTTAACTAATAGAATAGAAGACAATCCTATTTTTTCAATAACACGGCAACGAGGTGGAAACAAACTTAGCAATGAAAATGGCTTAAAACTAATTTAGAAAAACCTTCATCTCTCCAGTACGTTTGTTCAGACAGACAGATTATTTTTGACACCAAACTGTACCCGGAACCAAGAAAACTCAAGTGGATGGTACAACAGTATACCAGTGGGAGAGAATACTCTTGGAAATTGGATTAAACAAGCAGCCATGAAAATTGGGCTCGATGTCGAAAACAATAAAAACATGAGAAGTACATTTTTTTGGTAAATCTGGTATTTTCAGTAAAAGTTTAATCAAAAAAACTGATCATGCAAATACCAAATCAATAAACCCATCTAGATAGGTCTAGTTAAGGACCATCATACAACGTTAATTTCGAATTTAAGAAGAATAACTTAAATTGGTAAACCATGAAGAAGAATCTAAAAGTAGTAGCATTGTTTACAATAATTGTGTATTTCATACAGATACAATGAATATGTTTGATGATAAAAAACATTAAAGAAGTTTCTATGTTTTATTATAAATTGTCATTTTTTAAACATTAAATAAACAGTTTTGGTGTTCTAATAATTATTTTAGATAATATCATATCATCAATTTTTAATCATATATTAATCTTCTGTAATACGAGGTTGATTTCGAGTCAATTTTTTTTGAGTGCCTCAAACCTATTTTCCATGAAAATTTTGCTCTAGTTAAGAGATATGGGAAAATCGCTGTACTTAATAATAATAATAATATGTCTTTATTTATTATTGAATACAATAATAAAAGGGCGAAGTTCAGTAGAGTGAGACACTCTCTGCTCTTCCACTTAACCCTAAGATAATAACTAACATAATAAATATAAATAAAAATATATATAAAAATAGTAATAACTAACAGATATCTATAACAACAAGACAATATTAGAGAAAGCAGACATTTTAGCTTATTGCATTGAATGGGAAAAAGGGAAAAGTAACGAAAATGATAATATAATATAAAATGAATGAATAATAATAACAAACAATTGTCATAACGAGCCAAGTTGCCGAGAACGAAAAAGAAGAATGCTAATTTTAATAGCTTACGAGCTGGCTTACTAAATTAGCACTAGTAAAAGAAAGAAAAAAATTTAGATTTTATAATGACTAAATATGTAGAAACATTAAGTACTAAGTTTTTGAGTAAATAGTGCGGCTTTTAATTTATTTTTGAATTGAGATAGGGTAGGTAAAGATTTTATATCTGTGGGGTTATTATTATAAAGACGAGAAATTGTATGTATAACTAAATGATCGCGTAAATTGAGTAGGACTGTGAGTGGGGGGTGTGATTACGTTCTTGTTCCTGATATTAACGTTATGAGTATTCGCACGAAATATAATCTTTTCAAACAAGTATGTTGGTTGCTAAGTTTTTATTATTTTATTGTACATACAAACTGTGTTTAAGTAAAATCTATTTTTCATGTTAAGCCATTTTACCTGTTTTAATTTATGGGAAATGTGTTGAAATTTGCCTATACCAAAAATATACCTAAGGCACGAGTTTTGCACTTTTTAAATTTTATACAGACTGTCAGTATCCAAACATTCCGAAAAGACTTGGGGGCTGTAATTAAAATGTGATAGTACTAACGCATCGCAGAGAAATGTTTTAATTTTTTGGGAAAGATAAAACCTATGTGGATACAATAATCTTAGCTTAAGGTAGGCTTGCTTCAACAATTGGTTATGTGCGTTTTGTACCTAAATGTGTTATCCATTGTTAAACCTAAATTACGATGACTATTGACAATTGGTATACTCAAATTATTTATTTGAAGGTCAATGGAGTTTATTAAGTACAGCTCGGGTGTCAAAAAGCATTACTACAGATTTACTGGGATTAAGGTGCAGTTGATGTTTTGTTGATATGTCAGCTATAGTGTTTAGGTCTGAGTTTATTTTTTCCAACGCAAGATCTAATTCCGATGGAGGGAAGCTATAATAGATTTGTGTGTCGTCGGCATACATAAGAACTGAACAGTATTTCAAATAGCGACAAAAATTATTTGTATATAACGTTAATAGTAGTGGCCCTAATATGGATCCCTGTGGAACGCCTACTGTAACACTGCATAGGAAACTGTCAATGAGATTAATAGCATCTTCGTTGAGTCCAATGAAGTGTACTACAGCAAGTAATACTTTGTGATTGAATGTGTCGAAAGCCTTCGAGTAATCTAGGAGCACTAATACTGTAGCTAAACCTTTATCATTTGCCGCCAGTATATCATCTATTACATGTAATAGAGCAGTTGTGCAGCTGTAATTAGGGCGAAAACCAGACTGTGTATCTGGTAATATAGAACGCGATGTGTTCCCGAAGTTGAAAATTTTTTTTTTCTAATAATTTTGAGAAAACGGGAAGTATGCTAATAGGTCGAAGATGCTTCCGTCCGTTGGCTCAGAAATTTTAGGAATTGGAATTACAAGAACGCCTTCCCATTTGTCAGGAAAATAGTTTTCAAGTATACACGAATTAATAATATGTGTTAGATATTTAATAATATGAGGACAACAAGGTCTAATGATATTTATGCTAATTTTGTCCTCCCCAGTAGCCTTCGACGCTATTTCTTTTAGATATTTTGATGTTGTATACTAAAGTAAATTTAAATTTCTTGATAAAATTACATTTCTGATTAGTAGCGTAATAATTAAGTATTATGTATTAAGTAATAGTTATTTAAATCATCTACGTTGTTTAATTCAGCTGGACTTATCATATCTGGGTTTTTATTGATATTTAAAAAGTTTAATTCCTTCCAGACGGTTTTTGAGTTTGTATTAGTAAGTGTATGACTATAATAGGCTTTTTTTTCGTTTCTGACAGCTGTAGTTGTAAAATTTCGCAAGGTTTTGTAATAATTTCAGTCACTTTGGCTCTTTGTTTTTTTGAATTTAGTTTTAGCTTTGTCTCTTAACTTCATTAAGTATTTTAGATTTGAGGTGATCCACGGTGCCTTAGGTTTCGATATTCGTGCAGTTCTTACTGGTGCATGTTGGCTCTATGATTGTATTAGTGAGCAATTCTATCTTAGCGTCTATGTTTGTTAATATGAACATAGAGTCTAAGTTTGCTAATTGCAGGTCACTAAAAAAGAGATCATCATCAAAATTACTATAATCTCTATATTTGTATGTAAACTGTGGCGATTTGGTACTTTCTGTAGATATGCAGCAGTGAATCAGCTCATGATCACTTAGCTCATTATTCAAAATGTCAACATCAGAAACAAACGAGGGCTTAGTAGTTACAATGTGATCAATAAATGTGCTGGTGTTTTGCGTGATACGAGTAGGAGTAGACACCACTTGAGTCAAGCCTAATACGTCCATAGAATTATTAAATGCTGTAGCCGCAGGACTATCGAATTTTATAAGGTCAACTTTAGTACTTCATGTTAGGATTTTTCCATGCTCCGGTAAAAAATCAACCTGTTGTGTATTAATATCCGAAAAATCATGCGAAAACTAGATAATCCTCAAATACTGTTTTCAATCCTCCCAAAATAGAAGCATTTCTTAATAGATCTTATTGGAATCTTCACTAGGGGTGCCATCTTTATGAATCATCAAAAGTTGATTATTACCCCAAACGAATGTTTTCTCGACAATATTTTTTATGCATTGATTGGCCTGTATAATATAACTGTTATCAGTTTGCAAAAATGTATTACTATCTGAAAATATTGTAAATCTGCAACGGCCGAATGCAAGTTTCTCTTTGAGAATTCATTTCCATCGATTCACTCCATCCCGAACGTAATTCCTTTCATTTATTCCTTCTGTTACAAAACACATTGCTATCTGATGAATTATCATAGCACTAAAAAGCGATAATCAGATATTCCGATAATATTGTACAAAGCTACCGAAATAATACGCATTAAAATCACAGACGGATTACGAGGCAACCTCTTTGAACCTATTACGCTTGAGGAAACACATAGAGGGCGTTGAAACAACCACCAAGGGTACGCGCCGCGCTACTCCATTGTTTGAATACACTCAATTAGTGAACAGCATAAGTTTTATGACACAACCCCACAATTCCTTTTACTTTGCAAATTAAACAGCGTTCAAGTAGATTTTGCAAATTGACTGATTTCCACCAATGAAAGCATAAATGTCATCGTGGAATTTAATTTAGTAAAATCATCTAGCAATTTAAAACATCTTTAGAGCGATACACATCCTTATAAAATTTCCTCGACATTTTCGCAATGTCCCTTATATTATTATACTGCCCGTCCTTTTATTAACTTTTATTTAATTGTTACTCAAAAAATGCGGCTAATCATTTTGTATAACAATAATAATAATAATACTTTATTTGTCCTTTATATCATTAAACATGATATAGGGTAAGTCAAAATATAAGCATAAGATATATATATTATACTAATTTCCTAATATACAGTAAGAATTTGTTAAAATAAGTGTTTAAAAGAAAGGAACATACTTAAATATAAAATACATAAATCAATATAAAATAGAATAAAAAAACACATAGATATATAAAACTTTATATATTTAAAAATGCATCGATGCTTTAAAAAGTACCCTCTATTTAAGATTTCTTAATTTAATTTTAAACGAATTAAAATTTTTCACGTTTCTTAATTGGTCAGGCAGTGAATTGTAAAGTTTAATACCTGAGTAGTACGGCGATTTCTCGTACAAAAACGAATTGCGAGGTGGTATATTTTATACGAGGATAATTGGAACTGATCAGTGTTAAAGCACAGGACCGTGCGCCCTGAACTTGATATTTTGTCCTATATATTTAGCAATGGTATCGAGATTCGAATGGTAGTTGAAACTGTGCAGGCGAGTCCGAGACTGGCAATGTAATCAGCCTGAATGAACCATCTACGACTGCACTGATAATAATACCGACAGGTCTACTGGCATAAAAAAAAAACTCGTAAATCGCTTCTCAATAGTCATAGGTGGACTTCTGCTGTGCTGTTAATGTGCCAGTGCCGTGCGTAAATACCTGTTATAATATCAAGCGTAGGAGTTTAGTTAATTATTGTTCATATTTATAAATATTTACTACTATATAAAAGGTAAAATATTTTAATTATTTACTAATTTACCATGGCTTTCTGGAGACCATGTGAAACAGAGGATAATATAATAACGCCCGAAAATCTTATTATTTTCTTATGACAAGCATTTCTATTTACCTCCGCCCATGTACAATAAAGAGATGCCGACTGTTTTTGCCGGCTTTTAGTTTTTATACGGTTTCAATTAAATTCGTTTACACTTTACCAGGAGGTCATTTCTTCTTGTCCTATAATAATTGTGATACGAAGAAGTAATTTTGAACAGATGTAATTTTTTTTTACAAAACACAGGCACTTATAAATATATATTGAGAGCGTTGTAAGTAATTTGTTCTAAAAATTTCAACACGGCTATCTTCTGGTTTTACATTGAAAATTAGGTGAATGAGCTTTTTTTGACAAATAAAAACTATCTCTTACCGTAGCTCCGCCACAGCACATGACGCGAAAACTTATGTGTGAATATGCTAGCGAGTAATACACATTTAATATCCCAATTAATAACCCTTTTTTACCCCAAACATTTTTTATTTGTATAATGACGAAGTAGGCTTGATTCAACTTCTTACATACAACGCCGATTTGAGATCTTCAGGACAAGTCTGCATCCAAAGCAACTCCTAGAAATTTACTTTGACTACCAAAGTTGAAGTTTTGCTGAGGACAGGACTCTCTATTGGAAAAATTGATAAAGGTTGTTTTGGATGTATTTAAAATAAGTTTTTTACGATCACGCCATGCAGTAAATGCATCTGATACTTCTTTTATTGTATTATTTAAAGTGTCAATACCTACAGGAATCTGACACTGTTATAGTACTGTCGTCCGCAAACATGGTTGCTGTATCACTTTTTATATCAATTGGTAGATCATTAACATACAATATGAATAGTAGAGACCCAAGTAGAGAACCCTGAGGAACTCCTAGGCATACATTATATTCATTAGAGAAGTGGGTGCCAATTCGTACAATTATTTTTCTATTTAACGGGTAAGAGTGAATCCATTTCAGAATATTATCATGTTTACCAAGGTTAAACATTTTATGTAAAATCAACATCCAGAGTACCAAATGCCTAAGATTGGTCGAATTTCAAGACTGATTTACCTTCCCTAAAGCCATGCCGGCATGGTGTCAAAATCTTGTATTTCTCTATGAATGTTGACAGCTCATCATAAATAACCCTTTCCATAATTTTAAAAAGAGAACTGACTAATGTTATTAGGCTATAATTTTCAATATCAAGGGAATCACCAGTTAACAATAAAGGAACTGCGAAATTTTTAAAATGCTTGGGAAAGAACTTCTCTTGATCGAATCATTAATAAATGATTCTAATAAGATATATTAAGGACCGAAGAATAAAGTTTTCAATTTGTTTGAGTAATATGTGAATATGATCATCGTTTCCAATAAAATTTTTATTTTAAAATTTGTTAAACACTTTTTCCAAATAGAATTCGGTTACCGGAGAAAAAAGAAGATCTGAGGAATCATGGCAGGAAGTGCACAAGGCAGGAAGGTGTTTTGTCCAAAGTGGCTATGTAATTTATTATGTACTATTATAGAGAAATATGAGCCAAAAGTATCAACAAGTTTACTTGAATCTGTAATAACTGCGTTGTCGCACGATAATTTTATTTCATTAGGTGACTTATTTTTTCTACCCAACTTGTAATTTATAATTTTACAGCAAATACAATTTTTTTAGCTCAATTCCTTCTTGTATAATTCCTGGGGTAACCCAGTTTTTCTAATGATTTATTTCTTTCTTGCCCACATAAATGACTTTACTGGATGATAAATGTAAGTGCCAGAACTTTTTTTTTAATTGTTCATGATTATTTTTCCCAGGCACCACTGGCAGGTGATTCGATAAAAAAAGTTCATACACATTATAACCAACAACTCCTCAAAAGACGAGATCACTTAGATTGACTTCTTTCAATTTAAGCATTTTTCGACAGTTTGCCTGCAGCAACAGTAGACCGAGGTCGTTGTTTACAAACCGTGTTCTGATATACAAACAATATCTATATTTTCACTAATTAAAAATAATTTTAATGAATTTAGTTAACTAATACGACTCCAATTTTTGCATATTCCCGAGTTGTACAGGCCACTTTTATTTTGCATATTTCGAGTGTTTCGCTCGCCGGCTATAAATTTAACAAATGACTGGAAACAAGCAGTATTGCGGAGAAACCCACTAACAAATCAATTATTTGTTTATACGTTTGTTTGTACCAGAAAACGTAAGTATAGGTCTATGGCCCATATAAATTTGTTACTCATTATTTCACACAAATATTTACGAATTCTTCTGTTAATATTGTTTTAACACATTATTAGCTTTTGAAACGATTGTCGTAACGTGTAATGTTCATCGCAATGAGTTCCGATTGAAAGATATTTGAATTTAGTTAGTTAAAAATCGCACATACCGAGAATAGTTTCAAAGAAAATATATCAACGTCACGTTGCGTGAAGTCTAAAAAGGAACATCAAAAGTGGTGACGGTCGTGAAGTCTGCTGTCAGAGACATGTTAGGGCTTCTTAGGGGACATACAGCGCTGAAAAGTAGAGCTTGGGTTTATTTCTTTTTATCTTCGCCTTAGGATAACCACAAAGGGCATATTAACGCTAAATAATGCATAAAGATGCTACACTTGTCCTCATGCGTCTTGTCAGCTAGTTTTCATCTCACCTGACAAATTGTGTGATGTTCGAGTAGCATAGCTGAAAGGAAGTTTATTTTTACGTAATTTGAAGAAAAATTAATTTTAGTAGAAATTTTTTTCATTTTAAAGTCATTTTGTCCACACAAATATTAGGCAGAAGAAATGTTTAATTAAACGATTGTGTTGAAAACGTTTTCCAGCTGTAATATTGTTAACAGTGAACATTGTAATTGCCATAGTTTATTAGACTTTTATTGTTTTTTAGAAAAGTAACGTCATTTCCTTGTAAAGCAGAAGTGATACTTGCATTTTTTTTATTCCCTTTAATGGTCAATTAAGAAATAGAAGAGATAAGCTGCTATTTTGATTTTTTTTAAGTATTTTCGGTCACAATTCCATTGACATTTAATCGTATATTTCATAGTGACATCGAATGCCTCTGAATATAGCACGTCAGACTAACTTTTAAACAAATTTATTTTAATTACTATTGAGAAAGTCAAGCGTAATATATTGGGACACCCTGTGCAGAGTTCCAACCTTTAATGAGATTGTAGTGGATTTGTGGAAGATCTTTTGGGATGAAAGTTTTAGCACCTAAAAATAGCCGCTTTTTATTTGGTGGTTGGATATCACCTCATCCAAGGGGTGGTCAGAAAAATAAAAAAATGGTCACTGAATCTGATGGAGAAAATCTTAAGCTAAAAAGGCGTTTATGAGCATTGACAATTTTCCGAGTTATAACAATTTGAGTATTGCGATTTTATTTTAGCATTGAAAAGTTTTTCGTAAAAGAACTAAAAAAAATATTTAGTACAAAAAGGAAACTTATAAAATTGCGGGTTTTTTTCTGTTTGACAAATATTTCTAAAGATATGGCAATTTAAAGATGGCGCTCGAACGTTTATAAGTCGAGATATAATGCTTAAATTTCAAATATTTCAAAAACAATAGGACTGACGTTAAAACTGAATGCGATGGAAATTAAAGATAATGAAATCCACTTTCAAATTATTTTTTCTCTGCCCTTATAGTTTAAGAAATAACGAAGTTATGAGAAAAGAAAATAGTGTTCATTTTTCTTTAGTTTAGGGTTTTATTGCTACTGTTGGCCGTAAAATAATTGAAAAAAAAATCACAATACTACTTATTAATATATAGTGCTACTACTACTCAAATTTTTTGATAATTTTCAAATAACTCAAGAAATGTATTGCATCAATCACAATGGTATGATGGTACAAAAATTATTTATCGTTTCCTAAGCTTTATTTTAATATTTTATAATTTTTTAGTTTAATGTGAGCATATCCAAGAAAGAGAGATCCGATAGGAAATATTTATTATTTCTGGCTATAACCTTTCTTTAAGTACATATATTTGTAAAAAAAGTATAATACTACCTAAGTAGAACTATGACAGTTGTAGTGTAACATTAGTTAATATAAATTAAAAAATAGTGCCAATCTCCATATCTTGTAGTTTTAAATTGACTAATTTTGCAAACTGAAATTATTGAGTGAAAGTTCATATCACTACACCTGTCACAGTTTAGTCCTATACTTTTTTACAAATATATGTATTTTAAAAAAAGTTATGACCAAAAATAATAAATATTTGCTTATCGGATCTCGCTCTCTTGGATATGCCTACCTTTAATACAACATTCTTTTATTTGAAAAAAGAGGAATTTTACCAGCAAAATCGCAGAACTTTGATTTGAATCATATTGTATAAAATAAGTGCTTTAAAAATCCCTAAAAATTTTAACATGTTAGTGATATTGCATATTACCAAAAACGAATTTTGGAAATTTTCTCGACTTGCTGTTTTTGAGATATTTAAGATTTATATTGTATCTTGATTTACAAATGTTCGAACGCCATCATTAAACTACCTACCATCTTTAGAATACTCATCATATAGAAAAAAAAAATAAAATAAACCAAATATTTATCACATACAAAAGCTTCTCCTTTGTGCTATATCACTATTTTATTAAAGATAATTGCCGAGCTATTTAAGTATCAATTTTTCAATGCTAAAATCGACAACTTCAAATTGTTGTAACTTGTAAATGTTCACTTGCGTAGAAAATTCTATACGATTTTTCTGTCTTAAAATTAGATTTTCTGTCAAACTGAATAGTCAGTTTTTTATTTTTATTGTCCACCCTTTACAAATGGTGGAATTAATTATTGGAACGGGATTACCAGGTTTATCGGTGATATGTTTTAACAGCACTCCACTAGTAGGAAATAAAATTTTTGCATGCAACATAACGAGATGGAATTGTCAGGAAATAATTAAAATTAGAAAAATAACAATTGTACCTCGCGATTTATTTGTTTGTTTGAGTCTTAACTGAGCGAAATTAGACTTCACCGGTATAAAAAAATATATTGTGGAAAATTTTCAAAGATAGAACTTTGCTAAGGATGAAAATATTTGTGATGCTGCTGGAGTTATTTGCGAAAGAGCGCACAAGAAATTATATTTTCACAAAATTAAAAAAGAAATTATCGTTTCTAGCTCTAATAAATAAAGAAAGAGAAATTGCAAGGAACTTTAAACTACAATCTTGTTAAATTAAAAATTATAATACTGTTATAATATTTTTTAAGATATTCGCGAGAAACCTGCTTTTACACCATTTTTTTTCTCAAGGGAATATGGTATATTTTTGTAAACACTAGCAGGATTCTCAACACATTCCACCATAATTTTTCATAGCTTATATTGACTTATTTCATTATTATTTTACTTATTTATGTCTTACAGACATTTAGTATTTTACAAACAATAATATATTTTCCTCAATAACAATAAATCGCAACTTCTTGTCAATATAGCAACATTATTTACAAGAGAATCACTGTAAAGAGGGCGTTTAGAACCTTTCAGATTGTGATTATTCCCATTTCTTTATAATCGTGACAAATTCTTCTGCCATTATAACCTCCAGAGACACTTATTCGGCATCACACAAGCAAGCAAAGGTCCCCTATGGATACAGGAATCACGCGACTTGTCGCTAAGAATTTTACAGATGACAGACAACACGCCTACTAACTTTGTTCTGAAACTAATATTGTTCATTCGCTTGCTGTTGTTAACCACCCTTCGTATTTCCCGATTGCCATTTGATTGGGCTTTTAAATATCTCTAAGGAATATATTTATTATCAATGCTTTTATAACAGTCAGGTATCCCATACAAAAATATTCTACTGTATTATACATAGAATATTGTAGATAACAAGAAGAGCAATTATACAGAGGATCCAAGCGATGTCCGACGACCAAAATCTCGTCCAGTGAAAAAATATTTAATATTACACATATTAGTCAGTTGAAAATCTCTGTTTTATAATAAACATTAAAATACCATATACCATAGAGTAAGTTAAGAAATCTAGAATATTAAACAACAATCTCCTCCTTATGAAGTTGCTATTTTCCGCAGTTAATATTCGAACTTAGAAGAGACAAGAGTGATTAACCGTGTTGGTTCTCACACAACCGTCCGCTGTTACCGATTCAGCAACACGTGAAAATCGTCAATAGACATCTTTACTCTAGACAGTATTCGAACCCGGAACTCCTTCGTCTCCGACTTAATGCGTAACTAATATCACTGGGCTTGCTATTGCCATGGAATACTAGACAACCATTTAATACCGTAGAATAGAATAACGTATTAGCCTTGAATGATTTACAAGATTTCTATTTTCAGTTAACTAAATGCACGTTTCTCTACAAAGGGGGCTGACGGAAGATCTATTGATCAATTGACTACATATAATATCTAAATCAAATTCTGGAAACCAGTATAATCATCTCCCCAACGATCCTAATATAGTTAGTGTAATACTCATCGAGTTCAAGTGTTTTTGGTATTCTATGAAAGTGATTTTCAGATACTAAGAATATTTTTATGTATGTATTTTATGACTGCTGGTCGAGAGGTGAGCGCACTTGCCTCTCACTCAAAAGTTCCGGGTTGGATCCCCGGTCGTGGCGGTGGGAAATACTGTGAGAGGGACTTTTTCACTATACACGGATACTGGGTGTGTGTCCCTTGGCTCTAAATGTGTAGCCCCCTCCCACACAAGGCTCATCTAGAACCTTCCGGGATAAAGGGGGTCGTAATTACCTGTGGTGTTATTTATTTATATTTATTATTATTTATTTGTATAACATGGGACTCATAACGACAACGCCCACACGAACTTAGACCTCGGGTTGGTTTGTCTCCTAGCACAAGAAAGCTTGCAATGGCTCTCAGATAAAACCTTATTAGCTATTGGTTTATACAGGAGTCACACAATATGCCACCAGGGCACATCCGTGCATCAACACGTCTGATAACTTTATCATGAAGAAGAATGTGTGGTCACTATGGCAGACATTTCAGAAGTAAAATTATGTTTTCAGATAAAGGTTTTAATTTTTTAGGAAAATTGTCAAACAATATAAATCTGCATACTAGAAAGATCTTTGAGAAGCTGAAAAGGACGATAATTGGTTTGTAGTTCCTAAGATCACTCAACCATTTTTTAATATAGATATTTTCCTGCACAGGAAAACCGGAAAAATATATGTTCGAAAGTATATATTATATACATACGTTATGGGTTTTTATTCATCACTAACTACTAAATAGGGTTTGGAGTTATCCGCATATAGTAAATAACAACAATGTCATAAAGGCACAATGTTTAAGAAATAATCAAGTTTACTTTTAAACGAGTAAGAAACGGAGCAGTGACAACGCTATTTGGCAACGAGATCCATTGATGGACAAAAATGTTTCCCCACTGTGGGCATGATTCTCCTTCTTTAACTTCAAGGCGTGACCACCTAGACGAGGGTCCACATTAGATGTAAATATATCCTCTGAACAGTACACGTCCCTATGGAGTATCCTGTCCATTGTAATAAGATCTCCGCTCATTCATCTTGTTTCTAGTGACTAAAGTTTGAGATGACTGAGACGAGGTTTATAAAGAAGGTTTTGTAGACCTCCGGGAAGTTTGGTTGCACGTCATTGGACGTCTTAAAATAGGAGGCCATATCCTTGCAGCAAACTTAGAAGATATGGACGAGTATATGAGTTATAGATTTTGAGAATGAGTTTTATTAAGATCTTAGAAAGACTTTCTGATCATATTAGCTGATTGCATTTCTTAACAACTTTAGTAACATGAGCGCTCCAGGATGATGAGTATGTCACTCCAAATCCAAGGTCGTTCTGCTCTGACACAGTTATGAGATTATTTCCATTAACGTTGTAGCTTAATTTATATTATATATTTGGACATATGTAGTACATTTGCCAATTGCAACCCCAATGTGAGATAAGGTTAAGGTCGCATTGAACAGCAAGTAATGGAAAAGAAAACCGCTTGAGATCATCAGCGTAGAAAAGAATGAATGATGTGCACTTAAACTTTAGGTCGGACCTATACTAAGAACAGGATCTGGCCTAGTACCGAACTTTGAGGCACACTACTTAAAACTTTCCGATCACTCAACATTCAACAATGACTCAATCCAAGTTAAAGTTTCCGCGCACTGCGAAATCTTCAAGTATGTATGTTAACTGCCGCGGAGCAAGTTGGAAACTTCTGAGAGGCTTGGCAAGAATCCAAGTTGGTGAGTCGGGATAGCATGATTATTTAGTAAGAAAGGATAAACTCTTGGCAGATAATACCATTTAGTAACTTATAGGACCTAATTGGTCGATAAGCTAGACAGCCTGTCATCTTTTTTATAAATAGGCGTCACACTGACGTTTCTTCAATCTTCGGGAACTCTCTATAGATTTAATCATGATTTCATTAACTGGTTCACATATACTAGTAGCACATCTAGACAAAGAAAGGGAGTTAACTTTGTCGGCCTTAGAGGAAAATCAGTACTTGATCTAGCTAAATGCTTGTATAATACTTTTGAAGTGATATATATTGGCATTTCCAATGGATGCGTTTGAACGAGTATTCAAGTCCAAAGTGGACTTGCATGTACTTCGAAGAATATATCAGTAAAACCACTTCCGCTTCCTTATTATCTCTTATTATCGATTTCTATCTGGTTTACTTATTAGCGGTATAGGAACCTTACTCGATAAGCGACGGTGTATTTGTGGAAAGCTTTGGCTTTGGACACAGCGGCGCAATAATAAATCGCGGCACTCAGGCCTTGTAGCCCTTTGTGCATCCATTAGTTGGCCAATAGATGTCCCCTTCCAGGCCGGACTCCAAACCAAAGACCATGATCCTTCCCAGCGGGGCATTCTTAATTTCCTCCTGCATAGGGAAGCCAATCTCGAAGTGTTTATGCCTCAAGTTCATGAGACTGGGGCAGGAGGTTAAGATGGAAGTTTCCTCAACTTCTCCACAGATGCTGCAGTCGGGGTTGTTAACCCCTCCGATGGTGTGCAGGTGTTTCCTGAAAGGGCTGTGTGAGCTTCGTTTGATGAAGTTCTGGATGGCAGATCCAGAGGTCAACGAACTGGGAGAGAGACCAGTCCTCTATCGACCTTCTGGCGTTTGCTTTAGGGTAAGCGAGAGTTGACTCCTGGCCAATCAAGGGCTGCTGACAGCCCTCTCTGTCAAGTTTACTCAGGGCGTAGTAAAATTTTGCCGTGGGGATCTAGATCCGTCTGTAAACCAGACGATGACCTTAAAAGGTACTGAGAAGGAGAAGATGGACATTATACTGTCACTCCTGACTTCCAGAAGTGAGTAAGATGCCCTAGCCGTTTTCCCTCTTCTTTCCACTGACTACCGCACTTCAGCCTGTAGGCCGCTTTCCGAACCTCGGCCTCGATCAGCACGTGAAGGAGCTCCAGTGCTGCAGTGGGAGTAGTGCGTATAACCTCCGTAGGTCTTTGGAGTTGCTCTAACTTTCGTTAAATGTGTAGTTTAGCAACTGCAGGCCACTAGACAACGGAAGCGGACGTTATCATGGGTCTAACTATAACAATATAGTACCACATTGCTATCCTGGGGTTCAATCCCCAAGTTTTGCCAAAAGTTCTTCTACATACCCAGAGAGTAGTTGTCTTTGGAGTACTAGTTGGTACTCAAAAGCAGTTCTAGCTTTACGAAGAGGTCCTGTGAACTGTGAGTCTATTAAAAAAGGAGCTAGGAGATGACAATTTTTTTGATATTCGAGCGAGTATAACGATGTTCCGTTATTGGATTTAAAAAAATGTACGAGAAAATTTGAAGAATTAATAGGAACAAGTAAAATATAAGACATAGCAAGTTATTTCTACGGACAGCATTCCTTAATAAATTCACTGTAGGTCTTTTCGCATGATGTAATTTTCTAATTTATTTATATTCAAAAGAGTGAATTTTATCTGTTGTCTCAGTATGCATTGCCATCAACTCTGTATCGATGAAAGCCAAACGTCAGAAAATAAGGTCGACCGGATACGTGACGAATTTCAAGAAATATTGGCACAATAAAAATGAAATCCATTAATTTTATTGGCCGTTGCGCCATCTGAAGAAGTTTATTGTGTCAACAGGACATCAAATGAAAACTATTAGTAAATTGGTATAAGTTAAAAGGAAACAAATGAAAAATAACAAGTGTATTGTATACACACGTGAGTCACATAAAATCGGCCCAGGCGTCAACTGTTAAGAGATGAACAGCAGAGTTAAGTTCCATAATGAATCAAGAAAACTATAAAGAATAAAGTGCGTTCAATGAAGTGCGGATAGATCAAAGAGGCCGAAAAAGTACGTCAATGTTACTCTAATGAAAATATTCGATACAAAGTTAAGAAATATAAACAAGAAAAAGTTATAATTCCTGTATTAAAATTCTTAAAACAATAAAGTACTTAAAAGTCAAAAGATTCTATGATAGATAAATGGGTTTATTTTTTTATACTTATAAAAATAACGGGTCCATGAGAACTCATTGTTTATTATTTTCTCTTAGTTTAAGTGAACAACAAATAACTTGATCAGTTTGTGAAATTCATATTATTCATTTGCTTGCCTCATATTTCTCTTCGCCCAAAAATAAAGTATTCAAAGGATAATTTCAGTATCTATATTGAATTGCTTTATAATTAATAATATTATATTCGTTTTTTGAAATTGCTTGCTATGTATGACTGTACAAAATTATTTGGACATCAGCCAAATGAAAACCTTTCAGATTTTTTTTATTTAATATGAAATTAACTACTTTTTTGTATATTGTCTCAATTTATAAACCTTAAAATATTAGTTAGGTGAATAAAGATATCCTAAAGCACACATCCTTTTCTGAATACATTGAAAATATAATATACGATGGATAATGTACCGAGATATGTATTTTAAAACTTTGATTAGTACACCATCTGGTCCGCTTGAGGATTTATTTCATATTTGTTACAGTTGATTCTTAATTTCTGGAGAAAGAAGTGATAAAGAACTTTCTAGACTCATGAAACAATCGCCATCAAGTTTATTGTATGCTTCCTTTTCAGAGTATAGATATACAGAGTGTTTCACTAGAAAACGGACATGGTTTAATGGGAGACAGCCGACACCGAGGGTATTCAGAATCACCCATAGAAAAAGCTGGTTGGACACCCGTTGAAATATAAGGTGTTTTATGAATTTTTGCCAAAATTCATTTTGGTCCTTATATAATATGCTTGTGATTCTGAATAAATACATATATGACAAAGAAAATATCCAGGACCGGACTTGACAAAAATTTGTTCTTGTTATTTTTCAAAGAAACAACACCTTGTATATATGATTTGAATGTTGGGAAATTTTCCCGCTCAGACTTAATTGGAGTGTTCACCCTTCATTTGTGCTATATGTGTTAGTGGTCCATCAACGTATTAGCTTGTGAACGTAAAAGAATGGCAGTCCAAGCCTGTCATCTAATACTGCCGATAATACTGCTAATGTATGGTCGGCTATTATGAGACTTAACAAACTATCAATGAATGACACTTGGTAAAATTGCTTCCACAATTATTCATTTACTTTTTTTGTTTTTGAACAGAAAATGTTATGTTGTAATTGACAATTTTTTAACATTAATCACTTGTGTGATATTAGGCAGGGGGAGAAATAAATAAAAACACAAATGTTACAGATCAAGCAAATCATCTATTTTATTACGCTCATGTATTGAAAACTAGTAAAACAACAACATAACATGTCTATCAACAACAATAACAACAAAATAACGTATCAATAATGCGCATAATAATAGAATAATTATAAATTATGATCGGAACCATTTGTATGAAAAATAAAAATGCAAATATTGTGTTAAAAAGTATTTACAATTAATTAAATTTTATTTTCAAAGTATCCTCACTCGGCTCGAAATATTGTGAAAATTGTCAATAACTCTCTCTACGAAAAAATAGTCTTAGTAGGCTGTCTTTTACAAATCCAATGAATAAACTATGTCTTTAAACGTTTTCTTTTATATACATTTATTTAACGTCGGCCTAATTCCGCTACTGAGGCCTAACACCGACGCCTGTAGACGAGATATTCCCAACCCGGAATTTTGCCGAACTTCTGCCCTTAAGAAGAGTGGGGATCTTTTACTTGCCTAACATTTAATAGACAAGGGACCGACGGCTTTACATTCTCTCCGAAGGATGGTATATCCCCTATACAACTCTCGCCTAAGGTTGTATAGCTTCCGCGCATACATTGATATATACAAGCCGTTGGAAGATGTGTGAGGCGAGGACACGGTCTTCGTTCACCAATCCAACTACTAATCGCGCCTGACGTTGCTTTACATCGTATATCGATGTATGTACATAGTAAAGACGCACCTACACTCGCCCCTTCTTTAAACGTTAAATGAGTTAGTATTTATACTATTGATCATAGTAGCAGCCTTATCTCAAAATGACAACTATTAGAAAACAAATGATTAGTAGTTATACTTATGATAATTTGTGTTTAGTTTTATTGTATTAGCTAAGACAATTAATTACTCGTTTAATGTTTTCAAAATGCCGTATCAATTTTTGAACGAAGAATATACTGACATCATTTTCATCTACGGATATTGTAACGGAAATGGTAGAGCAGCAGGGAAGTGAGAAATATCGAAGATGGTTTCCTAACAGACGACAACATGACCATAAAACTTTCGGCTCCGTATATCAGTATTCCAGAAAACACGGAAAGTTTCCTATTAGTGCAATTATGGAACGCTATATAGGACAAGAGGTAAACTTAGAAATCAATATTTATATATGGTTCACGAAAATCCAAGTTTAAGTACACGAAAAAGTAGTACTCTGATTGGTGTTTGTCACACTAGAATATGGAAGACGTCGCGAAAAAAAATTTTTACCCATACTACATTGAATTAGTACAACGTCTTGAACCAGTCGACGATGTCAATCGACTGACTTTTTGTAGTTGGTTGCTCATATATGGGCCCAAGAGAACACACACACAAAACGTGAATGTCGTTCACAACATAGATTTTCGGTCAATGTTTGGATAGGACTTGTAGGCGGTCACTTGTTAGGACCACATTTTTTTGAAGGTACACTTAATGGTAACGTCTATCTTAATTTTTTACAACATACGTTACCGAATCTTTTAGAAAATCTAAATATTCGTGGTATGTTCCTTCAACATCATGGAGTCCCACCACATTTCTCCAATCAAATTAAAAATCATTTAAATGACACATATCCGGACAGATCGGTCGCGGAGGTCCTTATTTATGGCCGGCAGGATCCCCGGATTTGAACTCTGTTGATTATTTTTTATGGAATCACTCAAAGAGCGAGATCTACAATATGGACATTAATGACAGGGCTCAAGTAATTCAGAGTATTGTTGAATGCTGCAACGAAATCTAAAATAACCCAATTATGATAAGAAAATCAATCGGTCATCTTGTAAATCGTACCATAAAACGCACCGAAGCTAGGAGAGGACATTTTGAATATAAAATTTAATTAATTATTCTTATTTGTGAACATTCTTTATCACAATATCTGCCTTTTCGTTTTGTTTTTGATATAAATTTTTCCGCTTATAGTTAAGATATTTTGATAAGACTCATATTGTGGTATTTAGTGGAATGTATTTCGAGAATGACGAAAGTGTGGCAAAAAAAATTAATGCAGCCATTTTGCTCAGTTTTTATGTACTATTCGAAATACATATCGAAATTTTAAAAAAACATCTTTGAAAAACAACAAAAACAACCAAGTCCGGACCTGGATATTTTCTGTGCCATATATGTATTTATTCAGGATCATTAGCGCATTGCATGAGCCAAATATGACCTAATTATTCCATCCCATTACAAAATAATGACCAATGGCAATTTTGACAAAAATACATAAAACACCCTGTATTTCTTCAATGGGTGTCCGACTAACTTTTTCTGATTACCCATGGTATCGTCTGTCTCCCATTAAACCATGTCCGTTTTCTCGTGAAACACCCTGTATAGTATAAATCGTTTTACTAATAGCTTACAGTGGTAATTTTTGCATAATAAAATCTTTAATTTCATCTTTTTTTGAATTGAAATTCATACATTTCAATATTTCTTACTGATAGTTAGACGGGAGGCAAGTGTTGATTCGTTTTCCAATAATGTGTATTTTTATACGTTTTGTTAGGTACGTTGTACTCACAATTGTTAATAATAACTCTCCCTGTAACTAAATTCAGACTAAATCTATCATTAATGCTTTTATTATAAGAGTATTTGGAAACGGCACACTAAAAGTTGTAATTCTGGTGCAGACTGTAATCTCCCAGACGTCATCTCAGTCCATAGCATTATATGGTATGGTATTGTAGCCTGACGTGACAAATCCCTCAGGAGTTCCCTGACTGCGGCTTATATTCCTCCTTGTCACATCTACACTCTATTCTGGATTATATCTTTTTATAGCTCTTGTCGTGTCCTATCTTGACATAGGTAACCGGTTTTTCCTTATTATATTATTATGTTCCATAAAAATTCCGTTTCTCCTCATATATTCTTCAAGAATTATTATTGAAACATGTAAGGTAATACAAAAATAATATGTAAATCATTAAATGCACATAGCAAATTATTTAGAAAATCTAGAATAGTATAGATGTAGGGGAGAGTAGGGTAAGGTAGGAATGTAACAAATATTAATAAATACTCTTGTAGGTACCTAATATACATAATAAGGTTTTCATAGTCAACATTTAAGAATATTATTATTGGATGATCGTTTAAAGCCGAACGACTTACAACTAAATCTATTCTATCAATAGGGGAGTTAAGGATACTTATATAAAGAAGATGCTGTTCAACGACAGACAAATGATACTAAATATATTTTCAATTTTGAGAGATATCCCCTCTGCCTCGGTTGTTTATGAAAATAAAGTAAAGTAATTTGTTACCAAGATAAACAAAACAATAATATACCTTTCCATAGACCTATTTTTTATTTATTTATTTCTTATTGGTTAGTTGCCAATCGCTACTGTCACTTCATTCCATCAGTAAAGTAAAATCTTAAAGAATGCCTTGTATAAAAAAGTTGGATCTAATAGCGAGATTTTTAATGATTCATAATTTTAGTAAAGTTGGCTTCTGTTTAAAGGAGTCGATCGGAACTCGCAACGTCGGTTTTCGTTATTGTAACAAAATTTACACAAAATTCGGAACTTCGCTAAAATTTGGAACGACTAGAAACTGTAAATAAAGTTATGAATTTCGGAACTGCAATGAAATGTATAAAAACTGAAACTGTTATAAAATTCGTGAAATTTGTAACTACAATGAAATTTTAAAAAATGGCGAACTGCAATAGAATTATAATTTTCAAAACCGTAGATGAGTATTTATAATGTGAACGATCCATATTTCACAGCACAGGATTCCAGGCGGAATCAAACGCAATCTGGAATCTATTAGCGAAGTTACAGGGAGAGCCTATGTAAATATGCAGATCCATATCGTATCAGATGGCACTGAAGACACTAACGTGTCAAAAAGTTATGTCATGGCAGGTTTTGAAGTGCTAGAAAAACTCAAAGATATGACAAGCTGACGCACTTGCTAAGCAAGGATCAGCTACAATATTCCTTGGACCAGAAGTAGCACTCACAATGCTAAAGTGCAGGGCAAGAAGGTGCAGAACAGACTGGATCAAAGATGAACGCATTAGATGCTAGCAGAACATACCGGGATATAGACATGACAAGGTCTTCATGATTGAACCGAGTACAACGTCTTGTGCTAAGTAGGAATTAGTTGAAAACAGAAAAGGGGCCACTCACAGGTTATGCGGCTATGAAGAAATAACTGTATAGATCGAGATTGTATGAAAGCAACCTGGAGAAGTTCCTGAAACAGTAATCCGTTTACTCTGTCAGTGTGAGGCATAGGACGAAGTAAAATATTATTGAGATTACCAAAATGAACGCAGACACTAGCATTTTAGACCGGTATATAGGAATTATCGGTACAGGGATTAAGCAAATCTAGATTGCAATGTTACTGGAACCGACCTTGGTAAAGGCGCTGAACTAAAAAATACTTTACCTTTTTTAGTTGAAATGTATACTGAATTGATTTGGTATGTAATAACAAATTTATTGCGATATCTGTTTTGAGTTATTGTGTATGCGCACAGCGAGACAGATATATATATGCGGTTTTATATGCAAAGAAACGTACAGGTAGATGAACAGACAGCCAGACATCATTAGAATAAACATTATAATGAATTCAGGTATAAATATATTTGTGTGGCACTAAAATCCTTTTTTGAAAGATATCACGATTACTTCTTTTACAGATTTAAAGGAGCTTGTTCTTTGTATTTTCTTAGGATGCCCCATTAATCCCATTTTATATTCTTTATTAATAGTCAAGCTATTTTGGCAAATCATAAATTGATTTATATCCCATAAAATATGATTTATTTTTTCACTTCTATAATATAATATTAACGACAAGATCAAATACCTTGCGGTTTATTTTTTCTATAAAGCCACAAACCCAAAACCTCTGAGAGCGTATTTATGATAGACAATATGAAATCTATTTTTAAAGCATATTTTCTTTTGTAAACAACAAAGCTAAAATTAAATGGGCATATTAATGACGACAATATCTACACCGACATCTATATTGCGAGTATTAAAAGATTCATAACTGAGTTGACAAAAATAGGTGTTGAGAGGTTAATAGTATATTTGTTTTTTGTTATCTGCATTTTGTACCTTAATTTAAAACGAATTCAGTGTAATAAATCCGGTGGAGAATAGTTTGGTGACATATAATATAACTTTTGATTTATTTTCAAAATTATATTTATAGAAGCTTTGAAAACTAGAAATACATTTACAATAAATAACATCAAGCTTATTTGGGATAATTTAGTAGCTGTTGTTACAAGATGTAACAATCTTATTGATATAATAAATTTCGAAAGTATGTGACAAGAAATTTGTATACAATATTTTATGCTGGAGAGGCGATATTGGGAATTAGAAAAAGTGAAGATAAATTTAACTTTGATACCCAACTAAGAAACGATTTATAATTGAAATACTCTAAAAAAATTTGGGTACATGTTTTTGACATAACTAAAAATACAAGGACAAATTTTGGAGTAAAATTGACTATGACCTCGTGTTAAAAATTAATTAAAAAATTGTTAAGTTTGTAACGTAAAAGTCATAAAAAAGGGTTTTTTCTATAACCAGTGAAAATAACAGACATGAAACGCGATTTTGTAGCAAGGTTTTTTGGTCATTACTACCACACATTCTTATCACATAAACTTTAAATACAAGGAGGAAATAATCGACACACAGAGAATATATTAAACTTATCTAATGGCTGAGAAAGAGTCCTTATATGCTGTCCTAAATGGATTGGAAATCGAAAAAAAAATTTGTAGATTTTATTGAAGATCTTGATAATGTCGACTTCTCAACTGGATTCAGATTGTCTAAATGACCACTCTTGAATAATAGAAATTTGGTTGGAGTTGCTGACAGATAGATGCATAAATATCAACTGAATATTTCATACATGTTTACCGATATAGTCATATTTTTCATCAGGAATGATTATATTAACAATAAATAAATTACTTAATACCCTCGCATTTGTTCCTATTGGTTAGTCTTAGGTCGCAGCTGGTGTTTGTTATAGCGAATCTTGTATTAATGGAATTGTACATAAATTTAACTCTGTAATTGTTTTTCTTGGACCTCAACATACCACTTTTCCTGAAACAGATAAAAATTTTGGGAAGCACAAATAGGATTTACCATTTCAGGATTTCCAAGGGTATAGGAACGATTGACTGTTTATGCCACAATTTAAAGTTCATTTGGTGAAAATGGAAAGTATTTCATAATTTTTTTAATTAAATTTAAGATTTACTGTAATTTGGTTATGCATGTTTCCTGCATATTTATTTAAAATTAAAATTTGTAGCTCAGATATCTGTGAGTAGTGCAATGTCCTTGGTGATCTTGATCACATGTTCTTTGGATGTAAAAATTACGTAGCAGCCACCGATAATCTGTACAATAATATAATAAAAGAGAGCAACGTTTCGACACCCTTCAATTTACTTCACCTTTTATCCTTAAACAATAGACGAAATTAAGTTATAGGTTAGCTTTGTTTCCTTTGTTTATACCTGTGTGTTATTATACCCCTCTATCAGTGGTCTAGTTTTGTGTATTCTGAAAAATGTCCTGAAGGGCCCCTGGACGAGAAGTTTGTGGCCCTTATTATATCCTTTCTTTAGCTGATTATTACATCATGTTGTTGTTATTTTTCATTTCTGGTGTGTGTGTGTGTGTAGGTTGAAGTAGGTTTTTCCTTTTTTTATGTCCTAATGCTTGCAATAGTTTAAATACGTGGCTGGCTGAATGGCTTCGGCCTTAATGCCGAAAAAAAAATTTACTGACACTGTTGCAAGGTGACCACGAAATATAAATAATACAATCTTCAAATACGTTCCAGGATTTCAATAGAAAAGTTGAAATTTGGAAACGTCGAGTTCAAACTAATGTGAGGTAAATGACGAGGGCCGTCAGTGTTGAACGTTGGGGCAATAATAAACTCGTTAGATTTAATTTTGAGACAATATTCTATAAAAGATGTTCCCCATTATCATTTTTTTTAACATACGAATACTCTGTGTTTAAGTTCTGCTCATTACATTATTTAATTTTTTGAAATGACGAGTTGCATTTCTGTTATGTTTTAACAAATAACCGTCAAGATATCCGGCTCGAAGGACCATAAAAAATAGAGAATTTATAGTGAAATAGTCCAAATATAAGTGGATTGTTTTTCTTACCCTTAACGTTTTTTTCACAGGGTTCTCCAGCTTCCACAGGCTGCGAGTTATTGGTTTTGTTTGGTTCATCTTTAGTTTTAATTCCGGCACCGGGCAGTTACATGATATGTGGGCTTCTTGAGAAAAAATTGAAGAATTCTGTAAACTCGATTATCTCTCTTGCAAGGGAAGTATCAGAATCGTCGGTTTAAACACATGCTTGGCTTGAAAATTTCTTCGCGCATACGCATTCATAAATAGATAAAAAAAAAAAGAGAAAAATGTAATTTTAAATAACCGCGTGCGAAAGGTAACTCATACTTTATAAAAAAACATTAACAGACACGATAAAAATAATGTAAAGAAGACTTGAACACCCTGTATATGAAAAGCATATAACAATTTAGCTTTATGCACAATATCTATGTACCTTATCTACTGTTTGTTCAGTCATGTGATTAAATTTTGCTCTTTCCTGCCCTGTAAGTGAAAATAAACAAATAAAATAATATTGCTCATTTTTTCAGTCTATTTTTTTAATGGATAACAGTTTTTATTTAAATGACTGGTTCTTGTGGTGATAATATATCGGTTTAGTAAAATCTGTATAAGAGATTATGACTCGGCTAGCTATAATTTCGTTTCATTCCTGTCCAAGACAAAAACTAATTTTAAAACTGAAGCACTTAAGTATATTTTAAAAAAAGAAGAAAAAAACGTGTTCGTCGTGATAATTTGGCGGCATGCCGATTTCATCACGATTTTGATTTATTGTGTGAATGTGTGTAAAAACAAAGTAAACAATTTTTAAACAGAAATTAGTCAATATATCAAAATTTCCTGATGGCTAGGTATGCGGCTACAATATTTAATTTTAAATATTTTTTTTGACAATTACTGAAATTAATTCTGAGCATTACTTAACGAGAATTCAAAGTTAACTACTCGATTAATGTAATATGTCCAATATATATAACGATGATTGTGGAAATATTTGCGAGAAATAATAGTGTTATGTAACTTGTAATGACTACAAGAACTTATAATGTTAGAAATATTCCTCGGAAACCAATATTATTCATAGTTTATGTTAAGTACCTTGAATTTTCTGAAAGTTAGTTAATGAGGAAGTTGCATGATTTTTTTTTTATATCACAGATAGATAGACGACTCGTATTTTTTCTTTTCCTTTTTTGTTAAAATTGAGGGTGAAAAAAAATATTTATTTCGGCTGAGAATTTAAAACCATTAAAACGCTCTATCCCTAACGAACGGTGTCATTCGTAACCTGCAGCGTCACGTTGTTATTGTTGAAACATTGAAACGTCTAAAAGGAATGATGTGGTTATAGATTAACACGTTAGGGATGTTATGAAATGATTATCCGTCATATTAATCAATAATTAATAACAAGATTAAGAATAACAACGTAAATTAGCACATTAAGGTCAAATTAGCGACGTCAAAATGACGTCAAAGCAATACTATAGCGTTTTCAGTCACGTGGTTTTGTTCACACAAAAGTTCAAATTTTAATGTGGCATATTTACGAAGCGAAATTTTTCTTTGAGTTTATTTTTTTATATTATCAACTTATATAGTACATATTATGGAAAAATAATAAAATTAAGCATTTTTAAAATCCATGCATCTTTCTCATTGGTTCAGTATTTGAACGAAGGCGTCAGTAGCAGTGATGAAATTCCTTACGAAAAATATTTACAATTCTACTATTATATACTATATCGAAAATCATATCTTTCTATCTGCCTAGCGATCTGGCCCAACTTTTTTGGTATAGTTTTGGGCTCTCTATGACAGGCTTATAGTCGCCTTGTTAGATAGTATACAATACTGAATGACTTAGTATATGGTTTCTGATCAAGCTGTACATAGTAAAAATCATGCTTCTGGCATTCAATCAATGAAATTTGTAAGCATACTCAAAGATACAGCATCAGAAGTCTCTAAAAATACTTCGCATTATAGCATTTGGAAGTTTCGTCAATTGATCAAGGTTTCATTTACCGACGACGTATTCAGTGACTAAAAATACGACCCGAAACCGCTACCTACTCCGGAACTAAGAGAATCTTTCAGCAGCCCCTCCTCTTGACGCTTTCTTTGACCCATTTCTACATCTGCATTCACTTATCCATGCTACTTGTAATAATTGTACTCTCACCTTACTAGTTGGGATAGCATAAACTGCCTTACCATGTCCGTAACTTCTTGTGACCGGACCGCCACTGTCGGTGGGTTTACCACCATTACTCTTCTGTGTTGTGAATTGACTGCCACTTGATGCCTTGACCACCATTTGATGACATGACCGCCATCCTTGCCAGCCATAATTGGGGTATTTCCTGTGCTGACTATTATCGAATCCATGGCCTCATATTTTCCACGCCGAATACACCACCATGCTCCTTTTGGGAACGACGACTGAGAGATATGCCTGATGCCTCATAGCAGCCATCATCCAGAATTTGGATACCTCTAAAAGGTCCCTTCTATCTGGCAACAGTTTTTGGCTGGATTACTGATGATTTTAAGCAGAACCAAATCATATGCGTTGTGCATGCGAGAGTCTTGTCGCCTCTGATATATCCTGTGCTTTTAATATGTCTGGAACTCGCATTCATAGCTCTCCATCTATGCTTATACTTGTCCAAGTCCTGGACTATTCTGCCCATATCATTATCTTCGGCCTCCCTGAATTCGGTGAAGGCCTCGCTTTTGCTGTAATTGTTAGAAAGGCTCATACTTTTCAAACATGTATCAGAATTTTCCTTCCCACGACCTCCGAACCTCTTTGTTCGTCAGGATCTCCCTTCGATGACTCCGTCGCTTATCTGATGTTATTTTTTTCGTTATCAGAAGCCTCTATCCTTTTAAACTTTCATCAGGTGCCTATCAGAAGCCCCTATTCGAAAACTACGGGGCTTGGCTGAAGTTTTCCTCCAATCCAACTAAGTATTCTAGTGGCATTTCTTATATTGTTTTTCATTTTAATCATTTATTTACTTAATCATTAATAATAGGTACAACAGATATATGGAATTACGTATGCTATAGTCGAGGAAACCGCTATAGTAGAATTCGGTTGCGGTGAGACGGGGGGAGTGGGGCACAGTTTATATCGTGCCATCTTTACAAATCTCACATGAAAGCGAGACAGATGGTTGTTATGTTGTATGTGTCCTTAATCGGACTTCTCTAGTTACAGATTTGTGCGAGTTGAGGTGTTGAATAGGTGAGTGTAGTATTATAGGTAATAATAATAATTTATGTGTCTGTTGACTAGTAGTCATTTACAAATACTTGAAGTTATAAGTTATCCCATTAAATCTAATAATACAAAAATGTTTCGACCCAATGAAACAAGCGAACAATACAGTTAAATCCAGGTCTGCGTTCGGAGACGTAGCAAGCTTCTCACTAATGCGTGAATACCTCGGGCGCGGGACTTCTTTCAAGCTGCCGACTCAGTAATTTGGCAATTGCGACCCCTGCATGCGACGCACAGAGACCGTTCCCAGAAGTGATGCTAACTAACTGCTGTTACATAGCCTATGTCCATTTACCAAATTTATGAAAATAACTTATATTTATTTACATTTAGCGCGATCTGTATAGCATTTTGATTTAGTTTTTATAAGTGAGACTACTTCAAATTAACAGAATTTTCTTTGTATAACTGCTAAATTTCTTCACATTGCTTTATATAGTTACTTTTGTATCTAATAACTCAGTCATGTTTTTGTACACTAAATTATGTACTTCTATTACAACTTCAGATCGCAGATCACCAATTGTCTCGACCAAGCCTGTAAAACATTTACATTCATTTAAATTTCATTTGTTTACTTTGTCTACTCTACCACATGTAGTTGTTTTTCTTACCTCTAAAATCTCTTACAGGCACACCTGTTATATAATGTAATGTATTTACTGGATCATCATAATACAGTTTGCAAACAATTGGCTTTATTTTAACAGTTTGTACTTATTAGGTTATGTTTTGTTTTATGTTAAGATTGTACCGACTCATTATTGAATATTAAAGATTTCTAAATCGATTCTAAATCGGTTCTGTAATTTGGTTGAGAAAGGAAACCTAACTAGAAAAAGAATACGATTATGGTACACTCCTATATTAATTAATTGATTCGTTCATAAACAGATGGCGACGCTAGTAAATTTTACGGTACTCATTATTTTTCGCAAATATATATTTGCCATTTGCTTTCCAAATCTAAACTGGTTGACACCTATATGAACTTTTTGTTCATAGTCCATATTTCTTTGTTTTTGAACACTATACATGTAAATTTTATTTATTAATTATTTCGATTTCATTCATTTTCAATTGTTTTAATAACGTGCTTTCAATATATTTTTTAAATAAATTAAATTCAATTTATTTACTTTTATGTAACTAAAATTCTACATGTGACCACATGGTAATAAAATATTTTTTCTATTATCTTTTGGCAATTTAGTTCGAATCAGCATATATTATATAGCAAGTATATTGCAGGCCTTTGGATTTTTCAAGTATTTGAATATAGTAAACACATAGCAACAATTGGCATTTAGCAAGCATTAGCATTTTGCAAGCATTAGCATTAGCAACTTTTATTGTTTATTTGAGCAACTTTGTTTAACTACATATACCTTTGTAATAATATTAAAAATATTATTTAAACTAAACCATTAGGTTTGATCTTATTTTTTGGTTTATACTAAGACGCTCAAACCTTTAGTTTTCTTTATTAATTATTATTGATTAATACTGGGTGATCATTGGAAAGAATAAATTGCCAAAAACATTTAGATGCTGCCGAGACAATGGGAATCTGGACTGCTGTATCAGGCCGTTCCAATTTCACACACGTTCATTTTGCGGTCATAGGACATTGGTATTATGTCTTATTATTATATTTTTTCGTAATAAATTCCATTTTCTTTGTACAATTTTTTCGTTTTAAAATTTCATGCAGCTCAAAATTATATTTTAATAAAGTTATACTTCTTTTTAAGATTTATTTTTAAATTTCATTTTTACAAATTTACATTCTAAATTTATGTTGTAAACTATAATTATTTTAAATACATTTTATCATTCATCGTAACAGTTGTTTCTTTTCCTTACCGACAAATTTCAGTCTTACCTATAGGAAACTTTTTAAGGGAAAAAAGACGAATCTACTCATTTTTCACTATAGATGGTGTTACGGATTACACGTACATGAACAAATAGATTCGTTGGATCTTAATGATTATCAGATATTACGTAACGAAATCAGTTGGGCTACTGTAGCGTAGCAGATATCGTAGGCACTGACTTACCCGGAAAGTGATGTATGTGCCTACGATAAAATTTCTCTAGCTCAGACTATCTCAGGGCGTTAAGCCCAAGCTTACATAAACTGTGATAAATTATTAGTTTACTTACTTAACAACTCATTGAGGTTTCCCTATGTAGTGGTCGCAGATGAAATAATGACACATTCTTTAAAAATGAAATGCACTATATTAAACAATTTACAGATATTGGTTCTCTAGCATGTAACCTGGCGATGTTCACAGTTGTGGCCAATTTCACGATTAATAAGTTATAACATTCATAAAATGCCTCGTGTAGCTACACATCGGTTTACAATGTCCTCAAAAATTGTCATAGATTCTGCCACAAAGGTTTGATTTAAAGAATCTCCTTAAATATATGTAAATGCATAAAATCTTTAAATATGTACAAGTAAAATGCAAAGTATGAACTGATATCCAGCCGAACCACTGAAGGTGGTCCCCGGTAACTAAAAAAAAATAAACACAACACACTTATTCAGGGTGGTACGGTACCGAGTCCGGCCGTGGAAGAACTGTAGCCCTTCGGAGATGTCTTCGAGACACAAGAAATGGACCCAAGGATGGGGTTGATGGTAACCTCACCAGCCCTGGCACCTTCCACTGTGTGTGGATGCCCCGTCCGTGGTACTCTCACTGACGTGTGTAGAAGCCCCGTCCGTAGAACCCTCACTGATGAGGGAACAATCCACCAAAAGCCACAGTCTGATGAATGGGGTCGAGTCCGCCTTTCAAGTTGACACTGTATTTCCAAATGAGAGCCTTGTGTAATTAAATATCCTGCTTCCGCAGATAAAATTCACTCACAACCACAAAATATTCCGCTAAACGGAACAACAACAGATTGAGAAAATTTTCTTGTGTTGATAATTCTAAAATCCACCAGGATGCCTTGGATTAACCGAAGTGCACAGAATTAACAACTAGCTACCAAGCTACCATGCCAACCAACAACCACACCAAAAACAATGGTTGCTTCCGTTTCCTCTGCTGAGCACGTGTCGCAAATATATCGCCCTCCCGTGGAGAATAGCGAAATGTGTTACGGACGTGTAGCAGTTGTTATAATGCGGCCCACAAAACGCTAAAGCGTATGGTGGGTCGCATACGCTAGAGGTCCATAACAATGGTGCCCAGTCAATATCTCATTGTCTCTTTTCCCCAAACAAAACAAAATTTGTCTTATGTATCACGCATACAAAAGGGTAAATTTCACCCTTCTTGAGAGTCCTCAGAACATACGACTCTTTGCTCCGGCTTAAACCAGCTAGTCGTTAGCATTTGTTGCTTTGTTTATTTGCTATTCTAAACAAAAGGGAAATGAACAGGTAAGTTAACACCATTTAAATCTTGTATAATTATAATTCGGCAATAACTAACTGTTTCCTCTGGGGCGGTTGAAATAATATTCTTCTCTACAGGTGCGAACCGAGCCAGTTGAATAAAAACGAAAATTTGACACATTAAAATACGAGTAAATGAAATAGTAAAAGTAGTACAAAACTTTCAAAAATATGTAGTTTTCAGATAATTCACGTTGGATACAATAACAGTTTACATGTAATATGCAGGTATTAAACCGTCGAGTCGTCTATAATTTTCGTATACAGCTCCGTAAATCGAGTAGGAACATACGTTAAGCACTCGACATTGTTTATTGTAGAACAATTGAAACACATTAGAGCAACTCGAATATTCCATTCCAACAAATAAACTTGACTTAAGTTTATAGACTGGGAAATGTTGATTCTGCCTTTACTGCTGGACTGATTTAGTGTGTTTGGTTGAGTGAGTGATGGGCCGCTAGCAACAACAGCCTTCACGTGTTATATAAATTCAACACTGCCGTCGAAAGTCGAACTGAAAGTGCCACGACCAAGTCATGAGCCCTGTTCTTCTTTACGACTCGGTCGGTGCTCTTCAATTCGATTTGGATTTACCGAGACAACTGGATTTAATCATTCACGATGCCATCTTTCATTCCAAGAAGGGTTTACAAAGACTAAGGTGCCTAAATATAGGAACACGCTTGTAATTGAATTTCAACAGCTTAAAGCGCTCTATCCGCTAGAATTCCTTTATAGTAGGGATTAATGCTACAATCAAGTTTAAAATATCTATTGTGACCAGTACCTAAGTTCTTATACGTATACAATATACATAGGTATTAGTGGAGGTAACATAAGTTTTGTTCGGGAACTGTTTTAGACCGGGTCAGATTTTTGTTACCACGTATTTAGCACAACAAAGTGAGTTTACTGTTAAGTTTTATGGAATGAAATCGGTCGAAAATGTGTTTTTTTAAAGTTTTCTTCTGCAAATTAGCATTTTTAGCTGTATTTTCTAAATCTCTGTTCCTAGTGGTCGGATCGCAAAATTGCAGGAACTGAAAATTGTTTATGATAAAATTTCGAAGTGAGGTCTACTGGGTGTTATTTGTTTTGTAAATAAAGTTGAAACTTTTAAAATATTTTACACAAATTAACGTATACCGAAAATAACTAAGATATTGTTACATGGCCTATGTCCATTTAACAGTTTTATATAAAAACTAGTGCTTTGGTTATATTTAGCATGATCTGTATAACATTTTTCGATTCAGTTTTTGTAAGTGAAACTGTTTTCAACTAACAGAATTTTACTTGCATAACTGCTAAACCATTTCACACTGTTTTATGTACTTAGTTTTATATCTTAGGAACTCGGTCATGTTTTTCTATTAACTATTATGTATCTCATTTCCGTTGTAATACAGCATTATTATCCCAGGAAACAATTGTCTACACTACATTTATTTACATCAGATATCTATTTTTCAATTTTTATATTTTTGTTTACTATGAAGTACATATGGTTATTTTCCTTACCTTTTCTCATTCTATATATAGTATATCCTATAAGATGTAATATATTTACGGAGTTCTCACAACACGTTTTTAATGTTTATTTACAGCTGTTCATATTGTTGGTTATGTACAAAATAGAAATTACAAACTGAGGCAAAGGCATTGGTATGGAACAAAAACTTTTATTATAGATTCCTTTTATCGATTATATGCCACTAATTTAGTTGTGAGTACGGGAATCTACAAGGCAAATTGTTGCGCTTAACTCAACCGTTGACTGATGGCCATACTTGTACTATTTTTATATTTTATAGCTTTCAATTTAAATAATAGGGAATTAGATTTCTCACATTTCTTTGGTAGCGTTATTTTCCAGTAAGCTGGACAAAAAAAGTTTACCTTATCAGTCAAACTCACCAGGAAATCATTTTGCTTGCAGCCTTTGTATTGATTCAAACGTATATAATTTTTAACTGTGGACTTCAGTAATTGATATTACAATTTTTATATCCCAGTTAACAAGTGTTTAATATACAGTTTTTATGAAATCAGCTTTTGCACAGCTAACTTGCTTAATTTTGTACATTTAACTTGCTTAAATTTTGTACATGCATTCATGCTTAGATATTTACATGCTTAGATGCTTATATTCTTAGATATTTAAATTCTGAGATACTTCTTCTACATTCCTGCATAGTTTTTGCACAGCTTATCTTTCATAGATAAAATTTCGTTATCTTTTCATTAAACCACATAGTTGGTTAATTTTCCTACAATTTTCACTCCATTTCATTGGGAGACATAAATTGTCAAGGAAACTTTAGAATTCATTCTTGCAACAAGAGACAATTGTGGGCCTGGATTGCTGTCCCAGAACCAGTCACCTCAACCATAATCAATCTAGGATACTGGTATAAATCTATAGTAGACTGGTTATTCGAGAAAAAGAGACCATTTTACTTATTTTACTATAGATGGTGCCCAATTTAACATCAATTTTTCTTTATCTCCTTTTCTCGAACTAAACAGAAATCTGTCGCTTATGCTGTACATATCGACAAGGGTAAGTTTCTCCACTCTTACGAATGCTCTGGACCCACGGCTCTCTGCGCCGACTTAAACCAGCTAGTCGTCCGCATATGTTGCCTCAATTCTTTCTCAAAAATAAATAACAAGGGAAAGGAGGTAACAATATTTCGCCTAAACGTGGTGGATAAACACTATGTCTCACTTTTAATGACTCCCATATTAGCTCTCTTATTAGCCCTCTTATTTTCTTAAAATTTGGGTGGCAGGTACTTATCCATAAGGAGATTGTGCCATGGTAAGCAAACTAAACGTAGAACAACTACGGGATAGGATAGGAGAAGTTTGCCTACCAATAACACCTGCAGAATTACGTAAAGTCGTGCGGCACAACAGAAAAGTTATAGAAAAGTGTCCACTTGGATGGATGATATGTTGAGCAGACTGTGATTAGTTATCTATGTAGCCCTTATTATGTATTGAGTGTTCATGAATTAAATTTGTTTAATATTTAATATTTTAATATTTTTTTGCCTCCTACGTCAATTATTGTTTATTGACTAATTTAATGAAAAGCCTGTCTTCCTCCATTTTAATTAACTCTTAATTGCTACCAAAAATAAAGTTGTGATTCTAATAATTGGTCGTTTAAAAAGTGAAATTTTATTTTCTTACTACATAAACACCACATACACTATCTTTTAGAAATTCGGTACTGGTGGGTTTTTGATACCAACGAATCAGATTATGATATTGTTTTACAGTTAAAACTTTGCCTAATATCTTTTCTTGGAAAATTAAGTCTATTTTCCTTCATAACGACGAACACCACTGGCATAATCTCCTTATGAGTAAATACCTGCCACCCAAATTTGAAGAAAATTGGATGGTTAATAAGGGAGCTATAATATGGGAGTCATGAAAAGTGAGACATAGTATATACTGCCGGTGGACTAAGACTCCCACATCAAATTTGACCGCAAGGTGTTTATTTATTACAAGGTCTAAATTATTTATTTACATTCAAAACTTCAACATCTTCAATTATGACTAATCTTACAGTTCGTGGTGTTAACATACATAGTGTCCCAAATTGTGAGCACTCCCCTTCAGGTGCAGATTTTACGTGTAAAAATAGTAAGACATTTACCCATTTTCCAAAAATGCTTCCTAAGGAAGCTGCGGCCCTTGTTACCTGTTTATTTTCCTTTTTGTTAGAATGGCAAATCTGCGAAGCAAGAAATGCGAACGACTAGCTGGTTTAAGCCAGAGCAAAGAGTCGTGGGTTCAGAGAACTTGCAGGAGAGGTGAAACTTACCCTTTTATATGTATTATATACCCTCTGTCTAAATATCTCTCTTAATATCTATTATAGAAGAATAAAGTTTCAGACACAGTTATCCCATTTTTTGTGAGTTATATTTCAGAAAAAGAAATTCATAGCTTTGTGAGATATACTGCAAAAACCTGAAAAATAGAAAACCACAAACGGTTATAGCTTACTTATTTGAGGAGATACGAAAAAAGTTAAAGGGATGAAAGTTGACGGCAAAGACAATAAGAATAATAACGTGTATCGAAAACGCAGTTAGCTTTAATATACGCTCTTGTGCAAAAATGAAAAGGGCAACACCAATAATAACAAATTCGATATGATTAGCATTTATTGTCAGTGCAATTTTGACGCCGAGATGGCAGTCATGGTTTACGGAGATATATTTCCAGATGCTCCGCAGCCAAATCGAACTATGTTTAGGGAATTTTAGTTCAAAATCTAAAAGCGCACGGTTCATTTTCTAAAAAGCAGTAAGGTGAGGGCATGTTACGGATAATGTAAGAAAAGTGAATAGAGTATTGAATTACGTTAACCAAAATGAAGAAACCTTTTTTAGACAAATTCAAAGAAACTGTCGCATAAGAAAAGACAGTGCAAGAAAAATATTTAAAAAAAAAACGGATTTTGATGCTACAAAATGAGGAAAGTTTAACATTTAAATGAGGGAGATAAGCCGACGAGAGTAAGATTTGGTAGATGGTTGTTAAATAAAAAAGGAATGGAATGAAAAGGAATTCTTTGGTCGCAAAAATGGATTTTTCTATAGAAATATGCATTATATATGGACACGAGAAAATACACGTTGATGCAGACAGCTGTCCAAGAAAGATTTTCTACGAATATTTGGGTGGGTCTTCTAAAGTAATTGGACCTTATTTTTATGATGGCAAATTAACCGATCGTAGACACCTTAATTTCCTGCGAAACAAATTTCAAGATTATCTTTATGAATTAACAGCGACAGAAAGATCAAATTATTCATATTTTCAGCAAGATGGGGCTTCACCTCACACTGCTGTAATATGTCCAAATTATTTAAGTCAAGTTATGCCAGATAGCTGGATAAGCACCTATGGACCCATTCTATGGCCAGCTCGATCACCAGATATTACTTCCTTAGATTTTTTCTTGTGGGATTACATTAAAGACAAGCTATTTCAAACTGCCCTTGAAAATATGAAGGACATCCAAACCAGAATTAGAAACGCATATGAAGCAATTACTCCTGAAATGTTCCAGAGGCGTCTCGTAGAGCATGTTTGTGTATTAGAATGCATGGTGCACAATTTGAGCATTTGTGGTTAGAAAAATAAATACACACATTTTCTTTTCAGTATGGTATTAGGTAGTACAGTTATACATAGTTCTTCGTTTTTTTTTTGGATGTTCATTTTGTACTTGTATTTTTATTTATGAAATATTTGTTTGTTTGCATTAAATGGTAATAAATAATTACTAAATTTAATTATTATAAAGTGAATTTCTACTATTATGGCATAGTTGATTTTTACGATTCAATGGATATGAATTATTGTGGTTTCTGTAAAACGTTAAATATTGACAATATCCAGTTAAAATTTTATATCGTTGAAAAAAAAATAAATAAACGGAATTAATGGTGTCACGGCCTACTTTGAGATTTATTCTTTCCGTTTTTTCACAAGAGCGTGTGTCAAAGCCAACTCATCATTATTCTTATTGTCTTTGCCGCCAATTTCCATACCTTTAGCTTTTTTCGTATCTCCTCAAATAAGGAAGCTATAAAATGAATGTATAGGCGAGAAGCCTATCATTGGACTACAGTACTACTAAGATCAGTTTGTAATTTGATAATAGCATTCGGCCATCCTACTTTATTAATGATTTCAGCTCTAAGTAGGAATTTAAATCTATTGTTGCTGTGTTTGTCTATACCCTATCTATTACATTGAGGTACACTTTTCGCTAGAACAACAAGCTGTTATATGCATAACTTAGACAGTAAGTTTTTTACTCCATAAAATAATTAGCTAAAGTCATGAATTTTCGTTCTATTTTGATTTTACAGTGCCTCATATATTATGTATTTCAGACATCTCTTGCTCCAGGTATTTTATTCGGCTTTCAGAAAAATTATATTCTTTTTAATATTCAATAAGGATTCTGATTAAATAAGGGATGCTAAGACACAGTTCAACTTATTCAGCCCCTATGCTACCTATATTTTAATTATATCAATATGTAATCTAAATAAATTAAAGTACTTTCATCATTTAGTTCATCCAATTCATTGCATATTTTGCGTTGAAAGACGCCGACGCATTTGATAATACAACATATTAAATAATAATTAGTTTATAATTTTCTCTAGCATTTAATATAGTGGTAAACACTTATGGTTAGTTATATTACTCATATATTTTAATAAAAAATACAATAAATTCGTTAATTAGTTTCTCACTTAGGGAATTTTAATTGTTTTTGTGTGGCTTTACCTAAACAAACTATAGCACCTACTGATTTATACGAATTTCTAACTCTTTGTGAGTAAGTAAATGCCTCCACAAAATAGCATTAGATACGATAAAGAAAAATATATTATGTTAAAGCAAATTTCGAATGCTGCATCATTATGTTAAATGTTGCGCGGCCCGTTTTTTTGTTTGGGGGAGCAATCAAAGCAGGTTCAAGATGATAATTTAGAAGTTTCACAATTTTATCAGGAAGAAAACTATATTCCACTCTATTATCTACTGAGCAGTCCATTGTTGGGCTCAGGATACAAAAATTACTATTTAAACTGACACAAAAATACTAAAACAGTTAATTTGAGAGTTAGACTGCCTTCAGTTCTTTTTATGATATTAAAGCTGTGACTTAAGATACTGGTTTTTGCTTAAAAAAAATAAAAAATGAATCGGCGGTCACATCAACCGAAAGCAGCATATGTGTATAATAAATAAGATCTATTCCAGGTTAAAACCTAGTTATTAGAAATAAATATTAAATAGACGTCTATAAGAATATACAGATGTGCGGAAGCTTCGTCACTTTCGTATTAAATACTAACAAAAGATTGTCATTAAGAGTGTTATGAGTTTCCAGACACTAAACACGTTTGTCACCACTGAAATATATTTAATTTTCCTCAACGAATATATGAACGGTACTTTACTCATGTACAGTTCAAAAGTTTCTTAATAAAGCATATGATCCGGGAAAATCTTACAAATTGCTCAATTATAATCTAAGATTGAATGCAAGAATAATGTGGCGTACACTCCTACCTAACTCGTCATTTAGATTACATCGTCCAATTCACCAACGATATAGGTCATATTAGCGGTAATGAAAACATCATTACACTTAAATGATCTTTCTGTCATCAAATCCCATTCTACTTTTACCCCTACCTTTATTTCCTTTGTAAATTCAGGCTGCAGGAAACGATTGCGAACTTTCATTTTTAACTGCAAAACAATCCAACCAGTAAAACCAAGTATTCTTTACCACAACTCACAATTCCTAGTTCAACTGATAAAATTTGGTGCGACGTATCTAACTCTCTTTACGACATGCAGTATTTAACGTCTTTCACAATTTAACACATCCAGGCATTCGCGCCACTAAAAACTTGTAACTTCTAACTATTTCTGGCCCAAAATGAATTCAGACTGTACCTTATGTGCAAAAACCTGTTTAAATTGCCAAATTTCCAAAATTAAGAGGCAAAACTCCCATTTCAGATTTGATGTTCCCAAGGGTCGCTTCGAACACATCCACATATACCTCGTTGGACCCTTACCACTTTCCAACGGGTGTTGTTACATCCTCACTATAGTCGAACGATTCGCGCTGGCCAGAAGCGTACCCCCTTACAAGACATTTCTGCTGAAACCGTTGCCAAAAATTTATTTCAGAATTTTATATGTCGTTTTGATGTTCCGTTAACTCACTACAGATCAAGGTGTCCAGTTTGAATAAAATTTATTTCGCAGATTTTCCAAATTTTTAGGGTTCCATCGGATTCACACGACAATTATCATCCTCAAAGTAATGGTATGGTTGAGAGTTCCATAGAACTCTGCACTACATTGTTAACCAAGGTTAATGTAATTCACTGGTGTGGTGAGTTGCCAATTATTTTATTGAATTTACGCGCCCTGCCTAAACAAGTTCTGCAGATGAACAAAATAATTCATATTTTGTTCATCTGCGGAACTTGTTTACGGTCAAACTTTGCGTCTCCCTGGCCATTATTTTATCAAGTCACATAACGATACTCAGATCTCGCTCTTCATTACTAAATTACAAACCTATTATAAACCTAAATATTATTATAAATTATTATTGAATTGACTTTTGGGTAGATGGATTAAATAAATTGGTTATTATCTATTTTATCTTCATTTTTATAGTTCAGAATCTAACAACTTGCCCCTTCTAACCTTCTAACAAAGGCGGCCTGGCCTTACTTTTAAGTATAATTTTGGCTTAAGATTTTTCATGGCATGCCAACTTAGAACACCCGGTACTATTCAAATACGTGTTTCGTAAACGCTCCGGCTACTTCGTTGGTGAATTATTATTAATTACAACAATTTTATGCGCGGTAATTAAACATATAAACAATCAGGGTGTATGGAAAAGGAACAAAACCTACCTTATATTTGAAGCTAATTAATTTCATTTTATAACCAAGGAGCGAGTCAAATTAATTCAAAGTAGCATGGAGGGACAAAGTGAAACAAAGAGAAACAAACACAGGCTCTTTGAATGCCATTCATCAGGTCTTTTCATTTTGTGAACAAACAATACGAAACCGACCATTAATGATTTTGATGATATCGACTTTTTAAACAACGTCTCTTTCATCTGCATCATTATTTAATTGTTTAACAACGTTGACTAACTCTTTGTATGTTTGTAATAAATCCGGTGTATCAATAAGTAACTGAATATAAACATTAGGGTTTATAAATATACTATATTTATGCTTTCAAATCACGTCAGCGGTATGAAAATGTTTATTAATCAAATGTACGGTTTGGGATTCACACCTCAATCTCATAATGAAACAATTACTGTTTGTGGGTTGCACCATCCTATTGATAAACAAGGTGATGAAGCTTTTTATGGATCTGCAATGTAAATATTATTGTTTATATTCGGATAATTTGTATACAAAATAATTGGATGGCATAAAAATAAAGACATACATTGTTAATTTCGAACGAAAAATAAACTTCAAATGTTCGAAATGTAGACTTGTTTGGACATCGAAATTTCTTTTATCTTTATAATTATCTTTTGGCTTTATGTATGTATGTATGAGTGATGAATGTACCCAGCGGCGTACATAGATTTTTTGGAGGGCAGGTATTTCCAGAAATTGATATATGAGGTAAATAGTTTCACAAATTAGAAAAACTATCCAATATCTGATTTAAATGCTGTTCTTTGGTTGAATCGTAGAAATGTATATTTGGTTGAATTTGGCATGCTTGTTAAATCCAACATCTGAAATTGGAAGTTGGCCAGATATTTAATAGAATCAAATTAGGTGAATTATATGGTTGGGGCAATTTTTTTATTTTAACGTATCTAGATAGTCAAGTTGGGTTCGCAGTCGAACGTTGCAGTTTCAACGTATTATTTATTTAAACCAATTAATTTCTTTTTAACGTGTTTCTCATCGGTTTTTATAAAATATCTCGAGATCTATAAGTTCTACGATATAAACAGGGAAAATGGAGAATGTCCATTATAAGTTGTACAATAAATATACATAAATTAGAATTCGCTCCAATTATTATTATTATTTTAAAAGAATAAAATATTTGTAATTTTTAAATAAATTATTATTTTGGTCATTTTTTTCAAATTTTATTACTGATATATGGTACTCTGATCAAAATTACACAAAAAAGGTTCTCTTTGTTAAACAACATCTGTTTCAGCGTAGCAAAGATTCCTTCTTCAGAAATTGTGGTTACTGTAATAGTTCCCAATATCAATAATAGGATAAATACATTTGGAAAACTATACTCTAGAGCAGTGGAGGAAAAACAAGGTTTTTTTTCTCCTTCTTAACATTTAACTCTCTATTTAACTCAAGTGTTTATAAAAATATAGATCTCTGGTCTTTCAATTTATCCTCGAACAAGTTTCAGATAGTTAAGTATTCTGTTTCTAGTTTTGTTAAAAATATCTCTTATAAATATAAATTGGTCGTCATTTTGTGTACTTACCGTACGAGGAGCGGACACCTATGTACCTAGGGTTTCTGCAGTGAATGTAGCATTTTCAAAAGTACTGTTACGTTTCTTCGCATATTTTCAAAGAATTGTTTTAGTTTCATTGTTTATTGATTATTCTTTCAATATTAACCCAGCTGACGTAGGATAACTGAGGGCTAGAAGAATCAAAGTTATCGAAAATGATGAGGTCAAAACTGCATTAATAAAAGTAAGAGCTCTTTCAGACTTGTCGGATTTTAAAAGAGCAAAGGTAAAGGAATATCGTTAAAAAATATATTACTCATGCCTGTCTACTCAGCACGAATCGCAGAATTGTTTAGGGTTAACATAATACGCTTTGCCAATTTCATCATCTGATTGCTTTTCGAATGGCTAAAATTTTAACTGAGATTCTTGATAAAGTACGGGGTTAATAGAACAAGTCGCACCCTTGGCAGTTAAAATAGGATTTGAATTCTGAACTGATCAAGTATTTAATATTATTTTAAAAACCTAAAATACTCTTGGTCCTAATGTACATCATGGGGAGGCCTGGGCATCCTGTTTTCCCTACATAATCTACTGAATGAATCGGTATTAAATGTCTAAGAATTTTATAGAAATGCGATATCTTGATATGTTCAGTTAGAGTTTTGTATAATTCTTTATGTAATTGGTTTTACATAACCATGTTACGTCACATTTTGCAGCTGCATGTATCAGCTATATAACACTTTTGTTTCAGTCTCAGCATTTGTATATTTCTGTTAGCTACATATGTAGTGGTAAAAATAAAAAGAACTATTATAATAGACTTGACTCAACTTTCTTGACTTTTCCAGGCTTTTCAGGATATTTCAGATAAATTTCAGACCATTTTTACGCATTAATAATGAGATTGCAGATTATAGTTGTAACATTGAACTAAGCATAAAATATGTATAAATAAGTATCTTTTATTCGATTTTTACAAGTTCTCCGAAAAATATGCATTTTAACGAAAAATATCGAGAACTTTTTCAAACTTAACGAAATTTCCGTTAACTTGAGAAATTCACAACCGTTTTGGTAATAATTTACTAAAAATGCAGCGTTTCCAAATTTTTACATTTCAAGAAGTCACATTTTGCACCCAGTTTTCAAAATGTACTAAAAACCAATACAGTGCACGCCAAAATTTTATATTTTGTTGAAATATTATTCAATTACCTTTGAGACTTGTAGTATTCTTTCACGGTTTGTAATGAAGTATACAATACTACAGGAATACTATATACTTTCATTCCAGTTTAACTTATTTTAATCATGCATGGATCAAGTAGTTCAGTTTTAGATTAGTTCAATACCTGATTAGTTCTTTTGTTAACTTTTAATTCTAACTTCACCAGGCCGCAACTTGCGTGCCGTGTGCATTTCGTGCCGGGTGCAAAACCACATGACCGTGATTTTTGGGTATAAAATAGCTAGCCAGAAACCAGTAAATTCAGAGCTTGACTTTCACCTTTCTCGAGTGTGTTGAACTGAGATAACCGGAAGCTCAAGTTTCTCCGGCGTCGTGGCAGCCGCTGGCCAAGTATCTGTTAGGGAGGATCCGAGTGCGTTGAACTGGACCTCCTGTCAGATTGATTCGAGTGTGTTGAACTGAATCTCTCCTGAAACAGATTTCTTAGTCGCGCCTGTTATGTCCTGGAACTTCGATTAGAGAATTGGGGTTACGACGACGTACATAGAGGAAATATGTTACACTCTCTCTCTCTCTCTCTCTCTCCGATTACTATGATGTACTTATGTAATAGCAAGATTGTCGCAACCTAAGCCATAAAAGATATGGCCACACTGTACATATAATTATTAGGAAAATAAATGTCTTATTTTGGATCTGGATTTTAATTAATATTAACATTGAACCCTGGAATAATCTCCAAACCAGCTACCCGAGCAAAACAAGCATCACAGGTTTAAAATTCTCAAAAAGTTCATCAAAATTCAACTGAAGTAACTTGTTGACAATGCATTCAATCAAGAAATAAGTCGGAAGGACTTTCCTTTTTCGATGAAGATTTGGTTTTGCAAATTAGTATTTTTTTTCTGAAATAGATAACTATTTTGATTATTCATATTTGATAATACTTTCTGTAAAATCATTGAACATTTTTTAAGTATTTTTCATTCAGAATTATTAAGTATTTTTCATTCAAATAGCTGTCTAGGCCCAACTGGGGAATATACAGGAACGGCCCGATCTTGAGCGCAAACTTTGTGCTAGTGTGAACATGCATTCAAATTTTTGTAATTTTTTTGATCGATTGGAATATCTAAAAGATAGCTTTCCATAGTGAATTTTGCCAATCGTTTTGTTGTCATTTGCTTATTATATGTTTTCTTTATTTTATTGGCCTTATTTCGCTTGACATTTTTCGTTTTCGGCTTAGTAGCTCAACGCTTACGTGTTAGGTTTGCAACCGAGAAATCCTGGGCTCAAATCCTGGCTAGGGGATGGATGTTTAGTGGCGTTTTTCATGTGCTACAGAGTTGGTAGCAGTGGACTAGACGAGGTTGTGTGAGAGACAACTCTGCTAGACGCTGTACCACTCCTGAGTTCGAGTCTCAACTGCGGCAAACGGCAATCTTAGGGAATGGTCATTGTATAATTGTCTACATTCATGTGAAAAAACTACAGCTCTGTAATTGGGAACATCGTTTCTGTAGAATGGTGAACAAAATAAAAAATAAAATAAATAAAAAACTAGGCTAATTTTTAATACGCACTTCTAAGATTACTAATAGGTTGGTAAAAATCCTTATGCACGCATAGCTGAAATATTGCAGTACAAATGAATGTGGTGCTTACATCAAAACAAAAAATATTTTTTTGGGGAAATTGTAAAGTTTTGACCTGTACCTAGAGCTGTAATGTAGAAGAATGGATGCCGTGGGCGACATTAAGTCGCAGCATTATTTCTTGATTAGATGCATTGTTAAAAAGCAACAAAATTGAATTTTTGTGAACATACGCCTTTTCATAAATTTTCCCAATATTCAATATTCCTAGGAATAAAACAAGTTTCAAATGTAAGGTAGTTACAAAACGTGGTTGCAAATCTTAAGTTTAAATATACGAAATGAATGGTTTGAGAACAGAAATATGACTGACCTCTTTTGCCTGCATTTCGGCGGTATCTCGTATACCTCTCGAGGGATGGGTAAATGAGCGTAATTTCGAAATTACGGTTGGCTATTGTAGTTGGCCATTACTCCTCCAGCCCGTCGGTATTTTTGCCTTAAAGGTATAACCTTTGTTAGTTTTACGATTATGGTATTTCCGTGCTTAATTGTGGGAAAGTACGCTACATTTATTATGTTTACTTTTCAAGTACAGAAATGGTTGGCTAATGTATTGAATTCTAAACAGTGGGGGTGGATGTTAAAAGATACGATATTGTTGCCAAAAACAACCCAAATTCCTGTACCTGATTGCCTTTTGAAGATGATTTTCTGCAACTGTACGAAAGGCTGTGGACCATCATATGGCTGTCGGAGGTTGGGACTTAATTGCTCACCAGTTTGCGGCAACTGTCACGGACAGTCTTGCTTGAATGCTGAACCGATTGAAGACTCGTGAGAAATAGAAGCCGTCACTCAAGCAGAAACTCAAAGTTCTCAGATTGGCTTGGATTTCCCCGAACAATGAATCGATGAATTTATAAGGAGAAAACGGACAAGAAGAAAATTATTAATTTGACATTTTAATAAATATGACAGTCGCGGGTTAGACCTGCCGGGGAAACCACATAAAAAAACGCACCTAGTACTCAACCTCTAGGGTGATGTCGAATAGAGTACTTAAATTATTGATAATATCACATAAGTTTAAATTCAATGCAAAATTTTGAAAAAAATATTGCGTACGAAAAAAAGACAACGTTTTTTATGGAGAATTTCCATGGCTTTCTTTTAGGCCTGATGTATTTTTGTCGTAGAGGCAATAAAAACCGAGATATCTTGAAAAATTCGTTTCAATTCAACAATTTTAGCCCTTTACAGCGTTGCCAAATTTTATCCTTACACTCCCACTTCGGGGACTTCTCAGACCTTATTCAGGACACCAGAACCTACCTGGGAAACCATCATTTTGCTTTTGTATGAATTGGTCTGTAAGAAAATCCTAAATGTAGTGGATTATAAATACGTCTAAAATTTAATAAAGCCTAATTAATATATTTTCTCTCACAAGTCACCAAAGTAACTCCTTAAAAACCCTAAATTTTGTGTCACAAATAGAGATATTCCCTTTAGTAGAATTAATTTCTATTCAAAGTCTCTAAAGTTTCTCTAATTGAAATATTTCAATAACTTGTGTAACGTTTTCTTGTATCATTATGTTTATATATTTGTAATATTTTGAATTTTAATTGTTGAAGGTTTAGTAAATAAACCAAAACGTTGCCGATTTAGCAATAATATCTTTTTTTATGTATATGTGAAAAAAAAAATAATCAAGAATTGTACGTATCAAATAATACATTATTTTTTAAAAAACGAGTTTTGTTGTCAAAAAGTCTGGGTAAAAAAATGCGCTCCGACTATTAGTTCAATTATACCTTCAACATCCTGTAAGAGATCATTTAAAAGGGGAACATTTTTAGGAGCGCTGTAATAAAGTTACAGACAATAGAATATTGTGCTTTGAAGATCTGTTTTAAATCAAGTAGGCTGCAGATATAGCCTACGATCTCTACGCCCGCCCCAGCGACTAAACATATGCTTGCCAGATGTAGAGTAGCAATTTTGCGAAACAATATATTCGATTTTATGAAAACATTACATTGTCTTGGCAAACAGTCCGGCTATTATGATCTTCAAATGTCATCTGTATCCTTCTCACCGAGACAATCGGGTTATTTAAATTAAATGTATTATGCATCGTAACGCATTTAACAAAGCATGTGGATATTAGTTTATGAATTCTTTGATGTTATTGTAATAAACGGCACCATAACCTAATATAATATCATGTTAATATTACCAACTATGTAAACAAGTGTGTAATTTAGAAACCAACCTGAAAAAATAATTTGGTTAATATTTCTGTATTGTCTAATAAATCATAACGGAGGTACGGATTTATTATCATCTGGTTTTACGGTTGGCGTTTTTATTATTTCCGTCTCTGTTTCCTTTCTATTATTTGTTGTTCTTATTATAACCAGTCGCTTCTATTTACATTTAATTTTAATACCTTTATTATTTATATTATATGTACACGGTTTGCTTTCTCTGCAATGGAATTATTGAATGAAAATAAAAGTAGTGTCATAGACATTGACACTGTCTTAACTAAATTATATGAGCGCTACTGATAAAAATGAGGTTATTGATAATTTTGGCTGAACCACAGGACTCCATTCCTTAGATTTTTTCCATTTGTGGCAACTTGGAACAGCAAAATTTAAATGTAAATATAAATAAGACTCTTCTGCAAATGTTCCCATTGTATTTTAGAACTCTTTTATTCCTAGACTTGGCGAATGTCCTTGCTACGGTCTCCCTTTTAAATAACATCTCAATAAACTTGAAGGGATTGATTTTAGAGGTATGATCCCAGATCTTTTTAAAAGCTTTCTGGTAGATAGAAAACAATATATTAAGGTAGACGAGAGTATTAGTGAACACATGTTTGTAGAGTATGGCGCTCCTCAAGGAACAATACTTGGACCTATATTATTTACTATATACGTCAACGATATTCTTGACATGAGTACTCCAGGCATGATTATCTCATATGCTGATGACACTGCCATATTATATTTATAAAAACCTACCAAATTACGATAAACTTACAATTATCTACAGGGTGTTTTGAAAAAATTGGGACAACGCTTAGCTGTAGATTCTTGACATGAAAGCAAGTTGATTTAACCAAAAAAGTAGTGGTCTAACTCTTTTCGTTTTCAAGATACAGAGTGATAAAGTAAAAAAAAATGTATTCGTATTTTGTCTTTATCTTGGAGACTATTTTACGTATTTCACGATTTTTCTACAGACCAATTCATACAAAAGCAAAATGATGGTTTTCCAGGTAGGTTCTGGTGTCCTGAATAAGGCCTGATAAGTTCCCGACGTAGGAGTGTAAGTTATGAATATAAGAAAAAAATGTAAAATAGCGGATTTCAATCCAAGACGAGATAATTAGAAATGAAGCTTTTACAAATGCACATGAACAAACTAGGAAGAAAACAGCAAGAAAAGGAATGCCATAATGAAACCATAATGATATATGTGCTGTGAAAATTAGAAATGCAGAAAATAGAAAACTCGAAAGAACAGTTCTAGAAATACAAGAAGAGAAGCAGAAACACTCCATATCACGACACAATGAAGCAACGCATTTCACAAATACCTACACTTTCAATCCCATATTCCTGTGCCATGCGGCTCTTGCTACGGCAACAGGCACGACAAACCCAATGAAAATATAATCAGCCCGGCAGTGTGTTTCCAGGAGGGGCAGCAATGTCTACCGCACACTGGTCAATCAAATCAAAACCTAAAAAGATAATATCAAAGATTAAAATGTTTTCATTGTATCTCAAGTAAAGCAATTATTGTAAATAGAATAAACTATATATAATTTAACAAAACATATAAGCCAACACAAGGTGGATAAATTGTTACAAAAATAATAAATGTGTAGTAAAGTAGAAATACCTACTACGAAAGTCCAGTATTGCCACCAATCAAGGTGCACAATGTGCGTTTTCAAATCAATTGAAAATAATGTCCAATAACTTGCGATATACTACGTCTTCAATAGGAAAGAACCTATGCTTATGTCGTGCTAATGAGTGTTAACAAGCTCGAAACTAGTCTACGGCTGGCGGATTTTTACTTTACTACACATTTATTATTTTTGTGTATATAATTTATTTAAAAAATATTCATTATGCAAAAAATAGCATGGCTAATATTTCAATATTATCACCCTAATATTCGATATTATTCACATCATTTGGTAGCCGTGTAATAATAACATTGGTCAGATTTTTGCTTAAAATAAGACATTATCAAAAACTAAACTTTATTTTCAAAATAAAATCGTTCAAATGCAAGCAAAACTTACAATTATTGTGTTAGTTAAACCACAAATATAATTTTATAAATTTCACACCAAACATTGCGGTTTACAATTTATAGCCCAGTGTGAGTTTACAGTTGACCAATGCATCATATTTCGTGATGAAGTCACCCATTTGTAGTGAATGTTCAACCAAAAAATATGATATTCAATATAAAAGTGTCAAGTAATAATGGTATGGTATGGTGAATTCTATGTATTTAAGAACTAGCTTTAAATATTCGTATTCCATGGCAGTTTTTTGTAAAAGATGGATCTAATGGTTATCTGGTTATCCGACAATAAAAAACATGAATATTAGGGTGATTATTATTAAAATCAAGATCATTCTCAACAATATTCTGAAACAGCAAAACTTCTATCTCAATATAATTTCTTAATTTTTTCCATTTTCCTTTGATCATATTTAATTCGGAAAAATATAACCTTTTATTAATCCCAGTCTAACATAAAAGAAGCCTACCAAATTGGATCAAAATCAGTTAACAAGTGGCCGATATATTGGAGTACAGTGGTAAATATAACACTCTGTATATCTTGTTGGCATATCCTTATACTTTCATTTTTAAATAGTGATAAAATATTTTTTTACAAACTTTTTCTGATATACAGAGGTATTTTTTTAAACGCCTCGTAAGTACAACACTTAAACTTCTTGCAAATGATATTTATTCACTGCAGAAGAAACGAAGTATACTCCCTGAATCCTTATTCGGTAAATACACACCTGCAATATGTCCCAGAATAAACACCTCTGAGCATACTATTTCAGGAAAATAATGTTTATTTCTCACTCGCTATCATTAAAGTCATACTTCTGCAAGCCAATTTATGAATATACTTATCATTACTCTCGAACACGAAGTATGAAAGTGGTAGTGAATTACATTTAGCAAACTGTAGAGATTGCAGAAGACAAGGGATACGAGTTGGCAAGTTTTCTTAAAGAATAAGAAGATTAAAAGGATAGGCAGGCAGATATTCTGGTGTCGGTCATTATTACGACATGATGTATCACTTCCGGTGCGTGTTAATTACTCGGCCAGCTAAGAACAAGAACAGGCGCTGTTGAGAATAGTAGGGGAGAGTAGGGCCGTCTAATACATCATCATTTCTGGTTTGTGTCTTGAAACTAGCAGGAAATTATTTTACAATTTCATCGATATCCATCGTATAGATTTTTATGTTGATGAATAAAACCAATTACAGAATAAGCATGAATTATTAATATACAGATCAGTTAGTTGTATACTAATTTGCAATGAATAGATAACAATTTAAAAACGTTTAAGACCATCTGTTTGTATCCAGTTTTGTTGTTCATTTCAATTACTTTACATTAAAAATATATATGGTACCCTTCGTCAAAAAAAACTATTATTGTTATATTCAATAATATCTTTAACAAGTTAATGTTGATACTAAACTAGTCTATTCTAAATATTAGGTAAGTGCACCGATAGCTGATACTGTACCCAACCTGACCCAACAATACAAAAGTTAAACATAATATTTTTAGTCGCAAACTCCTCTATAAATCCTTATTTTACTATAAGGAAAGTAACCAGACTGCAACCAAAGTTACAAATCTGACGCGTTAAGTGTAATAATTGCATATTACCATCAAAACGCTAATGCTTCGATTGCAACAAACACCAGCCGAAAGACTGATCCTACTTAAAGGAGCTCCCTTGCCAGTCGTCACACACCACTTGCAGACTGCAGTTTCGAGCTGTTGGCTCTCGTCAGTGCAAGGTAGGTATGCAACGACCGACATGAGAATCCTTTGACTAGAGTACATCCCGGTATTTTTACAATAGCGACATGTAAAACAGCCAGCAGGCGCCATCTAGCGGTCCAGTGTCCGTTGCAATCGAAAAATAAATAGCCTGACTTGGCTTAGCATAGTTCAAATGTGCTTTTAGAGGGCGGAATATTAAACATAATATTTTTAGTCGCCAACTCCTCTATAAATTCTTATTTTACTATAAGGAAAGTAACCATACTGCAGCCAAAGTTACAAATCTGGCACGTTAAGTGTAATAATTGCATATTACCATCAAAACGCTAATGCTTCGATTGCAACAAACACCAGCCGAAAGACTGATCCTACTTAAAGGAGCTCCCTTGCCAATCGTCACACACCACTTGCAGACTGCAGTTTCGAGCTGTTGACTCTCGTCAGTGCAAGGTAAGTATGCAACGACCGACATGAGAATCCTTTGACTATAGTACATCCCGGTATTTTTACAATAGCGACATGTAAAACAGCCAGCAGACGCCATCTAGCGGTCCAGTGTCCGTTGCAATCGAAAAATAAATAGCCTGACTTGGCTTAGCATAGTTCAAATGTGCTTTTAGAGGGCGTAATATTAAACATAATATTTTTAGCCGCAAACTCCTCTATAAATCCTTATTTTACTATAAGTAAAGTAACCAGACTGCAACCTAAGTTACAAATCTGGCGCGTTAAGTGTAATAATTGCATATTACCATCAAAACGCTAATGCTTCGATTGCAACAAACACCAGCCGAAAGACTGATCCTACTTAAAGGAGCTCCCTTGCCAGTCGTCACACACCACTTGCAGACTGCAGTTTCGAGCTGTTGGCTCTCGTCAGCGCAAGGTAGGTATGCAACGACCGACATGAGAATCCTTTGACTATAGTACATCCCGGTATTTTTACAATAGCGACATGTAAAACAGCCAGCAGGCGCCATCTAGCGGTCCAGTGTCCGTTGCAATCGAAAAATAAATAGCCTGACTTGGCTTAGCATAGTTCAAATGTGCTTTTAGAGGGCGGAATATTAAACATAATATTTTTAGTCGCAAACTCCTCTATAAATCCTTATTTTACTATAAAGAAAGTAACCAGATTGCAACCAAAGTTACAAATCTGGCGCGTTAAGTGTAATAATTGCATATTACCATCAAAACGCTAATGCTTCGATTGCAACAAACACCAGCCGAAAGACTGATCCTACTTAAAGGAGCTCCCTTGCCAATCGTCACACACCACTTGCAGACTGCAGTTTCGAGCTGTTGGCTCTCGTCAGTGCAAGGTAGGTATGCAACGACCGACATGAGAATCCTTTGACTATAGTACATCCCGGTATTTTTACAATAGCGACATGTAAAACAGCCAGCAGGCGCCATCTAGCGGTCCAGTGTCCATTGCAATCGAAAAATAAATAGCCTGACTTGGCTTAGCATAGTTCAAATGTGCTTTTAGAGGGCGGAATATTAAACATAATATTTTTAGTTTAGATTTGTAACTTTGGTTGTAGTCTGGTTACTTTCCTTATAGTAAAATAAGGATTTATAGAGGAGTTTGCGACTAAAAATTTCTGTTCATATTATATATAATGGATCTTGGCGACAACCTTAAATATATGAAAATCCAATCTTACGCAGACGATGTACAACTTAAGTATAGTTTTAACGTAGACAATCTACCCGCAGCTGAAAAACATATAAATAGTGACCTCAATTCCCTAAACGTTTACGCTACCAATCACAATTTGAAATTAAACTTAGAAAAGTGTTCTGCTATGGTATTCTCTTCCAGATTTCGCTATAATTATGTAATTAACCATATAGAAATAGCAGTTGATAATATGATAATTCCATTTGTAGAAGAGGCGAAAAACCTTGGCGTTATATTTGATAATAAATTAAGTTTTAACGCACATGTGAACAACTTAGTTAAGAAATCTTACATATATCTAAAGTTACCAATTTTTTACTACTGTGACACTATATACTATCCATCTTTGGATACAGTTAACAAAAAACGCATCGAGAAAGTTCAAAATACTTGTTGTCGACTAATATTCGATTTAAGAAAGTTGGATCACATTAGCGAAAAATTCTCCGAGCTAAATTGGCTAAAGATGAACAGTACATGGAAATTGCATTTCTTAGTTTTTATACATAGAATTTGTATCACGTCTTCTCCTGCCTATCTTAGAGACAAACTAATTACTCGTAACTAGACGCTCGATCTAAATATTCGTCACATCGACAATTTCACCATGCCGCATCACCCTACCGCAATGTTTCAGAAATCTTTTACATATAACGCTGTTAAATTGTACAATTCATTAAATTCAGAGTTAAAAAAATATAACATCTTTACCTTCCGCAAATATTTAAAGTCACTTTTAGCAGCGCAATGATGAAACGGTTTTCATTGTTACTTAATAGTGTCATATGATTATTATTGTTACTACTTATTATTGCTTTCTCATTATTATTTTCTAATTGCCACTGTTATCATCTTTTCTTTTTTTGTCTTTTATATTATTTTACGCTTTGTTTATATCTACATACTTAACTTGTATTTACAGGGTTAAGTGGAGGAATAGCCTTTGGCTATACTTCGCCCTTTAAATAAAGACGTTTTATTATTATTATTATTATTATTAATATATATTATTAATTTTAATTGGTAATAGTATTCTACATTCTTGTGGCATGTAATAGCTATTGTGCTAAATAAAAATTATTTTAGTATAATATTGTGGGTGTTTATAAAAGGCAGAATACAGTCAAGTTACGTTATTCAAATGAAGTATTACATGTAAATGATGGTTGAAAAAAATATTGAAGAAAGGGCTCACTGTACGCATACGCTTGTAAAAATGGGGCTGCGGCTATTGGTGGTCCATATAACAACCCTAAAATATTCTTGACATTTGGGCGAGCCTATTAGGCCATTACCTGAAAATGTAGAAGGTATATGTATAATGTTTGACACTTTTGATGACGAGTCTGCCCAGAAGTGAATTTAATTTCGTAACATCCTGTATATCTCAGCACATACTGTGTATGGAGCTATTTTTAGTGTATTTATACACATCTATTCATTAATATATAGATTAATAGCCTTCGCCATATGACTCAAAGGTGGCAAGGTTTCTTTATGGACCAAAGACTGAGCCCCATCTCACAATGGAAGGGTGATGGACGGCATTCTTCGAGGACAGGTGGATGGGAACCTCCGGGTCGATTAGATGGCCAGCGAGGTCCTCGGATCTTAATCCGTTGGATTTTTTAAGGGATCACATTAAAGATATATTTATGTATTTGAACGCGAAACAAGAGCAGTTTATTGAAAACATAACAGAAAGTGTCAAGAGAACAGTTAAAAAGTGTTTAGAGCAAAACGGTGGCTTATTTGAAAATTATTTGTGATAATTTCCTTGTTATTGCAGCTTCATGTTTAAATTTTTGTCACTGTTTGAAATAAAAATATTTATTCGTGATAATTTTTTGACGAAATAGAAATCCAATAAAAACCGTCTATTTCTAGTCACATGTCAAAATTCATCCAATTGTTAAAGTATTACATTGAAAACATTCTATGGCAGATTATCGCTTATGTTATTATTATGTTGCTATGCAACGAAAAATTATTGACAGTTTTATGATTTATTTAAAATGTCAGATTCATGATTTGACATATTAGAATTTCAAAAAATTATCTCACCGAATTTACCACGGGCACTGGCAAATCCTTATAATTTTTTCTAATAATGACACTCAAGCTTGTTGCAACAAGTTTCGGTTTATTATTGGAAAAAATTATCGCGTGATTATCAATGCCCTTGATAAATTACAGCTGATAATTTCCTTGTTATTGCAGCTTCTTGATTAAATTTTTGTCACTATTTGAAATAAAAATGTTTATTCTTCTTTTCCCATTTTCTTCACCAATTTTTTGTGAACATCCGGTATAATGGTACATAGAATGTGTTCTACGTATATGTCATTAGATAATTTATTATACATATTAATTATTTTTGGCCGGTGGCGTCAAGACCCTCACCTGCCAAAAAACTGAAGCTCCTTTTTCTACTTCTATAACAATTTAGAAATGGGATCCTTAACGACTTCCTCACTTTCGAATGTGGCGTGAATGAGCTTCCTGGCTCGCCAAACTTGGTGAATATTAATAGCCATTGGCGTTGACCGTTTGGTAAAGTTTAGCTGACGTAAAAATATTAAATGAACAATTTGACTTTGAATCCAATCACCCCCACGGTTCAGCAGGAATCAATTTTTCAATAAATGAACCGATTCGAAAACGATTAGCCAACACCTGTTAGGTAGAGCGAATTTAATCCGACTTTAATTCATTTTAATATTCCCATCTTTACTTCGATCTTCATAACCGATTAATGATGAAGGTATTTGCCGGAGTCATCAACCCCTTTAATTTTTTCGTCCCAATCTCTCCTACATCTTTGCAGGAATAAGTTTTTGTGGTGTTTCGCTTAGAAAACGGCCTTTGATGTTATGTTAGATCGTTTAAGTGTTTATGGTTAATATGTACGAGTATCACGTAATGCTAAGACGTTTTACATAATGAACGCGTTTATAGTAAAACAAAATGAATAGCCAAGTTAATCTCTGGGTTTAACTATAATAATGTGTGGGTTGGCTCTTCGCGGAATAAACATAAAAACTCGCGTTGTTTTTACAATTATTTCTAACAGAACTGCAACATTTATAAATAAACAGCATGGAATTTAAATTGATTTTATTCGGCAAGATAAGTGTTTTTAATTTAAACTTATAAACGTATAAAAATGGTAACAAAAATTACATGACAAATTTCCGTCCAATATCATTGATAAATAATGTCGCAAATGTTTTCGAAAAATGTGTGAACCATAGGCTTCGTTTATATCTTGAAAAAAAATAAAGAAGGTCCTCTCCAGTTACTAACAGATATAATTACAAAAAATTTCGAAAAGAACGAAAAAGTCATAGATAGCTATCTTTTTAGATCTATAAAAAGCCTTCGGTATAGTGTCACATAGCCAGTTGCTGGACAAACTAAACAAGATAGGAATTAGAGGTATTGCCTACAACTTATTAAAACAATATCTGTCAAATAGACCCCAGCAAGTAGAAATTGGCAGTGCTCTTAGCATTAAGAAAATAACAAAAACTGGAGGCAACAGTCTTACCTTTTTTCTGCTGTTTACCAACGGCTTACTGGTCAAAAATTTTGGATGCAACGTCATATCATATACAGATGACACTCTATAGATATGTTTGGGAGGCACCTGGAACTTATGCGGCAAAAGGCGGCTGAGGCAACTAGTAAAGTCAAAAACTGGCTAGACACAAATTTGTTAAAACTAAATATAGCAAAGACAACATTTATGGCATATTCTCCAACGAGGGCGGGACTACCCCAAACCTATTCTTATAGATAGAGGAACGAATAATTACATTCTAAACACCACTACTATCAAATACCTCGGCGTTATTTTCGATAATCACCTAAAATGGGACAACCATATTAAATGTTTAAACGGGAATCTAAGAAAACTAATATATAAATTCTATAACCTGAAAAGTATACTAAATAGAAAGACTCTCCTAGTGACGTATAACAGCCTAGCGGAATCCCTAATTAGCGTCTGGGACTTGAACACGAATTAGCTCCTCGTGATTGTAAAATTAAAAAATGTACGTCAGAGAGCTTTGGTAGAGACCCTTGAGGAGATTCTTGCGCTTAATTTCGATTGGAGAATATCTGTTTAAGTTTTGGAAATATTTTGTATTTACTGCACAAGGTTCAAAGGCTTCACCCTGTATATGCAGTTAGAGCACTTGGTATTTTGTGAAAGATTGAAAAAACATTTTTTACTGTCTGTAACAGGATATTTTTCACCACCCTGATATTACTTCTTAAATAACACACTAGTTTAAAACGAAATTAGAATATCTATTTTTATAACACTTCACAGAGTTTAATACACTTAAGATTAATTAAAATAGATTGCAAAAATGTCAATTTTTGACCGGCGAAAACTATCGTCTTGAAAAAATAAAAAATTAATTTGATTTTAAATTTTAATTGAATATTTGTCAAATTCACTCTTTTGGCGAAGGTGCCGGTTATAATAGTTTAAAAACTCACTTATAATCAGATGTGCGAGGGCAGAATAAATTTGTCGTTTTTTACTTGAAGCTACCAAAAATGAACTCGAGATAGGTTGTAGAACACGGATCGGAATTGACTTGCCCGAGATTCGCCGCGCGCGGTCTTTTATACTATCGTTATTATTTGCGTTTATCGTGCACCGCGAGCCTCGCACAATCGTTTTTTTGTAAGCTGGATCGCCCATTCCGAAAAGCTGGATAAGTCCCCGGCCAGTCAGTGCGGGCGCTAACTGCGCATTAACTAAAATTGATTGAAATATTCGTATACATAATGTAACAGACAATTATGTCACACTGTTGGCCTAACAATAAAACAAATCCTTCCCCCGTAACTACCGACTCATGTAACTAACCAAGTCGAAAATAAAGATAATAAAATATAATAAATTTGAATATAAGTAATTATATATTTTCCTTGTCTTTCTCTGTTCTAATTATTTCACTTTATATTATATTATACTATCAGTTTATATTATACTACAAACCTATAAATCGTAATATTCCTAGAAAATCCAGCGGAACTTCTGAACAAAATGTTAAATATTTCCAGACATAATGCGAGGTCCCCTCAGATGTAATAATAACACATAATGTTAATAACTGAAATTGTAAAAATAATAACAAATATATTAAATATATAATTACAAAAATATACAACTTGTAAAAATGATGCAGTAATAAAATAAATAATAAAAATTGTTGTTATTTGTAGATTTAATTTTGGAAAGAAAAAGCATATGAATGTTTATATTACAAATTCTTAATACTTATGGTTATTAAGTATCGGATAAATCACACAGAATTACTTAAGTCATTTGCATCTACAAAAAAGAAGATGCTAGATCTTTTAGTGGCGAACATACTTTATCAGAATACTTGAGTCCGTGATTCAGGACTTCAGGGGACCCCACAAGCCGTAACACATAAATTAATTACTTGACTAAGTAGATTAGTAATAACAACAGATTTTTAAAAACAAAGTATTTTCTGGGAAAATATATCAGACCATAAAATAGTGCTTGTTTTTTATTTATTTTGTTTGTGTCTGTTTATTTCGGTACTAAACATTATTAAAACTAGATGAAACCTGTGTGATAGTCATAATTTCAGGAAATATAGAGTTCGTGATATAATAATGGATGGACATTTGGCTCAATTATAGCACAATTGAGATTAAATATGCTATATATTTTTTTTGCAAACCGGGATATATCTTTTAAGTTATAAATAAAATAAATATATTATCCTTTCCGAATCGAAGGAGTGATAAATTTTCATTCGTTTTTTTACCAATCCGATCGATATTTATATTATTGTTTCCACTCCATTGACCCTTTCTATTTTTCAAGTTGTGAATTCTTTAGTATTTGCTCTATGTACTATTTATATTAACAATAGGAATAATAATACTCCAAACTATAAGAAATATATTCTTTAAAGTTCCTTGGATTTACGATATTTCTTATAACTGGAAACACGCGCATAAGATATGGAGTAAGGTCGTGATCACATTTAGAAGAGTATCTACACTAATCGAACCAATACGCGAGTGGACTGGGTAATTGTTTCCAATTTTCAAAATTTATTTTTGCGGTTGTGTTTTCGCTTTAAAAAATATCTTTGCATAGAACAAGAGAATGCGACTATTTGTAGTTCTGGATATAGGTATATACTGTGAAGTAATTTTTCAATTATAAATTATCCCGATGAAGTGATTTGGATTCCACCATAGACTGTAGGGCACTGCCTTCTTTAATAAGATAATATAAATTTCTAAACATAAGAGGATCGTTATGTGACCTGGAATCCAATATTATTTTCTATTGTCAAACTTAACAAAGTCTAAAAAATCGGTCAGTGACAACTCGAACAAACGTTCCCATTTAGGAGTAAATAAATTTTCATGTTAAAATTTTCGTGTCGCGATTTTTCGTTGCTGTTAATTCTCGAGTAATTTTCATGAGAAAACGGGTTTTTGTCCATAAAAAATTTACTCGGTATTAATGTCCGATAAAATACAGAATTTTGAACGCCAAGGTTACATAATATTACAAAAAAATAGATAACTGAAATAGGCAAACAAAATTAATACGCATTCCCTTGTATTCTAAATTTATTATGATCGTCCTATATAGATATTACAACTTACAATAATTAGTCATCGTTCTGGATGACAAACCAAACTGTTTTGCGAAACATTTACTGCATATACCATTTCAAAGAGGAAGTGAATACAGTTCGTCATTGTTCGAACATGCAGTTGACAGAACATCACTGTAAATATATCGACGGAAATATGTTTAAGAAATAGTTTACCAGTTCTAATATAAATTGAGAAACGAAAACAATATTAGACAATCTCACAGATGTTCAGCAGTACCCAATATTTCACAAAATTTAGTAGAAAGTAATAGTATTGTTTTATTTCTAATTAATTAGATTTATTGTAATTCCTTAAATATATAAACAAAAATCTTTGTTACCATATAATATTGATATTACTAAAAAGATGCACGTTTGACCATCCTCATGTCTAGGCAGAATTTATTTCAATTAGTAGACTTATAGACCAATTAATAGTAAGTCTTTTTATTTCATTCATAGTATGAATTCATCAGTCCTCAATGTTTTGAACATGTAGAACTCAATTATTTCAACCTCTCTCAAGTTGTTTCACCACGTTATCAAGTTGTTTCAATACAATAGTTTTTAAAGTAGGTGTCAATTCCAGATTTTAGGTTGTGATACCACAAATAATTTTAGTTTCATATGTCATCAGCCTTAAACAAATTATGAAAAGTGGCATGGTTTGTTCTTTAAACATCGTATAAACATTACGAGCAATTATGTCCTCGTCACTTTAATTTAATTTTCTCAAAGTACCTGCTTCTTATTTTTAAATTAAGACTTCTGATAGCTTCCAATACAGTTCAAATGTGCTTTTAGAGGGTGGAATATTAAAACATAATATTTTTAGTCACAAACTCCTCTATAAAATTCTTATTTTACTATAAGGAACGTAACCAGACTGCAACTAACAGCTACTCTCTGGGCTATGTGCCCTGCCGAGCGCTGAATTGCAAGTTACAAGCCTGGCGTGTTAATTGTTATTCTTCATTTATGGTTGCAAAGGCTTCCACATTTTCTTAAGGAAGTTTTCCCCATCCGCGGACATATCATTTGTTGGATCTACACCCCAGACATACAAGAATACAGAAAATGCGAAACTCAATGTTAAATAGATTCATTTAAAATACAATTTTTCTTTGACAAGGGGAAATGAAACTGAAATGTAAAACAATATAATAACTCTTTATTTAACGACCAAAATCCTAGGAACATACGTATTAAATAATTTAATATACACGATACGAGATAAAAATCGTCAACATATGTCAGTTTGAAAAAACCCTTATTAAGTTTTGCTTTTTTCTTATAAATAGTAAAGATATAACAAGTAAGCGGGACACATCTTGGATCTATATACCTCTCTTGGATATATAACCTTGACATATTTCTTTTTTCGACGAAGTTAACAATTTCTACAATAATTACGGAAGTCATTTTTTGCATATCCAGATATATTTGACGTTATAAATACTCGAGAGCACTGTTACCCCTTTCCAACAAAAATTAAATGTTGTATATATCGTTTCTCTTGAATTGGCCCTTGTAGAAGCTACTTAAAATGAAGTCCGTTAAAAATAAGGACTACCTTACTATAAATATACAATAAAACCTGAGAGCGCTATAAAATATACATACTAAATTAATTAAGGCTCCTATTCCTAGTATCCCTTCATGTGGAAACAAGTATTACAAATAAATTAGCAACTGCTTACAAACTCTAAAATATATAAGAAAAAACAACACGAACTTAACGATTAATTTGGAAGAATTCCTGAAATATACTGCACAAGAAACTAGAAGTATGCAGTTCAGTATTAAAATTGCAGTGAATGGAGGATAAAATTGGACTGGTGCCGACATATATTTAGTAGCCGTAGGCGGCTTGGCAACCTGCGAATATTTTGAAAAAAAGATCATGGAGAATGTAACAGATGGACAATTCCTAAATGTATAACTTCTAAACAAAACTATTATGACATTTATTCGCTTTTAGATACAGAATATTTTTCATTGTTAACTATCCAAGTCGTTGGGAAGTGTCATTTGTTAGAAAATATTTTACATGCTTATTACGTACATCAATCTTTCGTTAACAATAACACCGAATATCACTTAAGAAAGCGCAATTATTTGTTATTTATGGGTATTGTTAAGATTTCATCGCATGTTAATATTTGTGGGAAACCCTGGTTCATGATAGTCTGAAAATAAACATTCTCACTAGCTGAAATATTTTTAAATAATTACAGATATATTTTTTATTGCGATAACAAAATTATGTAAAGTACTTTGCTGGATTTAATCATTCGTAGTTGAAGGTAGTTTATATGGCGCGGTTAAGTTAAATACAAAAATTATTGCTAAAAAACATGTACGACGGTTCAAAATTATGATTTATTATTTTTATGTGCAATTATTCTAGAATATGGTGAATGCGCAGGTCATAAAACACAATTATAGGTAATGTTACTTCCGTCTTAACAAGTTAAATGAGTTTAGAGTTTTTAAGGATAACTTTAAATTATATTACTTTTTATGATTCAGGGAAGTTAGATACAAACATCATTTTAGTATACAGAGTCCGTCAATAAGTCTGCACCATTTATTGACTTCCAAAAAAAAAAAAAATTTTGATAAAAGTTTCAAGCAGTCTCAAACAAAAAAGTTGCTGCACAAATTTGCGTTAGTCTTGGCGGTTAGGTTAATTGTTTTGAAATTTGCTCAAGAGTAAACTAACTTTATTTTTGAAGATATCGAAAGATGTTTTTTAAGAAGTTGTTTGTAATGCGAAGTTATGAAATATGGTTTGCTTTATTTTAAAAAATAGAAATTTTTTGCTCTTTCACCCAAAATTCCTGGACTGTGTTTCACTTTAACCAACTTATTTTAGCAGTAGTTTTTTGACCAAATATATATTTTGGTGGCTGTTCTTGGTGCAAAGTTTTCAAGTCAGTCAGTCAATCAAAATAAATGTGGAACACTCTCGATCGGCTCAATATCTACTCAAAACCTAATAAATTAGATCTTCCACAAAAACTGAGCGATGCTGAATAGCTCAATAACTTTTTCACTTCTGGTATGAATTTTAATCTACTAATTTCAGTAGAAACTATCAATAAATGTAATAACAGTACGCTCAGAAATATTTGTTTACATTTTATGGGGTAGCCGAATCCTTGACCAAGGTCAGCCAGCCAAAGTCATTACCAAACCTACGTCCAATTAACTCACTGCCTATTATGTTCAAATTTTTTGAAAAAATATTGCATCAACAAATTTTTTGGTTTATGAATAACAATAATTTACTAGCGAAATATCAGTCTGAATTCCGAAAAACATATAGCTCGGTTATTGCAGCACTAAATGTGCTGGATGATATTCTCACTGCTGTGGATAAAGGTATGACAACGACTTTAGTTCTCCTTGATTATATTAAGGCATTTAATGATAGATCATGGTTTGTTATGTGCAAAACTACATTATTATGGGTTTTCAGATTTTGCATTTTCTTTTATATTATTTTTCTTCTATGAAGCTATCTAACAGAGAGATTTCAAGCGGTACAGCTGAAGTCGACTGTACCTGGTGATGTCATCAAAAGGTGTTACTCAAGGTTCAGTACTTAGACCGTTGCTGTTTATAATTTTACACAATTTGAAATACCTACTGTAAACATCATTAATATTCCGGCGACACCCAGCTTTACAATAGATTTAATAAGGACACATGATTTGGAAAATATGTAATACATATACTTACTCAATATGCAATGGACTTAAAATTAATCCAAATAAATCTATATATTCTTTGGTTCACATAAACTGTTGGGGATGAAATTTCTAATCTACTCCTAATTCTGATAATCAAGTTAAAAACTTAGGTATCGTTTTTGAGAGTGAGTTTAGATTTAGAGCACACATCGTTAAAATTTTAAAGAAATGTTATATGTCTTTAAGGCATTTATTTCGTAATAAAAATATCATCAACTTTAAATTTAAGGCCTTTCTGAACATCTCATTCTATCACATCTAAACTACGGAGATATCATTTATTGCCTTAGTAGATCAGAGGAGCTAGTTGATAAAATTCAAACACCTGCATTAAATTCGTTTACAATATACGCTCCTGTAACCATGTTTCGCATAAACTTAAAAGAGTTAAAATGGGTGAATGTTAAAAACAGTCAGATACACCACTTCGGCATGTTTATATTTAACACGACCGGTATCCCGTGCTCTCTTAAAGAGAAACTTGAATTTAGACATACACTTCATAATTCCAACTTAAGAGTCAACTACAATTTAAATATATCAAAACAGAACATGACTTTATAGACTGTCCTCTTCATATTCCGTAGCCCATAGTTTTAATGAATTTCCAATTATTGTAAAAAATACTCATTTGTCTTTTAAAACTATTTAAATCAAATTATTCGATTATTTCTTACAGGAACAATAAACGATGCACATATTTTCAGCTTTTTGTTAGACAAATTAGTTTCTGTTCCACCAGAGATCTGTCATATTAATCCAGATTTAATTATTTAAATTTAATTAATAGGGAGGTAGATAGTAAGATCCTTTTTTGTAAACGCGGTTGAGTCTGAATAGCTATTAGATAAATTCCGCCGAGGGTAAAATAAAGCCATGTTATAAGACGCATATTCCTTTCCATGTCAGTTAATTCTAATAAACAAAATTATTTCTATATAAAATATCATTTTGCATATAAAATTAAAGGTGTTCTGTAAACGAAACAGCAAAATTTTACAGAATATCATTCCAAAAATAACAAAAAATCGGGTTTAGAAAATATTGCCGGCACCAGATCCATAACAATTATCTTTCACTCCATAACAATAAGTAACAATTAACGTCTTATTTGCAGACTCCCAGTGCCAGCCAACTGGTTAACGACACCCATAAACAGCTTGAGCTTCAAAGAAGACAGCAGGAGCATCTCCTGCAACAGCAGCAAAAGCTACAGGAACTTCAAGGTCAAATATCAGCGCAGTATGCCGCCACTGGAGCAGTGGGCCCGCAAGGACTTATGTTCCTTCCTTTCCTGGAGCAACTACGTGGGCTGCAGCCGGCAGCTTTACCCCCTAGTGTTGCCAAATCGCCGCTCAGTAATCATGTAAGTAAGGCAATTACATTCGTGCAGAACTAATTGGGAGATTCACATAGGCGTAGTCTGGACCTTATTTCAATCTACCTTGGTAATGGCACAATAGTTATTTATATTGTAAATGAGTAAATGATTATAGTATTAACACAATTAAATACGTTTGAGCCTGAAAGAGGTTTAGTAACCGTCATACTATTGCTATATAATTGTTAGAAGAAGCACCAAATTTTATATTACTGGAATATATACACTTTGTTTGGCGCCACCATGTATTCACCAGGAAGTGGGAAGAATGAAAATTGATACAAGTAGTAATTATTTTAAAAAATAACCACACTGGCCATGAAGCAATCAGAGTTAAGTGATAAATTTTTTATGGCGTTAAATTAAGTATAAATATTCATTATTATGAATACAAAGGGTGATAATAACAGTTATAGCAATTAGTTGTCAATAAATGAGTGTTTTATAACTTCAACTAGCAACTAATACATTTCATGAATTATGGTCATTTATTTAACAATACATACTAATCGACAAACACTATAATAATGTCGTTAGGAAAGAAATCTATACATATTTTCGGTAGTTATTTAATTCTTTATGTACATCATGTAATTCTAGTGAGGTTGGGATTGTCGGTGAATATAATTCAAATGTATTGATATTATTTATCATTTAACACTTAGGTATTTATAACTTTACATATTGTGTAGAGTATTCTGAAATATACAAAAAGTATACCGTATGAGAATGCTATCATTGTAAAGCAGTATCTCACTTACTCTCAAATCTAAAAATTTTAAATCTAAGTACTAAGAAGACAACGTTGTTCATATTTCAGCACATCAGTTGCTTTAAAATTACTTTCAGTTGAAAGGGATGTGACCTTAAGTTTAAAATGATGGCAGAAACGCATTTCAAAGTTTCCTTGGAAGTTGGCCAAAGTTTCATTTGGCAAAAAAATCGCTGATAAATTCACGTCCATCAAGTTAGCATTACTATATCGAAATTTTGCAATATCAATGCGTGGATTAATTGTCGCCTTTTTGTCCTAAATTTGTACTCAGCACTACCGCCCCTGTAAATAATCAAGGGGTCGTTTCATGGATTGATTCTTTTTCAGGAATTTGTCGTGCCAAAAATAATTTGTCGCAGAATTATATTGCGTAGAAATAGGGTAATTAACGCATTTTTCTCTGTACTCAGCATTACCTCCCCCGTAAATTATGAAGGGGTGTTTATTTGTACTGATTTTTTTTAGGAACTTTAGGATAATTTTATTGAAGTCTCTCTCCATCTAACAAAAATATTTTAGTGGCAAATAAATACTTAAAATAACCAATAATCTTCACAAAATTTTCTTTATAATCTTCCGAGATTGTTTTCTTCCCAATCCTCCAAAATAGCCAGTTATATGACAGAGTTTCCTCCTTCAATTTTGTATGATTTTTCTTGGCAAAATGTTAAAAATTGTTTTCATATTGTTGCCTTGGATCTTTTCATATTTGTTAGAATTAGTCTGCCCACCTCTTTTCTAGTTATCTTCACATTAATTCACACGACGATATTAAAATTTCTGTCAGTGAAATACGTCAAAATGCCAGTCAAGGCCATCATATTCATGCATCAAATCAAACATCAGCACCAGCCTAGAAAGATTTGCAAACATTTCAAAAGTTTTTTTTTGTCAAGTAATTTTGGTCTAAAATTTTCTTACCAAATCTCCCTCGCTCTCTCAAGTGTGATATATCGTTGAAATTGAATTTTAACTGCTTTTCAATGGTTCGATTTCAAATTGTAAGTAATTATAAAATAAACAACTTCTTGCGCCAAAACGACACTAAACGTAATTCGATCTCCAACCAATACCTTTTCAGATCTTCTGGAGCACTAAAGAAACCCCATGTAAAGTTTTATTGAAATCCGTTCAGTAGTTTTGACGCTATCGTGCTAACACACATACATACATACATATATATATACACACACACATATACACCCACGCGCACACACACACACAGACATTTTTAAATAACCACCTTTTTGGGTTCCTGGGACCTCAAAACGTAAAGATTAGACGTTATCTCAATTTTCGTTTTTGGACCAATTTTAGTAACCTCACAATTTTATTGTGGTGAGATTAAAATCAAAATCGACAAATCAAAAAATTAAAAGATACGTTTTTAGGAGTTTCACAAACTGTCCATTGACACCTAAGCATCATAGCTTCATGAAATTCTGAGGAATGCATTTAACAAAGCGTTTACGAAATTTAGACGCTCAAATTCCCTGCCTTTTCCCAGTCCTTTTTCCCGATTTTCCTGTGATGTAGTATGAAGTAATAAATAAAATAAAAAATATTATACAAAACCATACGTTGTCATTCATTCCCTAAATATTTTTTCAAAAATTTGAGTTCACAAAAATCTAACAGAAGAAAATCGATATTGGTAATTTGTATTTGGTTGAAACTAATTTTTACTATAGTAAGTTACAATTACGCGATTTCCCAAAATTTTTGAAAGGCCAATGTATAATAATTTGACTTTTCAATAATATCCCATATTACATAAATTTCTAATATTTTTTATAAATTTAATTTAAGAAGAACAGTAGAGACTAATTTATTTATTAATATATATATTGTTGTGATATTCTCACTTGATGAAGCTAAAATACCACACACTGTAATTTCTAAATTTAATTCTCAAGGTCGAAAGTTCGGAAGCAATGATGAAAACACATATAGAAACACATAAACAATAAAACAAATTCAAATCAACTGAACAATGTATTGTCATAACAAATATATCATACAACGGAAAGATCTAGATAAATAAATTAACTATGGTTCTAAGATTAAAATAATTTGTATATAGTTAAATTGAAACTAAAATTTGTTTATAAAAATTACATTAATTGTCAAAAATTTACCAATATAAAATATTTTTAATTATTTCCAAGTCATTAATTTATCAACTGAATATATACTAAAATGTTGAATGTAAAATTTTATATATAGTTTGTCACAACCTTTGTTAATTTGCGTAGCAAAGTATTAATTCCAGCCGAACAGTGTCCAGTTACTATCCTGAATGCTTTTTCACCTTCCAACGGAGATACCGTTTCCCACCAGGAATCGTTTTCTTTACCTTAAAAAGAATTAATACTACTCTTCTTTTACCCTACTCCTAAAAAGTCGATTTTTTCTGTTTATTTCATAAAAATTCTTAAACTACTTTTCTTTCTTCATGCTACTTTTCTCCAGTTCATCAAACAGCAGTCTATTCTCTATTTTATTATAATATTCTTTTCTCTACAACGTGTTCTCTCCCCTTCAATTTTCAACTAATTGATGCTCCCCAGTATTTGAACATTCTAAATTAACCCTTTCTGATCAGACTTCTTATCAATCAGAATAAAAAAGACAGAGGTAATTTTTTTCTAAAAAACAGATAAGAAGTAACATTAAAATGCTATTATTTATATCTCCACGATTTTTTATATTTTCCCATTAAAACACTCATACACTAAATTTTTTATGCAGTGAAATCATATTGACCAAAAACTGTTATTGGCGATTTTTTCCTACCTACCCTATACTATTTGCGATCCCAGGTTACTTTCCAAAATGTCCTTATTTCTCCCGGTTTTTGACGGTTGGGCTCTAAGTTCCCACCTTTTTCCGGTTCTCTCGATTTTGCCGGTCAATAGACACTGTCTCACATCGTCATATTATGAAAAATTATAACACAATATCAACTTTTCGCGTCTTGAGACACGTGTTGCATTAAATTGCTTATCTCATTAAGGTTTCTCGAAGAACCCTGTATATTGTTGAATTTTTTAAAGACTCTTTTTTTCTGATTTTAAAAATATGACAGTTCTATCTTTAACCGTTTTCGAGTTATTGAACATTCAGACCTAATAAATTATTAAGAACACTAAAACGCTTAAAGATAGGACTGTCATGTCACATTTTTGAAATCATAAAAAAGAGTTATTCAAAAATTCGTCAATATACAGGGCTTTCCATTTAAAATATTTTTGCTTCTTGTACCCCTCAATTTCTGCACACTACCCTGCTTCGATTACATTATTAACGGGTTCAGCTACAGCCCTACAACTTTTATGCGAAACTCTTTCTTATCTCCAATAATAACGATGATAAAGGGTGGCGTAAATATAATGAATAATCCTGTACAACATATTGTGTTATTAAAATTATTTAAATACCTCTTTTCTTTTCAGATGCTCCCTCCTCATCAAGTACCAAGTTGGATCTCAGCCACAGCTCACTTAGCCCAAATGTCCAATGCTACTCAAGAAAAGAGATCTCCGCCTCCTCAACCAACTCCCTCACCCCCTCCTCCGCCCTCGGACCCCGACGCGCCCCTAAATTTAAGTAAACCAAAATCTTCAAGTTCAGGTTCCGCCGGCTCCAGCCCTCACAGCACCCCTAACATACAAACCTCAGATCAGCCAGTAGCCGCCACTGCCCCCAAACTTCTACCTCCGAATTTAATGATGCCCCGAGCATTCTTGCCATATGCCGGACTGCCACCACAGTTTCCTATACCTCCCGGAGTAGACAGGAATAAGTCGAATAAGGACATGTCTAATCAGGAAAAACAGCCTCATTTTCCTCTCCACGGGCTGTATGGAATACCCGCACCTCCACATATGTCTGTTAGACAAAAGGAAGATAACATCAAGGAAGAGCAGGATTTTATGGCCGCATGTCACTGTAAGTATGATAGATAGGTTAAAAAAGGTTAAGAGATAAAAAAAAATAATAAACAAAGAACTTACAAAATTCTTACAGAAGTATAGAGTGCTTAGGCAAGTTAAGTCAGAGAAGTCGTTCTCTAGGAATTCGTTAAACCTGTAGAAAACCTTAGCTTTTAAGTAGTCTTTGATTTGAAATTTCAGGAAGTTTAAGTTATTAGCTGAATTAAGTAGGACATTATAGAATTTGGCAGGAGTATCAACCCATTCCATTTCTGGATTTGGTGAGCCGAAGAAAATTTATATGTATTTTATCACAATTTCTAGTATTGTGCTCATGTAGACGGCTGTGCGTTACATAAAAGTGTTGTTTAAGGTATAATAAACACTCTAGGATATAGACACAGGGCAAAGTGAGAATCTTAAGGTTTATAAATTGATCTTTACAGTCATCTCTGTACTTTAGGCGCGAGAGTATCCGAATACATCTGCCAACGTCAACAAACAATGTGAAACTGATATCACCACTAGAATTAGGAAGGTCATTAATATAAGTGGTAAAAAGTAAGGGACCCAACACGGATCCTTGTAAAATGCAATGGAAAACTCTTCTGGTTTTATAAGTGCATTCATTGGTTAAGTAGGTTTTTATGAGTGTTACACTATTGTTATTGAAATTATATCCAGTTAATTTATTTAGAAGTATATAGTGGAATACGCAATCAAACGCTGTTGTTAGGTCGAAAAAACGAACAGTTGTGAACTTCTTGCTTTCAAAGGTATCAAGAACAAATTGTACAATATTATTAATTGCCATTGTTGTATATCGCTTATTCAGAAATTCATATTGACAGGGGCGGGGCGATATAGGTTATTAAGCTCAAGGTATTCATTAATTTGGTTTTTAAGGCTGATTGAAATATTTCGGCTGGTATTGGTACAAGTGAGATGGGACGTTAGTTATTTAGATCCTCATATGAGCCGTTTTTATGAATTGGGATAACTTTTGATAGTTTTAGTACATCGGGAATGACATTGTTTACGAGGTTAGTTAAGGAGTAAATAATTAAGTTTTTTTATGCTCTTAATAAGTTTCACATTGATATCATAACCGTCTTTACTTTTACTATTTTTAAAATTAGTTATTATAGTGCGAACTTCGTCATAGGTTATCTCCCTGAAACTAAAGTTTATTGTGTTATTAACAAATTTTAAATGATCCATGTAATTAGTGTTGATTACGGGTAGATTACTAATAATGTTTGGAGGAATGTCAGTAAAATAATTGTTGAAATCATTGGCAGATAGTGATTCTCTATGATGATTAGTTTAGTTAAGGTTGTTATTTTTAATGATATCCCGGAAGGCTGCTTGGGAATTCTAATATAATCTTCATTTGCTTTAGGAATATCGGAGCGGTATTGTGCTTTAAATAATTTTATGGATTCATTAGTTATTAAATTAGGATAATTATTGTGCAAGCTTTTGAGAAAATACAGGTGTACAGGCATGTCTCTTAAATGTTCATTGTTCCAGTTAATTTTACATTGCAGAATTAGCAACTAAAATGCATTGAGAAGATTTACTTGTGAAAATCGAAATTCCAAATGACAGTAACAATGCGGGCCTATAAATAATAACCTACGTAATATGACTAAGGACGGTTTCTTTGATCTTTTGTAAAGCTTTTATTTTTCTATTGAGATGTACCGTCCAATTGAATTATATGGTTTGATTTTCTGCCAAAATAACAATTATTTTTGTATCATATCTTTGTCATAAAATAGTTTCAAACTCAAATTGTTACGAATAGTTCTGAGCAGTATAGCGTGTAGAGTTTAAAAACCCATTTTGATGTATATGTGTACAATACAAAAACAATTTGGAAACAATTGAGTAGAGCCTATATGTGAATGTATCAATTAAAAGATAATAATAATGAGTTCATTATTTCTAATTAAAAGAGAGAAAAATAGATAAATATATTCATACAAACATTATTGAAAACAAAAGGGAAAAGTAATTGTGTAAAATTCTATATGCGGTGAACGTGTTAACTGAGTTTGTATAGAATCTCTGTTAAAAATTCAAAGTTAGATGCTAAGTAACAAAAATGAGCTATGTTAGTTAAAAACAGTAAATTAAATAAAATTTCAGGCAGCTCATTTAAGTCATTATAATATATATCGCAGAGCATGACATTCTCAAACTATTGCACGTAGTATACAGGTGTCCAGTCGGGAGTTTACACGAACCATATCTCTACCTTCTACCTTAATATTTTGTAAACTATCAATTATTCTGCGAATAAAAATATAGGTGTTGTATAGGGTCATCAGCAAATAGCACTTTTTCACAATGAATAAGTCGTTAACGAAAAACAAGAATAGTAAGAGACCAAGATTAGATCCTTGGTGCACCCCAGAAGTGGTAATGAATTGTCTGGTCGGTAGCCGAGTGGGTTAAGGCGCGAGGAACATCGCACCACCGGGTTCGAATCCTGGCTCCGGCACTGGCACTGTCGGAGGAAATGATTGTATGTCCGGGTTTTTTCAATATGTAACCCCCTGCCACACAAGCCCTGGCTTCTGGAATTGGGGGTTGCCTAATTTCTGTGGTGTTTATTTATTTATTATTTATTATTAAAACCCGTTGCAAGATACATTCTGTATTCTGTTAAGTAGGAGCCACGCTATAAGACATTCGTCAAATCCAAAATTATTCTTAATCAGTTAGTATATATAGCGTCCGTGATTATCGAGTGCAGATGCCACGTATTGGGAAAATACTGCTAAGTTTGTTATAGTGGAGCGGCTTTCCATAAATCCGTGTTGGTGTGGTGAGATTAATTTCTTTACTGCAGGATAAATATAACTATAGAGACATATCTCAAATAGTTTTGCAAACTTACATAGAATAGGCCTATAGTTAGTCATTTAAGAAGTGTCGCCGATTTTAAGGATCGGACATACTCTAGCAAGTAGGGATTTGGTCATGGTCTGACGTCATTTTATTCTTCAACCTATTTCAGTAAATTCGTTGATACTACGTGCGAGCAGGTAGTTAAAGCAACTATGTTCGTCATTATTATTTAGTTGAGAATGAATAAATATTGCTGAAATATTCATTAAATCAATCAACAACAGTTTGAGGAGCTTCAAAAACTATATCACTGTTAACGAATTTGCCTGGTATTCTAGATTGTTGTTTCTTTGTGTAAATATAGTTCCAGAATTGCTTGGAACCATGTTTAATGGCACTTTCAATTCTTATAAAGTATAGTTTATATGCCCCTTGGATACCCGATTTAATTAACGATCTTATTCTTTTAAATTGCACATAGTACTCGACTAATTTAGTTAGCTTGTGCTTTCTACGGTAGTAGTTTTTTAATTTAATGTTGATTCTATCAGAGGTATACCAGGATATGTAATAAGGAGCATAATATGATCAAATATGTGAATGGGTAAGTTAATATTTTGAAAAGCATCAATCAAGTATGGCTTACTTTGTGTGTAATGTATTTCATAAGTAATTCCAGAAACATATTGACTAGTTTTGGTATGGTATTTCAAATAGAAAGTCTATTGATTTACATTTGTATAATTAAATTTGTTGCATTTGTATCGAATAGAAAGTGGATTATGTTTTACACGTGTATTTAATATTGAACGTCACTTCTATGGAATCAATCATATTTCACTAAAACTTACATTTAAAAACACATCTCAAATAGACTTCAAAGCCTATATCTAAAAACAGCCTATTGTAATTGCACTTATAGACTCCAGGCGTTTCCCCGTAAAACCCATATTGTAAGTATTCACATGGTTTTCCAATTAAAATGTACAAGTACTGATAACCTTTTGATAAGATATTTACATTAAAGACGGATTGTAAATAGACATATTGCAACATTCAAAAACCTTTGCATTGCAAATACTGTAAAACTTTACATTAAAAATGCATCAAATAGGTGTTAAGGCCATTTGTTCCTTACATTAACCATTACAAATTTTATAATCAAATTCAAAGATACACTATAATTGATTGTAAATTGTGAATATCATACATCAACTCTAAACAATAAAAATATGCGATATATTTGTATGTTAAGTACTATGAGGAGAATGCAGGTTTTCACGGCCGTTGTCTAATGAAGTAGATTCTTCCGGGTCTTGCCGTGGTCGTCGAACTTGACTTGACGTTTCGCTGATCATCCTGTCAGCTTCTTCAGAAGGATTCTAAAGACTGAATCTGTTGTGTTACACTCCTCGTTATATACCTAGGCGCCGCTTCGCTTCGCTGGTCATTGGTCGCGCTTGGTTCGCTTCGCTGCTCATTCGTCGTGTTTGGTTGTCCGTGACTTACTACGGTGCTGGTACTTGGCAATACCAGTCTCCACGTGTTACTAAGTCGATACCCATCCTCTCTGTTAAAGTTGTTCACGTTTTTCATAATTTCCAGTGATTCCCTAATAATTCGCGGATAATAGCGCATATGCCTATCTATCTATCTAGATAGGAATACACGTATTCCTATCTATCTATCTAGATCACAGTGATTCCCTAATAATTCGCGGATAATAGCGCATATGCCTATCTATCTATCTAGATAGGAATACACGTATTCCTATCTATCTATCTAGATCACTGGAAATTATGAAAAACGTGAACAACTTTAACAGAGAGGATGGGTATCGACTTAGTAACACGTGGAGACTAGTATTGCCAAGTACCAGCACCGTAGTAAGTCACGGTCAACCAAACACGACGAATGAGCAGCGAAGCGAACCAAGCGCGACCAATGACCAGCGAAGCGAAGCGGCGCCTAGGTATATAACGAGGAGTGTAACATTCAGTCTTTAGAATCCTTCTGAAGAAGCTGACAGGATGATCAGCGAAACGCCAAGTCAAGTTCGACGACCACGGCAAGACCCGGAAGAATCTACTTCATTACTATGAGGAGCTTACATTAAATTTCCAACCATTCTATCATAAACTACTGTTTCACAAGCCAATTTTAGGCCTTTAGAACCTCATTTTTTGTTGTAAATTTCCACGTGGAATTATTGGCAGGTATAATTTGAGGGAAACTGAACCAGATAATAAAAAGCGTTTCGACATTATCTCAATCGACTTTGGTTCAGACGAACATTTCTCTATTATATAACTTAATTAATAATGTATTAGCGACCTCTGTAATTTTTAGTATGGGGAGCACCTGATTCCAGTTTCAAATTAGACGAAAATTCAGAAAAAGCCAAAATAATCCGCCAGCAGACAAAACGAGATAACGAGAACAAACCACACATAAAAAGGCCAATGAATGCGTTCATGGTCTGGGCGAAGGATGAGAGGCGAAAGATTTTAAAAGCTTGCCCAGACATGCATAACTCGAACATATCAAAAATATTGGGAGCACGCTGGAAGGCCATGTCGAATTCGGAGAAACAGCCTTACTATGAGGAACAATCTAGATTGTCAAAGTTACACATGGAAAAACATCCCGATTACCGATATCGGCCGAGACCGAAGAGAACATGTATAGTAGATGGTAAGTAGTATATACTGAATTTATGTAGATTCCTCAGTAATAAATTAAGATACTTTTATAACAATTACAGCTCGATGATGGCAATGCATAAATTATATACTTTTTTGCCATTGTCATTTCGAAGTGGTTAATTGCTTACTTCTGTTTTAATAGATCATATGTGAATCAACTGGACGACGGTCGTGTGATCTTGTAGTATAAGTAATAAAATGACATACACCAATAAAAGGAATAAAAATTTTATATATAATAACAAGTTTTCATTTACTTCGATGCAGATCCGCGCATTACCAGTGTTTCCGAGATGTACCTGTACAATAATCACTCTTCAACAACCATATCTTATTTCTTTATGGCTGCCAACTGTGCGGATTTGGTGTTACGAGCTCGCGAGGTTGTCATATTTCTCACCTTACACGAATCTTTATCTTAATGAACGGTTTAACTTTCTTTCCTTTAGATTGTAGACCTTTTAGAATACCATTAAGCCATATTTTTGCTTTTCATTTAGTTGAAAAGCCAAAAAGTAATTTTAATTTGTTTATAGCGGAATAATTTGGAATTGAAGAATTTCTGCCCAAAAAAAAAAAATTTCTCATTACGATTTATATTATTACATCCTTTTAGGAACCCAGACACAAAATTCTCCAACTAACAGGTTTTAAAAAACTGGATACAATGTCCATTTTGGAACCACCTCAGTACCTTCCACCTAATCACTAATATTTTTCATCAATACTTTGGATATTAACGCAAGAGATAACGATTATATTGCCGAGCCATGCTGAAAGCATTACCGCAACAAAAATCTGAATCTCGTCCTCATGAAACATAATCTACACATTTTGCCTTTAGTTTTATGACAAATAGGTTCACTGTACCCCAAATTTGTTGCAAATAGCTATACCTTGCGGTTAATTCATTTTCCGATCTAGACTCTATTATGCTATAATATTACCTTTCGAGTTTACATACGAGAGCAAGCATATAAATATTTTTCTCTTCACAGTAATTCTACATTTTTATAGTAATAAGATTTTTGTAGACATAATTTCATTATGTACATAATTTTTGTATTTTGTTAGTTGATAGAGATATTTTCATGATTACAGTGTTCCAAATAAATCCTAACAACTTTCGCCGTTGACCAGGCAATACATTTTTTTTTTCTCTATTTACCATTTTCTTTTAATGAATGGAACAGGACAGGACAACCTTATGCATACAATTTAAATAGCAAATATTTTCTAGCAGGTTTATCAATAGTAACTAAAACATGCATCTTTAAGTTCCACTGAACATATGCATTTATTAAGGTTACATAAATTGAATAAAATAATCATTTCCATTTGACTTTCTTTTATTAAGAAATAATTGGAACTACATTCTCTAACTTTCTGTTTGTAGCGTGACACCACACGGTTTTTACATGGCTCTTGAAATTTTTGCCTTACTTTTTTCCTATTTAGCAGACTTAATAACATTATAAGGAATCTGCTTCTACCTCCGAACAGTATTAAAGGAAATTTGTATCCTCTATTTTCCGTCGCTCCTGCGCCATCTGCTCCCCTTCTGCTTTTTCTTCGTTACTTTGTAAAATTTTCATCAAAAAGCGAATTGTCAGTTGAGCTATTTTCAGTAGTAACCTTTTTTAAGAATGGTTTGATATACTTGGCAACTGTTTAACGTCTACACTGCCACAATGCACGACGAACATTCAATAGCATCGTTTTTTGCTGTATACAGACATAAAATGTCTTCTTTTAAATGAATTATATCAAAATATTCCAACTCATCATATCATAACTAACCAAGTATTATTATTTATTTAATACCTCTAGTATGACATTATGTCAGCAATTTGACGAAGGATACGACTATGTTTTGAACCAAAATTCTTTAGACCAAAACCATGGAACGTCAAATGTAGGTCATTGCCCATTACCTCGTATACTTAGTTTTCCTCCAAGCAGACTTTACCTAAAATTGTTGGCTACTTCCATCTGCTTGACACTTTATTAATTTTATTGAAATGAAAAAAACCTTATCAACGGTTTTTTACTATATTCAGGCATATGCATTATATCCCTTCTTTTAGCTTAATTATATTAAAATGTTCCAGTTCATCATACCATAATTAACAAAATATTACTACTTTATTTAGATTGTAAAGTATATTATTTATTCCAGGTAAGAAAATGCGCATATCAGAATACAAAATGCTTATGAGGCAACGCCGACAGGAAATGAGGCAGCTATGGTGTCGGGATGGTACCGAAATGAATTTTAGCATGTCAGGGTCCGACCTTGCCTCGCCCGCAACCTCGACCTCTGGAAGGCCGTCGGTATCTCCTCCTTTAGGAATGATGAACGGTGCAGGTCCCAGTTCAGAAGGAGGGTACTATTATCCTCAAGATAGCACCTCTCCTGATGTCATGAACTTTACTCAGGATCACAGTATGACTTATGATTCAAGCCCGAGGCATGACGATGACTGAGCCTGGCCAAACAGGGAACATTCGTTCCCTCAATGGTACTAAGGTTTGGATTGTATTACTTGAATATTCAAATAATTTTGTTAGTCCAATGTTGGACGTTTTTTTAAAGGAAAACCTTGTAGGTTTATTTATTATTGAACTGTGTATAGCAAAAAAGACATTAGGAGGCAAAAATTCGTTGTGCCATCGAAAGTGAAAAGAAGGAAATACCAAAAGACTTTTTATTCAAAATTATACCTTAATAATTGGTGTTGTAGTTGTATTGTTATGTAGATATAATTAAGATCTTGAAGTTATTTATTTATATCTAGTTATTCTTTTTTGTTTTTTATTTTGTAAATTCTTGTAAAGTTTTTTAATAGTTTCACATTGCATTGTCGAAAAATATTTAGTTTTCGGTTATTGACATTTATTTTTGTTGTTATAAAACGTTAAGAACCCAAACTTTTAAATCTGTGAATATCTATTAAAAACAATAACCAAATAAATAAAGAAAATTTGTTATTAACTGTAACTCGGCTTATTTATTTGTTATAATACGACTATTATTTATTTATTATGGACGTCATAACTATGGAAATGGGCCAGTTTTCGATGAGGAAATATTTTCCAACTCGGATTATTTTAATATTTTTGAATGTATCTTGACGTCAAAAGAGCGTTCCTAGCTTATAAGGCACGAAATACTCAATAGATGGCGCTGAGTTAATGATTTTTAATAAATCGAAGCCAATAATGCTACTCCTACTACTACTACTACTCAATAGGTGCATTTTTAAAATTTTTGTGTAGTACATCATACAACTTTTTTAGCATGAAAATACACCTGAAAATTTAAAAAAATCCTGGTTGGGAAAAACTTATTCAAATGTGTGGATACGGGCCTATAATACATCCCTGCAGTTTTGAAAAGCAGTATTTAATGATTTAAAGGTTTGTGATTCTCATATCTAGTCTTCCGATTATTACAAAACTCTTAAGAACGCAGCTTTATTAGATTTTAAATAAAATGTATTAATTTTAAACTAGAACGTTATGGTACAAATTTTAATAATGGGAAGGCTAGAAGAGCGGAAGGTTTTTAAATTAAAAAGTGCAATGTAACGTAATATTAGTTTTGTTTCTGAACTGTTGATGTTTATATATTTTAATATAAGAGCCAGTACTTTAAGTAATATTATTTATTTTCAACAGTTTTTAATGATTGTACAGTCGAACTCGAAATATACATACATACTTTATGATTAGATATATACCCATGTTATGTACTTAGACATAAAAATTATATAAATATCCCTCATATCCATTACTTTATTTCTGTATTTTAATACTAAAACAGAACAGTAACAATTAAGTGGAAAAATTTGCAGACACAGTATGATTTCATTTTCAAAATGTAGCTATGGTGTAACACATGTATATGTCTCTTATATATTACTTGAATGAGTGATTAAAATTAATTTAATACAATTGTATACTATATTATTTAAACAATACTTTTGGCAAAAGTACTGTCAAGAACTAACGTCTTTTTCATTAATACTGTCTAAAAGTTTACTTGTGTTGCACTGTAGTTTTATTCTATATGTATAGACTGGAATTCTTATGTAGAATGATCATTTTCATTACTAGAATTTTTTCCTAGGAAAAAACCAAAACTATGCTTATATATTTTTTCTGGGGCATCTGAATTGGAGGAGAAAACAATCAACTGTATGTTAGTTAAAAAAATTGTTGCTGAAAAACTGGACAGGTGACATTTCACTGATTACAAATTACACATGTGTTTCTACTTTTGTTTTAATCGGATATCACTTTCTTTCTGGAAGGAATGTTATTCATTTCCCAACAGCTACTGTATCGATTGCCATAAAATTCAATATTGTCTACGAAGTCAGGAATGGAATTCGTATGGATACCTTCTTGAAATTTGAGATGCCATTTTCAAATACCTTAAAGGAAACACCTTTGTTTGATACCGTTAAAAAGATTAATTTTCATGAAGAATATTCATTTACCAAGCTTTTTCAAAATTTAACCCTTATGAGCAAATAGCGGCGAAGAAAAAAATTTACGGGTATTTTTAATATTATTTTCATCCAAAAAGTTTTCGAAGTATTGATCCATACTCTTGAGACATTATAATTAATTTGAAAAAACAAAGAAAAAATACCGCAGAAATTAAATTAATTATATTTATTTTATTTACTCCAATTATTGAAAAACGTTAATATATTGCTGTATTGCTATATCTGTTTAAAAATTTTCTTGTTGAATGTTTAATTTAATATTATAGAAAGAGCAATAAAACTATACCATAATAATTGAAAGAAATACAAGCTATAGTAACAGTAAATATTGATTTTAACATAAAAATTACATAACATAGATTTAATGAACAACCCTATTACTTTAAACAGAGACAGAAGGAATTTGATTAAACCCCTTTCTCTTTATTGAGAACAAAATGGGAATATTTTTGAAAATTTGTACTTCAATTTAATTTTTCAATTTTTTGTTATGATTTTTATATTTAACTGATCGATTGTTTTTTCTTCAAATTCGGATTTCTTAGCAAAAAATACATACCCTTAGATTGAAAATTAAATGAAATCGATTAAGGTACTTGAAATGATCACTTTCTACTTGTACTGATTATTTTTTGTCCTTTTGTTGTTTTTCCATATATTACGTAGGTTGTTTAATAATAATTCACACATAACATGTTGGACTTTATATTCAATATCGATTTAGTGGAAGCTTAAGTGGTATTGTTTTTATTTTTTTTTCAGCTGCAGGTGCGTTCCGCGTTTACTATGCTAAAACTCAATAGTTCTCAACTCAAAGATTATTGTTGTGTCGAATTCGTACTGATTTTGTCCTATTTATACATTTCGGTCAATTTGGTATAAAAGGGTTTTTGCCTATGCTGAATACGAATCTAAAACTACTAAGCGAATCATAAATAATGATACAAATAGGTAAGTAGGGGAAGTAGGAAAAGATTTCGCCGATCACTGGTAGGAGTCAAAATATTAAGGTTTCGCCAATCAGGTCTTAATAAAACGTTATGATAAAAGGACCCAAGTGTCAGAAATCCTTTTTCATTTTTCTTTGTAATTTAACGAGTTTTTAAAATTCTCTGGTGAAAATAGATGGGTCGGGATTATTTAGGGTGGACAATCGTAACACAATATGCAAAAAAACTCAAAGTAGCTGTCAAACAATAAATAGACTAGTTCAAATGTACTTTTAGAGGGCGGTATATTAAAACATAATATTTTTAGTCGCAAACTCCTCTATAAAGTCCTTATTTTACTATAAGGAATGAGCTCCTTTAAGTAGGATCAGTCTTTCGGCTGGTGTTTGTTGCAATCGAAGCATTAGCGTTTTGATGGTAATATGCAATTATTACACTTAACGCGAAAGACTTGTAACTTGTAATTCAGCGCTCGGCGGGGCACATAGCCCGGAGAGTAGATGTTGGTTGCAGTCTGGTTACGTTCCTTATAGTAAAATAAGGATTTTATAGAGGAGTTTGCGACTAAAAATATTATGTTCTAATAATTAGACAGTCTAACTTTAAATAACAATTCGCTTCCATCCTTAATAGTTTCCACAGCTCCACGATTTATTCCTCATAATTCCTCGCGGGTATATATACTGACTAAATTTGTATGTTAAATACTTACAGCAACCCCCAAAAGTGATAACCGATAGGATTGAGGTCCGGACTACGAGGTGTCCAATGTTATTCACTTCCTCGACGATACCATATATTGTTTTTCAAATTTATCGGAACACCATATAGCTCATTTGAATATGTATAAGTAAAGAATTATCTAGAATTTTTTTTACAGTAGCGGTTTTTGCACAATTAAGTGTTGTACCATTACTTGTAAATCACTCTGTATATTGTTCGAAACAATCGCATTTTCAGTCGATCACCCAAATTAATCTATTTTCTAATTCTTGAATGAAAAGGTAATCACAGAATATGTCTGATTTTAAAATAATTAATTTGATATATATTTTCAAAAAGTATGTTGATAAAATTTGTAAATATTTGAAATGTAATAATAATCTTTAAACTTTATGCCGGAATACGATTCCCAAACAATTATACGTTCTATCACGTAATGATTTATTTAGTCTACATGAGCGAAACATTTATTTCTATTTCTTTATTCACAAAAAATCAGATCCTAGCCATGTGTCAGCTTAAGATAACTCAGCCATGAAATTAGTAGATACAAATAAAAAACTAAAAGTGATGCCAAAAACAATTTAGGATTAATATGTCTGCAATTCTAAAAATCAATTTATACTTTCAAAAAATTTACTAACATGTTTTGGACCAGATTTCGTCATTTTACAGTCGGGCGATCATCTTCTTACCCAACAAAAATGATTATCCGCACTTGGATGCAGGTATAACTAAATAAATTTATCGAATAATATATTTCACTTATGCCGTCTTGCCAGAAATATAAATTACAGTTATTAAACGCTGAATAAATTTGACTTAAGCATGTGTGAATATTATTATGACAACAAACACGTTATGTGAGGAAAAACAACTATTAGACCAAATTAGAGGAGATAAGACAACATAATTGGCGTAATTATCTTTCAAGACAATTGTTTAATCTCCTCGTAGAAAATTAAATATTACAACAATGTGTAATTACGCATTAAAAACATTTTAATAAGATTATGTAATTATTACTTTATTAAATAAACTATTCAAATACATAATTACTATGAAAAAAACTCGAGTGTACTTTGTTCAGTTTTGTCAACACTATTTTCCAATTTTCCAGGTTTAAAATGAAATAAGTGAAACCTGATTTGAGTAGTTTGTTTAAAAAGGAAATAATGTTACTATTGTTTTAGCAGTTGTTTCAGAACCGTACTTAAAACTTGATAATTTACATAAATATATGAAAATGTAAACTTATATAAAAATGTGATACCTGTTGATTAGGGTACCTCTATAGTGTAAAATTTTTAGTTAATGCCCTAAAAGTTACGTGTGCACAAAATGTATAAATTAAGAGGATCAAATATGAGAATGTGTGTAGTGCATTTTTTATATTTTCCATAACTATTAACCACTATGACTGCTTACGCCAAATTTACCATCACCCACATTTCTTGCTGTTACACGATGCCAGTATTGTATGCAATATCAGTTTTTTTTTAAATTGCGTTTCTGAGAAAAAGTACTTAATTCAAAACAGATATTCACTTGTTATTAAGAGTATTGTGGTTTTGTGTTTCGGATCTTTCTTCGGTGTTTTTGTGATGGGTGTACGAGTGACATAGTTAAGGGAAATATACTTGAATTATTCCATACTGCATTAGATGGCTAGTGAGTGTATGTAAAAATCCCATTCTCAATGTAAAACTTAATATTAAGTCGTATATTCGAACCTGGTGACAAACTGAAATATTATATTAGAAAATAGGCTCATTGTTCTTTCCTGTGCCAAATTCAAACAAATAAAGTATATAAAGTGTATAAAATCTAAACATGTTATTATTTACAATCCCTTAGTAACTCCTTAGTAGTGGTTTTAGAACAAATCTGCAATCTTTTATTTACAGTCATTAGATAAGGACTACATATTCCACTTATTTTAGCTGAATACTGATCAATATTACCGCACTAGGTGGTAAAGAAACCGTCCATTTATTTACTTTTCAAGAAAATATGTGCATTCTATACCAGGTAACAACAAGATTAGTTCCGTTCCAATTTCTAGGTTGATTTTAGGAATACAATTTTAAAATTTTTTCATTTGACACAAAAAGCCACATTTTGCACTTATTAAGTGAAAAATATCATTTCCTGTCCAACTGGAAGTAGCAACAACTTTTGATTTTTAAATTGCAACCTATATATATTTTTACGTATTTAGATTCCACATGGAATCTTCTTACAACGAACGATCAGAATAAATAAATAAATAAATAATGCATTTATTTCCAACAGGTAAATACCCAATTACAGGAAACATAGAATTGTTACATAGAACATGAGAATATAAATTACAAAAATATGAGAAAATATTCAAATACAGAGTAAGCCTAAAATTATGGAATAGTAAGTATGAGTAAAAAAAAATATGAGAAAAACATTAAAATATACAAGTGATCAGAACATTGTGAAATAATAAAATTATAATTTCCAAATAATATGACGAGCTGGACCCTAATATTGCACATTCTTATGCATTGGAGATAACAAAAATCTAAATAGGTGGCTTTTAAAATGCAGTGAGCCGTACATGAGGCAGTAAGGGTATATAAATAAATAAATAAAGTAAAAACATAGGATCAGGGTAGGTGTACATATATTATGAGTTGCTTCTAGATATAAGTCAATTATACTATTTAAATTGTTGTGATTAATATCACAAAGACCGGAGATCGAATTGAATACCTTACACATTTTAAACATTGGTGATTTACACATAAGGTTGGTACGACTAAAGGGGGTATAAAAATAATCACTATCACGAGAATGCAATCGAGGGACCAAAAAGCAAAGCTTATTAACAAGGGATGAACAATCGATTTTGTTGTTAACTAGATTGTACAAAAACGAAAGAGTAGCGCAGTTCCTTCTTTCACTAAGTGAAATCATATTAAACATATCTAACAGGAGGTTATTATCAGTGCCTCGCTGTGGAAAAAAACCATTAGTTTTAAAAAACATGAACTTTACAAATTTTCTCTGGACAGATTCAGTTAATAAAATCAAATTTTGGTATATGGGAGACCATATATATTCCAGCTTGGATCTAATGTATGTGAAATATAATATTTTCAAACTTTCAACGCTAGAGAAACAGCTCCAGTTTCTGACAAAGAACCCAAGCAACTTAGAAGCTGACTTTGTCATCTGATTAATATGGCTTGAAAAACTAAGTTTGCAGTCGAAAATCACACCGAGATCTTTGAATTCCAAACAACGCTCGAGTGGAAAATTGTTTATGTTGTAGTCAAATTGTATAGAATTGTGCCTACGAGTAAAAGTAACGATTTTGCATTTGGAGACGTTTAATTTAAGAAAGTTGTTGGAGTAAATACAGTCACTGAGACTATTTATATTTGTAAAAATTTTGAGATCATCTGCAAAAAGTAGATGCTCACAACTAATTACTGATGTTATGTCATTTATGAAAATTAAAAACAGCAGGGGCCCCAAGTTGAAACCCTGAGGAACGCCTGACATTGCTGTATAGTTAAGATATCTGTGACCGCCGTGTTCCACAAATTGCTTCTTTGAGAACAAGTAAGATGTGAAAAGCAAGGTTAACGTATCCGAAAATCCAAAAGGTCTTAACTTGGACAATAACAAATAATGATCAATCTGATCGAAGGCTTTTTGGATGTCCGTGTATATAACATTCACTTGTTGTTGAATCCAGGCTGTCACATATGGGACATGGGAAATACAAGCTAGATTTGTTACTGTGGATCTTTGAGCCATGAATCCATGTTGCATGGGTGATATGGACGATTTTATTGTGCTGTAAATATGGTTATACAAAATTATTTCCAGTGCTTTCGCAAAATTGCATAAAACGGCAATGGGTCTGTAATTGATTATGGATGATGGATCGCCAGCTTTTAAAATAGGACATATTTTGGTAATTTTTCAGATATGTGGAAACTTGGGCGCTGTAAGTATCATGTTAAAAATAATACGCAGCGGAGTAACAAACACCGCAGCACAGTCTCTAACTACGAAGCTGAGAACACCGTCAATAGCGGCTGTCATTTTGTTTTTCAGTTTTTTTATTGCTTCAAAGATTTCATTTTCTGTAATACAGTTAATATTTATCAATTCGGATGGGTAGGATATGTTGTCGTTTGTGTGACTTGGATCCGAAGGAGAATATGCACTTGAGAAAAAATTTGCAAAACCATTAACTATCATTTGCGATGTATCCAGTGTTTCATTATTATAAGTGACCGCTCCCGGGATTCTAGTTTTACTTCTTTTGTACTGAGCAAAGGACCAAAATTTAGAGGGATCGTGCAAGATTACATTTTCGACGACTGAAACATAATCTTTATAAGCAGATTCAATTTGTTGTTTTATGGTGGCCCTGAGTCGCCTAAACTGATTCCGGTAATAATCTGTTTCGTATTTTTTGAAATTTTTGTGAGCCAGTTCTTTGCAGCGAATGTTATTTTTAATTTCAGCAGTATACCAAGGTGGGAAAGTACGGCTTGACTTATTAAATTTCGATACACATTCTTCAAAGATACTGTTTAAACGCGCGTAAAACGCATCACATGCCTCATCAACTTCACTATAATGCTCTAAGTAAGACCAATCAGCTTGTAAGAGTTTATCGTATTGTTGAAAGAAATTTGCTCGCTTAAAGTTGTAAGTTATGTTATTGTTACTGTTACTGGCAGAGAAATTTTTGGACATTTTTGTGTTTATACTGAAATCTATTATCAAAGAGGGGTGGTGTACGTCCTCATTAACTAAAGACACGAAATCTCTACTAATATTACAACTAAAATTAGCAAGTACCAGGTCCAGCAATCCAGCAAGTAGGTAATTGTTTTCAAAATGGCGTCATACATTCGAAAAAGTGGAAAAGCGAAATTGGCAACTGTAAGACTGTGTTCTCAAAAAATTTACCCAGTAGGCCTTGAATCTGACGTATCACCTTAATTTTTTTGTCGCATTTCAATAAAAGTTTATTTCGTGCCGAAACCACTATTTTCAATTCTAAAACAAATTTTCGAAAAAACATAAAAGCAAATAATGGATTTTATTCAACTTTTTTAAATGGTTACCTATTTTTTTACTTGCACCAACAAAGCCCAAAACATTAACATTTCATTGGATGTATAATATGTCTAATTTCGGTGCTAATTTACTTTGAAATTATTGGATTTCTGTAGATGCTACATTTATCAATTGGTAATGTTAAAAAAATACACAGAGATTAAATAAAATTTACAGAATTTATTAATAATTATTTATAAGATAGGGGAAAATAAAATTATAGCTATTATTCAAAATGCATTCCTTCAACTGCAGTACATATTTGAGCCCTACTGATGGTTTCTCTTACCATCCTCTAACATTTGCTCAGTTATTGTTGTAAAAGCTTGGCCAATTTTGGTTTGCTACCCCCGCAGGTAAAAATCCATAGGAGTTAGGTCAGGTAATCTAGCAGACCATCTTGTGCGCCCATATGTCGAAATGACTCTATTTTGACATTTGTTTTCTAAATAATTAAAGGCATCTCGAAGGTTATGTGACGGAGCTCCATCTTGTTGGTAATAAATGCTTCTTCTCAAATTCATAGGTAATTCTCGTAAAAAGCCCTCAATTTCATTTTCCAAAAAGTTCAGGTACCTAATTCCATTTAAAGTCCCCTGAAATAAAATATGACCTATGACCCTAGTACCCACAATTCCTGTCCATACATGTACCCCAAACACTTCTCGGTGATTTCCTTCTTTAATTTCATGTAAATTTTCCTGAGACCAATAACGAAAATTATTTCAGTTAAACATATCATTTGTTAGTGAACCGACTTTCATCTGTGAACAGAATTCTGTGAACAATTTTTCTATTTTCTACTAACTAATTGCAATAATGAACTTTCCTATCTGCATCAACTTCATATAAATGCTGACGAAGTTGATATTTCCAATCTCACGTGTTCTTGCATTTTTATTAACTTCTACGGATGCTAAAACATTAATCTCGGTGGTATCGTCAATATTTTGTTCGTTTTCATTTAGCTGGGCCCTAAATTTGTCTTCTAAGCTCTTAAAATATTTTCTACAAGGGCGATGCCGCCCAGGATGCCGATCTGCATATAACCTTTCAACTTGTTATGCATTTCTTTTAGATCCACATAAATAAGTAACATATCCACCTTTTTATTCTGGGTAAATGTCACCATTTTGTATTTTTTTAACTTTTAAATAATTATATTAGCAAATATCACAAGCAAATAAAAAAAGCACTACATAAACTTTATCAAATAATAATAATAATAATAATAAGGCAAATGCTTCAAAAGAAATGTCACAGCTAAATTATCAATTCCAGTATCAGCTAACACTAATGCTGAAAACCTTCTGAGGCAATCCAAATAACACACATTCATCCTATGAATATTCCATTAATGGTTGCTCAGGATATTCTGGATATCCATAATCTACAAGTTTGGACTGCAGATGGACTTCAATGGACGTTTTATGGAGATTCGGGTGTAAGAATTCTCACGTCCGTACATTGTACATTAGAAAATCCACGACAGATATCCACATTACTATCAAATGGATATCTCTGGGAAGTTAATTTGACGTCCCTAAGTAGTAATTTTTTTCCCATAACGTTAACGAAATGACTGAGCGATTGCAGATGTAAACACGGTTTGTACACATTCAATACCTGAAAGTATGTTAACGCAGGCAGTATTACTGTAAACATATGTAATATAGCTCGAAAAAATAAGGGTGTTGCCAATAATTAAGTCTTAAAGTAAAAGTAATTAGATTAATCAAAATCATTTTATTTTATTAAATTTCAATCTGACAGAGTCATCAACAACATTCGGTACTAGTTAATTTAGATTTAGTGAGTTAAACTGTAACTATATTTAAGAAAACATTGAAAATTTCATTGGATCTACTTTTCAATTCGTTTTTCCATCAATTGAAATATGGCCGACTGTCTCACATCCATTAGATATAGTTTTAGGCATATCCACTAGATGTCTCGATGTGGACATACACTGGATAACATTTCAATTACGTCTGGTGGATGTCTTAATGTAAATATATATAAAATATTTAAATATATTCATTAGATAACAAAAAAGGATCTCTTATGTAGGTATATTTATTTTAATTGCGTCCATTTAAGTTACAGACAACCAGATTTTATGGTTATGTCCGCAATTGAGATATTCCCTTGCTTGAAAAAAGATCCCTGGTTATTCATAATAAGATATGCATATCCATTAAAACCGCTGATGTCTTGGATTTACTCAGATCGGATATCCTTTTGATTACAATTTTTTTTATGGGTATCCACAGTTTTGGTAAAAAAATGATTATCCTATGGTTGTACATAATACAGATGCCCATTAATAAAACAGGAAAGGACGCCTTATGGATAAATTGAAGTCAGATATCCATATATACAGGGTGTCTCAAATCTAAACGAACATAGTAGGAAATAGAGCACAGTTTGTTGAATTTAAAACACCACCACACTTATCCTAGAAAGTAAATGGTTTTCAAGATAGATAGTATTATGTTTCTTGACCAATTATTTATATCGCCATATTTTCTATTATTCGCTCGTATCACTGGCCGAAACACTTTTATATAAAAAAAACATTACTGAATACCTTTAGACTATAATATAAAACACTGAATTTTATTTTGATAGCTAAAGCCGAAATACAAACAAGCAATTTATTAAGTAACAATTTACAATACGTATATTAGAAAAAGGAAAGAGGAAAAATAGGTAACAAAATTAACTAAAATAATAATAGATCTTCAAAATGAACACCTCCAGCGTTAATCCATATTTGGGAGCATTTTAAATATGTTTTTTATTGATCTATTAATCATTTGCGGATTGCTTTTAATACGATAAATATTCGGTGAATTTAATTTCACCTTTAACCTCCTTTACTTATCAACTTCATGGGGTATAAAATGATTGACTCGAAAAAGAATACAATCAAACGATTACGGTCAAATCATTCAATAGACAAAGCCGCTTTCAAGAGTATCCCTCTCAGGAAATAAGACTTAACACAGACATACTATGAAGACGTAGAATTTGTGCTTTCCCAAAATTCCCGCTCTAGAAATCTTGAGGATATCTATATTAGGTCCTGGGACGTTCACATATAATAAAGACCAAAACTGAACATCCTTGGGATATCATGAGCTATCCTGGTGATTAATAATAACAACTTAAGTTGATTAAGTAGAGAGAAAAAATCTTGTAAAAATATTTACATGAAAAATGCATCTTTATCACTAATTTCATAATTTTAGATGATCACCCTGTATATTTGTTTTACTAAAAGTATCCCCATGAGAGGAGAGTTAACTATATTCCATATTATACATTTTCGTCATTTCTCTTTTGACAGGTGTGTTAACTACGTGCCAAATATGATTGTCGTCCGTCACATATTCCCTTATTTTTTGTATATTTTAACATGTTCCTTCCTCGGCAATTATTTTAACTACATACCAAATATTATTTTCCGACACATTTTTCTACTTATAATTAATTTGAAACGGGAACGTCGAAAGAAATTTCAGAGAGCGCTTTTTTCAGGATTACTTCCATTCCGTTAGCGATGGAAGTAAATAGTTAGTTTCTTACTATCACCGTTAGGGGCCGCATCCTGAACTCATTAAAATCGTATAGGGAGGTTCACTTCTATTCTAAACCAGACGAGCTAACAAATATAGACTACGATAAACTTAAATATGCAGGTCTCTTGGCGCTTCGTTATTATTCGATGTATCCCATTACATTCAGAAGATGGCAGCAGTGTATATGCTATCATTTAAAATGTTTTCCCCAATACTTTTTCATTATCTAATTCATACTGTCACGAACAATTTTGATTTTTTCAAGTTATTTAGTTTGGCTGTTACTACCTTGATAATATTTGTGTTAACGTTATATCTTGAGACAGTTATTTATTGCCTATTGTAAAATTTAAATAGATTTTTCATTTCAAAAATTCATAAACTGTTAGAAATTGAAAGAGAAACCATGACAAATATTTAAAATATCCAATAGAATAAAAAGACTGTTCCTTTGAGCCTTATATGTACTTGCTAAGAAATGGAGAGGGCGCATATATAGTTCTAACACATGAACAGGCAAGTAATGGCTAACCTAAAACAGATCAAGATATGACCAGTTATCTCAAAAGTTTTGGGGGAAAGTTCACACCAAATAGGCTCTAAGTCAAACCAATCACTTATAAATATAAATCAGATCGAATCATTGAGTTAACTGTAGTAAATTTTGGTTTACGTTAGAGTTCATGTGAGGGTTGAAAAAAATACGCGACGAGTTCAAAGGGGTAGTGGATTTGTTAAAATGTTACAAAATGTCACATGGAGGAGGGGTCCATATTATATTACAGCAAAAATTGGTACTAACTTTTTAACTTCATATCTGTGTTTGAAATGCTAATAGGTTTTCAATTTTATCACCATCAATTTTCTGATACTAACGAAACCAAAATGGAAATCCAAATTTCATGAACTTAAACTGATATTTCTCTGACACTTCATCTGAGCGATAGTGCTGCTGCTCACGAAGGGCACTAAAAGCATTTGGAGAAAAAATAATAGTATTTTTCCACGACCGGGAGTAGAAATGGATTTCTATGGCATCAAAATTGCGACAGAAGTAAAGCATTTACTTCCTAGGGACGAAATAAGACAATAATTTCCCTAGGGGATTTTTTATTTTATGCCCAATAGTTAAACAAAATGTAATGTATTTATAAACAAATATCTGTTGCCATGATAGGTTGAATGGAAATATACCAAAGGCTTCTAAATATTGTAATTTCGCTCCAATTTATTATAATTCATTATTTATGAAATAAATGTTTCTACTCTCGATCGTGGAAAAAATAGTATATACACCTCGGGAGAGACCGCCATTTATAATAATAATAATAATAATAAATCGTCTTTATTTAGAAAGTGGTACAAGAAAAAATAAATAATTGTACATACATATATATAAATGATGTTGGGTGGGCATGGCGAAGTTTAGCTCAAGGCTACTCTTACACTTAACCATGCGGAGAGTGAGTAACAAATATTAAGGCAAATTTAAGAGAAGTAGAACAATTCCTAAACCTATCAATAAACATTATATCTAACACTAAATTTTACAATAGTTAAAAATGAATCTAAAGTATAGAAACGGAAGAAAAAGAAAGCTACAGAAGGCAATATGGCGAAAGGAGTATTAGGGTAGATAGACGAAAGTATATGAACTAGGTTAAATGAAATATCCCGTTACTGTTTTGCAAACAAGTACCTTTTTATACTTTTGTGAAATTGGTTACAACTTAAAAGCTTATAGCTATTGGGAATACTGTTGTATAGTTTTACAGCATTGAATGTGAACGACCTATTAAACATAGCAGTAGTATGCTGAGGCATAGTAAGCATATTCGTATGTCTGACGTTGACCGAGTGAACAAACTTTCGGGAAATAAGTTTATCTTTGAGATATTGAGGTGATTATGTGAGAAGTAGTTTATGGAGAAAGACAAGAAAGTTGAACTTTACTAGATCTTCGATTCGTAACCAATGCAAATCATGGAATTTGAGAGACACATGGTCATATTTACGTAGATTGAATATGAAGCGACAGCAGTTGTTTTGTACCTTTTGGATTCGATTTTTCGTAATTTGATCAAGGCAGGGAAAATATACAACATTACAATAGCTAACGATGGACATAACTAATGACTTACACAGCTTCTTTCTTAGATTTGAGTCCATAATATGTTTATTAGCATATAACATTTTTAACCGTATATAAGATCTCTGCAAGAGTTTAGAAACATGGCTCGTAAATCGAAGCTTCTCATCTAATAATAGTCCTAGATTTTTTGACGTATCAGAGCAAAATAATTGAGTATCATTTAATCGTAATATTAGATTGCTTTTTACATCAGTCCGTTGTTTATCTGGCAAAAGACGATGATTGCAGTTTTACTTGGGTTAAGCTTGAGGTTATGGTTGACTGAGTATGTGTAGATTGATTTAAGATCACGATTAATTTCAAGTGAGGCTTCATCAACTGCATGCAAGTCAAAGCATTACAGTAACTGAGTATCATCTGCATAAGTCTGAAGAATAGAGGAACGTATTGTAGAGAAAATATCCGAGGTATAAATTAAAAATAACAAGGGGTCGAGTATCGAGCCCTGTGGGACACCTGAGACGATTGGACTTGCCTGAGATGATTTATCAAGAATGCACACTTGTTGGTATCTATCTTTTAGGTAACAATTGAAAAAAATGCACTGAATTATCATCAAATCCGTAGTAATATAGTTTGGCGCAGAGTAGATCGTGGTCTATGGTATCAAACGCCTTTGAGTAATCGAGTGATACCAGTACACTTACTAATTTATTGTCATACGCCCTAAATTTCTTCCTCGATGTATTTGTTGCCCTCGGGCCTCCAATTACACCTCAGGAAAAATAAGACGTTTTTCTCCCTTAGTGTATAATGTACTATTATTTAATTCATATTCGACTTTTGAAGAAAATATAGCATATGTTGTATGGAGTAAACTGATTTTTTATATCTCGACTGTTCTTGCCGGACTCGATTTGCTATTTTTTTAAAGCGTATTAATAGTGCGCCTACAAGCGCATTATACGTTGATGTCACGTTAATGAATTCCACAAAAAAGCAAACGTTTCAATTTGACAATCTGGGGGCTTTAGCCTTGTCACCATTTATTTTCGAATTTATTACTTTTATGCCCTTAGATAGTAACTGTAGTGGTTTAAAAATGGAGTTGGACTCTCTGAATCTTTGTATTCGTTTAATAGATGACGATAAAACTAAGAGTAATTTGTTATTATTATAGTATATATTAAGTGACAACCAAGATTTTAGTCCAATAATAGGCATATTATTCGAACAACAGCACAGTACTCCCAAGTTGGTTTTGCAGAAGTATATGGTTTAAAAATTGCATTGATTTTGACAGTTTGTTTGTTTATAATATCTATATTATGAAAAATTATCAACCTTGTTAACTTTAATAAATGTTATACTGTCCTGTATTGTAAACTAAACCAATGCCAGTTCAATTTTTATTTATACATTGATTGTCAAAATACGCATAATCTCAGATTCAAGACAGAAATAATAACAAATCTGATGTTTATTCTCATTTAATCTTGAATATGTATTATTAGCGCATATATGACGTAGCTGCTGAATAAAAACCACTTGCCGTTAAGCATATCAATACGCTAAATAAAAAATAAACAGCTTTATGTATCTATAAACTTCCCGATAAAATACCTAATCAATGGTGAAAGCTATATCTTAATTGAATCATCTCTGTTTCAAAGATAGAATACAAGATATCTATTGATTTTATAATATAGCACTCGTACTAATAGATATAATTCAAAATAAAACTAAACTACACCAACCAATAGAACTATACACTATTGTACAGGAACAAATAATCCTCAGAAATGATAAAGCAATAAAAAAAAAATTACTAATGTAAACAGTTATAGTTCTCTATTTGATTTACGACGCTTCAATTTCAAATCATTAAAAAATTCTTCTATGTATATAAGGTAAGTAGTAAAACGATTACACAGAGAAAGTGATAGGAAATTATGTAATTTATACTTTATATCATTTGGTCACATGTGATGAAGATTATTATGAAATGTAGATTAACTTGTATTCTGGTTCTTCCACATTATTTTTTAATATATAAACACCTATAATGGTAGACTTAAGCAATAAGCATTTACCAGTTGTGTTTTGTATCTGACAATACCACAAGAATTTTAAATAATCGATTAAAATTTATATACACCCACTAAAAGAACAAAACACTTCCAGGATGTTATTTGCTCAAACAAGAGTCTAATTAAGAATAAATGAACTGAAATATAAATCATTGTCTTGATAGCAAATTCTAAATGCATTATGATTACGGCATGAGACGTTTTTTGAAATACACAGATATCATTTTAAATTATACACCTATGTCATTATGCACACTGAATTACATTTAGAGACTAGGTCCGACGTGACAGTAAACATTCTTTTGTGTTAAAACGAATGTATAACTTTTGGCAATAATATTTTCGATGCAAATTAAAATCCAAAAATCAAAAAAATGTTCACCATTTACCTTTTTTTTGTTCTTTCAAATATTTCATCACCATTCAGGTATGTTATAATTATGTATCCACTTGTATAGGTCAATATTGGTTTTATATTTAATTCACATATTTTCGATATTAAATCTAATTTTACAGAACATATACACGGTGAAAAATGCCTTTTGGATATCTAGCAGATAAATGTACATTCAAAATTTAATATGAAAAACTCTTTACATATACTCTTGATTAAATCTGATCACGGAACTATATGAATAAATTTAAATTGTACAACAAAGTTAGAATTAGCATTTTATAGTATAGAATAGCTTTGGTACGTTTCTCCGGCAATATAAAAAAATGACTAACCGAACTGCAATAAATCAATATATTTTTGGCGGTCCGTATTTTAGTTCGAATCTGATGACATCGTCGTTCGTTATGTAGTTTCCCTATACCATGAATTTGGTAGCGCAAATAAAAATACTAGTAAAACTATCAGCATATAAATGGAACTTTTGCATGAGCAATTTATTTAGCTGGTCAACTGAATATTACATTATTTTCATATAAGCTAATTTGTAATTTTAACCTTAAAATATTTAAATAAATATTTTATAAATATATTTAAATGTTTTTTTTTTCACATAAATATTTTAAGTGTATTTAAATATTTTGCTATATAATCACCTTTTTTAATGATCTATGCATACTTTATTACGTCCTTTTAATGAGCGTTGTTTTATTCTGTCCGGCGAACATAAAAAAGTGGAAAATAACTGTTTCTCTCTGAAACGGATCTAACGATTCTGAGTAATTTTAACACGAGTGGACATGACTAGTTCCTTCTAGAAGATGCAGTGAGGAACTGAGATTAAAAAAATATAATGAAATCCCATTACATGGTATCACTATGTCCATTTCAATGAGTTTACTAATAATAATAGAAAAATATGATACAGACAACCAGAAGACTATTAAAACAATTAGTTACAAAAAACTGCATCAGGCACTAGCAGAAGAAGTATGTAAAGAATTGATACAGTGTAAATGATGCTGAACAAACCTGCACGGCATTTGTAAATAAACTTAAAACATTTGTAAATGTAGCAACAAGAACAATATTCCAGAAAAATAAATTTAAAAAATGAAACTGTCCCTAATAAACGTATAAGACATAGAGTTCAAATAAGAAAAAATATGTTAAGCATTGGGACAGAGGAATCCAACAAACAATATAGAAATAAATTGAATATTTTATTATTGCAAACAAAAAATAATTATTATAAAACAAAAATTGAACAACTAGTAACAATAATTATAAACAGATATGGAGTAATGTTGGTGGGGTTATAAATAGTAAAAATAATAATAAATAAATAATACTACAGAAGTTAGACATATTTTAGACATAATAAAAAATAAATAGTATTAAGCAAGATAATATTCTTATAACAGATAATACTGAAAAAGCAAATCCTTTTAATACTTTCTTTATAAATATAGGTAAGAAAATGGCACAAAAAATACATACTGGGCAAGAAAACTTTCCATTAAAAAATATATCTAGTATCTCAATATAGTTAAACCTGATCACAGAAAATGAGCTTATATTATGCATTGCATCTTTGAAAGGAAACTCTGCCACGGGTTCTGATGGAATATCCGCTACATTAATAAAAAATATTCACTGTCATATCTTAAAACCACTGTCACATATCATTAACTTAATTTTTACAACTTCTACAACACCCGCAGAATTTAAAGTTTCCGTTGTTACGCCCGTGTATAAAAATGGCGATTCTCAAAATTTAACTAACTACAGGCCAATCTCGGCAATAAACAACTTTGCTAAGATCTTCGAAAAATGTTTGAAAAAATGAGGCTGATTTTCTTCTTTACAAAAATATATTTTACAGAAAGCAATTTGGTTTTAAAGATAAAAAAAATATACTGAGGATGTCATTTATGATCTAACTACTGATGTAATAAATAATCTAAATAAGAATAAAGAGAGCCTTGTAGTTAAAATATAAGCTTGGCAAAGGCGTTTGATACAGTATGCCAAAATTTTTCTTTTTTTAATGCCCTGTTTATATTTACGTCCTGGGGGAGTTTAGCTAAATACAGCTACTCTTCCACTCAGCCAGTACGGCGAAATAAGATGCCGTTCACCCATCCAAGTGATGGCCTCGATCAATGCTGCTAACTTCGCCGATCGAGGTCTCAGTGCTTAGACCGATGACAGTATCTCACTTCACACTCACTTGACGGACTGAAAAATGTTGGAGTATAGGAGACACATTGAGCATTATTTAACTGACAGAAAGTAAAAGGTAAAAAAAGTGGAAACTTTCAGTAACTCTCAAACAGTCACAATGGGTGTACCTCAGGGTACTCTATTGGGACCTCTCCTATTTCTCGTATATATTAACGATATTGGAAATATACCAAATAATGGAACTGTAATCTCATATGCAGATGACACCCCTATTTTATTTACAGGAGTAAATTGGACAGAGGTATATGAAAAAGCTGAAGCAGATCTCCAGTTGATATAAAATTGACTAGATTTTAGCTTATTAAGTTTAAATATAAAAAATACATTTATAGCTTTCTTCACCTCAGTTGCCGAGATCAACCTGTTAAAAATACACTTAAAATTCACAAAAAATATTGCAATATCAATTGCAACTACCCTGAAATAAAAAAAGTAAAATCTACTAAATATTTAGAAGTGCGGAAGCGACACTGACTAGCTCAGTGGGCGGTGGGGTGAGTAAGTGGTCCGCGGGGTGAGTATCTAATAAATAAAGTAGTAGCCTTACCACAAAGATCTCATATATATTACAGTACTCAATAACAGGTTTTTTTTTATAAATATCCAAAGATACAGGTTACGTTATAAGGCAAAAAAAAATTTAGCAAGAGTATATATCTACAAATCAGAAATAATCAATTTCAAAAGAAATAATGTTGCATGCACTATTGGTCCAGGCAAAACTGGTATTTACAAGCGAAATTATACCACAAGTGATCACTTTTGTTGTACATGATGAAACTTAATAATATTTCAGCAGTGCGGTTCAGATATTATATCAAAATTTAAAAAAAAATATGTACACAAATATGTCTAATATAATAACCCTTCCTGTATTTATAGAACTCAATTATTAAATAGATACTAATAAAGAGAAAGAATACTTTAATTGTATTTCAAAAGGGGCCAGATGGGCAAATACTTAATTTAACACTTAACTTTTGCAAACTCAAATGGCGGCACAGGCTCTTCCGTTGACGATGACAATGACGTGGCCCGAATTTTCAATATGGCGGCAGCCAGGGACTTCCGGCAATCTGTACACGTGCTTCTTTTCAGTGTCCAACCAAAATGCAATAAACTTCAATTTTTCTTAAATTTTCCTCCGCATATTTCCCAAGTGACATCCAACTTAGAGACAGAAATGAGGGATACGAAACGTAGTATACACCAATTTATACGATAGACCATTAGCACCACAGAAACGGAAAATATGTACAACAGCAGTAACAGGAAGGAATGATATTAAAAAAATATATGTACACATATATATATATATATATATATATATATATATATATATATATATATATATACGCACAGCCCTAAAAAGAGAAAATTATTTTATATGTGATAGCGATGGTTTGAAGCTACATAATTTGAGGGACAACGATTATTTAAACTCCAGTTAAAAAAAAGAGGTATCAAATAAATATTGGCTTCGATAATAAGCTCTGGAAATTAATATTATATGTAATATTAATTTAGCATACCTGTAGGTGTCAAGCGGGCTGTAAGTGAAATTTCGCCTTTCGCCTTCAGTAAGCGAGATGAAATTTTCTCCCAGCAATGGACAAGTGTGCGGCTACTGTCGAATGCAATCTTCAATGCCCAAAAGCCACAACTAACAAATTGTGATGAAATCTGTTCTTCTCCCAAATTGGAAATTAATATAATTACTTAAATCACACCACAAATCACCTTCGCTATACCGATCGCACGGCGTTGTTCATCAGAAAAAAAAATCAACCAATCTCAAAAGAAACCTAACAAAAAACCTTTTCTTTTTTTATTATTGCCACATACGTTTAATTGTACGATATCTAATTAGGAATAATTAATGGTATTACATTAACATGAAAAAGGAACTATCTCTCGTAAATTAGCAATTAAGTTACCCCAATATCCTAACAAAACTACCCTCATGAATATTAAATTTAATAATAAGTTTCTTTAAATAATTTGAACAGAAGAGAAGCATGCGCATCAGTAACTTAAGTCTACAGCACTGTTTTGGCGAGTACATTTGCTCCTACGTAGTCAGATACACCGAACATTTTCCATAAAATGATAAGTTCTAGTATTAAATAAAGTGAATATTAGAATGGCATATTATCCTATCTAAATATGATGTTATGTAGACAAAATTGTAATTCCAGTAATCAGAAACTCTGAAGGCAAATTATACATAACCAAGTTAATGACGTTGCCGTTAGACTAATATAGCGGTTTTCAGGATACTACCAACTACTAGACGCGTCGTAGGAAAGTGATTAAGCGCTGTCGTATTCGACTGCAACACGAGTTAACCTATACAGGATTTCTGTGACTGTACCTGGTTACTACTGTAAATAAATGTTAATTAATAGTCGGATTTTAACTTGCATATTAAGGTAGGTTTTAAAACAAAAATACCTTAACCACTATTGAGGGAGATTTTAAACAGTGATTATTTTGTGACAAGCCTTAGGCTTAAAGGTTCTATTTAAATGCGGCCAAACTTCGCTAAATAATTGACAAAACAAAGTTTATAACACCAGAGTGCCTAGTGCGAAAATTACATGCAACAATGTCAAAATACTATAATAAAAATAATTTTTAAGAAAGATAGAATGTACTCCACTAATGAACTACATAAGAATATAAAAGGAATATTAGAATTCTCTTGTCTATAATTGTTTAAATTTTACAGTTAAAAATGAACAAACAATTATATCAATCTGTCATCCATAATTATGAAATTAGAATGATATTTAACAAATTACTAAAAGTTCCATTTCAAACAAAATCACACACTCAAAGGTATATAACCTTTTCTGCCCCTCAGTTTTATAATATGCTGCCTCTCAAGGGCAGATCTAGGATGAAGTCGGGGGGGGCTGGCTAGGGCTAGGCTATAGAAAGAAAAGTAATAGGCGCCGCAAGCGAAAATTTTACATTTTTCAAGGTCAAAAGCCTAAAACGAAAAGTTAAAAATCACCTTAGTGGGAAGTTAAATTGAAGGACACGGGGCTGTTCCAAATAAAATTTAATTATTTCAGAAAATTTAGTAAGAGGCAAAAAATTATTTTTTTATTCATTAAAATATGTTACCTATACATACTGATAATTAAAGGACGTTGTCGATCACGCAATTAATCGACGAAACGAAACTCACTGCAACCAGCAATTTCTTATCCAGTGCATCTAATTTTCTTCTTCCTAGTTTCGATGGCCTCTTGCCCCAAAGGCACTCAGCCAATCTACTTTTCTAATCGAAAACTCTGCATAAAAGATAGAGAAAGTAAATTGAGAGCACTATACATTCGCTGGAATTAACGCCTGAAGACATAGGGAAATTAGCCTCAGGAGAATCACAAGCTTTGTAAAAAGTTTTGGAATCCTGGGCAACAACTAGGTGTAGGTGTAAGGTAAATCACAAAAGATCTTTTAGGTCGAAGTAAAGTAAGGCTACTTAGAGCCAAGCGAACCCTGAAAAAATATACAATACATTTGCTGAAGACTTGGATCAAGAAATCGGTTTTGTCACTTTTACTGTATATCTCTCTTTGTTGCAAAGTTGGCGGTATTGTCAGATTTATTTCTAAATACCTACTCTGCTACTAAATGTATTCAAACGATTTATCACCGTTTTCTCTTTATTTTGATAGTAGGAATTGCTTTGTTACTCCCATAATAGAGAGGATACAGTGATAAACTCATTAATGATCTTATCATATTTTTAACATCTTAGTATTATTATTGTTGTTATTATTGAACCATGAGGGGCTATAGCCCCTGTAGCCCCCCCATAGATCCGCTCTTGCTGCCTCTCAAAATTAGACTGATTGCAACCAAAAGAAATAAATTTAAAAAACAATTTTGTAAAAACTAACTATTAATGGTCTTATCATATTTTTAGCATATTTTCTTCAAAGATCTTAGTATTATTATTGTTGTTATTATTCAACCATGGGGGGATATAGCCCCTGTAGCCCCCCATAGATCCACTCTTGCTGCCTCTCAAAATTAAACTAATTCCAACCAAAGAATAAATTTAAAATAGAATGTAACAATTTTGTAAAAACTAACTACCACGTTTTCATAGCTCTATTCGAGTTGTTATATAATTTATAAAAAAAGGAACGTATGCTGTCAAGTTATGATATTCTCCTTTATAATTAAATTAATTTTAATTGTTTCCAACTAAATAAGAAAATATTTAATAATTTATAAAAATAAAGTACATGTTAAAAATTATTTTAGAGGGCCATCATTAGGGACATATATAGAGTGCACGACACTTTGTATATATTAATATAAGTATTAGCTTTATATAATGCACAATCTTTGCATTTTGATAAAACTTGTTATATGATAACGTGAATAAAGTATGATTTGATTTGATTTGAAATACACTGTACTGAATGGATTTCCTCCTACACGGGAAAGTTAATCCAAATTGTTTTGGACCCACCATATTATTAAGTATAACAGATTACCTTCGCATGGATTGGTAATAAGATATGAATGTGTTGAGAGATAATTTCACTGTTTTTTTAAATCATTTAATTTATTTGTTGACATTATTATTGTGTTTTGAAAGAACCAGACAAAGGTTAATAAATCACTCGGAGTAATTTGGGTTTGCTATTCATCAATTCATTAACTATAGCTTTTACCAAATCAAAACCTAATGTTTGCATTATTACATCAGCTCGAACAAAAGATTTCGAAGAATTATTATTAGTTTGCTTTGCAGGTATGCTTTAATAAACTTTAAAAATTCCCTGGTTATTAACCAGGCAATAGATAGATTGCCTTTGAAGTGTACAAGGTGAATGATTTTTGCCACAATTAATTTCATAACCTTCGGAATACTTTACTCTTATTAAAAAAATAGTCTCAAGATATGTATATTTCTTATTCTCTGTCTGGATAATTGCTAGTGATACGTCTATGCAAATTGCAAATACACGATGAAGAGGGTGAAATTGTCTAACCTCAAAAGTGAAATATTCGCTTGAGGAACCTGTTACTTCGGTTAGTGGTCAAACAATAAAAAGAAAGTTTAAGGATGTTTTATTTTAAATTTCTAAAAGTGAAATATTGAGCTAAGTATTATACATTGTTATACCCCACTAAAAAAAGTTGTTTTTTTGGCATTAAAAAAGATTTTACTTTTCTGATTTGAAAATTCACAATCTGGTTTAAAAATTAATTTTAAAATTACAAAATTGGTGTTGAAGGAACTTATTTCAGTGATTCTTTTGAAATATAATATTAACAATAATAATTTATTCGTCACAATGATACACCGTAGTGCTAGGACAAGTCATAATTACACAAATAAGGTAAAAGTGGACATAAACAAAATATAAATGTAATATATGTACATAAATAAATATACATATAAACATAAACCTACACAAAATAAGTACACTTGTAATAAAATAAAATACCATAACAACAATAATAGTACATACAAACAACGAATTAGCCTGGATTCTATTATGACCTAAAGTCACGACAAACAAACGAAGTTCCAGATCTTTCGGATCCTTGTAGTGAGAGCGAACAATAAAGAAAAACAAGTAATAATACTACAATATGCAATGTGCAATACAAAGAAAATTTAAAAATCTTACAATCAAATAAATATTAAAAATATAGCTAAGTCTAGGGTTTCTAAGCTAACGCTCGGCAAAAGAATTATTAATTTAAACAATTTTACAATGAAAATAATATATACAGTAATTACTTAGCTTTTACAAAATTTGGAGAGTTTCCAGGCGCTCCAGACTTGAAGGTTGTTGATCGAGGTCCTTGCAGGTTGTTGAAAGCTTCACAATGATTAGGTAAGGGTTTTTCTCAATCGTAAAGTGTAAATGATATACCAAAAATCGTGTACCAAAGAATAGCAATGATCCAAAAGCCCAAAATCCAAATAATCCAAAAAATAGAACAGTTGGCAAGTTCTGACTCAAAATCTGGCCTTACCTTACTATAATTAAAGTTACCAAATTATTCTCAAAATTCACCTCTAACGTGAGCGCGTATCTGTATTAAATCAAAGAAATTCAAACGTACCTAGAATACTATTTCTAGACGATAATCTGCTTATCAATCCGAATAAATCGAAATTTCAATTAAACAAACCAAAAATATTAATTGAAAATTAGGTTAAATTTAGTTTTTGATCCGGTATCAAACCGACTAGTAACCATGTGCCTTTTAACTAAATTAATTTCTAGCAAAGTTTTAGGCCCAATTTCTTGATGTAAAAAGGAAGTTTGGCGGTTTTGCCTGACTCTTATAACCATTGTAACTCACAAAAACAAAGGGAGATGATTTAAACTAACAGTTCGACAATTCGGCTGTCAACGTACCAACTTGTGAAATAATATTAAAATCTAAATCGATTTTATGGACTTTCAATCATTAACTATTTTTACATTATCATTTTGTAAACAATCTTTACATGATAATTATTGTAACAGTTTACATTTTAGATTTCCTAAGTTATTCACAATAATACACATCTATTTAATAAATTGGCATGTTTCCTAGTGGGAGTCATCTGTTGGCGAAAAGTTTAAAAGTGGTAATTGGATAGGGAATTAGAGCATAGTAACATCTATCGTTAAATGGGTAATTTATTAGAAGAGATATTTAATTTTTTAGACTAAGACCCTTTTTTCTTAATTGGTGGAAACCAGCGAGAGATCGCATGTCACAATTCTCATGCTTAAAGTCGTATATGTTGTAGTAAGCATTGGATAAGAGGTGTCTTTTCATTTTAATTTTAAATTGAGAAATTTGTAACTGTTTCAAATTATTTTTTATACAAACTAATACCAAAGTCCTTTCTTTGTGGATTCTAGTCTATGAGGTGGTATTTGCAAATGATCCCGATTACACGTGTTGCATACATGTGCTTCGCCATTTTTAGTGTAATCCCCTAAATGTTCCTCTATGTAAATCAAATTACAGTAGATCACTTGTGAGGGTAATGATAATATTCTAAATTTAATGAACCACGGTTTACAGCTTACTAGTTGGTTCACATCTGCTAAAACTCTTACTGCCCTTTTTTGTACAAGGAAGATTCTCTGTATTTAGTTGGTGGTACCTCAGTTTAACAAACCATACGATATTGCATTATGAAATAGTGCATGATATGCAATCAGTGCGGTGAAAGACCAAAAGAATTTAATATATACATTCTCGTATGTCTTATACATACATACATATATATACATATATACATACATTAATCAAAGACAGGTAAAAAATTTGCAACTAAAAAAGAGAAAAAATATCAAAGACAGTTTTCTACATATTCTGACACCATCCTGCAATGATACAGTCGCCTAAGCATGCCGTGGCTTGTTTTGCCATTAACCCTAAGTTTAATTTATCTAATAGCATATACTTTTCTTGACAATTTAGATGCTAAAATGTTGATATACGATTGATAAGTTAGACTACAGTCCAAAGTGAGACCTAAAAATTGTACAGGTTCTGAGAGGTTTCTTCTAGTGGAAAAAAGTAACGCGTTTGTTTTATTTGAGATTAGGCATATCCTTTGCAGAATCATCAACATTGCTTTCAGTATCTTTTAGATGTTTCACAAAAGTAGTATCATTAGTAAAGAGAACAGTAAACGCTGACGTGGCACTGGGTTAATCATTAATATTATTGAAAACAGCAACGGACCTAAAACGCTCCTCTGTGGAACGCCATGTTTCATCGGCAGTAGGTTACTAAGTTTGCCACTACGAAATACGCTTGGTACCTATTTGATAGGTACGATGACGTTAGATTAAACACTACACCTTTAAAATCATAAAATTTCAGCTTATTGAGTAATGTCTGTTTGGAAACGTAATTAAAAGCCCGGCTCAAATCGAGGAAGAGTGCTAAAGTTGAATTGTCCTTCTCAAAGTCCTCACTTATAAAGTTAATAAGTTCCAAAATATCGCAATTTACGTACTTCTGCCTTTCCTAAAACCGAATTGCCTCTCTGTGATAATCTTTACCGACTCTAGATAACTAGTGATTATTCTTGTAGATACTGTGAAATTTTGTAGTATGTAGAGTAGTCTCCAAATTTATATAAAACTTCTGATTGACCGACAGGGACAATGAGTATATTCCAAAATTTCAACTTGATTTTCGTTAAACATAAAATATTAATTTTTACTGCTTGCTTCAAACATAAGACTCTCAGAAGTAATACCTACTTCCAAACAAGTTCACAGTAAGTTTATCACCTTGTATATGTTTCACAAAGCTTTTGTCTAATACATTATTTTTTATATGAAGCAACAAAAAAAGTAGCAAAAACTAACCTTGAAGAAGATATTGATACTTACTAGTTCATTCCCATTAAGTCAGAAAACCGAAAACAATAAACAGCTGGCTATTGAACTGAGGCGATGATTAAATTATTCACTTTCCTCGTTGTTTTTTTGTGGTATTAGGCAATGACTATAATTAAGTTGCTATTAAAGGCAACAATTGTGAACATATGAACAAATTAATCATACACATTCTTTATGGCATCTTTGTGAAGCTCAAGCCAAGTTAAAAATGAGTTTAGGGATAATAATCAAAACCATAAAACGCACCTTAAAGTAATTAGATTCTTCACCAACGCGTTATTTAAAAATTAAATGGGAAATTTCACTTTGGGTCAATTATAGCAAAGGTAGACAAAAAATATATATTTTAAAGCCTGTTGTCAAACCTTATAGCTCAATAAAATTAGACCAAACATTACCCTAACCCCAACATTCAGCAAACGGAACAGGCTGAAACCAATCCTACATAGTTAATTATCATGTGATAAAGAGCTCCAGTATTTTGGCCGGATGGAAAAGCTATAAAATGTATTATTTTCAGTTTTCCGATTAATAGTTGAAAACTATGAAGTTTAATAAAAACAACCTTATTAAAAATTAAAATTTCATACGAAAATGGTCCCATACAATGTCTCACTCTACCCATAGCCGAGTGTGTTGCGAGTTATACCTTGCAAGGAATCCGCAGTTGATGATTTTTTGAACGGTCGTGCGGGATAATAAGATAGGGTGTGTCCAATTTTTAAGTAAGGCAACAAATCTGATATTTCCAACTTTCGGGCTATATCCATAAATGCAACTTTGCCAGGGTCTTTGATATTCCATTGCATGAAGTCATATACTTTCAAGTGCGTAACCAAATTTCATTTCACCAGCATGGTTTTATGCAGGGGCGGTCTACGACAACAAATTTGCTTTGTATGACTCAATACAATCAGAATCAATAGTTGACCAAACTCAAACTGATATTATTTATACAGATTTCTCCAAGGGATTCGACAGAGTTCACCATTCTATATTGCTTATGAAACTTGACGATATCGGGCTTTCTCGCCTCCCTATTACATCCCTATCTGTCAAACAGGACTCAATACGTGGCATTTAATGGTTTCAAACCTGCCGAATATATGGCTACTTTTGGGGTACCGCAAGGGTCTGCCCTTAGACCACCATTTTTTATTATATTCATCAATGACATTGTAGATGGCTTAGACATTATTAACTATTTAATGTATGGTGATGATTTGAAACTTTTTTCTAAAATTGTTCTATTGTGGACTGTATTCGATTGCAAAAACTTAGATAAAGTAAGTGACTGGTTTATTATTAATATAAACTCCCGTCAAATTCCCTAAAACATAACGTAATGTATTATACACGCAAATTGAATACAATCTCCTTCGACTATACCATAAATAGTACCATACTTCACAGATCTGGAACTCTGCAAGATTTGGGGGTCGTATTGAATAAAACTCTATGATTTAATATACATATAAATACATTGTCACTGAATCTACTAAAATGTATGGACTTATAGTTAGATATTGCCACATACGAATACTTTAAAATTATCACCAATGTATGTAGCTTGCGATAACCACAATGCAATTGGCCAATTGAGTAACAAGGAGAGCATCGATGTCCGGAGTATTATCTTAATTTTTTTCAATACAATATTAGCAAATGCTTGAACACCTCATTTGTGCTTGTCAGCAACTGCCCATTTTTCTACATTTGGTCTTGCATCAGTGTTCATAGCGACATGTAAATCATGGAATATCTGGAAAAATAAGAAAATATGAAGTTGTTATGATAGACTAAATGTGAAAAAAGATGCAGTTGTCGAAATACAGTAATGAAGTGTTCGTACGTTATAAAAATTGAGATAAGGTTCGGAACATTCTCTCTCCTTGAAATTTTACAAATTTTATACCAGAATTTTTTTTACTCGAAGTCGCCCTAAATGAGAAAAAACAAATAAACATTATCTGCCACTAATTTTTTTTGTTTGTTGCTCGATAACTGGAAAAATATTGATTTATCAAAAAAATCATGTAGAATAAATTAAAGAGAATTTCGAAAGTTATCAGATTTTTTTTTAAACGTGTTCTAGCAACATGAAGCGAGACATTAAAAAAACAAAATTTCACTCCTTTTTTTCAAGTTGGTGGACAATTCCGTAGTCGCAGCACCCCGTAAACTTAAATTTAAACTTACCTTAGCATACCTACCCCACGTCTCTTCCAAAAATCAGGAATTGCAGATCCCATGGTAAAAAGTACCCCGCAGTCTGGACTACTAATAATTTTGGAGATATGGAAGGAGTTCTGCTACCGGTTCGTCTGCACGGCTGTGCGTTAAGTTCAGAAAAACAGAAAAGAGCATTAGTATTCCAGGCTAATGAAAATGCTGGTACATTGATTGTGTCACCAATAATTGCTGACGCAGAAAAGAAAAGACAACAATCTTAGTTGGGGATGATACTGATTTATTGGTTCTATTGATTGTCTTTGCTTCACCCAATGATCATTTGACGTTATTATGCCAGGAAAAACAATTAGCAAGATTGAATTCACTTTATTAGAACCATTCAATATGAAATTGGGGAAATGAAGGAGTTGTTGACAATTTATGTTTATTGGGCATTGACACCATTTCACGTGTTTATTAAAAAGATAAAATTGCTCCTGCCAGATAGCACACCCACAATTTAAAATGGCTACACTTTCTAAGAATAACTTCAGTAGCATGAGAACACTCACATAGAGCTTACCATATTTTGCAGCAGTGAGACGGTGTGAACAAAGACATTCCAAAATGGAGATCTGTGGCGATTAACATCATCTAAGCCTGCTGCTCCATATGACTTGCTGTGCCTCATCTCCTGTTTTTGCGTGGACTAATATACGAGTGTTATGGAAGTCCCTTGCCGCGTCCAAATCATGTACACAAACTGCGCAGAATATAGTTGCAGCAACAAGGATCCGAATGATGAATTGCATCTGGAGGAAGATTTCGCGGTGATGAAGGAAATTTATGCTGTTGAACTAGATGAAGTTCAGAGTGCTGAAAAACAGATATAAGAATTACGTTTTATACATATTATTTTTTACTACCTACCTGCTGTCTTTGTATTTTCTTTTACTTTATTTCATTGTCAATGGAAGTGTATATTTTCGTTTATCATGTCATTTAGTACTATAATAAACAAAACAATAATGTAGCTTTCAATTTAAAAAGTAAAAGAAGCAGAGGTATATTAATGAGTCTAACGTATATGTTTGCAAAAAATTTATTTCCCAAAAAATAAATTTTCAGGAGGATTTCCTAAGCCCCTGCAAATTCGGGGAATTCGAAAAGTCTAAGAAATCTGAAAATTGCATTTCCCAGGCAATTAATTTTTTGTAAAATGTATACTAACATTAACAGACCTATCTAGAGATCTGCTAAACTTCCATAAAAAATAATAAATAGAAACCTGGACTGTGTGTAGTAGAGACGGATATGGTAGATTACAACCAACGTCTAGACTCTTAACCAAGTTGAGTTCAGTGTTTTAGTGACAGTCTACTTAATAAAAATTCCAGAACGAACTAATATTATCATCATTATTATTATTATTGTATACAGGGTGTTGCATCATGAGAAGGACATAGCTTAATAGGAGGTAGAGAACATCAGTGGTAACCGGAACCTCCCATAGAAATGTCTCATTGGGCCTTCATTACGAAGTTACAGGGTGTTAAATAATTTTTGGCCAAACCTGTTTTTTGTCATAACTTTGACAGGGAATGAAATAACGGATTCATATTTGGTACGGCTAATGTACTAACGAGCCCCAAGAGGTACATGTGTAAAAAAAAATATATCCAGGTCCGGACTCACTATAATTTATGTTTCTTCTTTGCATCAATAAAACATCACCCTGTATATATTTTTTTGAAATTTCGATACGATATTCGAAAAGAGCAAGAAAAAACAAACAAAATGGCCTATTTCATTTTTTTGTTACACCTTCGTGGTTATTTAAATACGTTGTTAAATGTGCAAGAAAATGGATTACAGAACCCTATTAAATGAGAGGCACGTGAAATAAATAATTTTATAACTAAAATTTGCAAAAATTCTAATGAGCCTAGGTGGTCTGGGTGAATCCTAATTCCGGCACGTTTTAAAGGTCCATTTTGGTAAAAAACTGTAGTCCTAATAAGTAATCGGGTATGAAATAACAAAATTTTTAATCAATCACAGTAGGCTTGTTCAAAGTGACAGATAATAAAAAGAAATCTCCTAAACAGTTGAATAATTGTTTGTTAGTAATTTAATGTGTCAATAATCCGCATTTAGTTAGTGAAAACTTGTGAAAATATTTTAACTATGCCAGTAAAATTTACGACCCTGGAATATGCTGACATAATATTCATCTATGGTTTCTGTAATGGAAATGGTAGGTCGGCGGAAAGAGAATATCGGCTGCGTTTTCCTGGTCGTCGATGCCCTAATCATAAAACCTTTAGTACGGTGTTCCAGTATGCAAGACAACACGGAAAGTTTCCTACTTCTGCAGTTGTGGAGCGTGTTTTACAACAAGGTGTGCAGGAACAAAACAATATTATAAAAGTAGTTCAAGAAAACCCAAATATGAGCACTAGACGAATCAGTTTGGCAACTGGTATTCCTCATTGGCGAGTATGGAGAACCCTAAAAAGAGAACGTTACCATCCATATCATATCCAGCAGGTACAGCGTCTTCAACAAGGCGACGATATCCCCCGCCTGGCATTTTGTCATTGGTTGTCTAACCATCGCCCAGTCATTTACAGAACCTTATTTACGGATGAGGCACAATTTACAAGGGATGGAGTAAACAATTCACGAAATAATCATAAATGGGCACAGGAAAACCCACATGCGGTACGCCAACGCCGTTCGCAACACTGGTTTTCTGTAAATGTTTGGGTCGGACTTGTGAATAGACATTTGATAGGGCCACATTTTTTTGAAGAAAGATTGAATGGTGAAATTTACTTTGATTTTCTTCAAAACATTTTACCGAATATGTTAGAAAATATCGGTATAAGAGGCATGTTGTTTCAGCATGATGGGGCCCCACCACATTTTAACCTTCAAGTAAGAGAACACTTAAACAATGTGTATCCTAATAGATGGATTGGACGTGGGGGTCCACATGAATGGCCACCAAGATCTCCTGATTGTAACCCTTGTGATTACTTTTTATGGGGCCACTTAAAAAACGAGGTTTATAGCATTGAAATTGAAAGTAGACAACATTTAATCCAGCGCATCGTTACAACCTGCGACGAAATACGGAATAATCCAGAAATGATTCGTCGAGCAATTGGTGACCTTCCTAAACGCGCAAGAAAATGCACAGAATGTGGGGGAGGACATTTTGAAAATTTACTTTAGTGTCAATTACGTTTTATTTTTAAACACATTTAGTTATTGTTTTGTTATTTATTGTTAATTGAATGGAAAATATTTTATTTATTTAGATTTTAGTTTGTTCTCTTTTCCAATTTTTATTAGGTATAAAATGTTGATGATTTTCTTGATCAAAGTAACTGGTTGCTTAGGCCTAAATGGTTTAAATTATCTGTCACTTTTATTCTTTGAACAAGCCTACTGTGATTGATTAAAAATTTTGTTATTTCATAACCGATTACTTATTAGGACCACAGTTTTTTACCAAAATGGACCTTTAAAACGTGCCGGAATTAGGATTCACCCAGACCACCTAGGCTCAATAGAATGTTTGCAAATTTTAGTTATAAAACTATTTATTTCACGTGCCTCTCATTTAATAGGGTTCTGTAATCCATTTTCTTGCACATTTAACAACGTATTTAAATAACCACGAAGGTGTAACAAAAAAATGAAATAGGCCATTTTGTTTGTTTTTTCTTGCTCTTTTCGAATATCGTATCGAAATTTCAAAAAAATATATACAGGGTGATGTTTTATTGATGCAAAGAAGAAACATAAATTATAGTGAGTCCGGACCTGGATATTTTTTTTATACATGTACCTCTTGGGGCTCGTTAGTACATTAGCCGTACCAAATATGAATCCGTTATTTCATTCCCTGTCAAAGTTAGGACAAAAAACAGGTTTGGCCAAAAATTATTTAACACCCTGTAACTTCGTAATGAAGGCCCAATGAGACATTTCTATGGGAGGTTCCGGTTACCACTGATGTTCTCTACCTCCTATTAAGCTATGTCCCTCTCATGATGCAACACCCTGTATATTTTGATTGATAATTATTAATTTCTTTTCCAGAATTGAATTCGTTTAGTTGACCTGGGTCGATTAGATCAAGTTCAAGCTAGTTAGGATTATCAATATAAATATAATATTTTATTTATATAAAGAATTTAGAGATCTGCTTTATTTATTTTAATATCGAAAATCTTGACCCACATTTTCGGCAAGGAAATGCTCGTACCTCCTCGCGGTCCTTGCTGGGCAACAATAATAATATTACATGTTCGAAAATATATTATATTATATTATTATTGGCAGATCTTAGCAACAAGAGAATATTAATTTTAATTTAGATTACCAAAATTAATCAATGTTTTACTAATATATAAGATTCCTATCTTCACACAAACAAACTAGGGTAAGAGTGTTAAATTTAACAGAAACGATATCAGATATCTATTTATCGAAGACAATACTTTTAAATCTAGTATTATTAATATGTACATTCTAATACATACGAATTTTAAGTACGGGTCTGTACTATTTCGTTCGCAAATTGATTTGCTTACCTTTGTGGTTTTTTAATGTGCGTCGGCTTGTTTGACGACCATATTCCGCATGGTGTAACGGCGATAATAATGAGATCGTAAAGTTTTTGTTGCGTTTTTTGACTACACAGCAAAACTGAATATGACTATATGCACTCATGAACTTGATTAAATTTTTAAATATTCCACTTCCAATGAACAGAAATTAATGTTAAACTTTACATTGAATACTCTTAAGATAAACAATAAAACAAGACTTACGTCAACATGAATTAGAATATTTTTGCATATGTAGAAATTTTTTCTTGCATACAATTTAATCCTATCTAGCTTATTGACCCGTAATGTGACTATTGCAATACATTGTTTTTTATTTCCATAAGAACTGCTGTCATTTCATGAGTACATTATTGTATAATTATATGACAGTAGGCCATGGACTATTGAACAACTCTAGCCAGGTGCAACAGATTATCGCAGAAACTATTCATAATTTGAAATCAATAACTGTCAAAATACAGATTGACGACAAAAATGTGAAATTGGGTTAATATGTATGGACAATATTATCAGATCAACTTGAAAATTTTAGTACCATAATATGAGTGTACTAAAACTCCATTTATAGTCCAGTGTCTATATATATTGTTTATATAATTTTTTTTACAGATTTTAGGTATCGTAGGTAGGGCAAGTGCAAATTCAATTTTTTGTCTACCCTGTGAATGTCGAAACCCGCTTTCTTAAAAAATCGTTGAGATCAGTTTCTTTGAAACATCTCGCTTCCTATGAAAACTCTGTAAAAAATATTTAATGTCATGTTTGTAGAGCATCAAGTTGAATACAATTTTGGTTTTCGTACTTTACGTTCCCTACATGCGGGAGTACTAATGTTACTCCTTCAAATAAATGCATAACATACTGAAGCGTACCGCCCATGGGGCCATCCTATTTTCAAAATAAGTCTTAAATTTGTTTTAAGTTCAGGGAAATATCGCTTTTATAACTACAAGTAACAAGAAATTATTTAAACATTACATTCTTAATTTCATTTCCAAATTTATGCAAATATTAATTTTACAACAGAAATTATTTTGTCAATACCAAATGATAGCCGACTTCAGGGTGCCGTTACGTTTTACCTTATTGGGGTAGAAAGTTGTACATATGTCAAGTGCCAATTTAAAATTGCTTGTAACATGGTTATTAATTCTTATCTAAAACTTGGCAGTTTTAAAAACAAGACTAATGCATTAGTAAAACCAGCAAAGCGTCGAGAATTGTCTGTGAAGTGAATAGGGCAACTTTAAGCAAACGTGTAAGACGAAGATAGGGCAGGATACCGGAGCCACATTTCATGTGTCAAATATACAAGCCACGTTCAGGATATGGGGGAATTGGCACTGTGATTTTGGAACCGCGTTGTTGGAAGAACAGAACAAAAGCCAGACGATGCTATACCTCATACCTCGCGGCAGAACTGATAGAGGATGCTTGCCGACGTTTACGAGCCCTCTCGGTTTGCCCAGAAGAATACTTATTCCAGTAGTAGCAAATTTCATCGAGGATGTTTGTCGTCGATTTTCGAACTCTCTGAATTTGCTAATTAGAGAACTAATTGCAGGACGCTTGTCGACGATCAAATACTCGAGCCCGCTTAGTTCTCTAAAGACATCAATTAATTCTACGAATAAATCCAATCTGTCTACTAAAAGATTTGGACTGCTGGAGCACAACTTGGCAATTTACACGGCAACAATTTCACCAACATAACTATTTAAGTATCAAACCTATTTACTTCTTAAATTGGTTTATTTGTGGTATCAAAGATATTCATTTTATGTCAGGCTTTTAATAAAATGTATGCAACAAGTTTTTAGCAATAACTAACAGGCTGCATTTCTGCGGGCATCTGTTTGTCTAGAGGATTCACTGAAATAGGTGCATTTCGAGGGAACCGGACCCAAATACATTACTTTTACTTTTAAATCAGCTGTACTGCATTACACTTGACTCGACGCTCCGTATAGTCGTCGGCTCCCCAGATGGTCGGATGACCGGTAGTTCTTACTACAATAAAGTCATCCCAGGCACAGCTGGGGTTCTGATTGACCCAAATGTTAAAAACACCGCAGTTGTAAAATCTTATAAGGCTGTTTGCTTTCAACTACGTAAATAGCACATAATCTCTTGATTTATTTTCATTGTTGTTATAGCCACAAAGAGTTCCCTGGCTCTAGTTCAAACACCGCGGTCGTGGGTTTGTTCTCATGTTCGATAAGTGGTTGTTGTGATAATTAAAATCAGCCCGGAGATTTCGTGTTAATATCAGCTTTAGGGAAATTTCCCTGCAGCTTATGAGCATTTACACTGAGTCTTGGCACGATGGCCACTTGCGACGGAGACGTCTGTCTTGTTTAGCCAAGTACGCATCTAGTTTGTGGAGTCTTTTACTCAGACTGAGACTGCAGTGATGTCATCACTGGAAGTTTGTTGACAGAGTGCTTAACGCTCTGTCACCACAGTAATTGTCCGGCTAGTTTCTTTCGATTATTTTTATAAAATGTTAGCTTTGTTATTTAACAAGAAAATAGGATACAGTTATATTACAAGCTACTCCGTTATTATTTCAATCCTAAATTTAGGTGAAATTTCACATACTGAATATTTTGCAAGGAAGATTTACGTTTGCACCATAACAAGTTTATATTCTAGAACTATATATTTCCAGAGTTTATGCAATGACAAGAAACTTTAGCTTCCATTATACTTCAGTTGTTTACTATCAAAGGCTTGCCGTGTGCCTGGATTCACATGTAAGGTTTCACTAGGATATTCTCCAGTCAAAATATTGTGAGATATTTCTCACCTGCGAATGCCTAGTTTTCTATGATTGTTTAATAACGATTCCTCAAATTAAAAAAGAGTTCCCTGGCTCTAGTACAAACACCGCGGTCATGGGTTTGCACTCAACTACTTTCCTACCTTACAAACTACAAACTGTTCAGGCCAACGGTCAGTACTGGGGTCCCCGCACCCCGTATACTTGCTTTTAGTTTTAGGGGTATACTTTTCGTCGAGTACTGAACCGGGACGTCTTGTCTGTTTGATTTACATCGACTCACCCTGTTCACGTTGTTGAACAGTCATATACAATTTGGGATTTGCAGTCGTTTATTCAATTAAAGGAGCTTTCCCCCAACATTCTATGATCTCTGACATGAGTGTCTCATTATTACTTCCATTCTCTAATGCACGAACAGGACATGGTTCTTGTCCTCTGTTTTGCAGTAAATTTATTTTATCAGAGTGATTGCTAACCCAAAGTTCCAATTACATTTTAATCGGCTATTTGCCGCATCTTTAATTACACCTACAAATAACACGGCCTACGATTGTATTAACTTAGTACTTGTTATTGCATAACCAGCTTTGAAATATGTATAGTATGTCATTACTATAGCGACGTAACCCTTCCTATATAATATTTAGGTAATTGTCTCAAATATTTGAAATGTTTTGATTTCATGTACGGCTATTTGTCGCATCAATTTATATAAAATAAAATGGGTTTTTTTACTATTTTTTCCCATCAGTTATTGTCTTTTCTTTCACCTTTACCTTTTTCATCACACAAGTAATAAACTAAATAAATGATTTCATTCCAATCAGATAAATTCGAAAACAAACTTCAACTATAAATGTACAGTGCAATCTTGAGTAATAAAACACCACATAAATAACATATAACATTAACTAGGTTTCTCAAATAATAGCCAGTGTATCCAAACTTACAGAGTATTTACAATAACAGAGTGATTAATTTTCTGAGGTATAGTATCAGACAGAAACAAGTAATACCAAACTTTATATCAAAGAACCTCCCCAGGTTTATTATAAAGGGTTACTACACACACACAACGTAATTAAGGTCCTAACCACAGACAACTAGACGATCACGTTAATGGCCAATTGGTTTATTTATCTTGTCATAAAATTGAGATAAATAACTACTGGGTAAGGATTAATAAGTTCTTGATTGCTTCACGATCAAGGATTTTGATATTAATTAACACCCCTGGGGTTGAGATAATTCAATACTGATATTTAACTTTCAAGTTCACTCTTCCATGTCTTCCAACTTTGACTGATGTAAGCCATAATCGGATTATAAAATAATATATAAATTAAAAATTAATTAAGTGATAACAAAAAAATACAACTCTAAACAAAATAAACAATTATTTACGAAGATAAAACATCGAGGTGTGTGAAGAAAATTAAGCGAAGAACGTGATACATTTCATAAGTAACTTTTTCTTGAAACTGACATCTTTATTTCTGAAAAATAACTCATAATTTGTTGAAATTTCCGATCATCTGAAAACTGAAAGCATTGTCGAGTAGTAATAATAAAACGAGGGTTTCTGACAATTCTCATATCTGGAAGTATTCACACAACTTTGCCATATATAACTAACTACAGTCCATATACGCAAAATCGCATTCCATCCAGCAGTTTAAGAATTACATTATTATGTAATGTCTATAAAGAAATGCCCTCTTTTGGTTACAATAGCAGTCATAAACGTGTCCTGTCGACCAGCGAGCAATTTCAGCATAAATGGGAACTGCAATAGCAGTTTGTATTGTTATACGTATATCTCTTGAACTCAATAATAGGTTAACAGGTGACCATGATGATTTAATATTTTACAGCAGTATAAAAAAGCAAACACGAAAATTACGGTAATAATGATAGTCCCTAGTCCACAGATCTAGAAGAGCTGGACACAATAACGAGTCTACCAGTGGTGTAACTAACATTACCAAGTAGGTCCATAAAAGCGGGCCCAAAATTAATTTATAGAGAGAAACTCAGGGCTCATATATGGGAGGGAACAGAATGGTCTCTGAGTCAGCTAGTGGGCCCTATATTATTGATACAACTGTTGTCTCAGTAGTTACGCCCCTTACTTATGCTTATGATGTGCTACTCAAACAGTGTGGTTGAAAAGATACTGTGACGTGTTTTTCTCCACCTCTGCTGGTGACGAGGAGAAAAAGAGCCACTCTTTGACACTCGAGCACCGGAAACGAGTATTCGGTTTAAACTCGGGCGCCAGACCTAGTTTAAGTGATAGGATACACTATCCATAAGCCGAATACGCGAGGCTGAGTAGATCAAGTGGAGAAACGGTACTCCAGTGTGTCAATTTGATAAATAAGACATTCACATACAGAATTTTTCAATATTATCATTATATTCAATTAACTCTACCATATACAAATCTATGAGTTTACTAATTGATTACCTCGACCAAATTTTACAGATTCTAAATAGTAGTATGAGGGCAAGCGACACAATGAAATGGTAGTGCCAGATGACTCAGATGACAGGGATAGCAAGCTGCAAAATAGTAACACAAAAATACGCGGGAAAGCGTTGCCACAGAATAGGCAATGACACAGGGCAAAGTGATATACAGTACTTGGCTAGTACATCAGTTTACTTACTCCTCCAGATACTTATTTCCTTCCTGTGGTTACGGTCGAGCACGTCTGGTGCGGTGGAGCGATCGGAATGGAATACAACTGCACGGCTACTCAGATCCTTTTCTGAAAATGAATCAACTTATTATCGGAATGAGATGGATGCGCTGCTGGTCGATGACGTAGTACGGGCTTGGCCAAAGTCCTTGCTGCTTGAATATGATATATAGATTTGGACACGTCTGCTGCCGATGAGTCGCTCTGGCTGACTGCCACCACGGGGCTAATTTCATTATTTCCTTCCAATACTTACAAGTGGGAGAAAACGGCGGTAACAGATGCACGATGGACCGACGTGACGTCAAACGAATTTAGAAAATATTAAAAATATTTAAAAAAAATAATTTCATCACCTGGACTTTGGGAATATTTTCTTCGTAGACCGGAGCAAGCAGCAGGCACGTGTTTCGCGTTTAAAGGCAGCTACAGAAGAAGGAACTGACTTTCGGATATATTCAATTATTCCCTAGCTCGCGAGATTGTTGACAGTCTACTAAAATATTTATTAGTTTCGCACGGCTATACACGTTCCTCACCTCGCTCTCCCTCTACCCAAGTGCATCTGTACTTACAACTTGCTAGCATGATTTGGTGTATCTTCACATTAATACTTGTACATTTTTAAGCTTAAAACGGTACAGTAATAAATATAAAAGAATAACTTATAAAGACAGCATAAATAAATATAGATCCTGGGCACATTTTGGTAATGGAAAAACGCTTCATTACAATACAGACGCTACAAATGCGATGAGACAGGGAACTAAACATTCAGTATTTAGAAGATGTACAGAATTCAAGACAAGAACCGATTCTACTTTCATAATTCAGACAAGGTTATTATTAAGAAAGTAGTGGAATGCTTAACCACAAAAGTTAGCAGCACACTATAATAATCCGATCGAGTGAAGACATCCAGACATCATGGTTAGACAAGATGTTTTACGCATAATTTTTTGACGAAATGGAAATCAAATAAAATCCGCCCATTTCTAGTCACATGTCAAAATTAATTCAATTATTAAAGGATTATACCGATAGTCTCCCTAGGAAGATTATCACTTATGTTGCTATGCAACGAAAAATTATTGACAGTTTTATAATTTATTTAAAATGTCACATTCACGATTTGACATATTATTAGAATTTCAAAAAATTATCCCACCGAATTTACCGCGTGCATTGTTAAATCCTTATAATTTTCTCAAATAATGACCCTCAAGCTTGTTGCTTTAAGTAATTACCTTACGGCGTCGGGTAATTACTAAGCAACAAACTTTCGGTTCATTATTAGAGAAAATTATCTCGGGATTATCAGCGCCTTTGGTAAATTACAGCTGAAAATATTCCAGTACTTTGGACAATCCAGAGGTCTAAAAGTACTTGTGCTACTATGGCTTATAAAACTACTGACTATCTGTGAATATTAGAGAAGAGTGCAGCATATGATTGTTTTCATAAGGAGGTGCTAAACCTGTGTCGATTTGGGAGAGGATCGCCCGCAAATTTTCTTCAATATCAGTCTTTTTTCATCTGTGTCGACTAACAAACCAAATCGCACGTTATCGAGTTCTCGAGTCAAACATCTTCCTGCAATAAAAATCTATATGAAGGATGTATTGCATTGTTTGTTATTGCATTATTTAAATAGTTTTAATAATAGCTTAATAATTTGTCTACCATATCTTCCAACCTTAAAAATACAAAACACTTAAGTTATGGATATATTTATAATATGAATTTGTGAATATATACCCGGCACAAGTGAGTTCTATCTTAAAGGACTATTTTTATTGAAACGGTCCTGACTAATATTTTAACATCACAACTTCTACAAATCCAGATATACTCAGAATGAATTACATTAATAATTATAAAAACTATATTAATCGCTATTTGATTATTAAGCACGCTTTTGTATCACTGGCGTCATACTTTAAGATGCCCTGAAGCTATTCAGAAGGTTCACGGCTTGCCATCATTTTTTGCTTCCTTGTACAACAATGTCAATAATGGTATTACGCTCAAAATATTATATGTTAGGAAACATAAGGAAGTATAATATATATTATGACAATAAAAAATAAATCTTTGTGTTTTTCTGAACAACCCTAGAATAATATAAACTACGGATATTTGAGAAGATGCAATATAATAACAACGTAATTACCAACACAATCGGAGAATGTAGCTATCACATGATCGCCTTCTTCATTATGTATGCAGTTTTGTTTAGTGCCTTTTGATGTATTAGTTTTCACTGCAACGGTGCGTGAAAGGTATATTCTATTCAAGATCTATTTATATTGTCGTAGTGTTTTCTGGTTAACGCACTTTGTAAAGTTCAGTTAAATAGCAAAAACTTATGAGTGATATAATGTCTGTCGTAACTGTTATGTATACTCGGTTTATGTGTGCTCACATATTCTGTGTATCAAGTGACAATAAGCAAATAGAATAAATAAAAAGGAAATACTATCTAGAGTAGAATACTATATACTAGAGTACTTTTGTAATTTTCTTTTTTCTTGGATTTTTTATGATTTTGAATTTGATTAATGATTCGATTTACGAACGTACGGTAGGCATTGCTAACTACGACTGATATTGAGATCATGTTTGTTGCCAGTAGTGAGTGCCATATGGTGCATGGTATAAAAATACAGGATGGCAAGTGTTGCCGATAGCGTATAAATCGTTGTAGTTTTATTATGGCATTTCTTTATCTTTTTCTTGCTGCTCGTTCCTAATGTGCTTGGACCTTTCATAGTTTGCTCATGGTCTCCCTATTCCTGGTTTGTTGCTATTTAGTGTTAACGCTTTCTTCTTCTGCGGTCTTTTTTTCAACTAGTCTTCAGTATTATTATGTCTGTATCATTTGCTACGTTCTACAAGTACATATAAATAAATAAATACGTTGGATAGTAAGAGATACAAGATATTACAGAAAAGAAACTTACTTGGGCTGTTGTGGTGTAGCAGATCGCAGACACTACCTAGCCTGGATAAGCGATGTAACGTGCTCACGATAAAATTTCACTAGCTCAGCCTATCTCAGGGCGTTAAGCCCAAATTAACATAAGCTATGATAAATTATTAGTTTACTTACTTACACAAATCGCTGAGAGTCCCATTCGCAGCGGTTGCAGTCGAAATAATGACACTAGTTTTAAACATGAAATGCACTATATTACAGAATTTATAAAATAATGTTTGGTTCTTTAGCATGAAACCTGGCGATGTTCAAAGAGTGTGGCTAATTTTCGGATTAATAAGTTACAGCATAAATAAAGATGCCTCGTGTAGCTACACCTGGTTTACAACGTAATAAATAAATTAACATAAATCTGGCCACAACGGGTTTGATTAGAGAACCTCTTTAAATGAATATAAATGCGTAAAATCTTTAAATATATACAAGTTAAAAGTATAAATATATTTAACCACGCAGAACCACTGAAGGCAGTTCCCGGTAAACAAAACAACACACTTAACTAAGGTGGTACGATACCCAGACTTCGAAGATGCAGAAACTGCAGCCCTACGGTGGTGTGTTCGAGAAGAAAGGAATTGACCAGATGATGGGGTCGATTGCAGCCTCTCCAGCTGTGGAATTTCTTACTCACGTGGGTGTGTATGGGCGTTCGGGCCCCGTCCGTAGAACTTTCTACCTCTGGTGTGTGCGTATTGGCATTCTAGCCTCGTTCGTGGAACCCTAAAGATATGCCGATTTAATTTGCAAGGTCGGAAATGCACGTGAAGCGTGCCTAATGAGAGCAATTTAAATCTGACATAACCCACAAAAGAAATATAATTTACCTCTTACTATTGAGGGAAGTAATCCACCAAAACTCCTAGAGAAGGCTACGGCTGAATGAATGGGGTCGAGTCCGTCTTACTGACCAGCGAGGTACTTCCAAAGGAAAGCCCGTAAATGTGCTAAACACGTGGATAGAGATCGGGTAATATGGCGATAGTGACGTTAACTCACCTATATACTTAAATCCTGCACCAGCAGTTAAAATTCGCTCCCAACAACAAAATATTCTGCTCAACAGAACAACAACAAATGGAGGAAATTTTCTTGGTGTTGGTAACTCCAAAATCCACAAAGATGCCTTGAATAACACAAGTTTTCAGGAATCACCAACCGTTTAGATGCCAACACAACGTCTCTCTTTCTTTTGAGAACAGGCCGTTCTTCCCAGCTGGACGACGCGCGGTCACCCACTTGTGGCTGTTAACGATATACGGCCCGCAAAACACACATATGCATTGCGGGTCGCATATGCAATAGGGCCATAACACATTTTATGATTTTCTTTTCTCTTATTAATGTTCACGTTTGCTTTCATTTCTTTAGTATTATTGCTTGTGTGAGCAGCTAAGGTAATTGTATGATTTGTACGGTTATGATCTAATAGGCAAGTAGATATGTGATTTTATTCATGTTCTAGTAATTTACGGTTTGCTCTTTTAACCTTTCCGATTGATAGTAGCAGTTTATTTATTTGTCTTTGCCTTGTCTAAGGAGTAGTGTTCTATTTTTCGTATTTGTCCTGTGTGTTCTCTTCGAGGTTCTTCCTTTGGCTTCGTTCCTTGCTTCACTTTCTTGGTTCGATGTTACAGTTTTCATTTCCGGCGTCTGAAGATTTAGTCATTGTTCTACTCGGGGGGGGGGGGGGGTAATATTTTCGACGAATACCCTAATTCTCCTCATGGTTCCTCTCTGCTTATCATCTTTATGTTTCGCGTCCATTGCTGTTTGTCTGTGACCTTAATGACTTTAATCATTTACCAGACAGACTCTTCTATTTTCTTTATACTTTTTATTACTTTGAAGAAAGTGGTGGGAAGGAGAGAATGGAGAGGAAAAATATTTTAAAAGAATTGGAAAAATGTGATGGGAATGTGGAGATGGTCATGAAAATATAGGAAAAATTGTGGAAAGGTGAGGAGATAGGTGAGGGAGGCAGTTCAGTATTTACATTGATCTAGTGTAAGGAGAACTTATAAAGCAAACGGAAAAATGTAAATAATTTTCAATAGCTGGCATGGATAATTTATTGGCGTTGGCATGTCCATATCCATTTTTGAATGGAAACCAACTATCGAAAGAAATATGAAAGAATTGGATTTTATGTGTGTGATCTTGGCTTAATATTATGGGGAAGTTTTTAATATAAGGAGGTCGCTATAGATCTGAACGATTAATCATTATTTATTGTTGTGGTTCGCGACATATTGTTCGACATGATATACTTATACCGTAGTCTAAGTATCAGAGAAAATTTTTCTACTTCATTTTAATCAACCCCATATTTTTACGAATTGTTAAAAAGCGCAGTGGGCCACAACGTGAGTTTGCCCAGGCGACAACAGAATAAGGACTCAAAATAATGGAAAATAAATGTATGCCAACGTCGAAACATGAAATATTCTAGTACTTGTAACCGAAAACTTGCTGAAGAAACAGGACTAAGAGATGCCTCCTCGCAAAAAGAAGGAAATATGGTCTATGTCCGTCATAAATCTCGCCTCGCGAGAATTAAGAGCGGCACGACTACACGAAGAAAGGTAATTTTTGATGTCTCGCAATCGACTTGATGTCTCTGCAAACCACAACATCTAGTCTGTGTTCTGATTGGAAAAATGTTCCCAGAAGAATAGATGAATTTAATTAATTCCGAAAAACCTGAAAAAAATCGATCAATCTAATACAGTCAGCACCAATTTTATGAACTTTACTGTATGCTTCCCTCGAGTCTCTCAAAAACCCTAAATAATTATTACACATATCAACTGGATTAAAATTAGTCCACACCTGACGTTGGAGATGACTTTGATAAAGAGACGTAAGCCCTTAGTCCGCTAGATTGAAGACTAGCTTACATTTTGCTTCATTTCACTAAAAATTCTTTAAAAAACATGGCTTTATAAATATGACACAGAAAAGAACCACTAGCTTTTGGTCTATCCGTAGTGCAGCACGTCGGCCTCGACAATAAGAAAACTCAAAGTGTTTGAGCACAAATTTATGAGTCACATCTCCAGTTCTTGTACGCACTTTGCACGACTAACTCCAATAGCGGACTACTTAAAGGACATCTCACAAATAACACACCACAGTAATAAATAAATAACATCACAAGTAATTACGACCCCCTTTATCCCAGAAGGCTCCAGGAGAGCCTTGTGTGGGAGGGGGCTACACATTTAGAGACAAGGGACACACACCCAATATCCGTGTATAGTGGAAAAATCCCTCTCACAGTATTCTCCACTGCCACGACCGGGGATCGAACCCGGAACTTTTGGGCGAGAGGCAAGTGTGCTCACCTCTCGACCACCAGTCATATCAGTGTTCTATTCTTTCAAGCTGATAATGAACTAACTACAGTACTAATAACTAACTAATACTGACTAATACTATTAATATAATTATTATATTAATACTATTGACTAACAAGAAACATAACACAGATTAGACAGCATAATGTCCCATTTCGGATAAACACAACCTATCATACCAGACGTTACCGATTTTCCGGCAACCTCTGTAGCCAAATTTCATCAACTATAACTTCCACTTACCCCATCCGCCTTTACTTATATTTCATACATTTTGAATCTTTAATCTTTCCTGTACCCCCCCTTCGTTCTGTTTGTTTCCTTTTATCCGGTTTATTTCTTGTTTTCTTTTTGTACATTTTTGTCTCTAAATTCGTTCCTATTCAAGAATTTTCAACATAAAGCCAGAATTCTCAAAAAACCCAAATTTTTAAAACCACAGTTTACGCCAGCGTATGCGCAGCCCGGCGTTTCCACACCTCGCGGAAAGCTCCTTGTTTAGATTGAGGGTGTCAGCGTCAGTGTCTAAATTAAATGGTGAAAAGGGAAAAATGTGTAGTTCTTAAGTTTTATAAAATCTGTTTTCTAGATATACGTATTTTTAATACTTTTCCTAATCTAGTTCAAATGTGCTTTTAGAGGCCGGACTATTAAAACATAATATTTTTAGCCGCAAACTCCTCTATAAAATCCTTATTTTAATATAAGGAATGTAACCAGACTGAAACCAACAGCTACTATCTGGGCTACGTGCCCCGCCGAGCGCTGAATTACAAGTTACAAGCCTGGCGCGTTAAGTATAATAATTGTATATTATCATCAAAACGTTAATGTTTCGATTGCAACAAACATCAGCCGAACGACTTGTAACTTGTAATTCAGCGCTCAGCATGGCACATAGCCTGGAGAGTAGCTGTTGGTTGCGGTCTGGTTACAATTCATTATAGTAAAATAAGGATTTTATAGAGGAGTTTGCGACTAAAAATATTATGTTTTAATATTCCGCTCTCTAAAAGCACATTTGAACTATGTTAAACCCAGTCAGGCTATTTAGTTTTCGATTGCAACAGACACTGGACCGCTAGATGGCGCCTACTGACTATTTTACATGTCGCTATCCTAAAGATACCGAAATGTACCAAGTTGTAAAGATATCCTCGAGTCGGTCGTCACATGCGTACCTTGCACTGACGAGAGCAATATGCAATTATTACACTTAACGCGCCAGGCTTGTAACTTATAATTCAGCGCTTGGCGGGGCACATAGCCCGGAGAGTAACTGTTGGTTGCAGTCTGGTTATATTCCTTATAGTAAAATAAAGATTTTATAGAGGAGTTTGTTACTAAATATTATGTTTTCCTAATATGTTTGCCAGCAGAAGGAGCATAGGTTGTCGCCAACAGCCGCGAGCCCTTCGTCGCACAGATTTGGCTTCTATCCGCTAGAGTTGCTGTCACGTGACTTCCGGCTTATTGAAAGGAAATATAAAAAGTGCTCCTGTGTGTACACTGTCGATAATTCCTGAAACTTAATTTATTTCAGTCGTCTTGTCGGATTTTGGGATTATCGGCAACAATAAAATTTCGTCCGCTTTGGTTGTTTCTAGTTGTTAGAGAATTTTGACGTTACGAAGGGAGTTTTATCTGCATTTGTGCGGGATTTAGGTGTACAGGTGAGTTAACCTTATTATCGCCGTCTTATCCGGCCTTACCCACGTGTTTAAGAAATTTATAGGCAGGTTGATCACTCTACTTGTAAGTATCTCGTTTGCTAGAAATACGCACTCGACCCTGTTAGCTGAGCTGCAACATTCTACCAGAGTTTTATCCAGATCGTACACTCGAGGAATCAGAAGTAAATTATTTATTTTGTGAATTATATCTGATTACTAGTTGTTACTGGTTTATTCGCCCCTAGCCGTGAGGCATGAGTCTTAAGTTTTAACTGTTTTTTAGCCAATGCAGACCCAATCCGTCCGGCCCTGCAATCAGCTACTACCGCGAATTGCGCGGTGGTCCGGATCCGCGGTGGGTTCTGGGGAGGCAACTATGATTATTAATAATTGAGAATAAAGTTATGTTGAATTCAATCGGTGACTGATACTACTGACAGATTCTGAATAGTTATTATTACTTAACAAATAAGGCTAACATACTATCATTATGAAACAAAAAATTATTGTTGCCTTTTACAATTCTATTTATGGTTAATTGTGAGCGCGGACATCGATTGGCAATGCTGTATCAAGCAGGGCTGATGGGCTCTACAAACAAATATATCAAGCTTATAACACCTAATAAAATACATCATTCAATGAGTTCATGTATTTCTGAATTTTGTATTTCCCATAATAGGTAGGGTAAAGATGAAAACAAAATATTTAGTCGACATCACCACCGGAAAGGCGTGTATTCTGATTATTCATGGGATAATTGAATAGTCAGAAATCTCGTTAGTCACAAATCAGTAACACCGGATCAAGATCAAAATATAAGTATGAAGTAAATGGTTTAACATTACCTATATTCACAGAAAGAAACAATTAAGTGAATAATAATAGAGTCAGAGGATTCACGTTTGAAACCACCTACACTGGAAGCTCTGTCATATTATTTCACTGCTTCAAATTGATTTTGAAGAAAAAACTAATTTTCTAGTTCAAATTCATAAAATATTAACTTCTTAAATAGAGAACAATTTATAGTAAAATATTTTAACAAAACACAGATTGTTTAATACTGGCAATATTAATTGCCATGCCATGTGGGAGATGGTTAAAACTGAAAACCACTCTCATTCGTCCCCCGATGATGTTGATATGGTTAGCGAAACACGCATCGAGTATTGTATCCGAGTGTAGTGTTTAATGTAATGGCGTTTTGTAAAAGTGGTTTTTAGACACCAAAAATACTTACTTGTAAAACATGACTCTCATATGTAAACGCCCCCACCACCAGGACCCTGGCCCAGCATAGAGTTACCCCTTTATATAAGTCTACGCACGATAAAAATTGATCTTGCCTTGGTCAATACGTATATGGGAAAGCAAAAAGAAAAGGAACGTGAATGATGCCAAATAGCGAGGGAAGATTTGTGTAAATCTGTTCCTAATTTTTTTTAAATGATATCAATGATCTTGTTAAGCCGTGGCAAGATGCTTATCGGACGTTATTTATCAAAAATATGATATACCTAAAGTACTTCTTTGCTCTTTCCTAAACATTGTTTATAAATTAATGAATTATTTAAATTATAGCAAAACCGTAGAAACGTGTTTCTTATTATGAAAGGTCATCTGCATAAAAGCCAACGCTTTGTAAAGATATAGAACTATGAGGAACTTAGTTTCAAAAAAACTTTCTATTTGTAGGTTTTGTTGTTCACGGTCAGATAAATTTAAAATGAAACATCAAACGACTTAAGATACACAGATCAATATTGTTTAGAACCAAAATGTATTTATTATTGTTCTCTGCTAAAAGATCGAAAACAATAAACAGTAGTCATGTTAGAAGGTGTTAATAAGCAATAAATCTAAATGATAATGAACTTGAACACGACTTTCCTTACTGCATTTTTAAAACACAGTAATAAATTTCCTCCCATGTTAATATGTACAATGTATCAATTGTTAGTATTGTATTGTATAATTAAAACGTACTACATTCCCAAATCACTTATTTGAGTACATAATAGTATATTGTTTTATATGGAGTAAAACTGACTGACGAGCGAAGCGAGTCCAGCAAGACCAGCCGTGATACAAGAAAATCACTTTATTCCACGTATAATATGCTATTTTTTTCAAACGTCACATACGAATTAAATATACTGCAATTTTTTTCTTGAAAATCGTAGATGAAAAAGTAATTAAAGATTTATATCAATTAATAATAATAATAATAATAAAGTATTTATTATTCAACCAAACTCACAACAATTGACAATAGAATATATAAGTATCAATACAAGTGATAGCTAAATAAAAGGCAGAATAGTTCAGTTTACTAACACAATCAGCAACTGTTCTACCACTGCAAAAAATAAAAAAAGAGAAAACAGATAACTAGATCAGCGAAAAGAAAAGAAAGGTAAACAGAAGAATAGAGGAAATTGAAGAATTTTGGTTTCGCATATAATATATTTTTTATACCATTTTAAAACTTTCACATGTAAGGATTATTCCATCAAAAGATAATCTGTTTATACAGGTAGCAATGTTATAAGAGACTGACCTTTTGACAATTTCCTTACTATGTTGAGGTACAGTAAGAATATCATCATCATCTTTGGCTCGACAATCCTTGGTGGATCTTGACCTGCTCTAAGATTCGTCTCCATTCCGTTCTGTTCCTAGCGACTTCCTTCCATCTTCTGACTCTTAGGATTTCAAAGTCTTCTTTCATCCATCTTGCACGTGATCGACCTCTGCTTCTCCTGCCTTCTGGAGTGGTTATAGTGAGTCGCTTTGTAACGTCGTTGTCTGGCATTCTGGCTAGATGTCCTGCCCATTTTAATCCTTGTGTTTTTATAAATGTGACGATGTCTGGATCTTTATAGGTCTGGTATAATTCAAAATTATATCTTCGGCGCTACAGTCCTCCCTCCTTTATTGCTCCGAGGATTTTCCTGAGAACTTTCCTCTCGAAAATGCCCAGGAGCCTTTCATTGCTTTGCGTGAGCGTCCAGGTTTCTGCCCCATATGTAAGGACTGGTCTTATCAGTCTCTTATAGATGTTTATTTTTGTTCTTCGCAGGATGTTTTTGTTGCGGATGTGTTTTTGGAGACCATAAAGAGTTCGGTTAGCGATGTTAATTCTTCTTTGTATTTCAGGGGTATTTGTGTTTGTTGTGCTTACCAGGGAGCCAAGGTAGGTAAACCGACTAACCTGTTCAAAGGTATAGTTTCCAAATGGAATGCTTGTTGATTGTTGAACAATTGGCACCGAGTTCTTACTTGCCAACATGTACTTGGTTTTCTCCTAGTTTATCTCCAAAACAATTTCTTTGGCCCCTTCTGCTGAAGCCATAAAACACTGTTCTACATCGCGTTTGCTTCGACCTATAATGTTTAGGTTATCTGCGTATCCAAGGATCTGCACTGATCTATTATATATTATTCCGTTTACCCTGACATTGGCCTGTCTGACTGCCCTTTCTAAGGCAATATTAAATAAGAAGCACGCCAACGCGCCTCCTTGTCTGAGGCCGTTTTTTATGTCAAAAAATATAGAGTCTTCTCCTTGAATTCTTACGCATGATCTAATATTGGTCATTGTCATTTTTGTAAGTTTGACAAGCTTCACTGGTATTCCGAAATCTATCATTGCGTTATATAACGCAGTTCTATTTACGCTATCATATGCGGCTTTAAAATCCACGAGTAGATGATGAGTGTCAATGTTAAATTCCAATGTTTTTTCCAATATTTGTCTTAAGGAATGTATTTGGTTGATGGTTGATTTGCCAGGGGTAAAGCCGCATTAATTTGTCCCACAAAGTTCTTTGAGGATATCTTGAGTCTTTCATGAAGTACGTACGAAGGTCTTGTATGCTGTGACTAATAGTGTTATGCCTCTGTAGTTGTTGAATACCACGTGTTCTCCCTTTTGTGTAATGGACAGATCACACCTTTGAACCATTCTTCTGGCATGGTTTCGCTTTGCCAGATGAGTACAATTAGTTTGTGCAGTGTCGATAGGAGCACTCGACCACCGTTTTTCAGTAGTTCACTACAGATTTTGTCTATTCCTGGTGACTTATTGTTTTTTTAGTTTTTTGATCGCGCTTGCTACTTCTTCCTCTGACGGACTTTCTGTATTTAGACGATTTTGTTGGTCTGATAGTTGTAGATATTATCTTATTCATCTAGATAGTTTACATTAGTTTCGAAATGCTCCACCCATCGATGAAGTTATAGCTTTTGCGTTATGCAATATGTTGCCATTTTTATCTCTGCAGCTCTTTGTTCTAGGTTTGAATTCTTTACAGCTTTGGTTTACTAATTTATAATACTGTCTTGTCTCGTTTTGGTCAAATAGACTATCTCATCCAACAGCTTTTGCTCGTACTCTCGTTGTTTCGTACGATGTATTCGCTTTTCCTCTCTTCTTAAGTTTCGATATTCATCTTTTGTTCGTCTTGTACAGCCTGCTTTGAGTGTTTTCTTATACGTTTCGTTCTTCTTATCAGTGGCTCGTTGACACTCGTCATCGAACCAATCTTTCTTCTTTTCAGGTTTGCTTTTCCCCAACACTTCGATTAATTTTTTGAGTACAATATTTTTTTATTTTGTCCAGAGTTCGTTTACATTTTCTTCCTCATCCAAATTTTCCGAGAGCACTTTTTCGTCAATTTGTCTTCTATGTTCGTTTGAGATATCTGTGTATTTTAAGTTGTTGATGTTTAAGAATATGTTTGCGTCTAATATTAAAGTTATCAATATAAGCGCGAAAGGACAGCTTGTTGTTGAGATAAGGTGGTGACTTAAATTTTAAAGAAGCAATATGAAGTTTATGACGATTGTAGATATTCAGTCAACCTGCAGTTTGCAATTTGTGAGATATTCTTTAACGACGTATTCTGTACTTTTTTTTGTACTTCTTATATCCATCGCACCTCGGTGGTTTCAATACAAGGGCCAGAAACTGCATCACAGTGGTTAAAATGGGACGAAACTAAAGAACTACATAATATTTTTTTCAGATCAATGCTTAAAAAATGTCCCTGAGTATATACCATTTTTAGTGCAGCCTGCGAATGTCTTAATTTACTCGTTATATGCTGCTCAAACCTTAATTTGTGATCAATAATAAGAACAAGACTTTTAGAGCCCTGATCGAGGGAGATAATATCATTTCCGATCTGTATATTAAATTCTCTAGATACAAATCTACATATATTTCATTACAAAATATTATAGCACATGACTTACTAGAGTTAATTTTGAGTAGGTGATCAGTTGAAGCTGATACCGTATTCTTTAAATCAATGTTAATTAAATTCCCATATTCGTGTATCATTGGCATACGAGTAGTAATGGTAGAATTGCAAGGACTTATGATTTGATGTAAAGATAGTAAATAATAATAGGTCAAGTACAGTTCCCTGCGGAGCTCCCGAAAGTACCGTTATTGGTTGCGAAATATTGTTATTGAGTACCAGTTGTGGAACTTTATCCAACAAAAATGATAAAATTAAATGGGAAAAATTCAAAGTTGAAAAAAGTATCTGTTTATTTATCATATCAACAGCTTCAGCATAGTCTAATAATACTAAAATACTGATTTTATTACTATCAATAGCTCCAATGATGCCATCAGTTACGTCAGCAAGGGCCGTAGCGCAACTGAAACCAGATCTAAATCCAGTCTGTTTTAAAAGTAGAATATTATTAATATTTAAAAATTCTGTAACGTGTAATTCTAAATTTTTTTCAAAAATGTTTGATTAGACAGGTAGATCGTAGGTGACTTAATTGATTAGGTTGATTAATTTTTGGCAGAGGAAATACTAAAGTCTTTTTCCAGGTTTTAGGGAAGTAGTTTCTACATATGCACTCGTTAAAGACACGTGCTGGAACTATATAAGAACAGCATAAATGTATTAATGTTGAATTTAATTTATCATATCCATAAGCTTTTGATTTTATGTTTTGAATTATTTTAATAACATCTAAATCAGATATCTGCTTAAAAGAAAATAAACTGTCTATACTTTCTTTAACATTGGTATTATAAAAATTAATTAACTAGTCTTTAGGTGTCTTATTAATTATTTGAGGAATTAATAAAAAAATCATTGATAGTATCAACATTATTTAACTGTTCAAGTATCTTGATATGTCGGTTTTTACAAATATTTAGTTTTTTTGATTCACTCCGTTTGTCTTTTGCATTACAATTACGAAATTTATAGCTTAAATAAGCCTTATTTTCAACGTTAATGGCAGTATTAGTTATTTATAACAAGACCAATGACCATTTTGCCCAATTTGTTTGAATTTTGCCAGAGCTTTGTTAATTCTGTAAATTTAAAAAGTAGTTTGTATTTAGCTAGTATTATTTTTTCGTAACTTTGGTCGCTCTTCGGACGCCATCTAATAAATGTATCCAATATATCTCAAAGGATTCAAGTTATAGGAGGGAACGTAACGTTAAGTGCCGTCCTATGTCTAAAAATTTCATGTCCCACATTGAACTATGTTCCAAGAAAACATCACCGACGGACAGACACATGCACAGAGTCACAAGCAGCCGGCAGTGTGCTAATTGGAACTTTTTTGGAGAAAATTCCATACGAATGAACCTACTACTAAGGCCCCAGACTAAAAATATTAAAACCGGTATAAAGTAACCGTTGAAAACATGAAAAGCTGCCACTTTGATTACTGTGCATCCACGAACGTTGATATTTAATATGGCTTTATTACTCATTTAGCATGGTGACGTAAAGTCGACAATTTGGATCGCTCATTAGGTGTGACATTGATGAATAATTGTTTGCGTTACCCAAGTAATTTAAATAATAATTATTATAAACATAATTGGATCCAGTGTTAAACTTGCAGTTATAGGCCAGTGAGTAGGGAAAAAATTTAACATTAATTCTGGCATTTTCGAAACTTTGTCGTCTGTTGAAGTACCAACTAAAAGAAAACTATAAAATATTGCAACTCGATTCTAGGCCGACAACATTGTTAATATCGCGAAAAGTTAATTTAAGCAATACCTCGACGAACAAAAATGTAACACCGCTGCAAATCTGATAAAATTTGTATTACAATAATCAAATTATAAAGCTACATTTGGAGCATAATATGACCCCGGCATAATAATGAATTATCAATAATTAACATTTTTGCATCAAATATTGCAAACATATTATTAACAAAAACATAATATTTTTAGTCGCATCCTCTATAAAATCCTTATTTTACTATAAGGAATGTAACCAGACTGCAACCAACAGCTACTCTCCGGGCTATGTGCCCCGCCGAGCGCTGAATTACAAGTTACAGGCCTGGCGCGTTAAGCGTAATAATTGCATATTACCATCAAAACGCTAATGCGTCGATTACAACAAACACCAGCCGAAAGACTGATCCTACTTAAAGGAGCTCTCGTGCCAGTCGACACACACCACTTGCAGACTGCAGTTTCGAGCTGTTGGCTCTCGTCAGTTCAAGATAGGCATGTGACGACCGACACGAGGATCATTTGACCACTTAGTACATTTCGGTATCTTTGGGATAGCGACATGTAAAATAGTCAGCAGGGCCATCTAGCGGTCCAGTGTCTGTTGCAATCGAAAAATAAATAGCCTGACTGGGCTAGTTTAGATTTTATAGAGGAGTTTGCAACTAAAAAATATTATGTTTTAATATTCCGCCCTCTAAAAGCACATTTGAACTATGCTAAGTGTTGAATATGTTCACTTCAGATAACGGCGCTGTTCCTCAAAAAGTGCGGCGATGCACCATATCTATTTATAACTTCTATAAGTCTGTTTGGCATAGAATGAAATAACCTTATACAATAATCATTAGTAATAATATTTTCCCATGCATTATTTACTATTTCCAGTAATTCGTCGGCATTCCGTGGTCTCACATTTCGTTTTAGGAACTTCTTACGAGTAGTCCCCATACTCTTCCACGGGGTTAAGGTCTGGAATATGACTGGGCCAGTTAAGAACACTGATGTTGTTATCTTGAAACCAGTTAGTTACGGTATGAGCAGTATGAACAGAACAATTGTCTTGTTGAAATATGAACTCATTATTAGGAAATAATTGTGACACAGAAGGGAGCATAATATTGTCTAAAATCCTAATATACGTTTCACTATTAAATCGTTCCTCAATATGCCATAAAACACCAGGACCACGTGCCGATATCCAAGCCCACATATTGACGGAAAATCTACCACTTTTATCATTGTTAGATATATATTTCTCATCGAATCGAGTATTCTGAAGGTGGTAAATACGAATACGGCCGCTGTGTGTTGACTGGAAAGTTTCTTCGTCTGTAAAGATTACATTTTTCCAAAAATTTACATCATGCGCTAAAAATTCAAGCGCAAATCCTACTGGAGCTTCTTTATGTTCAGCTTTAAGTAAGTTTTCTGTGCTGCTGCATGACAGCCTAGCTCCGATTCTCTTACTCGCCGGCGATCAGTACTATTCGATTCAGGAAAATTTGTTTCTTCAGCATCTTGTATAACGGAGTAAAATGGATTTTCTACTAAAGCATTTACCAATTGCAAATCTTGTTGTGGAGTTGATATCCTTCGTCGCCCTGATCCAGGATTTCTATTAATCCTACCGTTTATTCTCCACTTTCTTAAAATGTTACACACCGAATTTTTGTCAATACTATAACACAGTGCAATTTGTCTCATTGACCATCCATCTTCTGCTTTAGCAATAACTCCAGATTTAACTAAATCGCTTATACGAGGCATATTAGTTTTTTGCACACTTGCAGTAAACTATGACAACTAACTGACAATGTCACAAAAATTAAAGTTAGATGTACACAACTAGATTTTAGCAAAATACCGTTGTAAGACTTGTCCTATTTTTTTTGCTCACGACCGTACAAAATTAAATAATGAAAAAGAAAAAAAGCAGTGAAAAAGTCATAGCATCATCTTGGTCCGGTTGTTAGGTTGAATTATTCTGATGGTAGGGAAAAAGTAGTTCTGCACATCTTGTCTTCGATAACGGACACTATACTACTGGTGAAGTAGGGCAACACTAGTGTCTAATCTATCCCATATAGTGTCAAAAATATATATCACTCGTGTCGGAACACTATGACCGTGGATGTGGCCGAAATCGCATATATCGTACAAGCAGAATTAGAAATCTCCACGTCGATAACGTAGCTTTGCTTGACTTAGCCACAATAAATCTCAAATCTCTCGGTCTTAGCTACCAAGCAAGTCTTAAAAGGCAACCGTTCGTCTAGATAAATCCAATATCTCATGTTTTTATGGACATGGTACATGGATTTATCGGTAAGCTGTCCACGCAGATTTTTCTTTTCGGCAGCTTTTATTTCGGCCTTTAAATAGTTGTTGCAGCTCAGTGACTGACTCTGGATCAGCATCTCACCGGCTTCCCCGCCTGTCTTCGAATAACTATTCGAACTCATGTTCATCTGCGGTACTTTTGGCCATCATAAACAAACCCACGCCCATACCTGCATATTCATAATCCCACAAAATTGCAGAGAAGAATCTTAACTCCTGTCTTCTCTGTTTGTTGTTGGAGTCCTTTAAACTTTCTTCATGAGGTGGCCTCATATAAAAAAACAAGCGGTGCGGTGTATGGTATGGTGACCTTTCAGGCCATCTTACAAGCCCATTTGTTCGCATCTAGTTTTCTCTAAACCTTTCGTTTAAATACATGGAAGTTAGAGTCAGAAGAATAATTATCAATGGAATTACTGAAATACAGTTAGATACCATGCTCAGAGCTGCCGTCACAAAAACACGATTGTACAAAGATAGTAATGGACGACATTTTGAGTATCTAGATTAAAACCTAATATTTATTTTGTGTTAGTGCTTCAGTAAATCTTTTATTTTAATTTCATTCCTTCGTTGCAAAAATTTATTACATAATGTAATGGTTTTTCATTAAGTTTCTTCAAATGTGTTTTACTAATATCTTTTATTTATAAAAAATGTTACCTTCTTTTATTTTATATTCACTGCCCACTAAATATTTCTGTTGCAATAAGTAGTAACAATGTCCATGACTATGCAATAATTTTCGATACTAATTTTATTGAAGAAAGCAAAATAGGATCGGTACAGCAATTGTATTGGACAAAAATAAAAGATAAATATAAGTATCTTTTAAGCAGGGAAAATAAAAAAATGGGTTTCCCATCTTGGTTTTTATGATATCGTGGGTTGTTTAGAGATTTTTTTTAAAATAACAAAATCTAGAGAGGTTGTTCGGATACTGATTGTGTCCAAAAGGATATGAGACACAAAGTTGCGTACCAGAGGTCTTTGGATATCACGGCACACTAAACACCAATCAATATTCGCCAAGGTACAGGTCATGGTCACCTAGACTTCATACAATAAAATAGCTATTAACTGTCATTTTAAAAACAAATGTTATGTCGCGATACATGGTTGCAAAGAGAAATTAAAGATGAATCAGATAACTAAAAAACATATACAGGGTCCCATTTAAAATTAAAAAAATTGGGTCATTTCCGCTTAAACTGGAAGCTGAAGAAAATCTTTGATAGGCTCAAAATAAGGACAATTATGTAATATACAACATATCCAAAATTCAACGTCTTAAATAGCAATGTTACAGAGTATTACATGTATCGATTGTCACCCGCTTATAATGCAAACTCGGCTGTCCTCATCTCTTGCGTTAACGTCAGAGGTATACTGGAGAAATTATTAATATTATTAACATTATTATATACCTACAGCAATATCCTGCTCAGAACTATCACACGTAATTTAATACCTGTTACAATTTACGTAACATACTTCATTCTAAATAGAGTCAGGATCGGTTCAATAGCGATAGTTTTGTATTATATTTCACAATCTCCTCCTCAATGATTACATATAACACATGTAGTTTTCATATCTTTTGGTATCGAAACACAAATTCAAAGTAAACGATTTCTGGCCCACTGTATATATGTCTCCACCTACAATCCTCTCGTCCCTTATGAATCACTTCATTACTTTGTGTTCAATGTTACCACCGGGGTGGTGGCGATCGAGCATGTATAACATATAAAAACAACATAAATAAAATGTTTAATAGATACGGGCAATACTTGTCACTAATAAGATATTCGATTGCTAACAGATTAATATAGATATTGTTTATGGTAAGATATGGTTATTGAGATCCTTCAATGAAATAATACAGAATAAAAAATAATAATAAACTAAAAAAAAACAAAACTATAATACCAATGAAAATAATATTGCAGCTGACTTGGAATCTATGACCTCATCTATTGGAACCGAATATGAATTGAGTGATAAATATTTCCAAAAAATTATTTGGAGTACCAGGAACAGATCTTCTCGTCACACAATTAAACGCGTAATTCAGAATTATGTCTCATGGTATAAAGACCCAGACTGTTCGGCAGCAAAGGTGAATACGATTAGTTGAAGGAATCCTTACTTTTATGCTTTCTCTCCAATTTCTATTATAGTAATACCATTAATAAAATTGTATAAGAAGAAGCTTGGTTCTACCTTGCTGGCCGGCATAGCCCGGGTACCCCCTATATTCATTAACGCATTTGTAATCGATATAGATTTTAGACCAGACTCAGTAAATACCAGAAAATATAAACTGTAGTTTGGACCAGACTCAGTCAACCATTGCTTGTAATTCCTGTGTTTAAAGAAAAACCAGAGCTATGTGTAGCCAGTACCTACTACTAAACTTTACCTAGATATAATAGAAACAAAACATACTACCAATCTAGTTCTAACACACAGAAAACCACATAGCGCCATTACGTTTCAAACACTTAGTCGATGGTTAAAATTTATTTTAAGTGAATGTGGTATTGACACAAAAGTCTATTATTGCACTGGGCATGCAGCCACTAATTGCCTTCCGAGGAGAGGCAAAATATCTAAACAATTCGAAAATCTGCAGGCTGGTCTAGCGGATCCGAAACATTCAAGACTTTCTATAATATACCATTAGAGCCCCCAGTAACATTTGTTCAGGGAGTTTTTAAGGGATCAAACATCCTATAGTTTAGCATACTCGCCTGTAACAGTTATATTAGCTATTCGTTTTCTATAAATAATTAGGTTCTAGATTGGTATTATTTATAAAATGTAGAATATTCGTTATTTACAATTTAGTGTTATAATAACACCATTACAAAATACCTCATTATATAATAATGCAATTATAGTTTGTACTGTTATAATTATTATTGATCCATCTCTCTATCCTATTTTAAGGTAGAAACAGTTCGCAATTATTTACTTTCAACATCTACATGTGTTATATGTATTCATTGAGGAGGAGATTGTGAAATATAATTGTTAAATTAATCGACTTACCTGGGAAGATTAATTGAAATTATATAAACAATTTCCTCTGAAAATGATTACATGCCCCCCGAACCCTTAATAATAGACCTTTTCCAGCGAACTATTTCTGATTCAGAAATGGAGAAATTCACAAGGGACGAGCGGATTGTATGTAGGTGGAGACATATATACAGTGGGCCAGAAATCTTTTACTTTGAACTTGTGATTCGATACCAAGAGATATGAAAACTACATGTGTTATATGTAATCATTTTCGGAGGAGATTTTCATATAATTTCAATTATTCTTCCCAGGTAAATCGATTGATTTACCAATTATACTTACTACTACGCTCAAAAATAGATATGTTAAATGTGAACTGCAACTTTAATATTTTTTCAAGTGAAATACGATCGGAAGTCATAATGATCGATAAAATGTGATAATAAACAGCATATCGAATTACTGAACACTGAAGCATATTATTTAATTGATAAATGAGAGCAATGTGTGTCGTGATATACTACCGTGCATTATCACTAAATATTGTATGAACACCCATAAACCTTATCCAAAACGAGTATTGTAGTATCATTATCTCACGGAACAACTAACGCTGACGCCGAGCAAACCATCTTGAGACAAAAAAGACAACAAAGGATTGTTATAAATGTTATTATACCCGTCTACATTTGTGTACCGACCAAGGATAAACGTTTACATGGGATAGACGTGTACGTATTATTATTAGTGTGGATAGTGGAACATTTTGTTTTGTAGTATTCGTGACTAAAACTTATCTACTTTCGCTTGAACGAGTTGTTTCTACAGGGGGCAAACAACAAGTTTTGTGTGACATACCCTTCACATTGAACTTTTATAGTAATATAAAAAGAATTATTCTCAGAGAAATAATGGTAATAAATTATTCTATTCTGTTCTACATATTTGGCCGTGGTAGTAGTAACAATTTGTATATGTGTTTCTACAGATATACAAAATCCCCATTAGATTGGTAAAAGTGGATTAAATCAGTTACTTAAAAAATGAATTACAGTACTGCTCGAGAATAACAAAAAGGCAATAAGAATCAAATTAGTTTTACGAAAATAATGAAGGAAGTTTACTAGAGAATATTAGAATGAAACTTGAAAAAGCTGAAAACGGAAAGTTTTTGAATAAAAATTAAACATTTAAAAAGGAAAAACAATGAACAAAATTCACTGCAGAATATTATATCAAACTTGAAAAATATCGAAAACTGAAAAGTTTCGAATAAAAAATTAAAGTCACAGAACTATGAAGTCTTTTGGTGCAGGTATATTATTAATAAGATGCAAACCAGAAAGAAGATGCTGAAATAATGAGGTATTTCCACACTGCTGGAAAAAGACCATAGTTTAGCCTATTGCACAAGTAGCTAATCCTATAAAACTAAAAGATCTCAGATCTATTAGTATCTCATCTTCCACTTCTAAAATATTTCCTCATTTCAATGAAAATTATTTCCTCGACACAATCAGGCTTTCACCATAGCACGTCCACTGCACTTATAAAAGTAACGGATGACATTTATCAAAATTCAGATAACAATAAAGCGACTTGTCAAGTTCTACTTACTTTTAGTAAAATCCTTCGATACTTTGAATCCACAAGTTTTACTTCCTAAATTGCATTATTTTAGTTCTATTAATTTTTTAAATTCGTATCTAACTATCAGGGAACAATGCGTAGCTTTGACAATAGATACTAAGACTGTAAAATGCAAATTTGCTTCATTACATCAAGGTGTACCTCAAGGGTCCATCTTAGGACCCTGTTATTTTTAATGCAGACATGAATGGCGAAGTTAATATTCTAGTGTAATGCAATATGCAGATGATTCTCAATTAATTCTCGATGTTTGTTCCGATAATAAAATATTTGCACAAGAAAATATTTCATCAGATTTACAGAAAATTGAAAAATTTTCTTTGGATCATACCTTAAAAATTAATAATTGTAAGTCTGTTTTATTGATGGCAGGCTTAAGACATTCTAGAGATAAACTGTCAATTCCCTGACCAGACATAGACCGGTTTCGAACTTATTAGTTCTCATCAGTATGCCATAGGTCATGGAATAGACAAACGATAGTGTCCAACCTGCTAGTTTTATACAAACTATAGTGAATTGAGTAGTGGTGAGAGGTAAGTGAATCCTCTCATATGGCCAATTGCTACTATGCACCATAGATATCTCCATGGCGCATAGCGACTTGCGATTCTGCAAGTACCTGAGAGCGGCGACCTTTTAGTCCTAGGTGGACGTAACCTACTGTTATAATATATGGTTTTGCAGGAAACAACTACTTAGCGAGTAAATACCACGACCTGCAGTGAATTACACCTCACAAATCATGAAAGAATGCTAGCCAATATCATTTGTCAATTCCCTGACCAGACCTGACATATATATATATATACACTCACATGCAAAAAAAACGCAACAAGTTAATATTTGGTAAAATTTGAGGTCTTATAATTTTTTTATTTTTAGTTCAATTTTGATAAATTTTTAGCAAACTGTAGATGAAATGACTAATTTCAACTTGCATATCCAGTCTTTTGTTAAATGCTGGTGTATTAGTCATTATACAGAGTTAATTAAAAGTTCGTTGTATAACCCTAAACAATATATTGTTGCCATTTCATTACTAGACTCATAAACTAAGCTGTCAAACTGACGTTAGAGCAACAACAAGCAAAGCCGTCTCATCATAAAATAAACTGTTGTTGACAAGTTCATTTCGCTCTTAAAAATGAACCAGTGCATCTACCAAACCAAACCAAAACCAACCAACCAAAAAACAATGTGTAGAAAAGAAACAGCTCTTAACAAAAATTGGTATTTTGAAAGAATTTGACTACGAAATTATTCTACAGGGTGTTTTAAAATTAGGGTTATGAAACGAACTTTCAATTAACCCTGTGTAATGACTAATACACCAGCATTTAACAAGTTGATATGCAAGTTGAAATTAGTCATTTCATCTACAGTTTGCTAAAAATTTATCAAAATTGAACCAAAAATAAAAAATTATAAGACCTCAAATTTTACCAAAAATTAACTTGTTGCGTTTTTTTTTGCATGTGAGTGTATATATATATATATATATATATATATATATATAATAATAACAACACCAGATCTTCAAATTTGCTGAAATTACCAAAAGTTTAAATCTCTGTAAGTAATTTTGCATGGCTATATGAAGAACGTTCTTAAATGATTATATTTCCAAGGTTTCTAAAAAGTAAATTTAAAAAAATGCGTTTACTATTGGAGCAAGTTGAAAAAAGTGAATCTAGGGTCTTGCACATATGACTTATTATATATATTTGAAACAAAAAATCTTCAGTTCGTACATCATCCTTTTTCATCTCTGACTGACTTATTATTCATAAGAATGGTCAATTATTTTTATTTTATATTTGTTTCGCCATAGCGCAATGCCAAAAAAAAAAATTTCAACGACAACTTTTTTGTTGCCCCGGTAGAACAGTTCATTACAGATTAAACTCTAGTGGCATCCGGGCTAGTAAATAGATGAATTATTAGCTTCGTGCGGTTCACACACGCTTATGCTGAAGTTTTCAAAGCATTACCTACGTCTACATACGTACCATTGCCATTCTAAGTCTTCAATTCTCTTAGTTCTCAATCAGTCTTGTCTTTATTCACTGTATAGCCGCGGTCGCGAATGGACGTGGTGGTTGACCGTAGGCGCAAGACAATTCACTTTTACCTTCGTTTTAGATTAATAACAGTGGATCATTAAAAAAATCGTTAACAAAATAGTGAAAAATCAAGGTAATTACTTTAGAGATTAATAGTGTTTTAATTTTTAATCGGCAATTTCCGTGTTTTCATTAAATATAAATTTTTCTATGGCACGTTTAGAATCTTGTAGAATTTAGAACCGTTAATATTACTATTGATTTTGTAATCCGTTAACTTCGTGCTTTTGCTTCAAGACAAACCGCTCGAATTAGCATCTGAACTGGTTTTGATCATAATACAGAAAGAAATAGGGCAGCGGGTAAGTGAAAGTGAATGAGTGCAGGTGGTTAAAAAAATAAACAAATAAAGCACATGAGTGCAGGCGCGGGTATGTGGTTAAAGTCCTTTTAAGATCATTTCGTAAGCTAATATTGCGCCAACGTATTAAATATCTTACGGTGTCAAGAGAAATCATTATGATTTAATATCTCGTTTTAAAGTTCACTAAAAAAATTAAAAATGTTGGGTCACTGTAATGAAAAAAATGTGTGCGTTTATTTTCTCTGTCATTTCATTGACAGACTTATTAATTTTTAGGTTATAATTAAGTAAACACAGTGAAATGTTTCAAACATGGACCTTTATTGGATTAGTGGTGATTTACCTTGGAACTAGTGTAGTCTCGCTGGAAAATGGATTGGCCAGGACACCTCCTATGGGCTGGTTAGCCTGGGAGAGATTCAGATGCAACACCGACTGCAAAAATGACCCTGACAATTGCATAAGGTATTTTCATTTGTTTAGTTTACAGTTAGTGCATTAATTTCAAAACAAAATCAGAAAGTGCTAGTATAGAACAATAACCTTCGAGACAGTACGTTATTGTTAGTGAACATTGCGTCAAGATGTTCTACGTAATATTAAAAAAATTAAGGGTACGGAAACACGACTTACTTTATTTTTCTATTCCAGCGAAAACTTATTTAGGACCATGACAGACATTCTCGTTAACGAGGGATATGCCAATGTAGGATACGAATATATAAATGTTGATGACTGTTGGCTAGAAAAAGAGAGAAGTGTATATGGAGAGTTAGTTCCTGACCGGACAAGGTTTCCAAGAGGAATACGAGCGTTATCTGATTATGTAAGTACTATCTCTTTTCACCAATTAAATCGTTTCACGCAATTTGCAATCAGTGTTGGTTGGCATGCATGTCTTAAAACGCGCAGATTATAGTAAAACAGTCGTAGTTAATTGGTCTAAATTAATCATAAAGCATTTTAAAAATGATTTTAAACTGATTTTTATTTTCTTAGCTCTATATGTACACAAATTCTTTACTTTGTATAAATAATTTTTCGTTGCCTAGATCTGGAATATGTGGCAAAAAAACATATTGAAATTGACAAGTATCTTAAAAATTATGTAATATATTTCCCAGTCAGTATTTAAATTTGATAGTATTTGGTATTTTTCTGGGAGATGAAGAACAAATCTTCTTAAAATTAAAGATATAATTGGGAGACGGATCCCACAACAAGAGTTCTTTATGCAGTTGACTAAGGGGGAAGTATCGAGGTCTGCGGTTTGATATTTTATTTAAAGGTATTTTCAATTTTAGTTTCAAAAATACATTATTTTTTTGTTATTCTCTTTCTCTTCTAAACGATGTTGTAAATACAATAAAAGGTCTTCACCAAAAACTTCAGTGAATTATTTTAATTTTTACCACTTACCGAAATAAATTAAAATAGTTGTATTATGACATCTTCATTAGAATTACATTATTGAATATAGGAACGAATTTAACAATATAAATTTATTTATTATGTGCCCGCTAATCGTGACTAATTTAAAAAGGTGTATTGACAAACTCGTCTCGAACTCTTATGAACGTTTGCCCGTTAATATCAGCATATAATTATATAATTCTTTGTCATAGAATAATAAAGAATTGAGGTTTTGTTTTGCACACACTTTGTTTAAAATGCCTGCCATTCTACGCAATAATCATGTCATTAAAGTGTATTCAAGACACATTTTAGTAAATTTAATGAGAGTTTTTAGTATTTTGAGTACAAAATATAAATATTCTTATTAACGAAAACGAAAAGACAACTTATGTACTTTCAGTGGTTACAACGCTACTATTTTGATTTAATATCTGCTTAAGAAGATCTATTTTCTGAATGTTCAGTATGGCTATCAGTAATACCTGGAAATATCCGCACCAAACAATACAATGATGATTAAACATAATATTTTTAGTCGCAAACTCCTCTATAAATCCTTATTTTACTATAAGGAACCTAACCAGACTGCAACCAACAGCTACTCTCCGGGCTATGTTACAAGCCTGGCGCGTTAAGTGTAATAATTGCATATTACCATCAAAACGCTAATACTTCGATTGCAACAAACACCAGCCGAAAGACTGATCCTACTTAAAGGAGCTCCCTTGCCAGTCCCAGCCTTGCCAGTCACCATTTTTTTTGTATTATGATTTTATTAAAGATTTACTAGATTTTTTGTCTAGTAGCTCAGGAGATATTTAAAATAACTTGCCTTTGGCAGCGTCTCATAATGTAACATGATCAATAAATTTTAAGTGCTGCTAATATCTATTTGTATAAAAATAATTAGAACAAGGTTATGAACTATGCATTTAATATCAAGGGTAATGGTGACAGGTCTTCAGTTGGACAGTGGAGCGTCAAGGAAATACAATGGGGATATCCCAGTACATTATAAGCTTATCTTTTTATAGGTATTGTTCTACATTATAAATATATACCTAGTAATTATTTAATTGGTCGATTTTTAAAAATTCCAAATTCATAAAATAACACTATTTAATTCCAGCCTAGTTTAAATTTGTCGCCAGTTACATAACCAATAAAATAATTCGCGTTATTTAAATTTTTTAAATTTTTTGCGTTTATGACAATGACAATTCTATTATTATTACTTACTTTTCTATAATGTACAATATGTCCTCGCCTCAGACATCTCCCAGCGGCTTGTGTATCAGTGTATGCGCGGAAGCTATACAACCTTAAGCGCGAGTTGTATAGGGGATATACCATACTTCGGCGGGGGGATGGAAAACCGCATCGAAAACGCTTTTTGCAAATTATTCGTCGGATCATCAGTGGCGGTTCCAATGAGAGCCCAAAATAAGTTTCTGTGGAATTTTAAATGAATTAATTTAGGGTAAAAAATTGTCCCAAGAAGCATTTTTTTAATTTATTCTCAGAGCATCGAGAGCAGTTCCAGTTCAGTTTTTGATCGAATGAAAAAATATTTCAAATAACGAATATTGGTAAGGCTGAAGAATTCTGTAAAAAATGTTTTCTGTCAATTTTTTCTTCAGGGCATCAAAGGTGGCTCCAGAGAGCCCAAAAGTTTTTTGTCAAAATTCCCCCTCGCAATTAAAAAATATTTTAAATATAAATGATTCACCAACATTTTGGTGATGATGAATTATATGGAAGACGCCTTTTGTAAATTTCTGGTGAGATTAAATATTGCTGAGAGAAATTGCCTTCATGTCAATTCCACTTACTACCAAAAATGTCATAAAATTAAAAATATTCCAGGACATGGTACGGTCGTGAGCAAAGAAATAGGACAAGCCTTATAACGGCATTTTGCTAAAATCTAGTTGTGTACATCTAACTTTTGTGACATTGTCAGTTAGTTGTCATAATTTATTGCAAGTGTGCAAAAAACCAATATGCCTCATATAAGCGATTTAGTTAAATCTGGAGTTATTGCTAAAGCAGAAGATGGATGGTCAATGAGACAAATTGCACTGCGTTATAATATTGACAAAAATTCGGTGTATAACATTTTAAGAAAGTGGAGAATAAATAATTAATTTGCAATTGGTAAATGCTTTAGTAGAAAATCCATTTTAATCAGTTATTCAGGCGGCTGAAGAAACTAATTTTCCTGGATCGAGTAGTACTGGTCGCCGGCGAGTAAGAGAATCAGAGCTACGCTGTCATGCAGCAGCACAGAAATACTTACTTAATGCTGAATTTTAGCAAAAATTCGAGCACTGCAGTCAAAATCAGATATTTATGGGAGAAAATAAATTGTTTCTCCTAGTGGAACTCTGGTTCAGTTCAATTTCCTTTTTTGCAGTAGGATTGTTTGTTTTTTAAATTATTTTAACTATTCTTGGTCAGTAGTTTCCCGTACATGTTATAATTTCATGGAAACCACCATGAAGGGTTCAAAACGAAGGTCTGTAGCTTTTAATTTGATCTATAAAAACAATTAAGGAATGCAAGTTAAAGTGTAGAGTGGCGTGTGCTTTAGAATACGTATGATAGCATGCATGCATCGACTATTAGTTTTGGATTTGCTTCAATTCACATAACTGTACTGTCTTATATCAGTATAAGAACTGAAATTACTTATCAATGATTCAACTCCCTTTTTGGAAACTTAATGAAACTATAAATAAGCTAAGTAAATTATGATTCTACAATTTACAAAACCTGACTTTCTTTATTTAAATATTAAAAACATTTTGAATAACATTCTGTTCTAAAAAAGATTACCCTGTGCAAACTGATTTAGGAATGCAAGATGCTTATGTAAAATAAATAATTACTAATACAATAATGACTAGTGTGATTATAACACCCAATATTAATAGTTATTAATTATATGTGGGGATTAATAAGCCTTTAATATTCGAGTGTATTGAAGGCTTGTTAATCCCAGAATGTAATTCAACGTTTTATCCACGACCACGGTCAAATTAGGAGCGTGAAAGCCGTATGAGAGCGGGCGAAAAATTCTGATTTTGAAAAACGTCAGATTTGACAGTTTATTTTCTTAAGAATCTCTTCATTTTCAGCAAAAAAATAGAAGATTTTTGAATCGTTTCTATGACAAGAGTCGGTTTATTAGTTGACAAAAGCGAAATTTGCAAAATCGACAGAAAAAATGAGTGAGAATGCTTCCAGTTCTTATTCACCCTATCGAGTGAATTTGGTTAGCCTCGGTCAAAATGACAAGAAGATCGAAGATATTAATGTAATATTAATAATAATTCTAAATAAAATTCTATAAAATCGAAGCGTGGTATTATGAATTAAATGATTATATATTTTTTTTATAAAAGAAGAGAAATATCCAGATGGCGCAGAAAGCAACATTTTGCCGTATATGAATCCCTTCGATTTCGCATGACAGAGAGAGAAAATTAGCTGCGAAACCCGAACGCGTTTCTTGATTCTAATCCACTAGTGTATTAAAAGGGCCTTTAATCCACAGAAAACAGACATATTAAACCTTCCTAATATGAGTGGTCGTGAATAAAATAATTTTTTTTTTTTCGTGGATTAAAGGCCTTTTATACACTAGTGGATTAGAATACATAATACCACTCTTGTCATAGAAAAGATTCAAAGGCCGTCTATTTTTTTTGCTCATTCGAAAAAATGTGCACTCGAGGCTTGTTAATCCTCATATAATTAATAACTACTATCTTCCGATGCCCTTTCCTCTATTAATCTCATTGTGTGACTACTTAATCCTAATGTATTAGCGGTATCCATTATTCTTCTCTGAGCATCTTTTAATGTTATCCTTCGAGACCGTAATGATTCGAAAGCATTGACACCAGTATGCAACATTTTCATCACCTGTAAAAATATACATTTTTAATTTTTATTGTTTTACTTTTGGACCTACATAAATAAAGGTAGTTTTTATCACTTTTTTGTTCAATTTAATCTAGTTTATTGTCTTGTAGTTTATATTAGAGGGTTTAGAAATCCTCTTAACCTATTATTATAAATAAACTAAAAATTAAAATGTATACGACCGGAATTGAAACCGTATAAAAACTAAAAGCCGGCAAAAACAGTCGCTATCTCTTTATTGTACATGGGCGGAGGTAAATAGAAATGATTGTCATAATAAAATGTTAAAATTGTATTCATTTTTATTATTTTTTGTTTATTAGGTTCATTTCGCCAATAACATATTTTTGAGGTATTATATCAGTTTTAGATATAAAGTCTAAATATTTAAATTTATTGGTTTTAGTTTTAAAGTTAACCCATATTATATTGAAATATGTTATTGCTTAGCAAGGACCAACGAGAAGGTATGAACATATCTTGCCAGGAGGGGATGGGACAAGTTAGATTAACGAGGGGCAACGATTTTAGTCAAAAATAAAATAAAAATCTAAGTTTCTTCTACAATGAAAACGTAAGTTTCTTGAACAAAGCAAAGAATTATTATATGAAAAGAAAAATAAATATTTGTATATATAAAACATAAATAAAAACAAAATTAAAATATTTCTCTAGAATGAAGTAACTTAAATTAAAATTTCTTGTCAACTAAATAAAATATATTCCACGAAATGTAACAATAAAAAAGTGAATGAAAAAATGAAGAAAAGTTAAATGTTAATTGACGCGTCCGAATCTTCACTTTCAGAGGAGGAATCATTATCCAGTTGAATTAAAATCGGCGCACTAGGGGGTAGCGTTGGATATTGATTTTCTTCTCCAATTACATGTCTAACGCAATTTTTCCATAAGTCAGTATTATTGTCAATGTCATTTATTACTTCTCTTATATGATCAACTACTATCGCGCTTAACGTTGAAGAGTTATTACATTTTCGTAAACGTACTTTTAGTGTTCCCTAAACCATCTCGATATGATTAAATATGCAATAGTATGGAGGTAACCGCAAAAGTGTATGACCGTGTATATTGGATAAGTTATCAATAACATATTCCTTTTTGAAATTCTGTTCTTTTATTCTTTTCAGTAATTCGCGTTTATTGGAACTTTTACAGGAATTTCCATATTTTTTTTCTCATGAATTTTAAAATGTCTTCCTTTTTTGTGCTGTTATTTGGTATTTTATTTAATATACGCGAGTGATAAGAAGCATTATCTAATACAATTACCGAATTTGGCGGAATATTTGGTAGAAGCTGTTGAGAAAACCATTTTTCGAATAGATCGGCTGTCATGTCTTCGTGATAGTCTGCAAAAGACTGCGATATTTTTTTGGCCGACAAGAGCAACACATTGGGTACAAACCCATTTTTACTTCCCGCATGAAGTATGATAACGCGTTTTCCTCTAGAACACGGAGTATTTAAAACACAATTGTGCGAACTATCTACCCAACCATACTGAACAACATCATCCGTGTCAAACCACGTCTCGTCCAGATACACTCTATGCCTGTTTAGTTTACGATATTCTCTAATTTTTTCCAAATAATCTACTCAAAGTGAAACTATACGTCGCGATTCCACAATTACCATACGACTGTCAAGTTTTTTATGTTTAAAGCCACATTCTAATAAGACATTTCGTAGTGTATCTAAAGACCTATAATTATAATCAGGATAATCGCTCAATTTTTCTTGAATCATTTTTAACGTAGGAACTATATTTTCTTCATACATATTATAAATTATACGCCGTATTACAGCTCTAGTGGCATCATCAATATTTTTTAATTTCGTATTTTTCTGTTTCCTCTTTGCGCTGTGATCTACAACATCGCCTTCTTGAATTACGCGATAAATTGTTGATTTTGATATTTTAGTTAATTCGTTAATACGTCGTATTATTTCTTTCTCACATTGTTCAGGATTTTCGCTTTTCAAACATTCATGTATATTTAAAATAATACGTTGACTTTGTACGTGTAAATCTTGGTTTTTAAACTCTAAATTTATTTCGGCTTTTTCGACAATAACCGGTTCAACTATTTCGGGATTTTCGGGCGTTATTATATTATCCTCTGTTTCAAAGTCCCCAGAAAACCATGGTAAATTAGTAAATAATTAAAATATTTTACCTTTTATACAGTAGTAAATATTTATAAATATGAACAGTAACTAACTAAACTCCTGCGCTTGATATTATAATAGGTATTTATGCACTGCACTGGCACATAGACAGCATGTTGTTAGACTTCCACGTTGACTGATAAGAAACGATTTACGAGTTTTTTTGTGCTAGTAGGCCTGTCCGTTTTATTATCTTTGAACCAGTGCAGTGGTAGATGGTTCATTCAGGCTGATTACATTGCCAGTCTCGGACTCGCCTGCACAGTTTCAACTACCGTTCGAATCTCGATACCATTGCCAAATATATAGGACAAAATATCAAGTTCAGTGCGCACGGTCCTGTGCTTTAAAACTGACCAGTTTCAATTTTGGCCGTATTTACTATACCAAACAATTGTATGTTAACAGATAAATTTTATTTGCTGGAAGCAAATAGAAGCACTGAATAATAATTGTAAATATTAAATCATACTCCGAACGAATCGGCGTTATTTGCTGCATCGTTAACAGTAGAATTTATCAGATGCTTGAGAGTTTATTTCATTTCTATTAACAATCCGATGTACGAGACGTAAATATTTTTATGATAATTTAATATCATATTTAATCGTTTTTTAATTACACATGTCCGCTAATAATCATCATTCAAAATCGAATTTGTGCTCCTACATAACAGTACTTGAACCGAGAAATCTTTTTAACGTGTTTCTAATCTTTTTAATTACATACTGTTATTGTTTTAGCTTTGGTTAGTAATTTTTACATATCACTCGGGATTGTGGTAACGGGAAATAACATCGTGAGAATCATTGAGCTGAATTTTAACACCGCTGAAAAAAATTACTAGTGTATAATGTGAATTTATATTTGCATATTTAATTAGATATCATTTAATAAGTATCTACTTGTAATTATTGTTACAATTTGAAAAAACTGATTTGCATATCATAAAAGTTTTAATTTTCAACGATTGTGTAAGGACACGCATATATTTTAAACATGTCTTTAAGTAATTTATCTATTCGAAAAAGAGAAAATGATTTAATACCTGTTGTTGTATTTTTAACATATATTTTGAGGTCGTTTAAATATTCGAGAATATATTTTATAATGGGGTTAGCACATTCTTATATGATATAAATATAGCAAAATATTTTAGTGATAGAAATTTTTTTAGAAAGTGAATTTGCAACTAAAAACAGACAGGGGCGGATTTAGAGGTGTTCTGGGTGTACGGAGCACGGCGCCAATAGGGTTTTCCCACTAATTTTATTTTAACAATTTGTGTCGTGAAAATGATATAACAAAACATTTTATTAATTTACAACAATTTACTTTTCTAATAAGAATTATTTCTAAGAAAATATCGTTAAAACAACTTGCTGATAATTTCACTGCTTTTTAAAACGGGCATTTTTATGCGCCAGAATTACGCATCTACCCGGAAAACCAATGAGATTATGGATATAATTAGTTTGTAATTAGATTCTAACTGTGTGTTAAAGAAAGCTTTCCTCTAAAACTTCTCAGAATTTCAATTTGTAATGCTTGTACTGTGATTGGTCTAAAGCAGTGGACGTGTAAATATTGGCCAATCAAAATCCAGATAAATGTCGCACAAGTTATTCGTGAAAGCGTCGGACGTTAATATTTTGTACTGTAGTTTAGGTTTAACCTTCACCGACATTACACATCAGATGACTAACCTAAAACGTTAAATTTATATTTTTATGTTTGTATTGCTTGGAGAGAAAATATTATTTTATCAGTTTCTGATTTATGTTTTATTAATTCTACAATCAAAATGGAATCAAGTGGAAGAGGGATATGTTAAAGGTGCCGCTGATAATTTACCTAAAGTAGAAAAGTGCTGAGTGCTGTCAATAAATAGAGGTTATGTTATGTTAACAGAGACCAAGATTAATAAACAATCTTGAACAGAGACAACCTCTGTGATTGGATTTCAGGGTGTTGACGTCACAACGCGCCAATTTATGGCTGTTTAAAATGAACCCAATATTTTTCAAACTTCAAGTTTTTTTTTGTTACTATTAGTAAAATTAATAAGATAATAAATATGCCATAAATCATTTTTTTACGTGAGTTAAGTATTTCAGCAATCTTTTTTTTTTCTGGGAAAACCCTATTTTCCGAGGAGTGTGGCATTTTTACAGAATTCGCTGCAATAATTTGCTCAAAACACAAATAGGTAATTAAAGGTTTTATGAAACCTGATTATGGTAGATTTGCACATTATTTAAAAAGAACCTGAACTAAAACAATATTCTTTTACTGTTCAATGTTGTTGAATTTTAAATAGATACCTAACCTATACTATCTTATTTAGACGACCCTTGAATATCTATAAAGGTGGCATATTTTATTCTCGCACAGTTATAAAAAATGTCTAAATTTGCCTTCTTCTAGTTCAATTTTAGTACAGTACAAATGTAAAATTATTCAGTTTTGTGCTGTTTGTTTCTAGAATCATTGTCTGATTTATTTTTGATAGAATTATTTTGTGACTACTTAACTTGTGGTGACTTAATTGTGATACAAAAATATTATTTTATTAGTTTAAAATGGGAGCCATGGCCCCCTAGATCGTAAAAAAATTAAAAAGGCAATATTAAAATAACCAATTTTTCCAACGCCGGGCGTCGCACATATGTTTTTTAACGACTAATCAGGTATTCTAAAAAAAAAATTTATTTGCGTTGCGATATGCAAAATCCTCGTAATAAGTAGAAAATGTATTTGATTTTATTTTATGAAGCAATAATAAAAATACATGTTATTCTCCCTAAAAATTGTTTAAACAAGATTTTTAACCTTGACCCTCCTTAATTTGGGTCTGGATTCGCACCTGGCAAGCTACCTCGCGCAGTTGTCTTGATGTATAAATGAATTGGTGCGCATTATTTAATGGTCATTTCATTGGGCCAAACTTTTATGAAGGATACGTAGATTTTCTTATAGATACATTGCCGGAACTTATAGAAGACATTCCTTTGAAGGTACGGAATTTAATGATACGATCTCTCAAATATGGCAGTGCAGTACAAATAAATACCTGTCATTTAAAACTTTCAGTAATCGCAATGCTTATGGCCATAAGCGCAGACCGTAGGTTTGTGGCTGTTGACCTGTCACAATTGTGAGGTTATGTGTTATTAGTTTTCCCACCATGCACCACCTTGAAAAACGTGCAGAAGCCGTATTAAGCGATCCAACGATCTGTCAAATATGACCTACCATAAGTCGCGAAAAATTTAAATTATGGTGAAACGGAATATACAGTGTGACCCATTTCAACCCTTAACACCCTCATGAAAGTTGTATTTATTAATCGATTTTGACTGGGATTTTTTTTTTAAATACAACACCAAAGACTTCACTTTTGGACAATCATCATATTTTATTTTTAAAAATCTTTTTCTGGGGACTAAAATTTAAGAAATCGTATTAGCAATTTTTTTACGTAAAATCTGAATACATCCCTGTATTCAGCTCCCTCTTAAATCATGTACGGTCGTGAGCAAAAAAAATAGGACAAGTCTTATAACGGTATTTTGCTAAACTCTAGGTGTGTACATCTAACTTTAATTTTTGTGACATTGTCAGTTAGTTGTCATAATTTATTGCAAGTGTGCAAAAAACTAATATGTCTCATATAAGCGATTTAGTTAAATCTGGAGTTATTGCTAAAGCAGAAAATGGATGGTCAATGAGACAAGTTGCACTGTGTTATAATATTGACAAAAATTCGGTGTGTAACATTTTAAGAAAGTGGAGAATAACCGGTACGATTAGTAGAAATCCTGGATCAGGGCGACGAAGCATATTGTCAGAAGACACCCAAGAGTCCCACCCTGTAAAATAATGGGGAAGGTCGCCGTGGAGTTATTACTAAATTGAAAATAAATACATATTTTTATATTCAATTTTGTACTAGAAACTTTACAAATAACTCCACGGGCGACGGCAATAGGAGATTTCCGGTGGCGTGATATGCGAGGTAGCATTCTAATAAAATAGTGTCATACTAGAATATCGCTGACTCGGATATCGGGCCAACGGAAATGGGTGGAAAAATGAAAAAATGAATGAACGGTAAAGGAGTCGATAAACAGCTTCGCAAGAGGCAAGTTCGCAGTTGGACGGTGAATCTCCTCAAGAGGCAGTTGCCAAGTACCGCGGTCCGGCCTAGGGCGAATAGCGTAACGGGCCGACGTTACTTTGGGGGACTTCCGGAAAAGAAGAGAAAAGGCCCGAAAGGGTGAAGGCGTAAAAATAGTGTGAGTGCTTCCCCCACGTCGACGGTTCAGCCACCATCCCAGGAAGATGTACTTGTATGTAAGCATGTAAGTAAAACCACTATTTCTATTGTGTTAACTGCATGTCTTTAGTTCTGGAAATATATATATATATATAGTTAAAGGTTAAAAGTCTTTTTATTATATTAGATTGAGTGAAATAATCTAACCCAAAAGCACAAGCGACCTCGGCCTCTTAAAACAAACTACTTTAGGTCGAGCGCCAAGCGAGTAACCCCTAAAAAAGGGGGCCAGTTTAACCCCCGGCTCGACAATATCAACTCAATAACAAGATTTGCAATTGGTAAATGCTTTAGTAGAAAATTCATTTTACTCAGTTATTCAGGCTGCTGAAGAAACGAATTTTCCTGGATCGATTAATACTGGTGGCTGGCGAGTAAGAGAATCGGAGCTACGCTGTCATGCAGCAGCACAGAAATACTCACTTAAAACTGAACATAAAGAAGCTCGAATAGGATTTGCGCTTGAATTTTCAGCGCATGATGTAAATTTTTGGAACAATGTAATCTTTACAGAAGAAAAAACTTTCCAGTCAACACACATCTATCTAACAAGGATAAAAGGGGTAGATTTTCCGTCAATATGTGGGCTTGGATATCGGCACGTGGTCCTGGTGTTTTGTGGCATATTGAGGAACTATTTAATAGTGAAATGTATATTAGGATTTTAGACAATATTATGCTCCCTTCTGTGTCACAATTATTTCCTAATAATGAGTTCATATTTCAATAAGACAATTGTTCCGTTCATACTGCTCATACCGTAACTAACTGGTTTCAAGACAACAACATCAATGTTAACTGGCCCAGTCATAGTCCATCTTAACCCTGTGGAAGAAGTATGGGGACTATTCGTAAGAAGTATTCAAAAACGAAATGTGAGACCACGGAATGCCGAAGAATTACTGTAAATAGTAAATAATGCATGGGAAAATAATGATTATGGTATAAGGTTATTTAATTCTATGCCAAACAGACTAATAGAAGTTATAAATAGAAATGGTGCAATAACGAAATATTAATATTTAGTTTCTTGTTAAGTAGGATATCCTTTGTCCTTTGATCCAGGATTTCTACTAATCGTACCGTTTATTCTCCACTTTCTTAAAATGTTACACACCAAATTTTTGTGGTGTGTTATAACGCAGTGCAATTTGTCTCATTAACCATCCCTCATTTACTATAGCAATAACTACAGCATTAAAATAAAAAATAAATTAAAAGTAATATCTGTTTTATTTCGGCTACTTATTACATATTCAAATAGAGACAGATTTACATTAGAAAAAAAAGTTGTCCTATTTTTATCTGCTCACGACAGTACGTATGGTGCCCATTATATTTAATTTAATGTTCAATTTTCGTTAACGATGAACAGTCTTTTACCCTTTATAACTACTTCAGCGATTTCAGAAAATAATTTTGTTGAGCTTGAGCTGTAGCTAATGAGTATCAAATAATCCTTTTTTTTTTAAGAAAGTTCTGCTGATTTGTTGTTCTAGACTTGCAAGCGAAGATATTATTTTCTTTATTAAGCCTTGAATTGGCCATGAAAAGGCGATTGTAGAAACAATAAAAAAATATTGTTAACTGTCATTTTAGGTGTGAATAAGTTCTGTGTGCTAAATATTTGTAAAAATAAATGATTTGTTATGGAACAGATAAATTTGAGGCACAAAATTGAAATAGTTCGTCTGGTTGGTGATAATGCTCGTTCGATAAAAGAAGCAGCTGGATGAGTTTAATGTTAGGCATTCCAATGGACCAAACGTCAGTAGTACCACTAAATACAATATAAATAAAGTTTTCAATGACACAGGCGCCGTATCAAAACATATTATCAGAGGCAGAAATCACGAACATTTTGTAGGTAGATATAGTGATAAAATTTTGGAATATTTTCGTAATATTTCTAATTCCAACTTAAGAAGTGCCAGTCTTATATTTAAATATTCCAAGAGAAACTATTAGAAGATGTCTTTTAAAGAACCATGATTTTTTTTTTATGGGCCCAAGGAGAATACTTCAGTAATTCTAATTTCCTTAAGGAAATGTTATATATCGACGAAGCCACTTTCACCTTCATCGGTACGATTCCATCCCAAAATTCTCGCTACTGGTCAGTAGAAAATCCAAACTGGGTTATCAATTGTAAAAGACAATATTCACTAAAACTAAATGTTCGGTGCGGGACACTCCATAATAAAATTATTGGTCCAATCTTCTTTGAGGGAAATTCAAATAGATTCCAATTTTTTGATTTTTTGAGGAATGAATTTTCGGAAGCACTAAACATTTACCTGTTCGTGACCCAGTTAATTTAAAATTTTAGTTAGATGGGTGTCCTGTACATAATGCAGTGATAGTGAGACAGTGGTTAAATAATCATTTTCGAAATCAGTGGATATGTCACAAGAGCTCTCTAATTGAATTTCCACTTAGGTTACCGGATCTAACACCAATGGACGTTTTCCTTTGGGGTATTGTTAAGGAATAGGTATATAAATCGAGATTCCAGACAATTGAAGACCTCCGAGCTAGAATAAGGAACGCATGTCTAGAAATTACCCCAACACAATTAAGATTAGTGACCAATAGTATTAAAAAAAGATATGAAAAATATATTACATTGAACGGTGGTTTGGTGGAAGCTTCAAAAAATTAGATGTTTCTTTACAATCTTCATTTATTGCATTACATATAGTTGTTAATAAATTTTTTTTTAGTGTATCTTTGTTACAATTATTTCATGTCATTGTTATTGGTTCCTTGTTAATTTTGCGGCGTGATTAGCGTCATTATATTTTCATTGCTTATTAGATTTAACTTTGTTGTCTGTTTTTGATGTTTATTCCATGACTTACTATGTCTGCAATAATAAGTGCGTACTAATATTTTCATTTATAAATTTATATGCAAAAATTTTATTAATTCGTATTATTTTATGAAATTTGGTACTTTGGTACAAACCCATTTAGGAGGGAGCTGAATACAGGGATGTATTTAGATTTTACGTAAAAAAACGCTAATATGATTTCTTAAATTTTAGCCCCTAGAAAAATCGCAGTAGTTAAAAATAAAATATGACGTTTTGTCCAAAATTGCAGTTTTTGGTGTTGTATCTTTAAAAAAAAACCGGCCAAAATCGATTAATAAATACAACTTTTATGGGGGTGTTAAAATTTGAAATGGGTCACAATGTATATTTTTCATACTAAACATTTTTTTAACGAACAACGAACTATAGATAATGGTTACATACCAATTACATATATCATGTAGAATGCTAATGGTATGTCATGCTGCATTGAAAGTTGATTTACTGTTCTAAATGTTCAAAATACTGCGGTAGTGCAATAGAATATTCAGTGAAAAGTATAATGTTCGTTGAAAAGTATAACGTTTATAATTTAATTAAATTAGTCATATGAGTGCCTCATCGTTTAATGTTTCATGTAGAAACCTACTAAAAATGTATTAATAGACGGGTACTTTCATAATACTTCAAAAGTAATTAGTGAAAATTTTTTTATTAACAAATTTTGAATTATTTAAGCAAAAAATATGAATATGATGAACTAGTTCCGAATTATTTCTAGAGCAAACATAATAAGTATGTAAACCAAACTCTCACAAAATAACGCATGTTTATTTATATCAGATATTTATCTATTTATAAATAGGCATTTTATTACAATATATTATACATAAGATATGTAACTAATTAGTATTTTTATATTCATAATGCGATAATTAATTTGTGAATAGTTACACCGTTGTACAAGGACAAATGTATCATTCGCACATAAAATAGGTATTAGACATTTTTTCCTATTCATACTCTATTATCATATTAAAATGACAATAAATAAACTATATTTTTAAAATAAAAGTAATTAGAAATCTTTGCCCGCTTTTTCAATTTTTTTGCCTTCTTTTTTATTTTGCAATGTTAATATCTCACGTAAGTCATGTGTAATAACATGAATAACTTGTAGTTTTTATATCGTAACACCTGTTGATTTTGATCATGACACGGCACTTAATAGCCTATTAAAGTTGTAATAATAGTAGAGTAAGGTAGTACTTTTTTAAATATATATTTATTTAATTCAAGGAGTCGGTAACAATACAAATCTATAGAACTTGAGATAAGTCACTTTGAAAAAGTAATTAAAGCGAGACTATACTCATACCTGAATAAATTTAACCTATATGATACCCAATATGATTTCAAAGAAGGAATCTCCACGCAAGATGCAATGATAAATTTCACAAATAATATTTATTTGGCTATTGTCTGAAAGTTATTTGTGGCATTCTTCGAATATTCTTTCCCATTATTTGGGTTTTTCTACCACATGTATTATTATCCTCTTCAAAACAAATCACCGAATCTACAAAATAATAGAATTATTGGAAAAAAAGCCTCTGCGCCCGTGACGTTTACGTCAAAGGAAAAGTCAGAGGTTATGTTTTGCAAATATAAATCGGAATAAACACAGAAATAATGTATTTAGCTGACGTTTCGGAATGTAATCTCTTTCCGTTTTCAAAGCTTTTGGCGTTAGATGAAGGAAAACCTTGTCTATGTACATTTATTGATCTTTAAGGTATTTGACGCAGTCAGCCATGAAATACTCTTACAGACACTTGAGGATATTGGAGTCAGAGGCACCTGCCTAAAGTTTTTCAAAAGTTATTTAACAAAGAGAATTCAATCTGTGAGCGTAAAAGATACACTGAGTGAATCACAAAATGTTGAGTATAGAGTACCACAAGGCACGGTGTTAAGACTGCTATTATTTTCTGTTTATGTTTATTATTATTTTTTATATATACATTTATTTAACGTCGGCCTATATCCGCTACTGAGGCCTAACGCCGACGCCTTTATTGTCTGAAAGTTATTTGTGGCATTCTGCGAGACATTCTGCCTTTAGACGAGCTACCACCAACCAGGAATTTTGCCGAACCTCTTCCCTTAAGAAGAGCAGGGATCTTTTACTTGCTTAACATTTAATAGACAAGGGACCGACGGCTTTACATCCCCTCCGAAGGATGGTATATCCCCTATACAACCCTCGCCTACGGTTGTAGAGCTTCCGCGCATACACTGATATTTTTTTTTTATACATTTATTTAACGTCGGCCTATTTCCGCTACTGAGGCCTAACACCGACGCCTGTAGACGAGCTACCCCCAACCAGGAATTTTTGCCGAACCTCTTCCCTTAAGAAGAGTAGGGATCTTTTACTTGCCTAACATTTAATAGACAAGGGACCGACGGCTTTACATCCCCTCCGAAGGATGGTATATCTCCTATACAACCCTCGCCTAAGGTTGTATAGCTTCCGCGCATACACTGATATACAAGCCGCTTTAAGATGGGTGAGGCGAGGACGTCGTCTTCGTTGGAACGGTCACCAATCCAACTACTAACCACGCCTAACGTTGCTTTACATCGCATATCGCAGTATGTACATAGTAAAGACGCATCTACTCTCGCCCCCCATACACTGATATACAAGCCGCTGAAAGATGTGTGAGGCGAGGACACGGTTTTCGTTGGAACGGTCACCCATCCAACTACTAACCGCGCCTTACGATGCTTTACATCACATATCGAAGTATGTACATAGTAAAGACGCACCCACGCTCGCCCCTTCAGTTTATGTAAATGGAATATTTACTTGCAAAGCACAGGCAAAATAATCACCTTTCCTGATGATATTGCAATTTTTTTATAAAGTTGACACGTGGGATGAATTAATAAACATCGTAGAAACTGATTTAGCTACTATAAAAAATTGTTTAATCATAAATTGTTGACACTTAATTTTGAAAAAGCTTTTTACTTACCTTTTAGCTATATCAGATCAAGGCTTCTATCATTTAATTAAATTAATTACTAAACAGGTTATTCTGCCAAAAACAGAAATAAATGTGGAAAACTATAAAAAAACTAGTAAACAATGGTAGTCAAGACACTCCAAATCGAATCGGTTTTGGAACTGGTGACAGGCAGAAAGTTTCACTTAACATCTACTAGAAACGTTGCAGGAACGCTTTCTTAGAATAATGCTGTATAAAGATAGGTACCTATACGTAATTAGTATAAGTAAACTGAAGTATTAGCCAAGTATTGCATAAACCTTCTCTATAATTTTGCCGCTTGCTTTCTGTGTTATTTGAGTCATCTTGTACTACCACTTTTGTTGCACTGCTTGCCCTCATAACTGCATATAGTAGGTTTAATTGAATAAATTGATATTGTTTATAATATTATCAGTTTTACTATTTGCGTGTGAACGTCTAATTTCCCAAATTGATCCACTGGAGTACCGTTTCTCCACTTGAGCTACTCAGCATCGCGTATCCGGCTTGTGGTAGTGCGTTAAATCACTCAAACTAAGACTGGCGTCCGAACTAAAACCAAAAACTCGTTTCCTGGGCTCGTCACCAGCTGGGTGGAGCAAATCGCACCACAGTATCTAGAATAGGATAGACATATAGACAGATGCGTTATTTTGGATTCAGCAGATAAAAAATATATCGGACATTCCCAATTTAAAAGTGACTATTCACTTGCTGAAATCATTGCAATTTGTTAAAACTTCAATATGCATTTTTTGCGGTATAAAGAAGCAAAAGGTATAAAAAAACAAAAAAAAACGCTATTGAAAAGCTAAAACAAAATATATGATGGAAAATATACTTAAATAATTATAAATTGAATTATAAATGAAAGGATTTTATAGCATTAATTGAAATGTTTAAATACTTTTTGTATTCTTGGTTCATATTAATAAATTCTCAAATATAGCGTAAAAGTTTTGATTTTATAATCACTTTCATTCGGTACCATTATTTATAAAGTCAACTGTGTCAGTGAAAATATTTCAATAACATAACTCTTTGTGGGAACAAAAGCCCGGTATTTGCACATACATTATTACATAACATAAAAACCTATAGAAATATCATAACATTATGGTAACACATAACAGAATATCCCAGTCTTAAAATTATATAGTGGTAGGTACTTTTATTTATTGCAACAATTAAAAAACTTTTTGTAGGATATTACAAATGTAATGTCACAAAAAAAATATATCTAATTGTCCAAAATCTTATAAAAATTATATTTATTATTGATACTTGTGGATCCTTTAAAAAACCAGACATTAAACTATATCAATATTTTGGTCATAGGTATTCTGTTTGGAAAATACTAAGACAAAAAACGCCCATGAACGTGTTGTTACTTTTTCTTTTAACATTCTTATAAATTATACCAAATAGTCTAAAGAGAATTTTACATATTAATCCAATTTTGGATTCATTAATGATTATTACAAAGAACGAATACTTTAATTATTTTGTGGCTCAAATTAGCGGGATGGCGGAGCTAATATGGAATAATGTGAAAAGTTACCGTTAAGCATTTTTGAATGAAGTGTGAACACGTGAGATACTCCATTAATTTAAAAAATAAAAATTGATTTTGGCTGGAGAGCTTGATTGAGACTCTGGAAACGCATCTTGCACTTAATTTTGCAATTTTTTGAAATTCAGGTAGATTGCACTTAAATGGTTTGTTGGGGCCAAATGCTTCGGCCTATATATGATTCAGAACTTGGAATGCACTGTATTGTTTATTTAGCACTTTGATTTATTTTTTTGTCCATGGCCGGGTCAAAAGCTTCACCCTGTATATACTTTTCTTTAAATGAGAACACTTTGTTTAAACGAAATTAAAAGTATTTATTTAATGTATTGCACAGAGTTGATTATTTATTTTTTAAATTAAATTTTGTTTACAAAAGAACTATTATTTAACGTTTCGACAACTGAAATTTCAGTTTAGATAGGATTTTATTTAAATTTAATAAATGTCTGAGAAAATTTACTTGTTTTATTTAGATGCGCGAAGACAGAATATGATTTATTTAGAAAAGTTTTACTTGGTTCCGGCCAAGGAAGTAGCACGGTCACACGATTTTATTAATTTAAGCGTCAGATGAAGTAACATTTAAACACTTAGGGTTTTTGTAAATTCAATTGCGTAGCACAGAAACTAATTCTGAGGTACACCGGAAACTGGGTTAGCTAAGCTCGTCATACTCGGCTATTTATATGTTTCGATGGGGACTTGGCTCGCCGAGATCTGGATAGAGCTGGAAATGTCCCCTGACACTCTATGGGGTTCGAAATTATAAAATATTGGGTAATAATATAGAAAAATAAGAATTGAGTATCGAAAAATATATGATAATTACGGCATTGAAAAATAGATTTTTTTTATATATAAATGAAGTTTGGTTTTGAAAATATAAGCGACAACTGTCTTAATATATGACGAAAATTGCACCGGTCAAGTAAACTAATATTGGAAGTCATTAAGCCACATTAGTCATAGTAAAAATTTTCCAATAGGGACATCGCCGGTGTTGAAATGAAGTGGAAGTAAGTTTTGCTGGCTGTAGTGAAGATAGCAACATGATACTGGCAACGCGTACGGAACATGTGAATTGGAAATAAGTTTTGATAACAGCATGTTGGTAAGGATGCTTTGATGAATGTGATGACGACTTGTAGGAAATGTGAACAATGTGTGTTTTGATGTATGAATGAAAGATTGAAGTAGAAGTTGATTTGAAGAAAAAAATAGTTTATAGAAATTTTTCGGAAGTGAATTAAAATATTTTGACTAGAGGTTTGGAAAGTGGTTTTGATGTGAATCGATATGATGAGGAGCCTGTATCTTTTAAGGAAGTAGTTACTGGGTTTACTTCCCATTTTTCTAATCGGTCAGACAATATTTCACAAATAACACTTTTTGAAAATTATTCTAAACTTTATTTCTAATTCTATTTCTTCGTTCTAGGTCCATTCCAAAGGTCTAAAATTTGGAATCTACGAAGACTACGGTAATTATACGTGTGCGGGTTATCCAGGTGTACTAGGTTATCTACAAAAAGATGCCGAAACGTTTGCATCTTGGGACGTAGATTATGTTAAATTGGATGGCTGTTACGCGCACCCTAGTGACATGGATAGGGGCTATCCAGAATTCGGGTTTCACTTAAACAGAACGGGTCGGCCGATGATTTATTCTTGCAGTTGGCCGGTGTATCAGATTTACGCGGGTATGCAGCCAAATTTCTCCTCAATTATCGAACATTGTAATATGTGGCGGAACTTCGACGATATCCAGGATTCCTGGGCGAGTGTGGAAAGTATAATCGACTATTACGGAAATAATCAGGATGTTATTGTTCCAAATGCTGGACCTGGACACTGGAACGATCCAGATATGGTAAGTTTTTGTATTTGTATTTTATGATAAATTATTAAGACCGAGGTACGTTAATACCACAATACCAAGAACTTAACAGAAAATATAATCATTTCAATTTCATTGTTATCAGACTGAAAGTGAGGTTAATGTTGAGTAAATTATCCAAAGGATAAAATTAATTAAATCACTGAGCGTTTGAAATAAAAAAAATGCCGGTCTAAGCCTACGACTGTGTCCTAAAAATAGTCACATACTGGTGTAACTTATGTACCCGGCGTCACTTTTTGATCGGTTTCATGTATAAGACAAAATGAAAGATAAAGGAATTCTACGATGAAGTGTTTTTTTGTAGGTGCCAGGGTTTTCTAATAACGGATGAAGTAGTATATCTAGCTGCCCTGAGTTCGTAATATTACATACGCTTTAATAAAGAAATGCAATAATTAAAAAAAAAATCGAATTGAAAGAAAATAATAAACATTTCATAGGGCCAGGGCATTGGCATTTTAGTACATTTATTGCTTATAAGAATTACCTTTGATATAATTGAATATTTAACGTAAAAAATTTATTTTCAGTTCGTATCCATCTTAGAGTTCCCCATTATAACAATTACGCAGTTTTTCAGTAATTGTAAATTTAAACATTCTGTAAAATATTCAAAAGTTAACGAAAAATAATTACAAATTATAGGTCGAAGATCAAACTCCTCGATTACATTATTTCGTTTTATTGGAAATTTTATATTTTATCACGAACTATTTCGAAACTTGCGTATTCTGAGCCTTTTTATGCAGATGGTACTATTTTTCAGCACAAACGCAAGGTTTTGAATAAGAGCAAAAATGTTAAGGCGAGTGTTTTTTGTTTATCTGAAATATGAAATGTTCAGTAACATAAAATAATGCTTTCGAAAAAGTAGACTTCCACTACTAGAACATTTTTTCGAAAGCCAACAACAACTGTAGTATTGCACAGTTGACAGTTAAAATGTTTAAAGAACTGGCACTTCCAAACCTCTAATATTAGGACCTTAACATTTGGAGATATTGCTTACATGTTCTAACCAACCTCTACAATATTTTTCGACTACACGGAAATAAAAATGGTACCTAGTTAAATTTTAAAACCTGGTCTCCTAAACCTTGATATCAATAACCTTGAAATTTGACGGAGAAATTCGTTAAGTTTTAAAACAAAATATATATATTAAAAGATGTCTTTATTTCCAAAATTTTTTAGAACTTTTATGAATACATTTCAAAATTTTCGATTCAATTTTTCTAATTTTTGTTTTAATCGGCATCCTGGCGTAGTATAGCCACAGAATTTATAACATTAATCAGAACACACACACAGACAATACACGGCGACCACTCCCTGCAACATGGCCATGTGCCGCAGCTGCGACTCGAACTCAGAAGAGGACAGCGACTTGCCGTGTTGTCTTTCACACAATTGCTGTCTAACTCATTGATACCTAACACGTAGAAAATGCCACTTAATACTGATTCCCTGCCAGGATTCGAACCCGAGACTCTTTGGTCTCAAGCCAAACAGTACACAATGCAATACATTTTTATTCAAAATTGAAACATAGATAGTTAGAAAGTTGAACAAAATCGCGTAGTCAAAAAAAATATATATATCTACTATATGTACTCCTATTTGAGATACCAAAGAGTAAAAATAAAATTGGTAGATTAATTATGGAATTGCTATTTACGTTATTATACTTCCTCCTTGAACAGAAAAACTTGTCTCTCAAGAAACACGATTGCTTCCGTAAAACCAAATCGTTTTTTACTTTTGAGTTTGATTTCCTAAAATAAATAAACCAATAAATTAAATACTGGTTTTTACTTACAGGAACATTTCAAAGGTCCATAAAAAATGTTAGCCCTGAAAATATGTAATTATTTGTTTCATTTTATTATAGATAATTTTTGCGCATATCTCAAGAAATTGACAACTGGTAAAATTGGCTTTCAAAAATAATTATAAAACTGGAAAACTTCAAATTATATTACAAATACACACTTTTCTTATTGTAAAAGAAGTAGGTCAATTCTGAAGGTTATCCACCAATAAAAATTCATTCACATTTACAATATGTGAAACAAAAACATTTTTTGTGGATATATGATATATCGGTAAAATTTTGAATAATATTCTTACCTTGAAAGAATTAAGGTCACTGACCACTTGAAATTGAGAAAGGAAATTAACATTAAATACTTATAGTGTTATTTAAAATAGAGTATTTGCAAATCGCTCTTCAACATAAGTATCTAAACACACGCTGCTATTGTTTCCTAAATTATTTCTTCCCAACAACAGTCCAAATCTATAAAATTATAATGTTATGTAGAACATAAATATTTAATAAAATAAATTAAGCGGCCTGATATCCGCCCTATTCATCATCAACTTCCTGAAGTTAGTGTCTTGCTTAGTACTTTTCCCGTCTCAGTATATTATGACAGTTTACTATCATTAATGCGCAATATTGTCAGCGGTATAATTCTTTTTGAAAATTTCACTTAATTGTAATATCAATTTTTATTCATCATCTAACGAAGAGAGTTTGAATTATTTTATTTATATTCATGTATGTTAAGTTAACCTGACTTCGCTCCATCTAACACCACAACTGTCGCGATACTTCATGCCGTGGATGTCTGGCTGGCTCCGGGTCAGGTGCCAAGAAGATGTTATGTATTAGTTAATTATTAATTTATTTTACTTTGGGTTGAATTGATGTGTCTACTCAAATCCTCGCATTTTATCTAGCATGTTTAATTCTCATTGGAAAATAATATAATATATAATTTAATTACTGAATTTGAAACTGAGGAAATTGCGTCAAAACATCTTAACTAAATATCGCTGATTAATGTGAAAACATGCTGGCTTTTGGAGTAAACTAGTTTAACAGTAAATTATTCTGTTTCTGCTTAAGGCGTCAGCTGTAAACAAAATTATTGTACCGAAATATACTTTTTTCATGTCTCACAGGCACTATCTTTCACACGAAATGAACGTTAAAATGCTATTTTGAAGTGTGACGTATTCTATTTTTTTTTTTGTTTATTTGCCAGGATAAATAATTTATAAATTATTTATGAAATTATTAATATGCAAATAACAATGAAATTGTTATTTATGCGACAAGTCGAAAAAGTGAGTGTTTATTATCCAATGAAGCCATTAGACCGAGTTGGACAACACTTCAAATACAATAACACTTTTTGCACGAATTTACATATATAATTTTTTCAATGATTATATAAAGATCGAAAATCATTAACTTGTCTCGTGAATCAATTATGAATCAATCTATTACGAATATAGATAGATAGATAGAAATAAAATATTCACAGCAATGGCATCCAACATCTTAATTTAAGTATACATGATTACCATGTCAGTCAAACAAAATTTACAAAACCAAGTCAAACGTTATTAAGTTTTCTATTATTAGCGAGTTTTGTATATAAAAAAAGTATTAAAAATAGTAATGCCAATGAAGTGTTGCCCCCTCCTGCAGTCACAGCCAATGCAAATAAAGCCACGTTAAGTTTGTTGCCCGAAAAATATATAAATCATAAGAACAGAACAGATCAGAAGTTGGTTTTATTTTATTTGTAAAAATGCCATGTCTAATAATGGACAAAGAATAATACATTTGCCAAAATTCCTTATGAAATAGTTATTTACGTAACAAGTCTCAAAAGTGGTATATTACTGGACTAGTGGACAAATTCCAGGGCGAACCGTAGGTAAATCCTTGAAGCCTGCGAGCCCTAAGCACTTTTGGGACGTGTTATGTACAATATATTTTTGTAAATGAGCACAGTGTTGTACCGTAAACACCACATTATTAAGTTTTACATTTTTACAACGAGAACCCTTTGTTAACAAATTTTAACAATTTTTTTAACAATCGAAAATTTTTAGTTTACAGAATGGATATAAACATTATTTTTGAATAGTAATATTCAACATACGTTTGGAATTTTAATTAAAAGCATAGTTTTTCTGTCTTCTATGTCGTTAATTAATATATTAATCGTATAACCCATAATCAACAAAACTTTAGTAATTGGATAGTGTTCGCCAAAAGCTTCTACTAAGAACTTGTCGATATCTTCTCTATTAAGTACTCCCGACTTCTTTGCTTTATACTCTACGGATTATTTTCTTATAAACGCTGTTAATTCAAAATATTTGCTTATGTCGGTATTTCTACTGGTATAGTCTAGTATACTTTAACTTGGCCTGTGTATGTATGAGTTAATATTTCCGTACGATTTCATTTTCTCTTGTACACAAACATCCAGAAATATTGTCCACGTAGACAATGTTTCTGGAATATTGCTTTAACTTTGTGTACAATATGGGAGAAAATGAAATCGTACGGAAATATTAACTCATACATACACACGCCAAGTTAAAGTATACTAGACTATATATACGTAACACGGCTTTCAGCATCGAATATAAACTCCACAACACATCTTTGTTCGCACATATGCTCGAGAAGTCCACGTCTAAGAAAAATCGTAGTGGCATTATAGTGATATAGTACAAATTTTTTCAATATTTTTCTTAATTTTTCATAGAAAAGCATGTACTAGTAGGAGATCTACATTCTACATGTAAAATAGTGTTCAACTTAGTTGAGTGCTATTTATTTTAAAGAGGTTTTTCCTTATATTGCAACTAAACTCTGTATTCAAGCTTTTCTTCATAATTGAAAGAGATTTGTTAAATAAAAGTTTTATCAAGAATGTAAAAAAGTTACTTCGCTTAATGTCGATTTCTTATTTTCCAGCTTTTAGAATGCCCTGTAAAATTCATTGAACAGTCTGTGCTATATGTATACTAAAGTAATGCCATAATTCAACAAATTCAGCCAATCTTGTTATCTCTAATCATAACCCATTAGTTGGGTTCGGTTAATGATTTATGATTTTGAACAACATCTCACTACTTATATTATTTATTGCATTTCTAATTAAGCTTACGTTATTAACATCAATTCTATGATTGTTATCAAAGGTATATTGTGCAATAATCTATCTTCTAATCAATATTTATTTATTTTTATTTATTTATTGCATACACTGCTCAACAGGTAAAATACCCAATTATAGAACAGGAATAGAAAGTTATAAACACAAATCATAAAAGTAGAGTACAATATAAAACATTAAAAATCGATATAAGACAAAAAAACAAAAAAAAGCATAGAGAATAATATAAACTAACAAAAACATCAATAAATGCAAAGTGTAAATTACAGATAATTAAAAACAAGTTTAATGAGGTACATATGCAGTATTAACTAGAAAAAGACAGGAGGAAATAAAGATTAAAATTTAGTGTAAGAAAACAAAAGTAATTTGTAGGTATTTAAATTAATTAAAAACTTCAGCTTTTATATCATTAAGGCTGCAATTAAAAATATCGAGGTTGCTACACAGTTTATTAAAATTGTTACAGATAGTGAACAAAGGCGAACCTTTTAATAAGTTTGTATGTGGAGTGGGTAAATAAAAACTTGGTCATTACGAGAGTTTAATCTAGGGACGTGAAGATTTAATTTGCAAATTATTCCAGGAACATCAAGATCATTGTGTAGCATTTTAAATAAGAATACTTGAGAGATGTATATTCGCGTGTCGTCCAGAGTAGACAACGAGAACCTTTCAAGCAATTGACTCTGCGGAAAGCCAATAGCTGGATAGATACCATCCGACTTAAACCAAAGTCGTTTAACAAACCGGCGTTGAACTGCTTCAAGGTTGCTCTTATGAACATAGTAACTGGGACACCAAATAAGTGATGCATATTCAAGTTTCGACCTCACAAATGATTGGTAAAGGATTTTCAATGTATCCGTATTAGCAAATTCACGACTGGTGCGAGCTATGACTCCAAGAGCCCTAAAGGCTTCAGAGGCTATGGTATCAATGTGGTTGGTAAATGATAATTTGCTATCAAAGATTACGCCTAGGTCGCGAAAGGTTGTAGGTCTCTGAAGAGTATCACTAACCAAATGATAGTCAAAAAGAATCGGAGATGTTTTCAATGAGAATGACATTACGTTGCATTTACTAGCATTCAAGGGTAGTTTATTTACTAAGCACCAGTTGTTTACTTTACTAAGACAAGCTTGAAGTTGAAAACAATCATCATTATGGTTTATAAATGAGAAAATTTTAAGATCATCAGCATATAACAGGCAAGGCAAATCAATTTCGTCCGTTATGTTATTGATAAATATATTAAAAAATAAGGGCCCCAAAATGGATCCCTGGGGAACACCAGAGGTAGCAGCAAATTCAATTGACTTGAATCCGTTAAGAGTAACATACTGAAACCTATTTGTTAAACAAGACTTGAATAAGAGAATTAATGAGTATGAAAGGCCAATTTTCTCTAATTTGATTAACAGTAACTGATGATCTAACCTGTCAAATGCTTTGGAGAAATCCGTATATATGACATCAGTCTGGCGATGTTCATCTAAGGATCCAGAAATATACTGAGTTATACAGAATAAGTTAGTCGTCGTTGAACGCCCCTTCATGGATCCATGTTGGTGAATAGATATCTTAGACTTAATTGAACAATAAATACTGTCGTGAAGTAGGATTTCAGAAACTTTGCAAAAATTACAGATTACAGAAATAGGCCTGAAGTTTTGAATATCTAATTTCTTCCCCATTTTATAAATAGGACAGACTTTGAAAAGTTTCCATAAGTTCGGAAATTGACAATTTTTTAAAATAAGGTTAGAAATTAGGGTTAGAGGATATGCAGAAATAATAGCACAGTTTTTCAATAGAAATGCTGGTATGGAGTCATTTTAGGTTTAATGCGTTTTAAAACCTGGAGAACTTCTGCCTCATGAAAATGTATATTAACAGTAGGGTTATTATTTAGACAATCGTTATCAATAGAATTATTCACGACGTCTAATGAGGAATCAGAATATGACTGGCTAAAAAATCTGGCAAATGCATCTAAAATATCATGCGGACTATTAAGAAATTTTCATCCAATTCGACTGGGACCCATTTTCCCTTAGGTTTAGTGTGGGTTCCTTTGTTGCAGTCTGATATATTCGCTCACAATGCTGATGAAATTCAAGCATAATTTCCGAAGCACGTGGGGGGGCAGTCTGAAAAAAATGGTAGGTACGGCTCTGGGTTCACACAAATTTTACATCCTTCATCATTAAAACGGTATACAATTTGTTTGCTAAAGTTTAATTGCTAAGATTAGATTTGTGACTGAAGTCTATCATCGGAATTTTTCTTACATACAGCTTGACGCATTCACGACAATTAAATTAAAGTCTACCTGTTGATAGACTACCTAGTTTGCGCATATGTACCAGTTTAAAAATGATTAATTTGATTTATTTATAAATCAGTATAAAACAACAAATATCACGTCATTTATTTCAGAGAACAGGATTTCTGTGGAGGTAGAATGTGTAGGAGAAAATGCAGACTCTACCGTTATAAACTGATTCCTAAAGAATTAATGCATCTGTTTCTCTATTAGCAATGCTTACTACGTTGACATTCTAAGATTTATAGTTCAGTATGTTTATTGATTCTCCAAAAATATCAAATTTATTAATATTTTTATAGTGTCAGTTTCATATTTAACTCGATATTTAATGTCTAAAAGAAGGTTAACCTTCTATTTCAACTTTGCTGTGAAATGTCGAATATAAATTGCGAAAACTGATATTACGAAAGAACGTTTTTATCTTGCATATAAAACAACATCGTTCTAATTATAATCAACGAATATTACTGAACTGATTTGATGATCCATTGAGTGCAATTACATAAACGTTTTGCAAGCATCCTTGTAAATAAAATATGTACATGTTCAACGGTCCACTTAGCTCGAGTCCAATTGCAGAAATAAAATTAACGCATGTCCATATTATAAATCTAATTGAAAAAGATTATACAGGAAATAAACTGTAATACGATTCATTAAGTAAGGCGCGGGCATAGTTATATAATATACCTCTCTTTTATTAGAATTCCCAGGGCTACTTCACATCCAATCGCGAAACTAATATTCTAGTCGTTAAAGGAACGAATATAGGTAATTGTTGAATAGAGTAACATAAGGTTTGTGTAAACATTAATGGAACTTTTACAAAAATAATTTTTATAAAATATTGAGCAAAATTCTATGATTGTCAAAAAAATACGTAACATTTAATTCTACCACAGACATAAATTAACTAAATAATGACTACAAAAATATAATTTTTATCATATAAAATGTGACATTTAATTTTTTTTTATAGAAAACCTTATATTAAGACAGAATTTCCGTTACACAGTCTATCATGTTTATATTTATTCATTTTCACTCCTTCCCGTGCTGATCGGTCTAATATTTATTGTAGTTCCAGTCTACAAAAAAGGGGACAAATTTGACGCCAAAAACTATAGACAAATTAGCCTTACCTCAATACACGGTGAATGCATGGAAAAAATTATTGCAAAAGAATTAACTGAGTTTTTCTTGCCAACAATATTTTAAAGTGCAATCATCATGATTTGCCTGGATGATCAACTATCACGAATTTGTTCCAATGCGTTAATCAGTGGACCCAGGATCTTGACAACAATCAACCTGTCGACGTTATTTGTCTCGATTTTAAAAAAGCTTTCGACTTGGTTCCCCTCCAACGTCTAATCTACGAATTGCAGCATTATGGAGTCAGGAGAGGATTTTGATGTGGCTGCTAAGATTTTCTAGTGTCGAAGTTGCTGCGCTAGATCATGTTTCAAGAAATATTCCAGCGATAAGTGGAGTACCACAAGGATCAGTTTTGTGGCCCCTGTTATTTAATATCTTTATCGTTGATTTGTCTGAGACGCTGACATTCAATTCCGCTCTACTTGCTGACGACACTAAATTTTTTGCCAATCCTTTGGTAGACGACGAGTTGTTAAAAGGAGATATCAGATTAGTCCAGAGTTGGTGCAGTGATACATGCACGGTTTTTCACTTCAGAGCTAATAACCCAAGACATCAGTACAGTGTAAAAAGTAATATAATTTCTCCAGTTAACCAACAAATAGATCTCGACGTTTTAGTGTCAAGAGATTTAAAATGGGAACTTTATATAAGTGCAGTTGTTAAAAAGGTAAATTCGATATGATAAAAATGTCTCCGTAATTACTAACCAAAATTGATTAATAATAATAACCGTTTATTTGTAAGTAAAATTGCACAAGACGCCATTGAACTATCATATGAATATTCAGTTAATAGAATATAAAACAAGCTGAATAATAAGCAATTACATATCAATGGAAAATTAGAAATTAGTAGTATCCCTGAAAGGCGCATACAGACTTTTAGATGAACAGTTAAATATATCACAAATATTTGATATTGTATTATAATTAGAGCAAATCATATTTATGGGGGATCTTAACATAGCATTTGTGTTTGCCAATGAGCTGTAAATTGTAGCAGAGTTATGACTATTAAGCCTTGGCACCAAGAAAATTAAGTGACTTAATATCGCGGGGGAGTCAACCCTATTATGTAATAGCATGTGTAAAAACTTTAATCCGCAAAAAGTCTCCTATACTGTAACGAATTGAAATTAAATCTATTTAATAAATGCTGGTTTTCATAGCCTCTGTTAACCTGCCGTCGATCAGGTAAATGAGATATTTTAGAAATTGTCTTTTAACAGACTCGATGGATTTTATATAGCAGTCATAAATGGAGTTCCAGGCAGGAATGCAGTATTCAAGCTTGGAAAGAACATAGGTGGAAAACAGCATAATAAGCACATCGGTATCATTAAAAACTTGAAACAGTCTAAATACAAATCCTAACATTTTCATGGAGGACGAAACGGTTTGCTTGGTACGTGTAGAAAAACTTAATTTACAATCAAAATAAAGCCTACATCTGACCCAAACTTGAATACGCAGTGTCTGTATGGAGTCTCTACTTTGCGAGAGACATTCATGCTCTACAGCAAACTCAAAGGTGTATTATTCGTCTTTGTCATTCCATCCGATATCTGCCGTATGAGGATCGTCTAAGTGCTTCAGACGTTTAGAAGACTTCGGGGTGAGTTAACTTATAAACTCCTACACGGTCACTATTTGGTAGAGGTTAACATTTTTGTGATAAACAGAGACGAAAGACTACGTTGTCATCAGTTTAAACTAGTGCACGAACAGTGTTATAGAATTTGCCACCAACATTTTCTATCCAATAGAGTTCTGTGATCATGGAACAGTCTTCCAGGTAGAATTGTCAACTCGCCATCTCTAAATGCCTTTAAAAATTCTTACGATAATATAAACGACTTATTATAAAGTATAATGTGACCATACTGATTATGTTTTGTGCCTTTCTTTGATTAACCATGCAGTTTGTTATGCAATTTTGTCTTGTCTATTTTTCGTCTTCGAGTATGTGATAGGTAGTAAATTCGTTATCAAATTTTAACATTTTATATGCGTGTATACGAGTCAATTTAAACGGCTTTCAGAGTCAGTCTCATCACTCATAATATATTTTTGAGAAGAACGAACAGAGGTAACCAATTTCATTTAATAACCGGAATACCGAGAAACGTACATCGATGAAAGGTTTGCCACTTTATAACACCAAATGCAAAAATCTGTCAAAAGCTTGCAGTTTTCGGAAAATTGGAGTTTACTGCTCAATTATCTGCGGAAGTTGCCGAGAATCATGTATTTTTTTTTTGAGAATGTAGCTGACCACCTCCCCATCTTATTTCCTCCGGAATCATCTGACAGACATGCGTCGATAGGAAATGGGTTAACTAACATCCTTCGTCCAATACATAAAAGTAGTATTAATTCTCCCCTCATCTTATAATTCTGCTTGTATTTCCCCTATTGTTTGTTGTTGTCAAACTTGCCACGCACGCTCCTCCTCTTCCTTCCTCTTTATGATATCACTACATAGCAACTGCACCACCTTCCAGTTTTGATGATCTCCGGTCATTTCCTCCACTATATTGTCTGGTGTCAGGACCACTCCCAACCGTCTCTCCGCTTCACTCCTATATCTAAACCACCTGGGACATCTAAAGAAGGTGTGCTCGGGTGTATCCATTTCCTCACAGGAAATGCATAATTCGTCCTCGGTCTTCCCGATCCTCTTCGTGTAGGATCTAAAGGACCCATGCCCCGTTAAGACTTATTGTGTCATAAAATAATCTAGGCTTCTATGGGAACACCACCCACCTTCGTATATTTGATATAAGCCTCTTTGTCCATTGCCCAGTCTTCCCGTTGTCTTCCCACTTCCTCTGCCACATGGCATGCCCTCTGCTCCTTTCTCCTATCTCAGGCCTGCCCTCCCCCCCCCAAATATGGGAGGCCAAGTTGACATCGTATACACAGATTTTTCTTAAGTATTTGATCCTCTAAACCATGACATATTGCTTAAAGAACCAAGTTTCTTTGGTTTTGCTTCTAGTTTGATTGCATTTTTTAAATCATATCTGATTGAAAGGCATCAATTTGTCTTCTATAGAGGCTTTAAGTTCAACGTAATTCATGCAAAATCTGGTATACCTGAAGGTACGATACTTGGGCCGTTAATTTTTAACATATTTGTAAACAATATCATCTCCTAACTAATTGAAATCCATTGTTGTACGCCGATGACATGAAAATTTTTGGTAGTATTAATAGCGAGGACGATACCAAGAGATTACAAGATAACTTAGTTAACCTTCACTCATGGTGTCACAGAAACGAGTTACTCATTAATAAAACAAGTGTTTCACCGTGAATTTTAGCACAAAACATAATTTTTCATTAAGTGAATATGTTGAGATGTGCAACAAACTGAAAGACCTTGACGTTACATGTCACTAAACTCACATTTAATGATCATATCTCCGAAATAAAATTTAGTGCATTAAAAAAATTAGGTTTCATTATAAGAAGGTTTTGAGAACCCCAACACCTTATTTCTCCCATTTAATGCCTTTGTAAGATCTAAATTGGAATACGCGTTGATCATCTAGAATCCAGCTTACCTAATACACAATAACTACATTGAAAGTACTCAAAGGGGCTTTCTTTTCTATAGAATATGTAGTTCCTCGGTATCTTTACACAAACTTATTAATTTCAAATTTGAATTGCTCCAAATTATGGAAATGATTAGGTTTCATGTACCAATTTTCCAGACTAGATCATATAATTTACTTTACTTAAGCACACCTCGAACAATTTCGCTCAAACACTCTCCTCTCTATCCTGTAATATTAACATATTCAATTGTAAAATTAAAGATCTTAAGTAGGAAATTATAAATAACTGAAATTTATTTTGTTACTACTATTATTACTAAGTATATATTCCTTTTTTCCGTTTTACTATTGTATTAAATTATATGTTATGTATATTATTGTATGTATTTATGCTTTGTATTGGTATATATGTGTGTTTATGTACGTTTATATTTGTATACTACGGGGACGGTAGCTTAGTGTGTTAAAGCGCCTGGTTAGCCAATTGAGTTACCTAGCGAAGTGGGTTCGATCCCCGCAAGGCAAGACAATTTTTCATTAAAAGAAATTGCCCCTAGAGTGGTTCGGAGTCCACATTAAACTGTAGGGCCTCGTTTGTCTTTGCCTAGCACAAGATTCTTGAGATCCTCCAGGGGGTTATTTCGGTAACTTGAGAGGCGGTTAAGAAAACATTTTAAGTAATATTTAAGAAACATTTAATTGTATATCCATGTCCTATAATTGGTTTTTCTGTTGGATAGTGTATCAATAAATAAATAAATTATTTATCTTATTTATCAACGATCTAGTTACTTCTGCTGATGTTAACTGCTTACTATATGCCGATGACATGAAATTGTTTTGTGGTACTGATACCGATGAGGATTGCATGCTACCTTCAAAGGACTCTAAATCATGTAAATAATTGGTGCCTTCGGAATAACGTACCTTTAAATATCACCAAATATAACGTCTTGTCCTTTAGCCGAAAAATGAATCCATTAATATTCTACTATGAGTTGAATGGTACTAACTGTCCTAAATAGATCTGATGAATTTAATTACTTGGGTGTTCTCTTTGATTCAAAACTGTATGACTCTTGGATAAATTTTAATTCAAACTATTTAGGGCATAAAATTTCGATTTTGTCATACGCCGAATTTTAAAGCGACTTGCTGAACGACAAGAGCTCTACTACAAGGTCTAATACTGTAGCGCATGAGCTATAAGCGTTCAGTTTAATTATTAGTTTAGTTTCAGCATAAAGTCAATACGAACCAGTATTGAGGCACGTCAATAAAATTTTGTGTTATACCAAAGATCGATAAGAATCTAGACACTTGAGAAGAAAACGATGAGTCAATAACAGTGAAACCGATACAGGCTTAAAAAGTATGTAACGAAAGTAAAAGTAAAACGAGTAAGAACAGATAAAGAAGCCGATGTTTTAATAGTGCCGCGCTTTTACATGCGAAAAAGTATCCAATTGATGTTTGCAATCCTTAATAACGATTTATTATTTAAAAAATTGTAACGGAAATAATGAAGTCCATTTATAGTAATCATTATCATTAAACTATTTCAACATAATAGTGTTGCCACAGACTTTTCATCGCAAGTAGGTTTTTGTCTACTGGAATAAGAACTGGCATTGGTACAACTATTTACAAATTGGTCATGAAATTTGGTGAATCGCATGCTTGATTATTTTAACGAAATAAAGTAATTTAACTTATTAAATAAATATTATAATTCAACGCATTTCCTCTCAAACTGTTCACTTGTTGAGTATAACCAAATCTTATATGTGTCTTTTATATAAGGATATTAGGATATATACATTTACATATACTCATTAAGAAAACTAAACAGAATTATTATAAACTACAAATCGAAAGAAACAAACATAATAAACAATATCTATGGAACACTGTAAACAAAATAAAAAATTATAATAATGCAAGTAAATTAGACAAAATTCAAAATAATAAAAGCAAAATATTAAATTCAAATCATGAAATAGCAAATGAGTTCAATGACGCTTTTATTGAAACAGGAGAACGATTAGCAACCAATATAATGCCCGATAAAAACTGTATCCTTAATGAACGAGTCCTGTCAAATTCATTTTTCATGCTACCGACAAATACAGAAGAAATTAGCGGCATCATAGCAACTCTAAAAAATAAAAAATCTACAGGTATTGACAACATAAATGTCAAAACAATAAAGGGAATTGCTATATCTATATTGGGACCATTAACGTATTTATTTAAAAATTCCAACACGGTTCCCAAAATTTTCAAAATATCAGTAATAAAACCAATTTATAAAGCAGGTGATAATTTGCTGTGTCAGAACTATAGGCCTATCTCTATAATTACAAACTTCGCGAAAATATTTGAAAAACTAGAGAAATCTCGTCTAGATACTTATTCAAAAAAATTTAAAATAATATCTGATAATCAATATGGTTTTCAAAAAGGTGTATCTACTCAAGATGCAATTACCTATCTAACTGATAAGATATATCGTACAAATGACAAAGGATTACCATCTCTAGCTGTATTCTTGGACCTGGCCAAAGCCTTTGATACGGTCAGTTTTCCTTTACTATTAAAAGTGCCGGAAAACATAGGAATCAGAGGAAACACCTTAAATCTTTTTAAAAGTTATATATATGATAGAGAGCAATGTGTGGAGATAAATGGTGTGAAAAGCGATTTTAAAACTATAAGATATGGAATGCCACAAGGGACGGTATTCGGACCAGTGCCTTTCATCATATATACAAACGATTTATTCCAGATAGACTCCTCAGGCGTTATACTCATCTTTTCAGACGATACGGTGGTTTACTATGTCGATAGTACGTGGAATAGTCTAAGCAAAAGCTAAAAAAATGGTTTGAGAATAAAACATTTTTCCTGCTTTTGCCTCGTACAAACCAGCTCTTCCTACTTTTGATACCTTATCTATAACTGACCAAAACAGCACTTTATATACACAAAAAGCTGATAAAGTCAAATACCTTGGTGTATACATAGATAGCAATAAAAAATGGGATCTACATATAGAATACGTAGTCAAAAAATTAAAATCGATAATTCCAATTTTTAGGCATATTACAGATATTATACCTGTAAATAATAGTCTAACAGTATATTATGCTCTAGTGGAATCGCATATAAATTATGGAATCCTTGGTTGGGGCGGTATGAATAAAGTACATTTATACCAATTAGAAACTACGCAGAAGAGACTGTTAAAAATAATATTTAAATAAATCCTATCTTCCCATCTGATGAATTATTTAGTTAAACTAAAATACTTGAAGCGATACAACTATTTTACTATGCTATATGTTTAAATCAATTTAAAAATCAAACAAATTTAAGTAATTATCTCACACCGCTATATGATGCGCCAAAACTATAAAAAATACAAGATAGATTTTATGAGAAAAACATTAGGTCAAAAAAACTATACATACCTCAGTCCAAAAATATACTCTTCATTACTAGAAAGTATAAGAAAATCAAAGACACTCAATGTTTTTAAAAATAGGCAAATTGATTTAAAAAACTATTATTAATGCTAAACTGTGATTACCATTACTGTATCTAAAATGTTTATTCTGAAAATGTTTAGTTTCAAATTTAACGTTAAACCGTTCATATTTCATTGCGTAAAATTTTTTATTGTATAAGATATTTATTTTTTTTCTTTTTGGTTTTTTTATGGTGGACGGGAAATCCTACATGGACACCGGCGCTAGGGTCTGCCACTAGGTGGCGTCCAGATCTCTTACGGTTACAACCCTTCCTGCTTTTTTCATTCTTACCATCACCCCGCCTACTTTTTCAATTGCATCCTTTAATGGGTTTGAAGCATCACTACCACCCTTTACTTCAATTAACATCTCGCCATTCCTTGTTTTCCTCAGGGCTGTCACGTCCACTCCCGTGGCTTTTAGGTCTATCCCTTTGATTTTCATTAGAAGGTCTTTATATGGCACCCCTTCTTTCCTAAGAAATAGGACATCCCTATCTTTTCTTGCTCTTTCTCCGATATTCCTGACCCTTGCAATGGGAGCATCTTGTACCCCTCCAATTTTATGCGGCATTTCCTCCTTGTTACCTCCTCCCTTATTTTGAGGGGAGTACACCACCACGTTTATCTCCGTGCCATTCATGGCAATTTCTACCATTTTGTTTACCCTTTTCCAGTTCTTTTCTATTCTAGGAAGCGCTACTCTGTTTCGTTTGTTCACCACCAACCATTCTTTCCATTTCCTTATATTTTTGTAGGTGCCTATCGTTATTAGATAAACAAAGCGTTTAACTACTTCACTCGTCTTCCCTGCCATTTCAGAGCTTGTCTCGTACTTAACATACGTGAAGCCTTCCTTATTTCCTCTGTCACGCTCGATGTTAACCAGCTCAGGAAATCTTATTTTAAATTGCCTACCTATCCCCTTTTCCAGGAAATCACTTCCATCGGCGCATAATGCCAAATCCATTTCCTCCGTTTCCCAAACCGGATTTTCTACGTTAGCTGACACCCTCTCATAGACCTGTGGGGGTCATTCTCGATCAGCCAGCTTTTTGTACTCACTATAGTCCTTAATTTCGCCGATAGCATCCCTTTGATCGAGGGAATCTGGCGAGGGTGCGGGGTAGGACAGAGATTCTGTTCCCTACCTGCTTGTGTTGCCACATCGACCCTGGTCACCTGTCTGTCAGCATTTACCTTATCTCTTTGACATTCTGTGTCGTACATCTGTTTTTCTATCGTCTCCCATTTATTTTCATCTAACCATTCTCTAACGGTTTTTCTATTCATAGTCTCAACATTACTCTTTAGCCTACTTACAGCCTCTTTAATCTCCTTGTTGATGTTAGGATTATTCTCCACAAGCTTCCCCAAGATATTTTGGTTTTTCGTTATACAGTCCAGTGCCTCCAGTAAAACAAACACTACCGGGTTCTGCTTTTTCTTGTAAGGATTTGCACTATCATCTGTAAACTCTATCGAAGTGTCAAATTGCTTCCTCTTTCTGAGGGTGTCTTCTGACACAGAGTTACTCCTTCTTGTTTGACTAGTGGTCACCAACCGCAAGGTACCCTTGTTGTATTGTTGATACTAGTCTGCCCTGATGCATTATGTTTCAATTTACTACTCATAGCCATTCCCACGAGTCGTGACGTATTCTCGGTCGGGCTTCGGGTGCCGCCCGTTCCGAGGACAAGCCTACATACTGTGAAGGTCGCCCTGTATTCACAGGTTTTAACGATTTCGCTGTCGGTTTGTTATAGAGGTTTTCTCCTCGTGGTCAGGCTAGTTAAGGCAAGTCCCCCGGTCACAATTTCGACACGACATTTCCCTGTGGTGCCATTTTTTTCATTTCCACAAAGGTCGTTGAAGTGTGAGCTGTAATTACGGTATTTAGCGAGTAAGTGGCACAGTTCACTCGTAGCTCGGATTAACCCCGGATGTGTCACTTCCCGTTACCCCACTTCTCAGTGTGGATCCTGAGGTTGAGCTGTCCTTAGTTTTCACTGCTCTCCTTCGACCTTACTGGCTTGGGTGACCCTACCGGGCGCCATATGCAAGACTTCCGCCGGCATTGCTCTCAGGGTCATCGCAGCTACTTTAGCCCCTCCGCCAACGACAAGGTCTCATAGCTCCCTGGAGGGGTATGTGCCAATTTAAAAATACAATAATATACAGAGTGTTCTATTTGAAAAAAATTGAGAAAATTCACTTTGAAACGTCCTGAATTAGCGCTAGTATAAAATACACCCTGTATAATTATAATCAATATTTGGTGATTGTGTCGTTGTAGCACATCCCTTGTATACTTAATTGCAAAATAAATCTTCTTAATTAATAGTAATACACACACAGTGAATTAATTTGTTAAACCTTGTTCCGACCAAAATGTTCATATTTTTTCGAATAACATGGCAACGCCACGTCAAAAATCTGGATGTCGTTGGAATAAATAATATCATCATTACACTATTGAAAGGCCTTAAATATTTTTTCTAATCTTCAGTGGGTATTTCCCCAAAACAATGGAAAGAAGAGTTCGACATGTAGCTAAAAAAAATTATGCATTCAAATTAAAATCATTGGGTGCGTACTTCTAGAATGAAGTTTAATCGACATTTTCTCAAAAATGGCACACATGAGATATTCAAATAACGTTGAGAACTTCTTTGTTTTATTATTTATTATCCCCTTTCTATTGGTATATCAAGTTATGATAGAACGTTAGTATACTTAATAAAAGACAATTCAGTAGACAGTACAATTTTATTAAATAGAAATCAAACTCAATTGAAAATAATTATTATAATAACTCTGATGTTCAAAATACAAACCACCACTTCTAATACATTCACTTGTTGTTCTGTTCACTGGTGGTAATGATGCCTAATCTTATTTCGTCCTTAATTCTTGCACCTGCTTCATTAATTCATGTGAAGTTATGTCATTCGATCCTGGATGTAAAAGTTGATAAGTGTCAAGTGTGGGGATCTTGCTGTCCAATTAAGAATAATATTCCAAAATTACGAATGTACTGTTCAGCACCGGCTTACTGTGAGAAATTTTTTAATGAAAGATTTCCTCTTTGTTAGATTGCGTGCAATGGGTATTATAGCCAGCGAGATCCCCAGACCTCTTCAATTTCACGTTTGCGGATGAGTGAAAGAATTTGTTTACTAAGATAAAGAACTGTCCGCGACCACTCATAAGGGAATTAATGAAGTGGATGCAAAAATTAATGAAAAATAAGATTAAGTGTCACCACCACCGGAGCGAAAAGAACAGCACGTGAATGTATTAAAAGTTCGCATTTTAAAGGTCAATAGCATTAAACCGTATTTAATTGTACTTAATTTCCTACCTAATAAAATTGAACTGTATACAGGAATGTTCTTTTATTGAATATATTAGCATTTTATCATAACTTGATGTGTGGAAAGGAGATACACACACACACATTTGTGAGCGGCGTTGAACGAAAAAGCAGGCCCACCCCTTCTAGGGTAAAGAGCAATAGTCCTGCTCGACCTCATTCATCTCAGGCCATCATCACAGCCAAGGATATTGCAATTTATGTAAGATGTTGATTGTGAATTTGTATTACCGCTAATTTGGTGTCCTATGCAACTTTCAGAATTATAGGGTACTGATCAGTTTTATCATTTTGCAATGTAATTGGTATAAATTCAAAATTTTTTGTTGTATTCGGTATTTTTATAAAGGTATGATCTAGGCAACTTGAAGAAGCAGATTTTGTAATTTCATTAATATACGGTTTACCATACCATTTTGAGCGGCAATATTCAAATACTAGGGTTTTATTATATCGGGTTCTTTACTTATAATATCGATATTTACATCACCAATTAGAAGATGAATTGTATCTTTATTATTGGTTATAATTAACATTTGTTGTAGTTCATGTAAGAATTGCATTTCATTGGTTGATGGTAAACGGTAAACAGATGTAATATTAAAATAAAGTCAATATGATAATACTTAATTACATATCTATGTAAATTTTGATAATATTAGAATTTCAGAATTAGCTTCTTCGTTCGTCTTCTCTTTCAGTATCAATATCTAGCGTCATAAGTGCAAGACAGAAGATTACTGGTTTGAAATATTTTCGACACATATGTATTTTAGGAAAAACCATTAATCGTGTGGGACTATAAATCGTCTACTTATGTAACTCTTAATGGGTCGCTTAGTTATTAAAAACTAAAAGGTAACCTCATATCTATCAAGATACACAAGATTGAAGGCTGTATTATACAACACTTACAAAATCTCCCATTTTGTGGATTACATCTCAAAACTTTGTTGGCAAATATAATGAGAGATCGCGATTATAATATTTAAAAAATATAATATGTAATAATTTGGCGTGAAGTTTCCGGTGGACGATCTTCTTGTAAAAACATTTAAAGTTTATAAAATGACCTCACAGTGATTTAATAATCTTCGTAAATTTTACATTGCATCGTTTAGTTCAGATTAATGTTTATATAAATCAAGTGTAAACAACATTTCGAAAAATGATCAGTAATTAATCGAAATATTATATAAAATCACAAAATCATATACTTTGAATATTGAAAATCGAATATATTTAATGCAGTCACTTAAGTCAAAAAAGAGGGTCAACCTCGAAATGAGAGAAAATAAGCTGTAAACTTGCATAAACATTTATTTTGGCATTATAAAAGTTGTCTCAAAAGTTTCATAAAATCTTGTGTCCGCGCCTTAAGATATTCAAGGTTAAAGGTCATAAAAATCGGTTTTCGATATTTTCATCTATTATGAAAATTGTAGAGCATAAAATTCTGTACAAATTTTGCTTCAAACATTTTTTATATATTTATTTATATATTTAAGATAGTGCGCGGAGAGCGCGCAGCGCTTAGCCATACTTAGCATAATGCAAGGCCAACCGTAAGTCCTGGTAAATAATACATCGTTTAAAGTTAATTATAATTAAAATATACTTAAAGTATTTCACTTAACAATTTTTTAATTACACGAAGTAGGTAAGAAGTATTAAACGAATATATTTAATAAATGAAAAATATTATTAAATATAATGTATTAATTAATAAATAATGCAAATTATTCATAATTATGGATTTTTTAGTGATTAATTAACTTTAAACGACGTATAATTTACCAGGACTTACGGTTGACCTTGCATTATGCTATGTATGGCTAAGCGCTGCGCGCTCTCCGTGGTCTATCTCAAAAACGGTTAAGCGTATAAAAAAATGTTTGCAACACAATTTGCAGAGAATTTTATGTTCTACAATTTTCATAATAGATGTAAATATCATTAGAATTATAGGAAGCGATATATTTGCGAAAAACCGATTATTGTGACCATTGACCTTGAATATCTTAAGGCGTGGACACGAGATTTTAGGAGACTTTGGAGACAACATTTAGAATGCAAAAATAAAGGTTTATACAAGTTTATTATCTCTCATTCCGAGGTGGAACCCTAATGTGACTGGTTTAATTGTTTTTCTACAAAAATGGTTCAGATATAATTTGCAGCTTCTAAAATTTGTTATAGAAACGATCATATTACTTATTTTTGTAAGACTAACAGCTCCGGAGACATGTGTGTGTGAACATACAAATATTATTTAGAATAACAACTTCTGTTACTTTAGTATACACTTTGTACTCTTGACAAAGGCCTAAAAACCGAAACATTTGTAGAGAATTTTAAACATAGTAATTTGACACATTTAAAATCAGTGTTTACTTAAAAACAATTAATGCCAAGATGTTTCACAAGGAACCAACTACAAATTCAGTTCAGTAAACATCTTTTATTTGAAAGACCTCAGAAAACTTTTCATTTGGTAAAACGCTGGATATTAAGAAGACAATTGTGTCTACTTTTTAGACATTAGAATTCAATCGACACTATGACACATCAAAGAATTGTAATTTTTTATTTTCGGTCAATAAGCTTGATCTAAATTTCATTTTTTCTTCATATTTCTTAAAGAAATAATCAGGGACTTTGCATAGATCACAAACAACCCCTACGGCATGATGGATCGAGGGGATCTAAATGAAATAAGTCTGGAATAAATTTATTAATAGAAAATTGAAACTCTTGAAAAATACAATTTGTTAGAGATATGAGGCCCTTAATTTTAATAGGAGATAATATGGATCAAATAAAGTCAATACTTACTACAAAAGCTTCTATTTCTTAGCATGGATCAAGCAAGACTGAATCAAGCCATTTGAAATTATGATACACTTTGCAATAACGCAATTCAGATGCATCAAATTGTGAATTGCCGCGTGAGTAATGCAACAAGAATAAAATTGTCTAAGTGACGTCGAATGGAATAAAAATTTCATGTGTATCGGTTAGTTTAAGAAACTAATTTATCAAATGTCAGGGATGAATGAATGAAATTTCCTCCCAATTCTCAAATCCGTCAAAGTACCACAAGGGTATTAGACCAGGGCCAAACCGTTTAAAATATCGTAATAGACGATAAATTCTTAGCAGTATACGAATGGTCGGAAAATGTAGTTAATGGTGTAAATAATTAAGAAAAAATCGTCCAGACTGAGTAAAAGTTCGGGAAGGGGGGTTGGGGTGGTAATATATACGTTTTTAGGGGTTGGTACTCGTTTTTTGCGATTTGCGGCTAAACTATGCATCCTATCGAAAAATATTGAATGTAAAAGTTGTAGATAATGAAAAAATCTAAAACTTTCTGATTAATCATTATTGACCATAACCTCAAAATTATCGAGAAAAATGCAAAAAACCGTTTTTTCGGTTTTTAATTTATAACTATCGCAAAAATGTTTATATTTTCATGAAAATTGGTGAAAATGTTCTTTTTTGTGTTTCAAATAAGCCCAAATTTTTCAAAGCGAAATATTTAATTTACGATGTTTTATGAAGAAAATAAAAAAAGAAGACCTAATTCTCAATCGAAAAATTTGGTTAGGAAATTTTCGATTAATGAACTTTACTAGTGCTCATTTTTTTTCGTTGAAATCTCAACTTTAATATAGAATTAAAAATATAATATTGTTTATATACAAAAATATCGTTAAAAAAGCGAAAAGGCGAAAAAACTACTTTTTAAAAATCGAGTCTTCGGTGAAAATCATGAATTTCTTTTTCTTTATTGTAAATAAACGTCTACATTCATAAAAAGCGTTAATTCTCATACAATACTATGTTATACAAGTAATGTACATGTACCTAACTGAGGCGAGACTGTTACAATTGATCCATTACTATTATTTCAGAGAATTTCGCGAAATATCAGCAGCACAGATGATATGAAAAATTATTTACAGTACGAGCTTGCTCCATTTCCTGTGTCGTTGTTTACAGAGAATGGCTTCAGAAAAAATGTTGTCATATTTATATACAGAATTTGCGAGCATCGATTCGTTACCAACTTCGAGCAATATTGCACACGTTGTTGATGGCGGGTTTCTCTTACACAAAGTAATCTGGCAAAAAAACGATACAATTAATGAAATAACACAAAAATATTTACATTATGTACAAAATAACTACGCAAAAAATAGTTATATGAAGAAGATGCAGATTCCCTAATTATCAATACATCCCTTGAAGTAGCAAAAAACTCCGATAAAATAGTGGTAGTTGTTGGTCAAGACATAGATCTTCTAGTTCTTTTAAATCAATTCAGTTCACATGAATTGAATATCCATTTCCACAAACCTGATGCAGGAAATAGTAATGATACTTATTACACCTCTAATAAACATAAATCACATAAACATATTGTAGCATTTTTGCATTGTTTTTCTAGCTGCGATACAACTTCCAGTTTTGCTGGGAAAGGAAAAAAAAACAATTATAAAATCATTATTGGCCGATAAACATTTACCTAATCTTGCAGAAATTTTTTACAATACAAATGCAGACAAACAAACGATTACCGAAAATGGATTAAAAATAATAGCTTCGATTTACAAAAGATTTGAACTCTACCGAACGGCTACTGTTAAATCCTCATTTCATTTGAAAAAATTACCTCCAACTGAAGGGGCAGCTAAGCAACATTGTTACAGGGTGTATTTTCAAATACAAAGTTGGCTTGGTAATCAATTAACAGCTACAGATTGGGGATGGAAACATCACGTTAATGGCATCGTACCTATATTTACAGAACAAGAATTAATTCCTGAAAATTTATTGAAAATTATCTGCTGCAGCTGCGAAACAGGATGCGGTAATAACAAATGTGGGTGTCGCAAGCATGGCTTAAAGTGCACAAATTTGTGCTCAAATTGTCACAGTTCTGATAAATGTTCTAATGCCGAAAAATCGTTGTACAAATACAATTGTAATCTCGAGGACATCGAAGACGAAGACAGTACCCACTGTCTAATAAATAATAATAAAAATAATGATACTGAACTGGACAATCCAGAAGAACTCCAAGAAATTGAAGATATAGAAAATGAACGTGAAGAAATCGAAAGTTTGATCGATTCTGGCGATGAAGAATTGCCCACTAAGAACAAAAGATTTCAATAAAATTATTTTACTTTTAATTTTTGTATTTTATAATCAAATATAAGACTTTGACGTGATATATTGTAAATACTTACGAATCACAAGAAATAATTAACAAATTTTCTCAGTTCACAGCCTTTGTGTTTTTTGAATTTTTACCTATTTAATTGCAGTTTAAATAATGTTTTCGGGACTTTGAAAGCCGAGAATAGTTATGTACATGTACATTACTTGTATAACTTAGTATTGTATGAGAATTAACACTTTTTATGAATGCAAACTTTTATTTACAATAAAGAAAAAGAAATTCATGATTTTCACCGAAAACTCGATATTTAAAAAGTAGTTTTTCAGTTTTTCGCTTTTTTAACGATATTTTTGTATATAAACAATATTATATTTTAATTCTATATTAAAGTTGAGATTGCAACGAAAAAAATGAGCACTATTAAAGTTCATTAATCGAAAATTTGCTAACCAAATTTTTCTATTGAAAATTAGGTCTTTTTTTAATTTTCTTCATAAAACATCGAAAATTAAGTATTTCGCTTTGAAAAAAATTGGGCTTATTTGAAACACAAAAGAGAACATTTTCACCAATTTTCATGAAAATATAAACATTTTTGCGATAGTTATAAATTAAAAACTGAAAAAACGGTTTTTTGCATTTTGAGGTTATGGTCAATAATGATTAATTAGAAAGTTTTAGATTTTTTCATTATCTACAACTTTTATATTCAACATTTTTCGATAAGATGCATAGTTTAGCCGCAAATCGCAAAAAACGAGTACCAACCCCTAAAAACGTATATATTACCACCCCCCTTCCCGAACTTTTACTCAGTCTGGACGATTTTTCCTTAATTATTTACACAATTAACTACATTTTCCAACCATTTGTATACTGCTAAGAGTTTTTATTGCCTTAAACAGGATTGGCCCTGGTCTATATTTAGCAATTGCGATCTACTAATTGGGTGAAGATATACTAGTCCGGGGTCCGATGCTCCTTTTTATGATTACAGGCTGAGTGGCTTCGTTTTGAGGAGTCTTCCAACTTTTCTCTCTGCGAAAATTCTCGGTAGAGGTATGCAGTTCTATGCAGCCGCTAAACATGTTCATCGTGAAAGTGACACTTTTTTGGCGTAGAACTTTAAAACCTGCCAGAATATTTATAGAACAATTTGACCGTTTGATTTCAAAAATATTAAATAAACAATAGTGTAAAAATTAGCCCGTTAGTGTAAAAAATAAAAAGCTGCGCTTGTCCTACAAAAGCGATGGGTTGGTTCAGCGAGTTATCTACCCCCAATGTGTAAAAATAACGAGGTCTGAAATTGATTGAAGAAAAGCTTTTTATTTATAGGTACCAAGGTTGTACAAGGATTTTTTGTTTGTATTGGTAGAAACAATCACCATATACCTATACAGGATATTTCGTAACTGAATACTGATCCTAAAGAGCGATAATCCTTGGATGCTTTTAAGAAAAATTCTTTAAATGAACATAGGTCCGCAACCGCTTTATTTCTGATATGTGTTGAAATTTGACCAAAAAAATTTTCCCCAATATCTCTAAAACCGATTTTTTAAATTTTGGTACGCATAAAAATACATTTTTTCCAAGAAAATGGTTTTTAATTTCTCATCCCCTGTTAACATGCCCTGCAATATTTTTAATAAAAAAAATGATACGCCACAGTTTTTTAGATAGATATTTTTCTTGTCATCAAAATGGTCCCTTGCCTTTTTTTCTTCCGGCGGGCGGTTTTCTATTTAAAAAAATAAAATGCATTCATTTGCTTGTCCCTATGCGAATTCAGCCGTTAAAAAGTAGAATAATTATCTTATGGGCTAGAAACGTCTAGTATGCTAAGAACACATTTCCTTATTTTATGAACGTAAACAATTTTGACTCCTCTTTGTCAGATGTGTGTCTTGTGGTATTATTTAAGTTATAAAACTTGTTTATTAATAAAAAAATGGTTAATTTTACAAATACCGAATCAGCAGATATGCATTACTTGTATGGGCTTGCTGACGGGAACGCATACAAAGCCAGGCGATTGTATCCTAAATAGAATTATTCCTGATGCTTGGACGATTTCAAGCACCCACAAAAGGTTATGTGAAACAAGAAGTTTTGAGCCAAATAATCACTTAAAATGAGCACCTCGGACTTCAAGAACTCCAGCAATTGAGGTAGCTATTTTAAATTCAGTTGAGGAGAATCCTAAAATAAGTACGAGGAAGGTTTCCAATAATTTAAATAACGCCCATGTTCTAGTATGGAGGATTCTGCATGAGTTATTATATCCCTATCACATTCAATGGGTTCAGGCTCTACAAAATCCTTTATTTATTCACGGAGGAAGCTAGTTTTACGAGAAATAGTATCAGAAATTTTCGTAACAATCATTTTTGGGCCGAGGAAAATCCGCATGTAATAGTGGGATCTCATCAGGTGTAATTCTCATTAAATATATGGGCTGGAATTATTGGAGATTACCTAATTGGCCCTTTTTTTCTACCAGGTAGATTAGATGCATATAATTATCGCCTGTTTCTTGATGATAATTTTCCAATTCTGTTGGAAGACATTCCTATTGTAATGCGAAATCGCATGTGGTTTATGCACGACGGTGCACCTGCCCATTTTAGTGCTCTGGCACGCGAGTATTTAAACCAAAACTTTAATAATCGATAGATAGGTTGTGGGGAAACAGAGTCATGGCCAGCTAGATCCCCAGACCTAAACACTTACTTTCTTTGGGGACATCTCAAGACCTTGGATTACAGTCAGCCAATATAAACTGAGGAAGAATTGCGAAACCGCATAATAGTTTGCTGTGAAGCTATAAGGAATACTCAAGGAATTTTCCAAAGAGCACGCGAGTCAATGAGAAGGAGGGCTGAAGAGTGCATACTTGCAGGAAGTGGACATTTTGAACAATTAATTTAATTTTGGTATTTTTAGTTCAAAATAGTTATAAGTTTTTGAAATTAATAAAATGTCTTTTTATGCGTACTTATTACTAAAATTAAATAATAGTTACTAATAATATTATAGAAATCTTGCCTAGATGCTTTGGTTAGCACAAATTATGTAATTGTAATCGCATAGGGTCAAGAAAATTTTATTTTTTAAATCGAAAACCGTCCGCCGGACGAAAAAAGTTAAGGGACCATTTTTATGACTAGATAATAATATTTATTAAACAAAATAGTGGCGTATCATTTTTTTTATTAAAAATATTGCAGAAAATTTAAGAAACATTTATCCTGGAAAGAATGTATTTTTATGCGTACCTTGCATGTACCAAAATTTTAAAAAAAGAGGTTTTAGAGATATTGGGAAGAAACTGATTTTTTTGTCAAATTTCAACACTCTTATCTCAGAGATAAAGCGATTGCGGACCTACGTTCATGTAAAGAAACACCCTATATAATCTAATACTACTTATATAAAAGACAAAAATTATCTGCTCATTTAACAAAATAAAAGGGGCGAGCGTAGGTGCGTCTTTACTATGTACATACTTTGATATGCGATGTAAAGCAACGTTAGGCGTGGTTAGTAGTTGGATTGGTGACCGTTCCAACTGTTATAGGGTATTCCCCCTATAAGTCAAAAAACAAAAAATAAAAAATGCAAAATTAGTAAAAAATTCAGATCAATCCAAGCATCATGGCAGACCATGATAAAAAAGTCAACCAGACCTAAGTAACATTGAAAAACCACATTCAAGGTCACATAAATCCGAAAAAATTCACGAACCATCCATAATTCTCAAATAACATAAATTCATCAACAACATACTTCCCACATTCATCCCAGTCATTCTGCAAAGGAACATTCAGAAAAACCACCCCTTAAAAATACAACCCCCTCACAATCATCAAACTAGTCAAAATCACCATCTAACCTCAAATTCTCAACCTCGTACTTCAATCCCCCCATTTTCTATAAATACTTTTAATTTCAAAATCTTAAACTTTTCAATCAACCCCGGTATACTTCAAATCACTTTCCATGCCTCGAGTCTCAAACGTTCAAATACCCTTTCATCGAACTCCCACAATCTCATTGCTATTATAAATCGTTCCCCATTTTCAATTACCCCTGTATAATAGCAGACACACATTCTATATCTACGTTCAGCTCGATTCATACCCGTATCGTACCTTGTTATTATCTTATCTTAATATCTTACGCACTAACTGGAAACCTGTTAACGGAGTTACAGTTTGTTAACAGCGGACCTTCGTGATACCTTACGGGGTCGAGCCAGATTTCTTCCATAAAACCTCAAATAACTTCAAAACCAAAATAGATCGAACTCTCATCATAATTTTGGTAAATTCCCCTTTGCATCACTGATCTTTCTATATAAGTTTTATTTCCAAATTCCAAAATTTTCAGTATTGCGCAACATGATGCAATCGATGACTCATCCGTGCCCGCACTGAGCGATTTCACGCCTTTCCAGCTCTCCGCGAGACTCGATGGGGCGAGAAAAACGAAACATTTCTAATTTAGTATAAATACCGGTGAATCGTAGCCAAGCCGTAGCCAAGTTCAGTTTTGGCAGTGAATCTAGTGTAAAGTTCTCGCGTAGTGTTCTTGGGAAGAAATAAGTTTCAAAGTTAGCTTTGTGTAATAACTGCTGACGCTATTGAACGGGTTCGGTTACTATTTAACTTATGTTGTAGATACTCCCGTCTAGCTAGGTTTTCTTAATCCCAGATCCAGTGCTTTCGCTGTGACAATCTGTCCGATTCTAGCTTCCCAGGCCGCAACCTGGTTAAAAAGAGTTAGTTTGTAAGTTCTCGCCTTAAGTGGCCCCCTTTTTGTATTTCTTTATAAAAATTCTTCGCCTTAAGTGGCCCCCCTTTTCAATCTTCCCTCAATCTACGAGGTTCAATCACAAAGTGAATTTTTTCGATTTAAATATTTTTGTTGCATTTTTTCACACACGTTCAAATTAATCTAAGACAGAATTTCTGTTGTCGATTAGTTATTATTACAAAAGAAATTTGTAAAATAAAATTATAATCTTTCTTCAACTCTGTTCAAGACGATTAAAAACAATAAAAGAAAATTGTAAATCCCTTTAAACCTCAGTGTTTAATTTAAATCAAATCACAACATACAGGGTGTAACCGTTTACCCGAAAATAGCTGTAAAAGTCAAATCAGTGAAATTTTAAACAAAAGTGATAAAAAGTAGTGCAAGTTACGACATACAGGGTGTAGCATTCGACCCGAAACAGCACTTACTAAAACCAACCCTGAGACTCAACCCATCGAAAATAAGTGCACGGACGCCTCTGGGGTCTCAGCTCTAAACTCCCACCACTACCAATTTTTTATTTCAAACGAACAGAGGTCGTTTCCGTGTTCACAACGAAGACCACGTCCTCGCCTCACACATCTTCCAGCGGCTTGTATATCAGTGTATGCGCGGAAGCTATACAGCCTTAGGCGAGGGTTGTATAGGAGATATACCATCCTTCGGAGGGGATGTAAAGCCGTCGGTCCCTTGTCTATTAAATGTTAGGCAAGTAAAAGATTCCTACTCTTCTTAAGGGAAGAGGTTCGGCAAAATTCCTGGTTGGGGGTAGCTCGTCTACAGGCGTCGGTGTTAGGCCTCAGCAGCGGAAATAGGCCGACGTTAAATAAATGTATAAAAAAAAAACAAAATAAATCAGTGTCAGGATTATAATTACTTCAAATCAGGTGCAGCAATTCATCAAATGAAACACCGGCACCGCAAGGTATATTAAAATGTAAATAAATATTATATCTAGTAATTTATTGAGAATTAGAGATTGATTAAATTTTTTATAGCCTAATTTAATTATGAGGGAAACTAGTAACTTTTTTCCAAGGAATAAGTAAATTAATTATGTGAAAAGTGATTCATCCAGTTGTGTTTACGCTATATGGAGGTTAAATAATAACCACACAGAATGAGAATAATACCATTTAAAATTAAATTAAAAAAGTTATATAATAGATATATATATATATATATATATATATATATATATATAATATAGAACTCCGTCATACTTACTTACAATTAATGAAGAATAGCATAACATAAAGTAATAGAAATAAATGATTTCCTAAATGGAAGTATTTTTGTAGTTTTGTAGTGTTAGTTACAATAATAATAATAATAATAATAATATTTTTTATCACAAATTTAACGGTGATTGTGAATTATGTCTATTAATTACAATGTACATTTAGCAGATGAACATTTATAGTATTTTATGAAAATGTATCGATGTGTTGTAATTTTTTTTTTTAAATTAGGTTCTGGACCCTTTGAGTTTTAAAATGTACATTTTGTTCTATATTGCCACCAATTGTTGAATCTTTTCACACAGATGACTATATACCATTCTGACATGTGTTTTCCACGTGTACCCCTTTTTGAATTTTGGTTCAAAATTTCACTAATTCTGAGTTGTCTCTGGCTGAACGAAGACTTTTGATGGATTGTGAAACCTTCTGTTAAGATGGTTGTTATTGATCAAGGATATAAATTTTATCTGTTCGGTAAAGTGACTGTTAACTATTTTCTGTATATCCCAACATTTTTATGCTCTTGGCTGCTAACTAAGGGATAAATTATTGAAATACTAGGAATATAAACCTATTACTTGGTCTATGGAACAGGATATTAGGACTCATTGTTTTTGAATATGTTGTGAATTTACAAAGTAAAAATTTATTTATTTTTAGGGTTGAAAGAAGGTCATAAATTCAATACACTATCATCTTGGTTAATATTTATCGCACATAAACCTGACAAATTTCAAATTGACGGAAATTTCGTGAACTTTAAAAAATATTACATTATAAGATGGCATTACTTAGTTAAAACGCTTATTTTTCGAGATATTTGCAAACAAATTTCACTTTCTGCCCTCCTAAAAAATTACTATTGATTATGAGAGAGACTCTTCGGTACCCAATACTGTTAGGTAAAAAAAATTAAGCATTTCATTGATCTCTTAGTTTTTCCATTGTATTCCCTATTATCGAACAAATCAACATTCAAAGGATGTATTAAATCTACTTCCTTTACTGAAGTTTAGTAAAAATTCCCTGATAATTGCTGATTTTTTGTGATTTCACTGACTGGTTTTAATTCCCTAATGTTTACATGCTTACGATATTTTCCAGGTTGTTGCGCACCCTGGACTATATAGATGTAGAGAACTAACCCATTTCCACTATATCTACTTGTAAGCTTTGCTCATATGCGCGACACTAAATTTTTAAATAATTTCTCGAAATGTTTGACCATACTAATTTTATTAAAACTAGAGATCTTGAACACAAGCATGCCCTCTTTGTTTGGAAAATAAAAAAGCTTGGAGCTGAATTTGAAGCTTTTGAGCTTGTAGAGACTCTTGATTTAAGATCTGAATTTGATTTTTGAGAAGTTCGGGGGGGGGTTGCCTTAAAATGCTGGTTAGGGTCGATTTCTACACCCTGTATAAATCCCTCTTGAATTCTTGTTACACTTTGTATAGTTATGTTGATGCGGAATCACTTGAATTAATTTTAATGTTCTGGCAGGGTCCAATGCCACACCCTGTATATTAAGCGTGAGAGCTTGAAAGGCGCTTGAGTTTGCTTCAAAAACACTATGTTTTTAAACGAATGAATCTACGAATTTATTTAATGTCTGTCACAGGAGTGAAGGAACACCTTGTATATGAAGTTCTGAATAAATACACTTGTTTTAAAACGATTGGAAAATAATGATTTACCCCCGTCTGTGACGGGGTGGAAGGAGCACCCTGTATATGAGTTTCTTGAAAGAAATACACTTTATTTAAAACGATTTAAAATATAATTGGCAATAGGAGAGGCAATAGGTTTTGTTTAAATGCGCGAAGGCAATTAGTTTAGTTTATTGCGCGAGGGCAATTTGTTTGACTTGAAGCTCGAGGGCAATTTGATTTAATTTTTTTTTTTTTCAAGGAAGTATTCGCGGTACGGACTTAAACATTATGCGCACCGGAATTGACTTAATCAAAGCTCGTCATGCTCGGCTTTTTATATGGTTCGACGGGGACTTGACGTGCGGAGGTCTGGAATGGTCCAGAAATGTCCCCGTCCATTCCGTGCACTCTCGATTGCGCAATATTGCATCAGAAAATTAGGATATGAAAATTATATGACCGTCTTGGCATAAAACTGTTAGATTCATTGATATATGAACGAAGTTCGAATCTATTTGATTTTGGAAGTTTTTAACGAAAATGTGTTGAGAAGTTTTATTAAATTTGAAGCGACCCCCCAAAGTCGTCCCGAAGGTCTTCGCACTTGAAGTTGAATGTGATATGAAATTGTGCCGATACATTTACGATGAATGAATGACGTGTATTCAATTTAATTTGATACATAACTTATGTTTTCGGAAGTAAGTTTTGATAGTGATGGCGACGAAAGCAACGGTATTCTGAGGTCGAGAGGTAAGCGCACTTGCCTCTCACCCAAGAGTTCCGGGTTCGATCCCCGATCGTGGCAGTGGAAAATATTGTCAGAAGGATTTTTTCGCTATACAGGGATATTGGGTGTGTGTCCCTTGTATCTAAATGTGTAGCCCCCTCCCACACAAAGCTCTATTAGAGCCTTTCGGGATAAAGGGAATTGTGGTGTTATTTATTTATTTATTATTATTTATATTCTATTGGGACAATTTGAATGTAGATTGATTGTATGTTGATATTTAGGACGAAGAATTGAATGAAAAGTGGAATTGAAAGGAAGAATAATTTATAAAAAGTTTGTGTCATTGAAATAAAATATTTTGAATGCGGGTATGGAAATTAGTTGTGATGCAAATCAAGATAGTGAGGGGGCTGTATTTTTTAGGGCAATAGTTTGTAATTTTTGAGCTGTAATTCGGTTAATTACTAAGTTTGAACGTTACTATTGATGAATTTAGAATACTTATGAATTATCGATGAATTGTGAATTTTTTCAGACTTGTTTATAAACAATTGTAGTTTTTTTCGTAAATTTAAGCGACTGAAGAACTTTTTTATTGTGATTTAACTTTCTGACGTGAAATATTGAAATATTTTGTGATTTTTTAAGCTTTTAAAATTTTTCCTTTCGCCTATTTATTAAAAGTACTATAACAATCTCAACAAGATGAAACTGAGTTACGAATCGCGGAAGTCGACCTCATTCCGCGGGTTTCCTATCATCAGCGTGCATCGTATTGACCTTGGTTATATCACTCATCTTTACTATTTCAAACGGGATATTTTTTATTTACACATATTAATTAATCAGCGATATACTACTGTTTGAAATCTTCCCCACATTTCTGATCTGTCTGCATTCTGCGTCAAAAATAAAATGATTTCAAAATAAATTAGGAATACATTTGTGTAAGGATGGGCTAGATATTTCTTTATTCAAGATATAAGATCTAATGCCGTTGGTATTAATATCAAAAAAATGTTATCCCAATGGAATGTACTTGTGTTCATCACGTTAATATGTATATAGTTTTATTCAAATTGTCTCAATTTTGCAAACTTTAATTATCGACGGTTTAATAATTATTTTAATAAGTTGTTACTTATCATTGGCACGATTATTCGTTTTATTTGTCTATTTCCTGGTAAGCCACTTTCATTTATTTATATAACGCATTAAATGCATATCAGCAGCTTTAATCAATTAGTATTATTTGTTAGTGCAGAGTGTATTAACAACTTGTGAAAATAATTACAATTTATTCCAGTAATGATAATGTTATTCTTGGGACCGCTGAGCGATTAGTTATAGAAAAGAATAATAGCATGATAATAATTAAAAAGTAGGATCATTTTTAAATTGTAGGAAAACCTGGCATTAACTAATAAAAACTGAAATCACTAAATGATCATTTGATCTCTCACCACACACACTGATACCAACTTTTAATCTGTAGTTGTATCGTCCTCTTAGTAATTTTAATTTAAACAAAAAAGTCGTAGCATATGAATGAACTTATGAGACTCCGGTCCAAAATTAAGCTAGACATTAAAACTGCTTTCAGAAAATATACACTTCTGGCTGAAAGTAATATTAACAGCGACCCATAAAATTTTTGAGATTACATTAAAAACAAAAAAGGAGGGACCAACATCAGCAAAAATAAATATGTTTACCAGGGGGAGCATTTGAATGACCCAAATGATATTGTAAATGCCTATATCGACTTCTTTGAACAATCATTTTCAACATTAAAACCAGAAAACATCTCGTCAGACGACTTCTGTGGCAATATTAACAGCATTGATATAGTTTCATTTTCAGCAGATGAAGTGTTATTGGCACTAAAAAAAATAAAGCCTAACCTCACCATGGGTCCTGATGGGATCCCTGCATTCCTACTGGAAGACTTCTGGGAGGCTGCTATCTTTGCTCACGCACTCATGACATTATTTAATTTATCTATTAAATGCTGCTGTTTTTCTGATATTTGGAAATACTCCAGTCTGTCCGATGTACAATACGGGAAATAAAAATGAAATAATAAACTTCCGTTCCAAGGATCTATGAAAGATCGCTGTGCATCTCATATATGCTACACAATTCATATTTGAGTCCATCGACATGCAGATGCAAACGGATGTAATATACTTTGACTTCACGAAAGCTTTTGATAGGCTTAATCATACCATATTGATTGCAAAACTTTCCAACTTTGTTATTTCGGATCAGTTCATAACCTTCTTTAGATCTTATCTAACTGATAGACTTCAATATGTCATGTATAATGGGTCCTATGATTATGCCTCATCCTCAGGTGTTCCCCAAGGCCCTGTTCTTAGGCCACTGCTTTCAATATATTTATAAATGACATAGGCAATACTTTAGATGTGCACTTCTTAATGTATGCGGATGACATGAAACTTCTACATGTCGTTTAAGCGACTGCATTATAATGCACAATAATATCTCTAATCTGAATTTCTGGTGTATTAAAAACAATCTATCATTAAACGTGAAAAAGTGCAATGGAACGTCGTTTGCAGCTAGAGATTCTGACTATAGCTATGAGTACACGCTTAACGATGAAAAACTAACGCTTAAAGACCTTGGTGTAACTTTTGACAAAAAACTAACTTTTGTTGATCATATCTACACGTCTGTATGTGACGTACACAAAACTTTAGGTATTATCATATGTAATGACCATGATTAATACTTCAACCTTAAAATTATTATACTTTAAATTTCTGAAATCTAAGCTAGAGTATGCGCTTGTTGTTTAGTAGTCCTGCTTAACACTCACGCTACTAAATTAGAAAACGTGCAGGGACACTTTCTTAAATATCATATCTGTTTTATATCTCTAAATACATATCTGCCTATTGGTTTTTCTCAGTCGAACGTGCTTGACATGTTTTCTATGTGCAGCTAATGTGATAGACGTAACAACTTCGCATGAAATTGATTGCAGCGAAATATTCCACAAATAGAATTTTCATATTGCTAGAGTTAATGCACATCATTATCAAATTTTTGACCTGTCTAGAGTTCGGACTAATATCCTAAAATTCTCACTTATATATAATATTCTCTCCTGTTATAATAACAATCAGAATATTGATATTTTTCAATAATGGGGCCCCCTGTCTATGTTCGCATATCAATATTTCTCAATATATTTTATATATTACTTATCTACAAGAATCTTGCTAATTTTTTCATGCAATATACAGTTTTTCTTAGCTGTTTTTATATCTTTTTACTTCTCTAGTACTAGACAGTTTAGATTTTGGACTGATATTAGTTCTTTCTCTCCCACTATATTTAATTTATTCGCTATGTGCACTGTATATTAAATATGTGTTGTTTCCCATCTTGTAAATGGTCTTTGCACTGTATACATTAATAATAAATATGTCTGGGTCCACGATGGATTGTTGCCTACAGCACGGTTGTTTTACTAACTGGGGGAAACAAATTATAACATCACTTAGACTATCAAGCCCTGATGAAGCTTAACGTTGAATAAATAAAACGTAGGCAAAATAGCGTTTTATTAACTTTAGTCCTGCTTCCGACAATCCAAACTATATAAGTTTATGTCAAGGTCACATTGTTTTACAATCTAGTTCCTCTTAAGGTTTAGCAATATTTCAGAGCAAAAACATTTTTCCGTTGTAATATGGTTGACTCCCTCAAATAACTTTATTGAGTAGTCAATATATAGAGAATAACATGATAATTAATGTCAGTATTTTTATCAACATAATAAAAAAGTAAAAGCACACTTTTATATCCAGCATTCTATCGGTTTTAATTAATGGTCAAAACGACTATACAATTTACACAGTTTTGAACGACACTTTCTTTTCTTTTGTACTTTGATAATTTCTTATTCAAGAGTTTTATTTATATAATTTTTTATATGTTACCTCTCATCCACAAAGCCAGTTTTAACTTTTAATAAAAGCTGTTGAAAGTGCTCGTATGTAATATCTTTAAAATGCGTGTATAATTATACTTAAACTAGTTAAAGTAACTGTATGTGGATGTTGTTTATTGTTCAGCAAGAAATCTGCCTACATTACATACATTCAAGTCGAACAGAATTCTACATTTGTGTGTGCTTTAAATGTCCGAACATAGAATAATTTTCTTCTCTTGGTATATCAATGTGCTCTCTGCATGCGTCTAGTGTCTCCAAGAAATGCCGGATGCGCCAATGTTACATGTATAGACTTTGCAAACGAATAATTTGATAGATCTTGCATTAACAACACATTGACTAATATAAGAATGTTCAATAACAATAATATATAATACTGGTTGCGCTCATGCCCGCTCTATTATTAGTCCATTTAAGGAGGTCCCGAACAACAAAAGTTAGTAGGATCTTTTGCAATATACTCCCCCCTCTGTTTTCGAGGGTGAGATAAACGATGGTGATGGTGAGTTCTCGAGGGATTGTCGGATCGGGTTTTAATAATAATAATAATAAATTCAGTTAATTTACATTAGAGTACTCCGGCCTGAGCCTACCCCCCCCCCCCGTAGTAGCAATATCTCCAAAAAATAAGAGAAACTGCGGACTTGCCAAGGTTTTCGAGGACAAGGATCATGATGGAGGTGCTATTTTTCATATCAACCCTCCCACAACTACTCCCAACGTATACAACCACCCCTCTTCCATACTGTCGGTCCCAGGCATGCGGAGATTCGTTGGATCGGGGTTTTATGGGAATATCAGTAAAGCTAAGCATTACTAAACCACAGTTGATCTAAGTAACCACCGGGTGTTGAAACTACCCCGTTTGCAAAACCGAAATCACTCGAGAAACGGGCTCCTCACTGGTTTTCGAGGACCGTAATCACGACGTTGGTGTTATTTTTCACATATCCCCCCCCCCCCCGCAACTAACCCCTATGTATAAAAATACCCGTTTTTCTATAAACTATATGTGTAGGTTACTTAGGTCAAATGTTGTTGAGTAATGGTAATGGAGAGGGTAGTTTTATACGTTGGTGGTAGTTGCAGGAGGGTAGGGTGAAGAATAGATCCCTGCTCTCGAAAACCCATAAAAAACCTTATCGAGTCCATATTTTCTTATTTTTTGGGATATTACTATTACAGCCGGAGATAGGTTCAATCCTGGGAGTCGCTCCGGGGTACTCTAATGTAAATTAACTGAATTTATTATTTCCCCAAAAAACCCGACCCGACGCAAGTCCAAGACCAAGAAGCCGGAAATAGGGGTGGTTTTTCCTCGATAAGGGTAGTCCGCAAGGGTTTCTAAACTCGAAACCATCACCATTGTTTTTCTCAACCTCGAAAACAGGGTAGGAAATGTATTACAAACGACCCTACAAATTTTTGTTGTTTTGGCCTTTTTTGTACCTCGTTAAATGGACTATATTGGGCGAAAGTTTAGCTACAAACTATTCTTACACTTTAACCTAATTAACAATAAATGAAACAAAGTAATTTATTTATTTATTTAGATACAACCACCCAACAGGTAACCAATTATAGGGTGAGAACATTACAGGGAAGTAATAGAGAACATTATACATTGTAATAGAATATAATAGAATAAAATATTATAAGTAAAAACATTAAAGTTATTGAAACATTAAAACATTATAATAGACTAGAACTACAATAGAGCTATGGTAGAATACAAAAGCAAATATTGTATTATGTAATTATTATAATTCGATATGTTTGATTGAGTTAATGCTACAGTTGAATATGTCAGGCCTATAGTTATTAAACATAAAGTTTAAAGGAGAATGCTTTAATACATTAGTTCGAGGAGTAGAAAGATAAAATATTTCAGAGTTCCGGCTTGTTATACGAGGTGTATGAAATTCAAGTGATTATATTTAGTGATAGCTGATTACCTTGAAGGTGACCACTGACCACATTCAACAATGGTTAATGATATATATTTTCCTTTTGCAGGCTATCCTAAGTGTCCTGACAGATTTTTATTTGTATGCAATATATTAATTAAATTAAGAATGAGTTGCTGGGTTTCCCATAACTGATACTGTTCTGACCTTTTGATTTTTTTGTGAATTAATTAAATATTAAATTAAATATGTTTGATATTAATCGACCCCGTATGAATAAAACAGCATAATTTATATATACGATAAAAAATATTATTCCACGAAGTATATTATAGATTAAATACGATTATTATGCATTATATTCCGTAGCAGGATGAAGTATCATATAACCCAAATATTGTAGGACAAGTGTTTATAAAGATGTTGGAAAACTAAAATAAACTCGAAAATAAAGAAAAAATAGCTTATTGTCAGCCCAAGTGAAACACTTAGGTATATGTCATGCTACATTTGCCCGTGAGATGGCGCTACGTACACTTTCTAGGACTGCACATTTATTAGAATAAAATTAATAATAATAATAAACACCACAGAAATTAGACAACCAGCAATTTCAGAATCTAGAGGCTTGTGCGGGAAGGGGTTACACATTGCAAAAAGCGGACATAGAAACATATCCTCCGACAGTGCCGTAGCCGGGGCTCAAACCCGGTAGCGCGATATCCGTTCGAGTAATCGCGATTACCACCTCTCGCTGTAACCAACGCGGCTATCCACTAGCTTAGAGATTCAATCTAAATTACAGCATTGTTAGACATTACAAATCAGTTATTTAGAGCTAGGGACAATAATAAAGATATATGTCTAGTTCTTTTGGATAATAGTGAAGTTTTTCACGCCCTATACTAACTTGCACCTTAAAACAATTTGGTAACATAGCAGTAGAGATTTTTACTAATATTTTATAATTTCTTTGCCAGCTGTAGGTAAATGTTTGTAAGTTTGTTGCAACATAAGACTTGATTCACTCCGCGGACACCACATTTTACAAGATCACTGTATGCAGGCGAAATGAAAACTATTAGTTTATTGGGTATTACAGTTATTTCTTGTAAATTACTGTTTTCCCATTTACCAATAAACCTTAAAATTATTGAAAAAATTTAATGGTGATCCTTACGTGGACCATAATAAAATTAATGTAATCTCTGCTATTATAATACCTCATACGTCTCAATCTAACGGATGAACGTTCAGTTGCCGATATCTCAAAAACTAGTAAGTTTAGACACAGGACGCGAGCTCAGAAATATTGCAGTTTGCTTTACCGCGTATTAATTCTAAACAGGCAATATATATTATATCTTACTAGGCCACGAAAAAGTCTTCTAAAATTTTCTCATGTTTATTTTATGAGCAATGTCTGCAACCACCAGCAGGATAAATTTGATATTTTTCATACAAATCTAAATGTAATAAAAACTTAAATCTCTAAAAAAAGTACTATTCAAAATATAGAAAATGCTGTGTCTGAGCAGTTGTGGGTATCTATTACCTTCAATAACAAAAAAATTGCTCTTGGTTCACTTTATAGACCACCAGATTTACCTGATAACCAATTTTTGGCGGAATTTGAAAACTGCTTGAGTATCATTGCCCCTCAGTTTGATTTCTTAATGTGCGCAGGAGATTTGAATATTGACTTTTTGCAAATAGATAAAAACAATTTTCATTTATTAAATAATATATTAAATTCTTACGACCTTAAACAAGTGATTGAACAGCCAACTAGATATTCTGCTACGGCTGCCAAATTACTCGATCTTATAATGTGCTCTGAGAACTTAAATTTGCTGAATATTAATGTTGCTGACTGTCTAATACTTTCCGATCATTGCTTAGTTTCTTGCGAATTTGGCGAAATTAACAACAAAGTTCGAAATTGATCTTCTTAACACTGACTTCTCACCTATCTTGCTCGTAAATGACATAGATGATAAAATTCTACTTTCTAACGATATTGCGTTACAGTTGTTCAACGTACACGCCCCTGTAAGGACCGTACGAATTACTAGAAAAAAGTCGCCGTGGTTGACCGATACTTTGAAATCTATGATGAAGTTACGTGATAGAGCTCATAGTAAATACAAAACTACAATGAATATACGAGATTGGAATTATTATAAAAATCTTCGAAATCAAGTTAACTATGCGATAAAACGTGAAAAGAAGGCTTACTTACAAATCAAAATTAATAACTCACAGAATATGTGGAAAGAGTTAAAAGATCTTGACATCTACTCGAAAAAATATACTCCAATCCCAGAGAATTTATGCAAACCAACTCTTTCATCAAATACTGGAAACAATACGCCTGATAACAATACTGTTAATTTCTATTCCAACAATGTGCTAGAAAATACGAATAATTTTAATTTTACTCTTGTTTCTGAATCTGAGGTCTATCACACGTTGTTGTCAATCAAATGTAATGCTATTGGAGTGGATAATATTAGCATTACAATGCTACTACACTGTTGCTTTTCTATTTTGCCTATTATTACGCATCTATTTAATTATTGCTTAGAAAATAATGTTTATCCTTCAATCTGGAAAGGATCAAATGTAATTCCCCTGCCTAAAAATTCGAATCCAGAAAGCTTTAATGATTTACGGCCAATTAGTATTTTATGTACAATTTCAAAATGCTTTGAAAAAATTATGGATGAACAAATTCGTGCACATCTACAAGCATGTAATATCTTACCTGAAAATCAATCCGGATTTCGAACTGGACATAGATGCACAACGGCTCTTTTGAAAATAACTGATGATTTATACTCAACCATTGATAATAATAAATTGTGTACATTAGTGCTACTTGATTACTCGAAGGCTTTTGACAAAATTAATCATCAACTATTATTAGCTATTCTCCACTATATAGGCTTCAGTAATAATGCTGTATATCTTATTAAAAATTATATCTCTAATCGTCATCAAAGAGTATTAATTGGTCAAGATGCTTCTAATTCGGCCCTCATTACTAGAGGTGTGCCGCAAGGATCTGTGCTTGGTCCTTTACTTTTTACAGTGTACACTTCTCAATTTCCCAAGCAATTTAAACATGTTAGCTCACGCTTTTTCGCAGACTGCACTCAACTATACATGTCATTTGATGAGCATGATATTAATGGTGCTTGTGATAAAACCAATGATGACCTTGGCACCCTTTTTACTATTTCTACTAACTTTTGCTTAATAATAAACCCTACCAAATCTAAAGCTATGCTATTCGGTAGAAAGGCGGTTCGTAAAAGAAATCTTGATAAAATTTCATTATTTATTGGCAATGAAACTTTGGCTTTTACTGAATGTGAAAAGAATTTGGGCTTCATGTTAGATGTCAATCTAAAATTTACAAAGCATATTTCATTAATAATTAGGAAAGCATTCTGCAGCTTAAAACTAATCTACTCGAACAGGCACATCTTAAACAAAAAATATAAAATTACTCTGTGCGACTCTCTTGTACTTTCGCAATTTAATTACGCTGATTGTGTTTATGGACTAGCTTTGCTTAAAGCTGATAGTCGACGTCTTCAGCTTATTCAAAACTCCTGCGCTCGGTTAATCTGTGGACTTAGGAAGCGCGACCACGTATCACAGTCTATTGCGGAAATTAGTTGGTTAAGCTTAGAAAACAGACGTCTATTGCATTTATGCACACTTTAAAATTATCACCTCTAAGAGACCTTCACATCTTTATAATAAAATCACGTTTCGTACGGCAGTACACAATATCAATTTACGCAGTAAAAACTCTTTGACGTTGCCGCAACACAAGACATCTCTGTATAGGTCTTCTTTTTCTTTTAATATTGCCAAATTATATAATAAAATACCTGAAGAACTAAAGCAACTTCCTGTTAATATTTTCAAGAAGAAACTGAAACCTGCAATATCTAATAGAACATTCTCTATTATATAGTAATGTAGTATATTTAAATGTATAATTTGCAATGTTAGTGTTAGTCTAGTCACATTATGTAAGTATTTTTTTTGCTCCTGTAGGTCTGTATGTATAATTCGTATATTACCTTACTTATGAAATTGTGTGGTGTTGTGTGTGAGAGTGTGGGTGTGAATGTATATTGTAAATTACAACTTTAGGTTGAGTGTAAGAGCGCTGCTTCTTCAATGTTTACATCGAATAAGTGCGAACTCTGCCTTTTGCTACTTAGGCTATACATTTTTTATTATTTGCATATCCTTTTTGTATATTTTTGCCTGAAGTAATAAAAGCATTTATTATTATTATTATTATAAAGGAAATTAATGAAAATGAATATTACGCATGCCGTTGAAAATCCCAATATCTGTGCCAAAAATTATATGATAACAGAGAGGTAAAACCTTCGCGTTGATTTTGACTTCTAAAATTATATGGCTTAATAATATAACAGATCTTAACAAAAATTTAATATAAACATAAAATTATCTAACTCAATAGCGTGCAAAAACACGGAAATAATTTTCTAATGTGATATACAACTGTTGCACGCACAATGTACTGAGGTTGCGACTGAAGAATAACATTAATTACACGAAAAGTGTTACCTACTTCTCCTAATACCTAATGATGATATTTGTTATTTCGTATTTATGAACTATCCAGCTTCATGTTGAGTTATTATTGATTATATATTCAGATCCGGTTTAAGATACTATTGAATAGCTTGACATTAATCTGTTTCATAATTTTAAAGGTCGTCTATTTTATTATTATTTTAGTAGTGAAAATAATTTTATTATTGTTAAACAACACCAGAGAATTTAATTTGTATAGCGAGAAATAGCTTTAATAAACATCTGCCAAGTATAATGCGGGAAATTTTCGCTAGAAAAAATGTCTATAGAAAAAATTAGTCTTCAAAACGTAAAATTTGATAAAATCATGTCATATGACACAGTTGCCTGCAGCTACGTTATATCTTTGGAAAAATTCCTCGTTTGCTGAAATGATATTCTTGAAAACGGTAGAAAATGATAATCTAAAAAATATACCACGATTAACGTAGCATTTTTTTAAACAAGCTAGGGACGAAATTATATTTTCTTATAAGTAATTTTATTAGTTTTTTTATTCAACTGGACTTTACCAGTCGAAGTACAAAGATAATTTACATTCGCTCCATATTTAACTTCGGTTAGCCAAAACATTTTCCACGTTAACACAAAATGCATTAAATTTTTGATATACAAGGTCAAATTAAAAAATAAAAAATAAAAAATTATGTAAAAAGTCGTACTAAAAAGTAAAAAATAAAAAATACTAATGTACGAATGCAAGAAAAGCAAGGCGTGCGCACTTTGTATGATTGTACGCCTGATTGTATGATATGTATGATACGAACTTAATTGAAACCGTATAAAAACTAAAAGCCTGCAAAAACAGTCGGCATCTCTTTATTGTACATGGGCGGAGGTAAATAGAAATGCTTGTCATAAGAAAATGATAAGATTTTCGGGCGTTATTATATTATCCTCTGTTTCAAATGGTCTCCAGAAAGCCATGGTAAATTGGTAAATAATTAAAAATTTTACCTTTTATATAGTAGTAAATATTTATAAATATGAACAATAACTAAATAAACTCCTACGCTTGATATTATAACAGGTATTTATGCACTGCACTGGCACATTGACAGCACATCTCATAAGTCCACCCTTGACTACTGGGAAACGATTTACGAGTTTTTTATGTTAGTAGGCCTGTCCGTTTTATTATCTTTAAACCAGTGCAGTCGTAGATGGTTCATTCAGGCTGATTACATTACCAGTCTCGGACTCGCCTGCACAGTTTCAACTACCATTCGAATCTCGATACCATTGCTAAATATATAGGACAAAGTATCAAGTTCAGTGCGCACGGTCCTGTGCTTTAACACTGACAAGTTTCAATTGTCCTCGTATAAAGTATACACATAGTGCCTTCAGTCATGTCGACATATAAAGATGATACATATACTAAAATACAAAGTGCGCACACCTTGATTTTCGTATATTAGTATTTTTTTATTTTATATTTTTTAGTCATACTTTTTGGAGGGTTCATCCCCCCAGAGATCACTCAATAAAAATTTGTCTCTTAACGATTTATTTTGATTTCTCGCTTTTTCGTTTTGCAGATTTTTCAATTTTCACCCCACGTCTTCTATGTGCGGATATAGTAACGATGGAATACTGTAATATCATCCGATCTTAGTAACTGTGCAAAATTTCATCAATTGATTATGTCAGGAAGGCAGATAAAACAACTTTTAGAGTAGATACTGCCAACTAAGCAATGGAGGTGTTTGTTTTATATTGATGTTGATGATGTTTAATTAATAACTAGCTAATTACGGGATACGATATTTTTGGACTATTTTGTTTTGTCAAGCGCTAGGCTCTTATAGCGAAGATATTTTCTTTAGAGGCTTATACTAGGTTTATTTTTTTCTCGTTTTTTAAGTGCAAACATGAGCCAATTTTACGTTGAATTCACGAAAATACACCACTATTTACTACGTCTAAAACGTCTCTACACTTTTTCCTAAAATGAATAGTACTCTGGGAAATAATAATAATATTTATTGACTTTAAAACCAAGAGTTACAAGGCATGAGTCTTGTCCAAGTGACAGACGTGATCGAAATAGTGTCATAGACACTTTACAAACAATAATTTCTTATACAAAAAATACTTAACACAAGAAACATGACTAAATAAAAAATATATAAAATATAACAATAAACATTAAAAACTATTTGCAACAGGTGTTTAAGTTTAATATTCCAAATATTCATCTATAGTGTAGAAATTTGCATCTAACAGCAATTTTTTAACTTTCTTCTTAAAAACAATTTTGCTATTTATATCCTTTATGGAATCGAGAAGTATTTTATATATCCGGATGCCGGTGTAATATGAGTTTCTTTCATAATGAGTAAGAGAATGCAAGTGTAATAGAAATATATCCTGGCCTCTGTTGTCATAATTATGGTGTACATTTTTTCACAAAACATACTGTTTCTACTACATATAAAGAAGCCAAAGTTAGCACTTGATATGATTTAAATAAATCTCTACAAGAAGTTAACATCGACACTCCTGCTATATTACGGATGACTTTTTTCTACATCTTGAAAACTTACAGCAAAAGGTGAAGAACCCCGAAAAATAATACCATATGCTATCCGAGAATAAAATTGAGCATAGTAATATGATCGCACATCATTTATGCTTGCAACCTGATTTAATCTGTGTAGTGCATAGCAAAGGATGAAAGTTTTTTACATAGATTGTCTATATGTATTTCCCAGTTTAATGTGCTATTTATATAAATACCTAAAAACTTTGTTGAATGCACCTGTTCAATACATTTATTATTTATTTCAAGCAATACACTTTCCATCAAGTTTGAAGATTTTGGGTAAAATTGCATAAAAACTGTTTTACTGGCATTTGTGAGTAATTTATTATTAATAAACCATAACACAAAACTGTTTAACTTCTCCTGCGTATCAGAAACCAAATCCAGTATTCTCAAATGCGTGCTCAGATACAAATTGTCGTCAGCAAACATGGTTAGATCAGTGCAATAATTGACATTGTTGGGAAAGTCATTTACAAAAACAATAAAAAGTAACGGCCCCAAGATTGAACCTTGAGATACGCCACAGTTTACTTCTCGTACATTTGATCTCGTGCCATCAATCTCCACTAATTTCTTTCGATCGGATATATATGACAACAACCAGTCTCCCAGCCTTCCTCTGAAGCCATAATTTTCAACTTTGTTTATAAGTAAAGTGTGATCAACAAGATCAAATGCTTTACATAGGTTCATAAATAGAGCCAAACATTTCTTGTTGTTATCTAAATTCTCATATATTTAAATTATTGTTAATAATTGCCCAAGCAGCTTTCGATTTATTGACCGAGTTTAAATATATGGTATCATTGAATAATTATTTCGCTGCTTTTATAACTTTACGAAAAACTTTTTTATAACGTTTATAATAATTAATATCATCCATGTTATTGTGCAGAAGTTTAAGTTTTTTAGAGGACTTCCTGATTCCTAAAGTTAACCAGTCCTTTGTCTTTCTAGAATTAATAGCAGCAAAGAGAACACTGAGATTAATATAATACAATAAATTACTCATAAATACCTTGTAGACATCATTCATTGACCTAGTACTGTAAACGCGAGCAATTATTTAAATCTGATACAAACTGAAAAATCTGACATGTATGATCTGATAGACCTATTAGCTTTGTTTCACATTTAATATTCCTATCAGATAAATTGGAACACATGTAGTCAATACAGCTTGACGAATTTAATGCATATCTAGTTGATACAATGCTATGAAAATTAACATTGTAGGAATTAAATAGATCAGATAACTTATATTTTGCAAAATCGTTAGGCAGAAAGTCAATATTCAAATCACCACATATTATTAGAATTTAGCCATCTGCTGCTATCTCTTTAAAGACAAGTTCTAATTTATATATAAAAAAAAAATAAAGCGCATACATAAGGATTGGTTCCGATTAAATCGCAGTAATATAATGTTTCAGAAAAATTTCATCTCCAAAAAGTTATTTCCGGGCACATATCTATACAAAGTTTGTTCTTGTTCTTACTCATTGCAATTCATAGAATTTTATTCTGATAGGCACACAATTTTGAAACAATGTTCTTTAAAATTTATGACAATGGAAATGTGCATTATATCTAAATTAATGTTAATGAAATTCCAACCGATCAGAAATTAGTAACACTTGTGTATTGTTTGATAATTATTCGTGGCAATTTTCCGGATCATTGAGTGTTCGTCAACGTTTGGTTGTTAGACATGAATACGGATATTATAAAGTTTGCGATGTACAAGGACGGATCTGCCTAACATCGCCCGCAATTAACGGTTGAATAACCAACATATCCAGTGTCATAATATTAGTATGTAATAGGCGTTTATTAAACATGAATCTGTTACAAAATAACAATAATTATCTAGGCGCATAGTGAGAAAATTGCAAACTTTAAATTACTGTGACGGTTATATTTTTTACTTGCTTAAAAAATTGACCTATTTCAAAACAGCAATTCTCTAATCGAATTAGGAATGGTAGTAGCATATGATCATTTAGCTAATTATCTTGGTATTACTACCGGAGAAAAGATTGCTTACCTTTTTCGTAACTCATTCACACCTCGTAGCTACTGCTTGGGATACGTAGATAATGAACCCATTTTTAATAATTTCACTAATATACACCTATCAGAATTTAAGGATGTAATGATAGCATTAAAAACAATTAAAAAGATCACTGAAGCAAATGGTAACCCCATTTTTTCATTAGAAGATTGTCCATGTACTGTTTCTTCACCTTTAGTGATGTTTCATTTAATTTTGATGAATGATTGTTTTTTGACTACGTGGAGGCATTGAAAACGGCGACAAATCTGACATTCAAATTTTTAAAAGATGGAGTGCTTATGAGGTCAAATAATTAAAGAAAGTGAGTTAGTGCTTTATTCCTCAAAAAGAAACAAGAATGCAGCTACGGACAGGTATTTCGGAGTTATTGCTCCTCATCAGCGTAGCGTAGCTTAGCAAATACATCTTAGGTGAGCAAATGAAGGTAAGGTAAGAAAGTACAGTACACAGTACTCCATTTACACATTTGCATTCTTACCTTTAATAGTTTTGCTCACCTAAGGCATATTCGCTAAGCTACGCTATGCTAATAAGAAGCAATAACTCAGAAACACGTGTCCGTAGCTGCATTGTTGTTTCTTTTTAGGAATAAGGCACTAACTCGCTTTTTTTTATACATTTATTTAACGTCGGCCTATTTCCGCTACTGAGGCCTAACAACGACGCCTGTAGACGAGCTACCCCCAACCAGGAATTTTGCCGAACCTCTTCCCTTAAGAAGAGTAGGGATCTTTTACTTGCCTAACATTTAATAGACAAGGGACCGACGGCTTTACATCCCCTCCGAAGGATGGTATATCTCCTATACAACCCTCGCCTAAGGTTGTATAGCTTCCGCGCATACACTGATATACAAGCCGCTGGAAGATGGGTGAGGCGAGGACGTGGTCTTCGTTGGAACGGTCACCAATCCAACTACTAACCACGCCTAACGTTGCTTTACATCGCATATCGAAGTATGTACATAGTAAAGACGCACCTACGCTCGCCCCCCTAACTCGCTTTCTTTATTCAAATTTCTGTTCCATTTCAAGAATTTGCAACTTGAATTTTTATTAAAAGACGTTATTTATGATCTCTGTCATGCAAAAACAAATTAGTATCAAAATCACCTTTCATCAATACGATTTTACAAAAATACGCTGTACAACCACAGATGGCATAAAATGTACACTGATTCCAAGACATTTCGATTTAAGAAACGGAATGATGTTAGACTGTCTGACGAAATTTGATGAATCTATTCAACTTTTACTTGTCAGGGTTAATAGAATTAAGTCCGCCAAATACGTTACTACTCCTAGAGTACCGCAAGGGTCAGTGCTTGGGCCACTACTTTTCATACTGTTTTTCAATAACATAGCGGATGACTAATACGAGCTTAATTATTTAATGTAAGCTGATGATTTGAGGCTTTTAATTTTAGTTTTAGTTTAGTTTTTACTTGTGTTAAAACATGATTGGGCTTATATCAGACTCAGCCGGTAAAACTGATTATCTTATTGGTTGAGAGACTGCCCAGTTTGTCTGGCAATAGCTGTCTACTAAATAATGAAAACTGAAGTCGAGTCAAGTTCGTAAAATGTACTCTGCCGTTTTGTTATCCTTTAAATACAGAGTTTTCACTATTCCAAATAATTCTTAGGTGTCACCTATTTAGCTCTAATTATTTTTTAGTTCTTGACTTGGATGGACATAAATGATGAGCTTCTTTGAATGAATTAATCCTAGTAATTACTGCAAGTATTGGATAATTTCTCTTAGTCTAGGCTAAGATAGTTGTTTTAGCAGTGCTTGAAGATATGCACGAACTTCTAGGTCCTCCATGAAGAGATTAGCGATGACTGGAGATAACGGTGAACCCATCGGTGCTCCTTATGTTTGCTTGTATCGCTAGTCATTGTATATAAAGTATGTGTTGTTTAAACAGTGTTTAGTTGGAATATGCTCCTTTGGATGATACTTTCGTTTGATGACTTCGAATGACTCCTCTCTATTGGTACGTTAGTGAATAGTGACATTACATCGAAGCTCACTAGAATATCTTCAAGTTGGACAGTCTCGTTGTTTAGTAACTCGATAAAACGTTGTGCGTTTAAGCATGGAGGGCTCCAAGCGCTCTGTCTTGGGGCCACTACTTTTTATATTATATGTAAATGACTTTTTCACTTTATGTCACCTAAAAAGTGCAACGCGTATGCTGATGATACGTCTATTATTGACTTCAATTTAAACTTTCATAATTTAACTGATGATGATGATGAATTTGTCCGTCTTTTTTGTTTTCTTTGTGTATTTTACAATGTATAGATTTATATTGATACTTATGTATTTCAAATAGTTTGCCCAAATATTTTAAAATGTTTTGTGTCTATATTTTTACGCTTTATAGTGTTTTATTATACTACCCTATTGGGCTCTGGACTTGCCAAAACTTTATTGTAACTTGGTCAAATAAATAAATAAATTCGACTGGAGTAAATACATTTCCTCATTGAAAGTTACATTATTCATTTTGTCCCAGGTATCTTCAATTTTGACATTCATTGGCATTTAGTGGCAGAAAATTTCTTTTTCACATTTTAATTATCATGCATTTAGGAAACAATTCTAAATAAAAATATTATCAACCCTAGGCTCCTTGCATCTACACAGCCGTTGTACCTCCTTGGAAAAAATCCTACTCACACGA